>CM053772.1:252209778-252235107 GCA_028658325.1 Potorous gilbertii | reverse complement strand
TTTTTGTGTTTGAAAGTCAAATTTTCTTTTCAGCTCTGGTCTTTTCATCAAGAATGCTTGAAAGTCCTCAGTTTCATTGAAAGACCAGAAAATATGGTCTTTTAATGAAATAGAGGACTTTCAAATCTGAAAAGACCAGAGCTGAAAAGAAAATTTGACTTTCAAACACAAGAATGAGAAGAAGCATGAAAAGGTAAACAGCAAAGAGAAGTCATATGGGGCTTATTAAAGGTGAACTGTTTACATTCTTACATAGAAAGACAATATTTTCTAACTCTTGAAACTTTTCAGTATCTGGGTAATTGGTGGGATTACACACACACACACACACACACACACACACCCAATTGAATAGGATGTGGATCATGTCTTAAAAAAATGAAATTAAGAAGTGAGAGAGAAATATATTGGGAGGAAAAAGGGAGAATGGAAATGGGGCAAATTATCTCTCATAAAAGAGGCAAGCAAAAGACTTTAGTGGAGGGAAAAAAGAGGGGAGGTGAGAGAAAAACATGAAGTTTACTTTCATCACATTCGACTAAAGGAAGGAATAAAGTGCAACACTCATTTTAGTATGAAAACCTATCTTACAATACAGGAAAGTGGGGTAGAAGGGGATAATAAGGGTGGGAGGGATGATGGAAGGGAGGGCAATGGGAGGAGGGTACAATTTGAAGTCAGTGCTCTTGGGGAGGGACAGGATCAAAAGAAAGAATAGAAGCAATGGGAAGCAGAATAGGATGGAGGGAAATAGTCTTACACAACATGACTATTATGGAAGTCATTTGCAAAACGACACAGATATGGCCTATATTGAATTGCTTGCCTTCCGAAAGGGAATAGGTGAGGAGGGAGGGATGGGGAGAAGTAGGAAGTCAAAGTTTTAGAACAACTGTCGAGTACTGTTCTTGCTACTAGGAAATAAGAAATACAGGTAATGGGGTATAGAAAGTTAGCTGGCCATTCAGGACAAAAGAGAAGATGGGGACAAGGGAAGGGAGGGATGTTAGAAGAGATGATGAAAGGGGCAATTAGAATGCTTGGTGTTTTGGGGTGGGGGAGGGGACAAATGAGAAAATTTGGACGCCAAAATTTCATGAAAATGAATGTTAAAAGTTAAATAAAAAATAAATCACTGAAGTTTGGGGAAGAAAAAAGAATTTCAAAGACTCAGGCTGACTCTAAGCCAGCTAGAGAGATTTACTACCATTTTGAGGTTTCCTACTCTGATGAGTGGCTAAATTCCTTAGAGGAATTAGCAGTTTCAGTAAGGCAAGACAGACAGTTTTATAGAGTATATGATGCTGATTACACAATCAAAATTTACATAGAATATAGGAATATGATTAATTTTAAAAAGGCAGGAAAGGTTTGTTAAATGATTAACGGGGAAGGGTCCCAGTCTCAGTGGAATCATGCATTTGATTACCCACAATGCATACAGAAAACTCCTGGGGGCAGGGGGTTACATGTATATGTGATAATATTACATCTCTTTACATCATAAATTTATTCTAGGTCAGTTCTTTACTATTACTGCTCAGATGCCATCTTAAGGGGGGCCTATTCTACAGTTTTGTGGTCAAGCATCCTGCTGTATATTCTGGAGATACTGCTTTATGTTTGGCTAGCTATTGTGGTCCTGTCTGGTCAGGATGAATGATGTGGCTGTGTTTGAGTGCATGGACACACCTGTTTATGTGGGAAATAAGTGAATTGGATCTGGGGACAGAGGGTAGCTAGAGGATTGAGTCTGGGGGCAGTGACTGGCTAGGGGCATTGGGTCTGCCTGTGATGGATTTTCGAGGCTTGTGATGTGGTTTTAAGGCCACTTTCTGTGGTCAGATCAGGGAATGTCTGCAGTTCAGTGGGGCCCATAAGGAAGTTAGACTATTGGGGCTAGGGGCATCTTTATTAGGATTTCATCACAAGGAATAGCAAGTAGGCCAGTATAGCTGGGTAGTAGAGTTTATCGGAGGAGTAAAGTGTAAGGTTAGGAAGATAGGAGGGACCAGATTGTGAAAGACTTTAAATGCATAACAGAAGACTTCAGATTTTGTCTGGATGTAATTAAGAGTCATGGAGTTTATTGAGTGAGTGGTTATATGATTAGACCTGGGCTTTAATAAAATTGACATTGACAGCTTAGCGGAAGATAGATTGGAATAGGGAGACTGCAGCATATTACTAAGGAAGGGTCATTTAAAAGATGGCAAAGATACGCTACCAGAAAAGAAGATGGACTAGTGGTAAAGAGTGAAAGGTAACAGTGACCTGTGTAATGCTGTCCTTTCACACCTTACACCTGGATTCTTTTTACCATTTGCTCTTTACCCACCGATTCTGCTGAATGCCTGTGGAAGAATTTAACACTGCTCGCCAGGTCCATTTCAGATCTTTTATGTAATCTCAACTGTACCATACCTATTGCATGCCAGTAGTTTACATTTTCCTGATTGAATCTTTATACCACTTCCCTCAGTTTCTAATCCAAATCTCTTCTTCTGAAGACACGTAGGCCACCCCTCTCTCAATGGAGGCTTCAACTCATACTTCACTACTCTTTTCCTCAGTTCTGTATTTCAGATTACCTCAATATTATTCCTTGCTTTCTCTTCCCGTGCCCCATTCTTGAAATAGGTTACCCTTCTGCCAATGCGAAACCCTCCATTTGTGTACCCTGATCCCACATCTTAGTTTCCAGAGTGCTGAAGTCAAGAGGGCACCAAGGGAAACTGCTGTTTTTTTTCACTCTGAGTGGTGCCCTGAGTGATCAGATCTTCCTGCAGTCAGGGGCACCTCATTGATTTGTTTATACATGGCCAGAAACATGTGCCTTCCTCCTTTCTTCTGAGCTCCCACATGGCCCATTGGAAGCAGGCAGAGAATATCTTCTCAATATGTTACCTTTCTAGGCTTTAAAAAGAGAATAAATCCTTAAAACATTTTCTGAACAAGGAGTAATCAATAATTATAGCACAGTTATTCAGTATAAAGCAAATGAGGAAGCAATGCATCACAGTTGGTTAATAAGTATACGATATATATGTATATATACACAAACACACATATAAAACCACATCCATATAAGATAAATAGATAAATAATTAATATATCCCAGGCCATACACAAACCTGTGTCACCTTTTCTCACCAGTGTATCCTTTGGAGAAAGTGGGCCCTTACTTAAACCCAGCAGAGAGGCACATAAATGAGGAAGAGTCATGTTCTAAGGCAGTTCACAACTCTGAATTGTAGGCCTTACTGTCTTCCCTGCAGAACAGTTATACCCGAGGAATCTGCTTTTCTACTAAAGGGTTCTCTTCTGATCCCTGCTGCTATCCTGCTGAGCAAATCCACCCCTCTTCTACTCTAGACTTGGATGAAGCAGTGAAAGGTCCTTTTAATTCATACTCTTAAGGTGTCGAGGTGCTGCTAAGTTGTTGTAATGATAAACACTTCCTTAAACTAGAGGGCTGCAAATAACCAACTCTTCACTCAACTGGATTTTAATTAGGTCCCAGTTTTTTGGTTTTTTGGGGGTTTTTTTGTTATAACAACAGAGCTCTCTGGAGGATAGTTCTCTGGGCAAAACAAGTCCAGCCAATTCTTCACGGGATAGAATGCTCTAACAATAATCTTTGAGAGGTTTCACCTCCCCCAAGTTAAGTTAAATTTAGTTCTCTTTCAGTGGAGCTTTTGCCATTTTTGTCTTTTAATCTCATTTTTAAAAAATTCTGAATTTAACAAGCACCAAATAAAATAAATATTTCCATACACATTGTAGAGCAGAAGAAGAGAATTATACTTGAAACTATGAATCACTTATGTAGAGCGTGCTTTACTTTTAAAATATATACTGTTAAACATAAAACTTTTGAAGCCAATGTATCTTGTGATTCCTTTTGGCCTTATTTTTAAGTGGAGGACCATAACCTTATCTCTTGCCTTTTTTACTACCCCATCCCCCCAAATACCCTTATAGCAAATATGTATAGTCAAGCAAAACAAATTCATCTGCTGGCCATATTTGTAAAAGTATATTTCATTTCTATACCTTGAATTTATTATGTCTAGTTGGGCAGTATGCTTCATCATCTGTATTCTGGAATCAGGGTTGGTCATGTTATTGATCAGAGTTCCTTGGACTTTCAAAGTTTTTGTTTACCATATTATTATTGTATAAATTATTCTGGTTCTACTCTCTTCACTACTCCTCTCCTGACCAGCACTCTGGTCTAGGAGCAACTACAAGCACTCTTTCTGTCCATGATCTGCCAGTAGAATTCTCTCTCCAGAGCCTCTACCAGCTTCACCATGCCAACCAGCACTCCTCCTCACCCCAGGAGTGCCACTCAGGGCTGAGATCCAGATCAGCATCTCAATTCTTCCAGGGTCTTTAGTCCAAGACTCCAACAATAGAAGGTGCAGCCACCTGGGGCTAGGGCTAGACCACTTCCTTCCCTTCTCACTCGAGTTTTCTCACTGACCTTTGAAACTGCCTTTGTTGCTTGTGGGTTGAAGAATCTGGGAACTGCAACTGCTGCTGGTGGCGCCCTGAAGCTGCTTGACTGCACCAAGTGGCCCATGCTGGGCTGCACTCTGCTCCATGCCTGGTGCAATAGACCTTTCCCTTGCAGGCTGTCCTGGGCAGGAAACCTTTTTCACTCTTTCATTTTGTGGCTTCTACTCTGAAGCTTAGTTTTTGGAAGAAGCTTTGTGCGACAGATGAGAGCCTGAGAAGCCACTAAGCCACTAAGGCTTTCAAAACCCAAATGTTGGTGCTTCCCTCTCTGGTAACTATTTATGTATGATCAGACAGTTGGAAGCCTGTCTGTTGATTTGATTTCTCAGAAGTTGAGGGTGCTGACTTTTTCCCCTGAAATAACTAAATGATACATATGTGCTTGATTAAAGTGGTTGTTGATCCCTCAAAAGTTGCCTTTCCTTTTAGAAATGCAGATCTAAGAAACTGTGATAGCGGGTCCCCTTGTGTATGTCCAGTCCTTGCTTTTACAAATGCACCAGTGTGCATATTTTTCCATAACCTCTTCATATTTTATCATCTTTGCTGATTTGATGGGTCTGAGGTAAAACCTCAGGATTATTTTGGTTTGCAGTTCTCCTGTTGTAGCACCAATGTGATACTCATAGCAGCTGCTATTACTATGCATATGTATTTCCAGGGCAAATTTGCAAAACTCTTCCTCAAAGGCAAAACAAAAATATTTATTTGGGACATCATTAGAATAACAGGAGGTAAGATTTAACAGGGTACTTATCACTTGTCCAGGGAGTACTGACATCTTAAACCTTCTTTCTGTCAGGCCTCCCCACAAAAAAAAAAATTCCTCGTTCCACCTACTCACATCTTGCTTCTCTCTCTCTGCTCTATCTGCTCTCACTCTCTGCTCATGCTCCCTCCCTCCCTCTCCCTCCCTCTGTCTTTCTCCCCAGTCTGAGCTTCATGTGACCCCAAGCTCCATGTGATCACAGACTCTATGTGTTAGGCCTATTAATGGGAGGGGAAGATCTTCCTGTTCTATTAATATTACACCCATTAGTGATTTGGAGCATTTCATATGGTTGTTAATAGTTTTCAGTTCTCCTGAGAACTGTATATTCTTATCTACTTATCCCTGTATATGTTATGCATTTTGTCATTATTCGAAATATGATTTCCTTTTCTATTATTGCTCCTTGGATTTATCATTATATAAAAATGCAGTTGATTTTTGAGTATGTATATTGTAGCTTACAACTTTCTGAAGCAACTGTTTCACTATTTTCCTAGGATTTTCCAAATATAGTATCATATTATTGGCAGATAGGGTTAGGTTTTTTTTCTCCTTTTAATTTATGTTTATAATTTTAATTTATTTCTCTTATCTTGTTATTGTTGTTAGCATTTCTAGAATGATATGAAACAATAGTGAGGAGAATGAAGATCTTTGCCTTGCTCCTGTATTCATTGGAAATGATTCTAGTATATCTCCATTGCATATGAGGCTTCCTTTTGATTTTAAAGTAATTTTTGTGATATTGAAAAAGGTCCCTCTATGCCTATGCTTTGTAGGTTTGTTTGTTTTTAGCATACACAAATGTTATACTTTGCCAGTGCCCTTTTCTGTGTCTATTGAAATAATCTTGTCGATTTGGAAGTTTCTGTTTTTAATATGGTGAGTTATATTCATTGCTTTCTTCGTGTCAAACCATCCTTCCATACCTGGTATGAATCCAACTTGATTATAATGAATGCTTTTTCGAATAAATTGCTGTAATCTGACAGGATTTCATTTAAAATTTTTAAATTTATATTCCTTAGTTTCAGGGCATGCTTTTCCTTCTGTGTTTCCTTCTTTACTGATTGAAGTATTAGGAATATATATAATACACACACACATATATACACACTTTATATATATTTACATACATAAGTTCTGATAAAAGGATCTAGTAAGGTGCTTTCTCAATTTCTGATAATTTATAAAGTATGTGCTAATTGTTTAAAAATTTGAGAGTTTTTTTATGAATGCATCAGGACTAAGAGTTTTCTCCTTTTGTATTTCCTGTACATCTTACTCTTTTTCCTTTTCTGAGCCTGTGTTATTTAAGATCTTCATTTGATCTTTTGTCACTTGGGATTTTTATATTTTTTGAAGATATTCCTCTATTTCTTTTGCGTTCAATTTTGTTAGCGTATAACTACATAGTACCTTGTGATTTTTTTTAAAAAGAATTCTAGTTTTGTTGTGATTTCGGCTTCCCCATTTACTATTTTATTCATTTGATTTTCCAGTCCTCCTTTCAAATCAGAATGGTGTATTGTTAATGTATTTTGCATAATGAGAAGATCTTTCTCATTCATTAATAGGTTCATGTGATCTACTTGAGTCAAATAGAAGCCTGAATCTCATGAGTCTATAGTGGGAAGACCTTGCTGGAGGGGTGGAGCAGAGCTGAAAGGAAGTTGGACACAGCAATTAGAGCTGAGGGAGTGAGAGGAATCAGGCAGTGAGCTGTGAGTGTTTGTGGGAAGGTTCTAGCAGAGGGAAGACTTGGGGATGGTAGTGCCCCCTTCATTGTTATTGTGTATGGATTTCTTTGTTGCTATGATGGATTTGGCTTTCTTGTGTTAGGATTCGGATTTCTGCTTCTTAAATAAATGTTTTGATTTTGTCTTCCATATGGAGTGTGTGCTATATTTTGTTATTCAGAATTATACTGGCATTTACATAGCCACCCTAAGCATTCTGAATATCCATTGGTGCTACAAATGGCTAAAAGTTTGTCAATTTTATTAGTCTTTTCAAAGAGCCAATTTTTAATTTTATTTATAGTTTTCATGACTTTTAAAAAATCTATTTAATTTTATTACCTTTTTTGTGCTCATTTTAGGCTTATCTGTTGATTTTCTAATTTTCTAAAAATTTATTTTCAGTTTATTAATATGTTTTGTTAATGTTTGTTTTATAAGGATATGATTTTCCTTAGGATTGCTTTCTAGAAATCTTGGTATGTTGTTTTCATTGTTATTGCTTCTTTTACATAAATATTAATTGCTTCTATGATTTGCTCTTTGATCTACTCTTTATTTAGAAATTAATTGTAATTACCCATTTGAGTCTGTCTTTTGTTTGTGGTTGCCTGAACCAATTACTATTTTTTATTGCATTTTTATCTATAAAGGATTCATTTACTATTCCTGCCTTTTTACTTTTGTTTGTAATATCTCTGTATCTTAATACATTGTCAATTTCTGTAAGTGTCTTTCTAGGAAATACAAATATTCTTGTAGCTATTAGAAAGTATCTTAAAACTTTTAGCCCTCGTTTAAATGAGAGTTTAAAAAAATAAGAGAACCAAATAACCAGATAAAATTGAGAAAGAAAAGGGAACTAGTAAGCAAAACTCCAAAACCAGAGAAAAAAGAAGCAAATCTGGGGTGGGATAGTGTGAGGGAAGGAGAACTAGTGGGAACAGGGATACCTTTGTTTAGTTCTATAGTTTTGTTTTTTGGTTATCTTTCTGTTAGACTTATCCCAAACTGAGAGAGAAGGATATTGAAATTTCCTGTCATTGTGTTACTCTGTTTATTCTTGTAGTTCAGTTAATATTTCTTTTATGAATTTAGAAACTTAGACATTTCAAGTATATCAGTTCAGTATTGATTTTGTGGGTTTTTTTAATGCTTCTTTGAGTCTATTTAGTTTCTTTATCTATTCACTTTTTTATGTTTTAAATGTTTGTTTTTGTCTTGTCTGATAACATGATTTCAAGCTCTTTTTTTATATTCACTTGATGCTAGTCAATTTGTTTGTCTAGCCCCTCATATTTATTCTGCATATGTATTTAAATGTATTTTTTATAAGCAACCAGTTGTGGGGTTTTTTTCTTATCCAATATGTCACTCTTTTTCATTTTATAGGATTGTTTATTTGTAATTATTAACAATTGGTAATTCACAATTAAAGTTATGAAAGTTAGGTATATGCTTTCCTCTTGTTTGTTTCTAACTTTAGTTTTCTTTTTCCAAAGTTACGATTTTTTCTCCCTCTTTTGCTGTAAATACAAAACTGTCTTTTTTAACTTAATTTTTTTCAAAGACATGATCCTGTTACCACCAGTTCTTTACCTCATCTCACGTCCTCACCCCACCCTCCACCCGTTTTTGGAATTTTATTTATTTCTTTATCTTGTTTGCTTCTATCTATCTCTCTTCCCTTCTTAAATTTTAACTCTTATTTAATCCAAGTAGAATCCTCGTTCTTTCCCTTCAATTCATTTTGTTTTTTAGGACTTTTTAAAAAAATATTGAATTTCCTTTGCCCTTATCTAGAAAAGATTCCTTTCCTACATTTTCTTCACTATTTATCATCCCTTACTGTCTATTCTATACTTTTATTCTTTGATTCTTGCCTTTATACTTTAGTCCTTTTTTGCATATGTTACTACAACATTAAAATTTTTAAGGTATCTTTTTAAGTTCACTCTTTTAAGCAGTTTTTGTTATTGCCTTATAGATCTAGCCTGTTAGACCTCCCCCCCCATTTTTTTTATAGTTTTGCCTCACTTTTAAAAATACCAATTCCTGCAGGTAACAGACAAAATATTGCCTCATACTAGGAATCTTCCTCTGTCCCTGACTATGGTTCATAGCTGGCCTTTTCAAATGCCCTGAGGAACATTTGATTCCCCTTGTCCTGAGGCAGGGTGAGTGTTCTCTCTAAGCACTAAATCTATGGAATATTTTTTTTTACCAGACAGAGCATTGTCAGTGGTGCCCCCTCCCACTTTTGAAACTGCCTTTACCTTTTCTTCCTCCCTTTTTGGGTTTCTTTCTTTGCCTCGTCATCTCTTCTCTTGTGGGCTGCCTTCCTGAGAAACTCCAGTTCACTTTCCTTTATTGTTAGTGTTTGACTTGAACAGGGTAGGCCACTTAGTTTCCTCTGTCTTCTTCCTTCCCTCCCCATATTTTGTAATTTATTCTCACAAAATCCTTCTATTAACTTGTAAACTGAATGAGTTTAGGAATAGTTATGGACTGACTTAGGATTAGTCCATGATACATCAAGTGTATTTCTCCACTCACTTCTTTTTAACTTTGGCTTTAACCCTTTTTTCTTGTCAGTTATCTTTCCTTACTTCGTTATTGTTGTCCTTGGTTGTTTTATTTTTTTTAATCTTGTATTTACTGTTTTCTGGGGTGTCTGAGAAGCCAGTAATCTCCTCAGTTCTGATGATCTTTCTGAGATTATTCGGAATGACTTTATATTATTGTGTATGTATCTTTTGTTGGTCAGGCCCAATTTTCAGGCTAAGTCACTTAGGCTTCATCTTGAGATCCATTGCTTCTCAAAACTCAATCAACAAAGCAGTCATTAAAGCCTTGACTTTGCCAGTTTTCAAGATGTAAATGGTCCTACTGAATGTTTAATAATAATATTAATATTTATTATAATCATTAATAATAATAAGCCAGTTTGAGCGGGCTCCAGCATATACCCAGCAATGAATGGGACTGAAGTTTTCACTTTCAGATTTCTCTCTTAAGTTTATCAGTGATTCTCTCCGTTCTCACTTCGTTGTCTTGTTTGAATTGATGTCAGCATTTTCTTTTTGAAATGTATTGTCCCTTTTTTTCTGAGTGTTTAAGGGGTCCTAATCTTAATTTATTTCACCTCCATCTTTTTTTAGTTCTGGTGGTTTTGATAATCATAAAAAATAATATTTGTGTTTTGTTTTAATATTTGCAAAGCACTTTACAGATATTACCTCATTTGATCTTTACAACAAATCTGGAAATGAGGTATCACTATTCTTCCCATTTTACAGTTGAGGATACTGAAGCAGACGTCTGTGACTTTCCTTGAGTCTTGTAACTGGTAGATATCTGAGTCTGGATTCAACATGATTAACTGATACATTGCCATCTTCTGATAGGAAGCTTTTTCTGTTGGCCTTGCATCTGAAATCTCTTATTGGTGTTGTGTCCCCAGTTCAAAAGTGAGGTCATCTTATTGCATTTTGAAAACCCAGCAGTTAGCTCAGTGCCTTGCAACACTGTAAGCACTTATGACATATTATTTTATTCATTCATTCATTTTCATAGAGTTAAATTTTTTTGTTCTTTTCATTTTTTCAGGTTGTTCGCTACTTGGGTAAAGTTTTTCAGCTCTTTATTCTTACATTTTTTTTTCTTTCATGTACTCTAATTTCATTTTTTCTCTCATTTCTTCCACCTATTCTTGGAGAGGACAGGCAAATTTTTTTTGGAAGTTCTACTTTTACTTATAGAATTTTCCTCTTCTGAGGAGAATTTAATAGAACTTTTAGTTTTCCATTAAACTGTAATGTTTCCTCTCTGTGTTTTTTTCTTCTTGTTTCTTTCTATCTTCTAGCCTTAGTTTCTGGAGTAGGACTCGAGCTAGGATCAGGTTTTGCATCTTTCCATACTTTTTTATAGGGTAATAAAGACCCTGTTTGGTCCTGTCTCCTCTGGATGCTGCTGTTGTGGTAGTCCTGGATGGGGTGATTGAGACCCAGCACCAGCTTCTTTTCTTGTTGTTGCTGTGTTGCCTTCTTCCCTTCTCTGGAAATTTACAGTTTCCAACTGGGAGCCGAGTCTATTCAATGCTGCGGTTGCTGGTTCTACTCAGATGCTGGAGATTATACTAGTCTACAGACTCTCTTTGGGGCACCTGACACCCCACCGCCCATTGCACTCAGACCTTGAGCTGGGAATGCTTTTGTCTGTCACTGCAAGTGCTCTAAAGTGTACACTGCTTCACTCTTGGTCTCTGCCCAGTGACCTGTGGGGACTGGTTCTGTTCTGACAGACCAGCATTAAGATTGCACTGACCTCAGCCATCCCATTACCTAAAGTCTCGCCTGGTATATGCATGTTCAGAAACCTTTCAGGTCAGGATGGGTTCAGGCCCCCCTGGAAAACCTCCACTCAAAGTGCCCAAAGAATTCAGGACAGCTTGTGCTGGCTTTCATCTATCTTATCATGACTTCTCACTGAGCATACTCTGGCTTCTAGTCATCTTCTTGGGTGTCTTAAAATGTGTACCAAAAATACTTATATTTTAAGATAGGTACCTTTAAAAATACTACAACATTTTATAATTTTTACTTTAAATTTTTTTCTGACACTTGATAGGTTTCAAAATGTTTTATAGCACATTATGCATATTACTTCCAATTTGATATTAAAAAACTAAAAAAGTAAATTATGTATTTGTCAGTTTTTTTATTGAAGTGATCCAAATTAGTTCATCTGAAAATAAGTTAATTACTGGCATATTAGGATATGACTGCTGATTTTCTGCTTCAATGAGTCCTAGAATATTGAAAAAGCACCACAATCCCAGAATCTCAGTCTAATGTACTTTTTGCAAATCGTTTCTGAACTGGCTAAACCACTGGTGACCATCCAAATCTGGTACTTATGATCTGGAACCTAATTCCCTACTTACTGATGGGTAGTTGTAAAGCAAACCATTTCAAAATGTTTTCCAGAATCCTTAAATTTTGCTTCCCTCACTTCAAGGATCTCTGATTTCATCAGTGTAGCTATTTCTCTCCTTGACTGTGACCTCCGCCATTGATAGTCAAGAAACTAGGTGGATGGGGGGTATGCTGTAGTGGAAAGTGAAATAAATTTGGAGTTGGAAGAGAGCAGGGTTTGAATTTCATCTCCAATAATAAACTGTGAAATCATATATGTTTTGAGCGTTAGCTTCATCTCTAAAATGGAGATCACACACACACACACACACACACACACACACACACACACACACACACACACACACACACACGAGATAGCTTGTTAGAAGGGAAGAGGACCTTAAAGGTATCATTTTATTCATTTGAAGCAAATGCTCATTTGTAGTTTTCAAAAACTTTTAATAATATTTTATTTTTCCCAATTATATGTTAAAACAACTTTTAACATTTAGTTTTTAAAATTTTGAGTTCCAAATTCTCTCCCTCCTCTCCCTTCTCTGAGAGAGTAAACAACCTATATTTGGGCAGTTATGCAGAGCATTTCCATATTAATCATGCAGTGAAAGAAGAAACATTAAAAAAAAATTAAGTGAAATATAGTGTGCATCAGTTATGAATCCTTTGGAATCGTCTTGGATAATTGTATTGCTTCGATCAGCTAAGTCATTTGTAATCGGTCATAATTGGTGATTGCAGGAATCAAATGAAATTGCTCACATACAGTGCTTTGCAAACCTTAAAGTGTTATATAAATGCTAACTGTTATGTAGACTCCCAAGTATTATGTATTGTCTGCAGTTATTTTAAATGGAATTTCTCTATTTCTCACTGCTGGATTTTGTGGGTAATACATAAAAATGTTGATGATTTATGTGGATTTATTTTATATAGTGCTGCTTTGCTAAAGTTGTCAATTATTTCAGCTGGTTTTTTAGTTGATGCTCTAGAATTCTCTAAGTGTATCATCATATATGCAGAGTGATAGTTTTGTTTCCTGATTGCCTATTCTATTCTTTCCATTTATTTTTCTTTTATTGCTATAGTTAATATTTCTAGGGCATTATTGAATAATTTTGTGATAATGGGCATCCTTGCTTCACTCTGGATCTTATTAGGAAGGCTTCTAGCTTATCCTCATTACAAATAATGGTTGCAGATAGTTTTAGATAAATATTACTTATCATTTTAAGAAAAGCCCCATTTATTCCTGTGCTTTCTAGTGCTGTTTTTTTTTTAAACAGGAATGGGTGTAATAGTTTGTCAAAAGCTTTTTCTGCTCCTATTAAGATAATCATATAATTTCTGTTGGTATTGATGTGATCAGTAATGCTGATAGTTTTCCCAGTATTGAACTAGCCCAGCATTCCTGGTATAAATTCCACCTGGTCATAATGCCAAATGCTTGTTTATACTTAACAAATGATGCATGGTGAGATCTTGTATTTCCTACACCTTTCAGTTCATTGTGTGCATAAAAAGATGCAAAATGCTGTAGAATGTGATTTGTGGAAAATCTGTCTTCATCAATAAGAATGCTCTTGATGCACTTGTAGATTATTTTGAAGCTATGGGAAAGCAGGTGCATAATTATTTTTCAGTAGGTACTTACATTGATAACGAGGGCTGAGATATATTTCTGATTCCTAACCATCCTCACCTGTTTCAGTCACTCAATACCTTTAACATTGTAATACCTCCATGGTGAGCCTCTTTTTGTATATACTCGGTCTTGTCCGGCTGTTCTTCCGCTCTTTGTTTACTCCAGTAACCTTTCAGGGGCCTATGATGTTCTGTTTTAAAGTGGGTGATTCTGTTTCTCATTGATGGTGGAAAAACTTTGCCATAAAAGTGGTTAGCAGTATTTACCAATTTCTTTGTCTGCTTATTAATTTGTTCCTATAAGTTTGAAAGTGCGGCAGGTAGAGTGCTGGGCTTGGAGTTTGGAAAATACTGCCAGATTCTTCTGATGAGTCTTAGTAGCTAAGTAATCCTACCCTAGCCTCGTGTAAAATGGGGATGATAAAATAGCACCGATTTTATTATAAGGTGATTGCAGGAATCAAAATTGCACACATACAATGCTTTGCAACCTTAAAGTGTTATATAAACACTAACTATTATGATTCCAAGTTCATCATTAATGTCCTTAGAATGATTTTGCTCAGTTGAGCCTGCATCAAATTTTCTTTACACTTGCTTTTCCTTCCACCATTTTTTCTTTGTTTAATGAGGTGATATGTGACCTTCTCTACTCCTCCATGTGATCATACAAACTAGTTTCTGTTTTAGGCTACTGTTGTCTTTGACTCCTTATTCTCTGATTGGCAATGAGCTCAGGTGTTTCCTAGATAGGGTAGTTTGTAAGGCTCTTTATGTCTCCTTGTAGCAATCTATTTATATCAATTAAATTTCCTGAAGAAATGGTAGTTTCCGATTTTAGATTCATTTACCATTTTTCAGCATCAGTAGTGTTCTCACATTGATCAAATTGGAGTTTCCACAGTTTCACAATATATTTTTGAGAATGTTTTTCAAATTTGATAATGCTTTTTATCTTTAGCAAATCAGTGTTGATTGCAAAGACAACTGGAAGTGATTCTCACATAATTAACCAATCAGTGTCCTGTTAAAATGTAATGAATTTTATTTTCTGTATTTTATTTGATGTTATATCCACAACCTCCCAAATCTCTTCCTGAAGAAAGGTTGATTCTTGACATAATATAGTTCATAAAGCTTTTGGGTTTTCCTTTTTTCCTACTTTTGAACAATGTTTTTCAACACTTTTTTTACCCTCTTCCTCTCTGTTCACATTTGCATTGTTGTTACCAAGTATTAAAGATGTTGATTTCGTTTGGTTGTTCTTATTGTGAATTTTACTTCATCTTCATACATTGGCTCATAGGTCTCACTTATCTTCATATTGATCTTTTTGTAAATGCTTATCCATGGATGAACACTGCAGTACACATGACTAGGTATCCCTTGCAGTACTGTTTCTTCTTGCTTTTGCAAGTAGAGTAAAATAAAATCTATCAACTTTTTTTACGTTTCCAGGGAGAACCTGTGACCCATTCTTTTGTTTAGATGCAACTTCCTTTTCTTTATTTTTTTCCATCTGTAATAAGAATGTCAAGATTAATTGATTCATTTCTTCTAGTGTGGGGATTCTTAACCTGGGGTCCATAAACTTATTTCATTTTTAAAAATATTTTGGTAACTATATCTCACTGTAGTTGACTTCCTTTATAAATCTACATTTTTTAAAATATGTTTTAAAACATTATTTTGTGAGAGAGGCCATAGATTTTACCATACTGCTACAGTGGTTCAGGACACACAGAAAAGTTTAAGAACTGCTGCTCTAGAGTTATGTCTATATATTGGTTGCTGGATAGAGATCTCATATTTAGAATGGTAGTGGCTAAGTTAATGCTTGTAGATTGTCTAACGTCTTTGTGATTCTTAGCTTTCTCTATTTACTTTTCTATCAGTGCTCCTGCAGAAGGGGTTTATGTAGCACTGAGCACCATTTGGCATTTTGTTTTTGTTTCAGTGGTTTCCATGGCCAATAATTCATCACTAAGTAGCCATCAAGGGCCTGTCCCTACTTTTCTAGGCTAGTCCTTAAAAAGCAGATGGTGACTGTTGCTGAGACTATGCTTGAAGCCAGAATTTGTATTATACTGGCAAAACTTTCAAGAGCCCAGGGTTGCCTATACTTCGTTATATGACATTGAAGTACAACTCTTTGATGGGAAAAACTTAAATCATTATATAAATTTCAGCAGGTTGAATTGTATTTGGAAAATGCATAGAGTATTTAATGACTCCAAACTTCTCACTGCAATAACATTCTTCTTCTAATGATAATGTATGTCTTTTAGCCATTTAATGCCAGTCTCCATTGAGTTCAAATTGCAAGTTGTTCAAAGGGTACTTGAGAGGCATATGAGTAAGCTTCAATACATTATTAGAGTTTCCCAGTAATTGGTCCATTAATAAACATTAAGGGCTATGTAGATACAGTGAAAGGTCAATGCAGTTTCTGCCCTCAAGAAGAGTACATTTGGATGGGGAAGATAACACGTAAAGAACTTGGTACACAAAAGGCAGGTAGAGGATGGAAGAAAATCCAAGAGGAGTTAATATTAGCAACAGAGGAGACCAGGAAAGTCACCTGAAGAAGATGGGACGTTAATTGAATCTTTAAGGAAACCAAGAGTTGCAAATAAGGAGAGAAAATTCCAGGCAAGGGAGATAGTCAGGGTAAAGGCACCAAATAGGAGATGCAGTTTCAAGTGTGAGGATCTCTTATGCCAGTACACCTGGAGTGAAGCAAGAAGAGTCAAATTTAAGATTGCAAAGGAAGGAAAGGTCCAGGTTTTGAAGCACTTTAAATTCCAGAAGAGTTGTTTGATCCTAGAGATAAAATATAGAGTCACTACGGTTCACTGAACAAACAATTAGTCTTTTTAGAAAAATCACCCTGGCAGCTAAGTATGAGTATTGGAATGAGTAGAAACTTGAGGCAGGGAGATCTGACAGAAGAGGGGAGAGATGATGCAGGCTGGAAGGAAAGTTGTGGAAGTATGTGGAGGAAAGAGGAAGGAAGAGTTTTGTGGAGAAAGATTGTAAGTTTTATTTTGGTCGTGCTGATTTCTTTGGGGCTAGATTTCAGTGTCTCAACTTCCTTCCACACCAGGTAATTCAGTTTACCAGCTCAGGTCTCTGCCTCAACTAACTTTTGGGTGATCAGAAATGGTCTTAGCTGGTGCTCTCTCCCTCAAGCTTAGTGCAGTACTACACAGCTTCCCACAATCATGATGTTCTTTCCTCTTCTCCCTCTGTTCTTCAGTTCTGTGGCCTAAAACTGGCAGTTCAGAGCCTATTTTCCCGGGTACCACTAGTTCAGAGCTTTGCAGCTCTGACCTTTCTTGGTTGTAGCATTCAGTGACCTCTTGCTTTTGAAGGACTGTGGCCAAGCTGGCTGTTGAACCCCAAACAAACTTCATCCTTGAACAAGAGTCTTCCCAGAATTGGAAAAGAGAGAGTGAGAACCTGGGAGTGGGGATGGGTTTTGATATAAGTTTGTATTGTGTCATTGTGTTTTCTAGGTCTTCAGCCTTGCTGCGGGTAAACTGGGACATGGGGAAGGGGTGCTGAGTGACCTCAGGGTCAGTGAATGGATTTGGGTTTTTTATTCTTAATCTTTTAGATTCTGGGTATCCTGGAGACTCTCAAATGGGAGACAGCTAAAGTTGCCTTTTTGGTATATAACTTCTGTTTTTGAGAGGTTTGGGAGGTTAGGAGCATCAGAAAAAATATCTAGGCTGCCCTTTTATTGCTCATGTATTGGAGACTTGACGTCTTGAGTCTGAGGTGGTTACAGGACAATCATTTTGAGATATCTAAGGAACGATTGGTGATTGCTTTTATCAATCTGTCAATCATCTGCAGGGAGATAATAGCTGAACCCATAGGAGTTGGTGAGGCCCTTTAGTGAGATAATATAAAGTAACAGGGGTTTTACGGTTAAACCTTGGCATTAGACACCAGAATGCATGTGACCTAGATGAAGATCTAACATAGGAGACAGAATAAAAGTAATCCCACAGGCAGGAAGAGAACAGAAAAAGAGCATTGTCACAAAAACTCACCAAGGAGATAGTATCTAGCAGGGATCAGTAGTGTCAGATGCTTCAGAAAGGCCAAGGACTGAGAAAAAGCCATGAGATGTGATGCTTAAGAGATCACAGGTGATTTTGAAGAGAGCAATTTCAGGTAATAGTGAGGCTATAAGTCAGATTGGGTAGGGTTTGGAAGTGAGTGAGAGGAAAGTGACTGGAGATATCCAGTATAAAATGACTTCTAAAAGAGTTTAGATATGAAGAGGAACAGGGATAAAGGACAGTAGCTAACGGTATTGGTAGGATCAAGTGCATTTTTTAAGGATAGAAGAGATAGTCACATGTCTCTATACATCAGGGAAGGAGCCAACATAAAATGATTAAAGAGAGAGAGGAGGGGGCAATTTGATGGAAAGTCAGGAGGTTGTGGGATCGAGTGGATGTAGACATGTTTCCTTTGGCAAGAAGGGCTACTTTTCATCTAAAACCAGAGGGAAGGAGATTTTGAGGTATTGATGTTGTGAATGAGAATTACTGATTGGTTGAAAAACAGGATTTGGATCAACTAGGGGTTATTGAGTTTGCTAACAGGGCAGCCTCATCCAAAGAGGAAGGGACTCCCAGAATGGACAGTATAGAAAGGTTTTGAGCAGTGAGGAACAGGTTTGGGGGGACCTGGCAAAAGTTGATTGGTCCCTGTTGCTGAGGCTTGAGGCTGATCTGATAAGCTTTTATCCAGTTTCCGGTTTGGGGATTTCTGCGTAATAGAGTGGAAGGAGATGGGTAAACTGTTTCTCAGAATAGTTTCCCATGGATTATTTGTGTTGCAAGCACTAAGGAGACAGTGCAGACATACATATGTGAACAAAATGGTGTGATTCTCAGAATGGTATAGCTCTGGATCCACAGAGGAAAGATGTCTGTATGATGTGAGTTGAGATGAAAAGGAAGAGTTTTTATTGAATACTCTACATTGCTTCAGTGAAATATGAAACAAGGTGCTCAGCTGAAAGAGTGGGAGGAGGGATTACTATGAGAGGCCCGTAGAATAGTGACTGTGGAGAGTGTGATAGTGAATCAATTGAAGAGGAATCAAATGTTTGCTTTGCTGCAGTGAAGCCCCATTTGATATAAAATAAAATTTTAGTGGAAATGTGTGTATATGTCATTTCTACATGCTTTCATAATTTCCTCTAGCTTCTTTGAGCAGCACATGAATAGTCAGTCACTGCATCAGTTAATATATGTTAAGCACCTACCAAGTGCCAGGGACTGTGCCAAACATTGGAGATACAAAAAGGGGCAAAGTATCATTCTCTTAACCCTTTGTGCCTGAGTTCTTTATCTATAAAATGGAGAAGACAACAAGCAAACAAATATTTACAAAAAAACTCTAAATTGGAAATAGTTAACCAAGGGAGGGCATTAGAATTAAGGTTTGGAAAAGGCTTCATGTAGATGATGAGATTTTTGTTGGGACTTAAAGGAAGCCAGGGAAGCCAGTAGAGGTTGAAGAGGAAGAGCAAACAGGGTACATCCAGAGAAAATGTCAGGACCAGAACCATCTTATTCATGGAACAGCAAGGACATCAGGGTCACAAGACCAAAGAGCATGTGCTAGGGGAGTAAGGGTATGTGTGTGTGTGTGGGGGGGTTATCCTTCATTTCTCTAAGAGAACCATGACATCAGGGAGATGACTTGCAATTGACTTTGATTTGAGTGAGGGAGGAGTGTGCAAAGTCCCTAGGCTCACTTTATCCTCTGGAGCCATCCGGATCCAATGACCAGATATTGCTCAGGATCACTGAAATAGCCCAGGCTGCGGTGAGAGACCTTAGCCCTTTGAAGCTAAAATCTTTTTAGGTTCTCACTTTAAGTGAGGAAATGCCCATTCAGTGAATAAGGCCTCTTTAAAAAGAGAGTCAAGTGATCACCCCTTTAATTAAAAAGAAAGAAAAAATCAAACTGGGAGGTGAAGACTGGAGTAAGGTATAAGAAGACTGGAAAGGTACGAGGGGGATAGGTTATAAAGGACTTTGAATGCCAAACAGAGCATTTTGTATTTGCTCCTTGAGTCAGTAGGGAGCCTGTGGAGTTTATTAAGTAGGGAGGATACTGTGGGATTTGTGTTTTAGGAAAATTACTTTGGTGACCAAATGGAGGATGGATTTGAATGGGGAGAGAGAGACTTGAGGCAAACTGACCTACAAGTCAGCTATTACAATAATCCAGGTGTGAGGTGATGAGGGCTTGTACCATTGTAGGCAATGTCAGAGGAGTAAAGGAAGTGAATTTGAGAGATATTACAAAGGTGAAATTGACAGAATTTGGTAACAGATTGAATATGGGGGAAAGTAGGAAATAGTGAGGGGCAGCTGAGTGGTATGGTGGATAGATCGCCAGGCTTGGAGTCAGGGATATATATCTGAGTTCAAATCTAGCCTCAGATACTTACTAGCTGCATGACCCTGGGCAAATTACTTAACCCCTATTTGACTGAGTTCCTTATCTGTAAAGTGGGGACACACTGGAGAAAGAAATGGCAAACTACTCCAATGTCTTTGCCAAGAAAATCCTATGGAGTCATGTAGAGTTGAACATAACTGAATGACTGAACAACAGTAAGGAGATAGGAGTAGAGAATATCACCTAGATTGTGAGTCTGAGGGACTGGGAGGATGGTATTCCTGTCTATAGTAATAGGGAAGGTAGGAGGTAGGAAGGGTTCAGGAGGAAAAATGATGAGTTCTTTTTGGATATGTTGAGTTTAAGATGCCTACAGGGCATCCAGTTCAAAATGTCTAAAAGAAAATTAGAAATGAGAGATTGGAGGTCATTCGAGAGATTAGGACAGGATAGGTAGATCCTCAGAGCTCAGAGAATCATCAGCATAGAGTTGGCAATTAAATCCGTGGGAGCTGATAAAATCAACAAATGAAGCAATTTGGAGGAAGAAGAGGGCCCAGGACACAACCCTGTGGGGGATACCTACAGTCCAAGGACATGATATGGATGAAGATCCAGCAAAGGGGACTGAGAAATAAGATAGGTGGGATAGATAGGAAGATTCAGTGGTAGCCTAAAAACCTAGAGAGAAAAGAGTTTTGAGGAGAGGGTGATCAACAAAGGCTGGAGAGGTCATGGAGAATAAGGACTGAGAAAAAGCTATTGCAATAAATAGCAGTAAAGGATACAGATTTTGGGAATAATTCAGGGTTGGAGTGTGGCAGCATGTGATAGTTGATACAACAAGGAAGCCCAGGAATTTGAAGATAGTAGACGCCATAGAGTGGGATTGGTTTACCAAGGGTGGAGGAGATGTAACAGTTTGGGTTTGAATCTCAATGGAAGAGAGCGCATTTAGGGTTAGTGAAGGTGGTTGAGAGAAGATCTCACAGTGGTAGGAAGAGAGCAAAAAGAATCCTTACTCCCCTCCAAAAGCGAAGTGAGTCAGGGTGTGTGAGAGAAAAGTGTAACCAGAACTAAGGGGAAACAGTGAGTGTACTGTGTGAGAAGCTGTGTCATCAGGAGGGAGATCCGTCACATTGAAGACTAGAAAACTGAAGATGGGAGAAAGGAAGATAAAGAGAGAGTGTATTTTATGGAGTAAGCATTTGAGGCCATAGTAAAAATCTCTTTGTCAGAGAAATATTGAGGTGGAAGAGGAGGTAGGGGCTGGCAACTGTGGCAGAAGAGGGGACAGCTGATCCCACGAAGAGTTTGATTTCAATTTGCTGGGGTTGTGGGGGGTGGAAATGGAATCAAGTTCCTTGTGGTGGGACGGTGGGAACAGTCGGGGATCTGAGGATGATAGCCTGGGGCTAGGCCAAGAACTTGGCAGGGGATTGGATTGTAATCCATTCTGGAAGAGGGCTGTAAAGTGTGAGTTTTGGGAACAGATGTTTGTAAGTCATGAGGTGCAAACACCCCTTTCCCTGTGTCAGCACTCTAGTGACTTGAGTTACATTGCTCTAGCTGAGGAAGGCTTTGGTTAAGGGTAACTCATTCATAGCTCACATTCTCCAAAGGTATCTATTTACTCAGTGTTAGTTGTAAAGGAGGGTTCCCAGCATGTTGTGCAGATTCCCAGGGAAAGAATTACAGGATGATATGGAAGAGAATTAATTGCATGATATGAGATGGTATAGATGCTGTGTGACTTGAGTCTTGGAAGGAGTGTTCATATCAGTGAGGAAGGAGTGTTCATATCAGTGAGATTACCAAACTGCTGAGATATTAGTAATGTTAGTCTTTGAGAGTTACTCTAGTTGAATAAGCTTACCAAATGACTATCTCAATCCTTCCAAGGCTGGTAATCCTTGGACAGACATAAAAATCCATTGTTGGCCTTGTACCTCAATTTCCAGCTTTGTTTGCTAAGTCACAGACTGAGCTCTCCTGTCATTGCCTTTGAGAACATACATCATCATCATTGCTGACATTTAAATAGTACATCAAAGTTTGTGAAGTCTTTTTTCCATATCTCACGTGATCTTAACCCTGTAAGGAAGACCTTAATGTTATTCCCATTTTACGGATGAGGAAACTGAGGTGGAGGGGGAATAAAGTTTCTTGCCCAGGGTCACATAGCTAGTATCTCATAATCTCCAGTTACATCTAAGATGCTGAACTGCCTTTCTTATTTAGAGTCCCTTCCATTCCTTTGTATATCGAGTTAGGCCTTCATTGCTAGTTCTCATTACAAGTTGAGTAGTTTCTACTGCAGACATACAGTGCCTTTACTGATTATATGATCTTAGACTCTTGAATTTCTCTGAACCTAGATTCCTTCATCTCTTAAATAAAGGGTTGGAACTAAATCAGTGTTCAGGAACCTATGGCCTTCTAGGTCCTTGGGTAAGGCCTTTTGTTGCAGTCCAAGTTTTACAGAAGAAAGCCTTTTATTAAGAAGATTTGCGCTATGAAGTTTGGATTTAGTCAGAGTTACACTTGAGGACCTACAGGGCCAGATGTGGCCTTGAGGCCACAGGTTCTCTACCCCTTGAACTAGATGATAGGTTATATTCCTTCACTCCTAAATTTTGTGGTCTTAAAATTATTTTGACAGCATTATGGCTTTAATAGATCTCAATCAGAATAATAAAAATCAGCAACAGTAAATGTAACTCTAGGTGACAGTGCCTTGGTTGTTTAATCTCTGACAATACAAGTATATAAAATAATGATTTTATTCTCTGGCAATCAGAAAAGTGTTCAATATTCATTTTAGAAATAACTATGTGAGAACTAGGTATAGACCAACATCTCACCCCATATGCCAAGACAAGGTCAAAATGGGTACAGACAACAAAGGGTGATATCATAAGCAGATTTGGAGAGCAAAGAATACTTTACTTGCAGATCTATGGGGAAGGGAAAACATTTTGACCAAACTACAAATACAGAGCTTTACACGATGTAAAATGGATGATTTTGATTATATTAAATTAAAAAGTTTTGTGTAAATGAAACCATTGTAACCAAGATTAGAGAGAAAATAGAAAGCTGGGGAAAAATTTTATAGCAAGTATCTCTGACAAAGGGCTCATTTTTCAGATATATAAAGAACTCAGTCAAATTTTTAAGTATACAAGTCATTCTCCAATTGATAAATGGCCAAAGGATATGAACAAGCAGTTTTCAAATGAGGAATTCAAAGCTATCTATAGTCATATGAAAAATACTCTAAATTACTATTGATTAGAGAAATACAGATTCATTCTGAAGTACGACCTCATACCTGCCACATTGGCTAATATGACAGAAAAGTAAAATGATAAATGTTGGAGAGAATGTGGGAAAATTGGGACACTAATGCACTGTTGGTGGTATTGTGAATTGATCCAACCATTCTGGAGGACAATTTGGAGCTGTTCTCAAAGGGCAATCAGAGTGTGCTTCACTTTTGATTCAGCAATACCACTTACTAGGTCTGTAGCCCAAAGAGATTTAAGGAAAGGACATGGCGGCGAGAGGATTTATTTGTATGAGTAAAGTAACAGCTGTTTTTGTGGCAAAGCATTGGAAATTGAGGGGATGTCTATCAATTGGCTAATGGCTAAACAAGTTGTAATATATGAATATAATACAATACTATTCTAATGTAAGAAATAATGAGCAGGCTGATTAAAAAAAAACCCGAAAAGACTTCATGTGAACTGATGCAAAGTGAAGTAAACAGAACCAGGAGGACATTGTACCCAGTAATAACAACATTGTATATTGATCATCTATGGATGACTTAGCTCTTCTCAGCAATACAGTGATGATCCAATTCAGTTCTAAAGGATTCATGATGAAAAATACTGTCCACATCCAGAAAATTGGTGGAGTCTGAATACAGATCAAAGTATGCTGTTTTCACTTTATTTTTTTAATGTTTTTTTCCCTTTGGTCTGTTTCTTCTTTCACAACATGACCAATATGGAAATATGTTTTACATTATTGCACTTATATAACCTATACAAAATTGCTTAATGTATTAGGGAAGAGGTAGGGAAGGGAGGAAAGGAAAAAGTTTGGAATTCAAAAATTTTTAAAAATATTGAAATTGTTTTTGCATGTACTTGGAAAAAATAAAATAGTATTTTAAAATAGTTTTGTGAGAGACATTGTGGTATGAATGGAATTTTGGCCCTAGAGTCAAGAACATCTGGGTTCAAGTCTTGACTTTGATACGTACTAACTTTGTGAACATAGGTAAGTCACTGAAACTTTCAGTGATCCAAGAAATTTTCTAAGGCTAAGACACTGAGGAGTTGCTGCTCAGCATCACTTCTCAATATTGATGAAATTATAGGTCCTAACCAAAAAGAAAATCACATCAATATAAAAGCTTGGACTGTGAATATAACCACAAATTCTAGTTTTCACGCTGCTTTTGTTTGATCTTGTAGCCAGTTTCTTCTTTGGGCCTTAGTTTCCTTATCGCTAAAAATGAGGATATTGGACTAAATCATTCAGTAAGTATTTGTTAAGCACATACTGTTATGTGACAGGCAAATTCAGAAAGAATGACACAATCTCTAATTTTTAAAACATTTAAATATTATTTAAAAATTCTGAATTTGATGATCATAAAATGAAAGAGGATCATTTGTGAAAACCCAAATCTCTGTTACATAGAGCTTGCTCTTATAAAAGTAAATTGACTGTTATTTTCAAAATTGCCCTTGAATTTGGAACTATGCCCCCAGAATTACTAAACTGTGTATATACTTCAACCCAGTTATACCACCACTACTAGCCTTATATTCACTGAGAGTAGAAAAGGACCCATATGTTCAAAAATATTTATAACAGACCTTTTTGTGGTAGTAAAGAACTGGAAACTAAAGGAGTTTCTATCAACAGAAAAATGACTGAACAAATTATGGTTATATGAATATAATAGAATATTATTGTGGCACAAGAAATGATGAAAGGGGGTGGTAACTAGATAAGACTTGTATGAAGTAATGCATAATGAAATGAGCAAAACCTAAAGAAGTTTGTACTATAATAACAGTGTAAAGAAAAACAACTTTGAAAGACTTATGCACTCTGATCAATGCAGTAATCAATCATGAATTTTAAAAATTTAATTTTATGGGGGCGGAGCCAAGATGGCGGAGTAGAAAGACTCACCTATGCTAGGTCCGAACCCACAGCCCATAGATTTCCTGTAAAAAGAACTCCTGACAAA
>CM053772.1:252074166-252209278 GCA_028658325.1 Potorous gilbertii | reverse complement strand
GGGGAGAAAATTTTGGAACCCAAAATCTTGTGAAAATGAATGTAAAAAGTTAAATAAATTTATTTAAAAAAAAAAAAATTTAATTTTATTTTCAGTTAACAAAATTCTTATTTCCTGTCCCTTGCATCTCTTTCCCTGACCCTACCCCACATTCCCCATTGAGAAAAAAAGAAAGAAAAACACCCTTGTAACAGATATAATTTTTTTAAATTTCCTTATTGGCCATATGTGAAAAATATGTCTCCATGTGCACTGATTCTATCACCTTTGTCAATGAGTGGGTTCTATGATTCATCAGAGGTCCTAACAATGATGGCTCATCATTACAATTGATCAAAATTCTTAAGTCTCTCAAACTTGTCATTATAACCTTGTTATTAAATAAATTATTTTCCTGGTTCTGTTTACTTCACTCTTCATAATTTTTTTCTAAATCTTCCCAGGTTGCTCTGAAACCATCTTGTTCATCCTTTCTTAAAGCCCAATAGTATTCCATTACATTCATGTGGATAGAGCACCAGGTCTGAAGTCACAAAGACCTGAGTTCAAATATGGATTCAGAAATTTTACTAGTTTTGCAACTCTGAGCAAGTAATTTAACCATTTACCTCAGTTTCCACATCTGTAAAAATGAAGTAGAGAAGGAAATGTGAAACCTCTCCAGTATCTTTGCCAAAAAACCCCTAAAGTGGAATCATGAAGAGTCAGACACGACATGACATTTCCCAATTGATGCCCTACCCTCTGTTTTCAGTTTTTGCCACCTCTTAAAAAAAAGGTTTCTACAAATATTTTTGTACATAAGAGTTCTTTGCCACTTTCTTTTAACCCTTTGGGGTCTAGGACTAGTAGTGGTATTTCTGAGTCAAAGGGCATGCACAGTTATTTTGTGTGTGTGTGTGTGTGTGTGTAAATAAAATTTACCAACCTGATGAGTGGGAGGTGGAACTTCCTAGTACTTTAATTTGCATTTCTCTTATTATTTGTGATTTGGTACATTTTTTAAATGGAGCTATTGATAATTTGGGTTTCTTTCCTTGAGAACTCCTTATATGTATCTTTTGACCATTTATCCATTGAAGAATGGCCCTTTTTATAAATTTGAGTTGCTTGAAAATGTGTGTGTGTGTGTGTATGTGTATGTGTGTGCATGAAACTTGCTGCACAGAATATTTTCCCCAATTATGTGTTTCCCTTTTAATTTTAGCTGCATCTGCTTGTTTGTATGAAACACTTTCATTTTCATGTGTAATTAAATTGTCCAGTTTTTCTTTGATGTTCTCTATGTCTTGTTTGTTAATGAACTCTTCCTCTATCTATATAAAGAGTACTTTCCCCTGTACTCTAAGTTATTTCTGATGTCATCCTTTGTCTATGTCATGTGTCCATTTAGGGCTTATCTTGTTATATGGTATGACATGTTGGTTTATGTAGTTTCTGCTAGATTGTTTTCCAGTTTTCCCAATAACTTCTGTCAGATAGTGAATTCTTGAGTTTTGGGGATTTATCACACACACACACACACACACACACACACGCACACACACGCACGCACACACACACGTTCCTTCTAACTACCCTAATACTGAAAAAGGTCTCATGAGTTACAAATAACATCTTTCCATGTAGGAATGTAAATAGTTCAACTTTAATGAGTTCTTTAGGGCTGCTCTTTCCTGTTTACCTTTTCATATTTCTCTTGATTCTTGTATTTGAAAGTCAGATTTTCTATTCAGCTCTCGTCTTTTCAACAAGAATGCTTGGAAGTCCTCTATGTTTCATTGAAATTCCATTTTTTTTCCCCAGAAGTATTATACTCAGTTTTGCTGGGTAGGTGATTCTTGGTTTTAATCCTAGCTCCTTTGACCTTCAGAGTATCATTCTAAGCCCTTTGATCCCTTAGTGTAGAAGCTGCTAAATCCTGTGTTATCCTGATTATGTTTCCACAATACTTGAATTGTTTCTTTCTGGCTGCTTGTAATATTTTCCCCATTACCTGGGAACTCTGGAATTTGACTACAATATTCCCAGGAGTTTTCCTTTGGGGATCTATTTCAGGAGGTGATTGGTGAATTTTTTCCATTTCTATTTTACCCTCTGGTTCTAGACTATCAGCCAGTTTTCCTTGATGATTTCTTGGAAGATGATGTCTAGGCTCTTTTTTTAATCATGGTTTTCAGATAGACGAATAATTTTTAAATTATCTTTCCTGGATCTATTTTCTAGGTCAACTGTTTTTCCAATGAGATATTTCACATTGTCTTCTATTTTCTCATTCTTTTGGTTTTGTTTTATAATTTCTTGGTTTCTCATAAAGTCATTAACTTCCGTCTGCTCCATTCTGATTTTTAAAGAACTATTTTCTTCAGTGAGCTTTTGAACCTCCTTTTCCATTTGGCCAATTCTGCTTTTTAAAGCATTCTGCCACTCCAGCTGTTGTTAGCCTCTCAGACCCTAAAGTGCTCCCCCAAAGTGCTCCCCCATCTCAGCCAGTATCTGATTAAACCTGAGACCTGGGAAGGACTACAATCTTTAATTGAAAAATTCCTTAAGTATAAAATCTTTGTCCCTTGTTTTTGTCCATGCAATCCTTCCTACAAAAAGGCCTAATGGAGAATTTGAATGTACTTTTCCTGGGAAATCAAGTCCATATCAGCTAACATAGTCTTGCCCCAAAGCTTTCAAGATAACCCTCCATTATTTGGCCAGGCTTTGGGAAGGGATTTAAGGCACCTGAAACTGGCAGGCAGTAGCTTAATTCAATATGTTCATGATATTCTTATTTGGAGCCCCACCCAGAAAGGTTCTTTGGCTGCTGCCACAGAAGCCCTTAATTTCTTAGACATTGGAGGCCATGGAGTCTTTTGGAACAAAGTCCAGATAGAATACCAGTCCATAAAGTATCTGGGCCATGAACTCAAACCCACCTCTCTCTCCTGGTCCAGCCAGTAAGAAACAAGTTCCAGTGTTTTCAGATTTTGTAGACTCTGGATTCCTAATTTTGGTTTTATTGCTAAACCCCTTTATGATCCTACTCAGGGCATTGACTCAGACCAGGCTAAAGTTTTTGAGACTCTGAAAACTAATTTGACCACCACCCCATCACTAGCCCTACCCAATCTGGGAAAACCTTTCATTCTGTATGTTGATGAAAGGTGAGGACACTCTTTGGGAGTCTTAACACATTCCTTAGGACCTGACCCCAGGCCTTTTGATGTTTTTATTTACTCAGAATATGTTTTCCTTGTTCTACATACCCATGGAGCAATCTGGAAAGAAAGGGGATATCTGACAGGAAAAAACTACCCTATCAAACATGCCCTTCTGTGTTTTGGCCTTGCCACAGTCATCTTTAATTCTGTCCAGAGAAATTATCTTTTATGCCAGGGAAATTATCTTTTCTTTATACTTCTTTTGTACCTGCTTGGTGTGTGTTTGCCTAACCTCCTTGCCAGGTTTGTCTTTTCTAGAGCCATCAACTTCAGATGACAGCGCAATCTATATACCAACCTCTGTCTGAATCCAAGGTCTCCAGTCCACCGGACCTGGCACAACCTAGGTTCTAAAGTCTGACCCCTTGAACAGGACCCATCAAGGCAGGGACAGCTCTACACCCCTTGCCACCAGGAAGAAGTTTCAGAAACTGAGAGCTTTGCCCTTTACCCCAAAAGAATTTGGGTTCAATATGTTTGAGGGGGGAATGATGGGGGTTCAGACTCTAGGAGCCTCCTTGAATCTTCCCACTTATTCTGGCCTTTCTTACGCAAATCTAATCTTGCCATTTGTTCCAGCAGTCTCAGGAAGCCCTTGGGCTTTTCCTTATCATTTCAGGTCTCTGTTGCACTCCCCACCCTTGATCCCATCAAAACCCCATTTCCCCAGGCTGCCATCAAGATCTGTATCCTTTCCCATACTGCCCCTATCAAGCTCTCTGGATTGCCTCACCTGCCTCCCACCCAAACCTTCCATTGTCTGATATCTCCTGATAGCCTCCAGCTGTTTCCCAGCCTTTGACCCTCCTTGGACTTCTCCTCAAGACCCTTCCTAAACCCCTCCTCCCATCACCCTGGACTACCAGACCACCACCACCACCACCCCCCCCCCCCCATACTCTTTTCTGTATTTAAGTTCCATCTTGCCTCCATGAAGGCGCTCAGATCCAATCCAGCTCAGATGCTGTCTAGCTGGGATTCTATCTGGCCCGTTTGTGAATACAAGCGTTACAAATGCCTAGGCTCCTTAAGAGGTAACCCAATTTGGTGAATCCTTAATAAACTTTGTTTTCTTTAGCTTTAAAAAAAAAAGCATTCTTCTCCTCACTGGCTTTTTGGACCTCTTTTGCCATTTGGGTTAGTCTACTTTTAAAGATGATATTTTCTTCAGCATTTTTTGGGCCTCCTTTAGCAAGCTATTGACTTCCTTTCATGATTTTCTTGCATTGGTCTCATTTCTTTTCCCAATTTTTCCTCCACCTCTCTTACTTGATTTTCAAAATCCTTTTTGAGCTCTTCCATGGCCTAAAACCATTGCATTTTGGGGAGGGGGGGAGGTTTGGATGTAGAAACCTTGAACTTTCATGTCTTCCTCTGATGGTATGCTTTGTTCTTCCTCTTCCAAAAGAACGGAGTAAATACCTGTTCACCAAGGAAGTAACTTTCTGTAGTCCTAAGTTTTTCCCCTTTTTTGGGCATTTTCCAGGCCAGTTACTTGACCTTTGAGTCCTTTGTCAAGTGAAGGGTATACTCTAGGGACCTGTAAGTTCTCAGTTCCTCCAAGGAGGCACAATCAGGGGAGAGGAGTTTACTCCTCTCTTGGCCTGCACTCTGGTCTGTGAGCAACAATGACTTTTTTTCTGCTCAGGATCTGCAAGTAAGATTCCTTCTCCAGAGCCTCCATCAGCTCCACCACACCAGTGCTCCTCCTCACCCCAGGACTGCCCCTCAGGACTGTGACCCAGATTTGCTGCTTGATTACCCCAGGGTCTTCAGGCCCAGGGCTCCAAAAGGGGATGCTGCTGCCTTAGTGGCTGCTGCTGTCCTGGGGCTGGGACTGTGGCCAGACTGGTCCCCTTCTCACCCAGATGAAAGAGCTTTCTTACTGATCTTCGAAGCTGTCTTTGGCATTTGTGGGTTGAGAAATCTGGGAACTGCAGCTGTTACCCATGATTCCGCGCCCTGAAGCCTGCTCCAGTCCTATCTGGGCTGCGCTCTGCTCCGAGCCTGGTGCAGTAAACCTTTCCTGTTGACCTTTGAGGCTGTCTTGGTCTGGCAATATCCTTCACTCTATTGCATTTTGGTTTCTGCTGCTCTAGAATTTGTTTAGTCATTTTTTACAAGTATTTTATGGCCTATGGGGATAGAGCTAAAGCAGTTCCATCCTTCTACTCCATCATATTGACTCTGCCCATTATTCACTTTCTGATAGAGATCAAAAACTCAAAATACAGAATATGCAGTATACTATTTTAGACATGAGAATTTGTTTTGCTTGATTATGTGTATTAGTTACAAGAGTTTTTCTTTTCTTTTCCTTTTTTTAAATTGGGGGTCCAGGTTTAGCCTTTTCCAAACAAACAAAAATTGAGAAACAAAGAGAAAGAAGGCCAGAAGGAATCACAGATAAGTAGGACAACTTTGAAAATGACTTGTTGAATTTATTATATACTCAAAATTAAAGTAAGCTTTACATAATTTACACTTGCAGTTTCAAGGAGCAAAGGAAATGCTCCTTTTATTTGGTGTTTTTTAGTTCAATTTTTTTTTTTTAAAGAAAGCCATCTTGCTTGTCTCTTTCTTTTTGAACTTTGTTCCTCTTCTCTGCATACAGAAAAATACTTCAATGACCCTTTTTTCTTTCTTGCCTTTTTTCCCCGCAGTGGTTGCTAACTCTCCTCCCTACTTTACCCCCCTCAATAATTTCCCTAAGTTTAAAAAAAGAGAGAGTACACAATTCTTGTAACAAACAGTCATAGTTAAGCAAAAAAAAATCTACACATTTTCCATCTCTAAAAATGTATGTCTGATTTTGTACCTTGAATCCATCACCACCTCTCCTTCCTTGTGAAGATAGCATACTTTCTTGTCAGGCCTCTGGAGACCTGGTTGTCATTACGTTCATCAGAGTTCTCAAGTCTTTGAAGGTGGTTTTTCTTTTCAATATTGTAGTTATATGGTTATTCTGCAAATTGTTCTCTCTTCTCTTCACATCATATTAGTTCATACAAGTCTTTCTAGATGTCTCCGAAACCATCCCATTTATTATTTCTTACGGCATAATCTCATCCCATCATATATGTATACCACACTTTGTTCAGTTATTTCCCAACAGATAGCCACCCTCTTAGGACCTACTTATTTACCACAGTGAAAGAGCCTTTACTGAAGTCCTAGTTTCTGGTGAGGCAGAAGTTGTCCCAGAATGGTGATGAGACGATGACATGTAATTGCTGCATAATTCTCATCTGGACAGTTCTAAAGCTCACCAGTCAGAACTGGTGGGAGCTAGGAATGGAGTCTCAGTGTCCAGTGGGGTGGAACAATATCTCCAAGTAATTTCGATGAATGCTGCTTAATAGTATAGAGAGATGGGCTTTGCTAATTTCTTCCTTCCAACTTTGTTACTTTCCATTAGAATCTTCTCCTTTTGTTCCTACAGATGAATTTTGTTATTATTTTTGTTATTCAGTCATTTCAGTCATGTCTGACTCTCTGTAACTTCATTTGGAGTTTACTTGACAAAGGTACTAGAGTGGTTTGTCATTTCCTTCTCCAGCTCAGGAAACTGAGGTAAACAGGGTGAAATGCCTTGCTCAGGGACAAACAGCTGGTAAATATTGCAGGCCAAATTTGAACTCAGGTCTTCTTGAATCTATGCCAAGCACTCCATCTGCCTCACTACCTAACCTTTTGAAATAGGTCTAGCTGCCTAGAAAAGCACTGAACCAATCTTTGTTCTCCAAGAGCTTACTGGCTAATGGGACTCCAAAGAGCTTTTGTTTATATTTTTCATTTATTATTTACTTTATTGGAAATTAAAACTAATAAAGTATTAAACTATTTACTAAAGCATTTAAAATGATAAATCCGTTACATGTTAATAGAAATAACATTTTATGTAAAATAACCATATTATCTAAAACAAAAAATTAGAAGGGTAGCATTGTTTTCATATTTCTGCAAGTAGATTCTCTTCTCTCCTTTTGCATTCAATTTGGTGTGATATTTTGATTTGATTGAAATATATAAAGAAAATCCTGCTTCACAGTTATGTTGGCTAGACAAGGGAGAAGTATTTTAATAGGCAAATAATGTGTTAGTGTTATTCTAATTATAGTTTTGACTTTGTAGACTCCCAGAAAGGGTCTTAGGGACCCCAGGAGATGTAGGGCTACGCATTGAGAACCGCTGATCTATTAGGTGATAGATGCTAATGGACTGAACTAAATTAATGACTGTATAAATACAGAGAAGTGATAAGTTGCAAGAGATGTTGTAGAGGCAAAAAGAGCAACATCTGTCAAAGAAAGCAATGAGGTTATAAACCTGGGAAATTATTAAATGGTGGTTGGGTTTGACCTTTGGGGGCCATTTTAAAATATAGCACCATGTCTTCATTATATGACTTTAATTGCCTCAGATGGCTTCTTTCACACTGTACCATCAATCAATCATCACAGAACATTTTTTTCAGTGCCTAATGTATGCTAGGCACCGGGCAAAGTGTTGTAAGACCATCTTCTCCATAGCTGTTGTCTGGACAACCAGTCTGATGATGGCCTCTAGATAACGGACAGCATTCTCAGACTTTCCCAGTTAGTAAGTGATGCAGGGCTGTGTGCTTCCTGGGATGCTTTCTAGCATGATGTTTTCAGCAGTGTTGTCAGATGCCTTCAACAAGGAGGAAGACAACATCAAGGTGAGCTGCCACACTGATGGTAAAATATTTAACGTGAAAAAGCTGCAAGCTAAGACTAAAGTGGTGGTGGAGGAGAGGGGTACATTACTTGTTGTTTGCAGATAATTTTACACTCAGTGCAGCCTCTGAGGTTGAGATGCAACGAAGAATAGATCAGTTCTCTGCTACTTGTGCTAATTTGGCCTAATAGTTAACACCAAGACAACACAGGTGCTCCACCAGCCAGGACCATACCATCCACGTTAGCCAGGGTATAGAGCACCAGTGCAGCAGTGAGGAGAACTTGAGTTCAAATCTCACCTCAGACACTTGATACTCACTAGCTGTGTGACCATGGGCAAGTCACATGTTTGGGAGTCTCTGAAGTGTGGATGAGAAGAGGTATTAGACTGACTACCAAAGTGAAGGTCTACAGAGCTTTTGTGCCTACTTTATTGTTGTGTGTCTGAACTAGATAATATTCCAGTTCCATGCCAAGAAGCTGAATGACTTCCATTTGAATTGTCTTAGGAAGATTCTGAAGATCACCCGACAAGATAAGGTACCAGATATCGAAGTCCTTTCTCGAGCAGAACTGCCAAGTATTCAAACTCTACTGCAGAGAAGTGCAACCCAGAAGGGCTGGTCATGTTTGCTTCCCTAAAAGACTTCTATGGAGAACTCACACAAAGCAAGGGCACACAGTGAAGTGGTGGGGAGAAAAAGTGATATAAGGACATTCTCAACTTTGCTATGAAGAACTCTGGTATTGTTGGTGAGATAAGGAAATGGAAGACACTAACAGGACCATCTAGGATGGTTTGTCCACATTAAAGAAGCTGCTGTTCTATATGAGCAGAAAATTGTAGTAGCTTAAAAGAAATGTGAGAGAAATTTAGAGATATCTCCACTCCAAGTGTTCACAGGGACTATTTATGCTGGACCTGTGGTAGCCTTCCCAACTTAGACTGATCTAGTCAGCCACAGTCAGACACACTGCATCTTGACCCCAACACAGTGAGATTATGTTGGTCCTCTGAGAAGAAAGGACAGCTAACCAATCTACTCAGCCATTGTGGACCATGTCAAGGTTTTAAAACGCATAAAATAAAAGATTTACAGAGGAAATCAGTTTCAGTAAAATTATGTCATAAAAATACTTCTTAAAAACAAGGTCACAAAGGTTAAAGATTTCCGTTACTAGCAACAACAGCTAGCATTTCTGTAGTGCTTTACAAATAGCATCTCCTGTGATCCTCACAATACCACAAGGACATAGGTGTTGTTACTGTACTATTTTATAGATGAGGAAACTGGGACAGAAAGGTTAAGTAACTTGCCAAAGGCTCCACAGCCAGCAAGTAGCTGAGACCAGATTTGAACTCTGGTTTACCTGACTCTAGGCCTGGCATTGCTAATCCCTGGGCCACCTGCTGCATACTGCTTCTAGTATAGAAAATGGGTTATTTTTCTGCTTTAAGACAGTAAAGGAGCTTAGTGTTGACCCATACTATCCGACTAGTTACATAACTATAGGATTTTCTGAAAAGTTTTTGGAACAGTGATGTTCAGGGGCTGATTGTACCACTTACTAGATATGATTTTGGGCAAATCACTTTTCTCAAATGAAATCTCTTCCTCCATAAAATGAGAATCACAGTTGCCGCACAGGGTTATTGTGAAAGTCAGGTATGGGAGCCCTTTATGACTCTGAGGTCTCACAGATAGGAAAGCCTACTCAGAACCATTTTTAGGATTCTGGTGATCGTTAGTAGTGTTAGTAAGCAAGGTGACCGTTGTGGCCGCATTGTATAAGTATAATGAATATGCTAGTAAGGAACTTACCATTATGGTGGTAATGATATTTTGTTAATGGCAATCATAGTCATTGCTTCATATTTTTATAATACTTTATAGTCTTTAAAACGTTTTCACATCTGTGATCTCGCTGTGATCTCATTTGGTCCCCATGATAACCCAGGGAGTAGAGTGGATAGATATTATTCCCATTTCATTGATCAGAACACACTGGCATTTTGAAATTTCCATGTAGTGGTAAATTGATTAGGTGATTTATCCAAGATAACACATCGCTACTAAGGTGTGTAATTGACATTGAACCTCCTCTAGGTATGGAATCTTTTGGGGAATAACAACTGTTATTACTACCATTGTGGAACTAACAAAAACTGTTACCACCGTATCACTGTTTCAGGTCTTACTATTTACACTGTTCAATAAGGCAAAACCGTTCTTGTAGCTTGTTGATAACTGGTCTTTCCAAGAAGGAATATTATTTCTAAATGTAATAGCTATTTTCAGATTGTTCTTTGGGGAAATTGTCTCACAGATAGACCACAGTTTATCCCATGTGTCATCTCTTATCTAAAATTTGTAGTCTTATTTACACATCAGTCAGCTGAAACTCTATGGTGGCATCTTGGGAGCTCCAACCTTTTTCCAGTTCCATCAGGAAGTCCCTTTCCCTGAAAGGTTACTTACATTTTTATTTGCTCACACCTATTTCTAGGGTACTGCAGCACAAAATTCTCTGTTGTTTCCCTGATAAGCAGGGAAGGGGTGGGATGGAGAATGTATAACAATGTTTTTTTGCCGATTGTCAACAATGTTATGTATTGGTTTTGCTGTGCAGACAAAAATAGCTTATTTAGGATAATTCATTTTATTATAATCTTATTTCCCTGTTTTAGATTCCCTGAAATTATGGATTGTCCACCTGTGTTTTGAGAGAACTTTAGCATGTGGTTTTCTAGAGACACCACCACAAGGACTGAATATAGACCTGCCTTTAGGAGGGGGAAGGTAAGAGCACTTTTTACTTTCCCTTTTGTGTCATCATAGGATTCTTCCCCTGTTAATTGGTTCCATGTTTCCTTTATGTTTTGTTGATGCTATAATACTGCACCCTACTGGACAGTAAGGCATTTCCTGAAGTGAGAAGTGGCATTTTGTGGACAAATATTTAGCCAGCTGGACAAATTTTTATGGTCCTTAACCCCAGTCATAAAAGGATCAGTAGAAAACAGGTGCCACCCTGTAATCATATGATGCTCCACTGCTGTTGTTATATATTGGCATAAATATTTTATTTCCAGGTCCAGAGTTCTTCACATCTTTGTGTGAAGGGTGGTGGTGGTGTGATGAGGATGAGGATGATGGTGATGATAGTGGTAATGAAGCAATAGAGAACTCTAACCTTGGAATTTCATAGTGCATATTATTAAAAACATCCCATAATAGAATACATACATTGAAAGCTGTAGTGTACAACTCAGGTTCTTTTCCTCTGTTAATTTCTGTGTTTGTGATATTCTGTGTTGTTGGTATTAGCTCTTCTTTAATAGTTTCAGGCCCCTTTGCTTTGTGTCTATCCAGGGTAGACATTTTCAAAAGGGCTCACAATAGTGAATTTCTGCTTTAATGGGACCTATTTTGAATGAGACATCCTGTGTTCCATTTAATGCAGTGTGACTTTAAATGGGGCTTGTTTTATATGTCCACCCTATAATTTGGCTATCATGTTGTCTACTGTGTGCAATGAACTGTATTTACATAAAGTGAGTATGGGTTGGAGAACAACTGTAGTGTCTGTTGCTGACCTGCCACACTCTTACATTGTTTTCCCATGTCCTAACTAAGCTCACTTAAAATGTATAAAGCTGCTCCTTTGAAAAGTCTATTTCCACCCATTTTGAATAGCAAAGTGCCATGTGAATACAGTCTTGCCTATGTAAAAACTTAAAACTAACTGTTCAGAAATACTGATGTGAAAGCAGTTTTGTGTACTAAATTATCTGAAAATAACTTTATTATATTGATTTTTTAAAATGAAAGAAGGAAAGTTAAATAAAATAAGCAAAAGTTTGGCTGGATTTCAGTCACTTTTTTTTTCTTCTTTTCTGGCAAGATCATTCTAAATTAGCACTTTAGGGAACAAGACCTGATTAAGTTTCCTTAATTCAGGGATCTTGAAAATACATTGAATACTTGGAATTTTGAAAATTTTAAATATATATAACATGAAAAGAAAACTGGTTTTGAACAAAAGGAGGATGGGTCTTTCTCTGTTAGTGAAATATGTAGTAGCTATTATTTGAGAAAAGTTCACATTTTTTCTACTTTTTAACATAAGAATTATTTTATGTTAAAATATACATCATAATATCTTTTCACATAGTTTAGTATTTGTTTTTAATGGCATTTGAAATAGGTTGGATCTCCTGTAAGAGAGATTTGTTAAGAAATATTTTCTGATCATAACAATTGTTGAATACCAGAAAAGATTACAAAGAAAGCAGATATAACATTCTTTTCCTTACATCTTTAAGATTAGGGTAGATGAATGTGTCCTTTGATGGTCTGGTTTTAGTTTTTCATGAATGATGTACTTTTAAAGGTTTCTCCAATCTACGATCCAGTTATTTAATAAGATATTATTATTAGTTAACTAATTATTATTAAGATATTAATTTTCAAATAAGGGCTTAATATAACATACTTCGTTTATTCCATTGCCTAATTTATTCTACATGGCACTAATCAGAATAGGATTTCATATTTTTGAAATTTAAAATCAAATCTCCTCATATAAGAAAGTTGTCATTTGAGAGTTCATTTAATAAGTATATGAAAGTATGATTTACAAATCTGAGATAAGAATGAATTACAGTTAAAAGTTACTTAGGCTATCAATCTAATGTGCTTTTGAAGGTATTGTAACCTGACTGAAGCCCTTCCAAATGATTATGCTCCAATTTGCACGGTTCAACTATTTCAGAGTTTGTCACACTTAAAGGAAGGTCCCAGTTATGTGGAGATAATCTCTTTTTTAAACTATTTCCAGGATAAAGGCTGTAGCTTCAGAATATTGTTCAGCATACTGATATGAAACCAGTATGTAATAATGTCATGTGAGTTATTGTAAACTTCTCATTAATTTTGAATTGTTGAGAAATAAGATCTTCTATGAATTTTTAAAACCAAAACTTAATTTTTTACCTTTCAGTTAATAATTTTTGATTGGACTCTTTCTAAAATGCATTTTTTCATTTGTTCTTTGGTAACGCATTTGATAATTCAAGTCTACCAGTAATAGTTATTGAGAAGCAGTAGTAGTTATTGATGATGAGCTTTTATTAGTTTATTGAGATGTTCAGAATTTTTCTATTTTCTATTTTTCTATTTTCTCCTCTAATAAATGACCACATCCTACTCCACTTCAATAGTTTTTCTGTTTTCCTTTATGGAATTTTTTCCTATTATTCATTATTAGATATCACTTATTTTTGCTATCGTTGTGTGCTGTTGTTACCTAATCTGTCTTATTTTATATAATGAGGAAGTGAGGAAGGAGAATTGCTATACCTCTACTTTGGAGTCATGATGTTAAGCTTGTGACAGCTATTAATCATTTAAAGGACCTTTTGCACAAATTTCTAGGCTAACAGTGATATTTCAGGTAGTTAAAGTCAGAAGTCTGACTTCGGAGAAGATAATCTCCATCCATAAATTAATTGAATATACTGATGTGTCCCTTCTTTTAGAAAACCAAATATCTGACTTTAGGAAGTAGATATTATTGGCTTTTATTAACATTGGCAGATGCAAGTTCTTTCAATCGTTCGCAATCTGAGAGTAGAACTTAGACATGTAAAATTTATCTGTTAACTTTGTTGGCACTGAAGACAAATATCTTAAATTGATAGACAAATAGTTCACCAAATTTGATTTTAGAAATTTAGTGATTGAATAAAGTGAAATACATTTGTTGTCCCACTTCCTGTAAAGTCCTGAACATGAATTTAAAACAAAAAATCTGTTGGTAATAATTCACAACCAAAGTTGGAAAAGGAAGCATACTATTTCTGGGCCACATAGACATCATTGATCATATTGTCTCATTTTAAAGATTTTTTTTTCCTTTGGACCTCTTTGGTTTTTTAATTTAATAAATCAAGCAAATTGGTGAGAATTTTCCTGGGGGGAAAGTCTGGATGCTTTTAATAAAGTGAAGTGTTTTTTTTAGTTGACATATTAATAATATTTTTTCAGGTGTAAAGAGAATACTGTATTCCCATCTAACATTTTTTAAACGTTTAGAGTTTTAGAGTTTTTGTTTTTGCTTTTGAAGTCTTTGGTCTCTATTTCTCACTCAGCTTGACCTGATAGCCGCAGTAATTCTGATGTACTCTGTGTCCAGTCTGGATCAGTTTGCCCTACTGGGCAACCTGGTGGCCTTCCAAGGGCTCACCATATTGATGCTGATCTTTGTGTGGGGCATCTACTAAAGTTGGCTCACTTGGTTTGATAGATGGAGTAGACTCTGGTAGACTCCTCTTCCTGAATTCCAGTCTGGCATCAGACAGTGACTCGCTGTGTGATCTGAGCAAGTCACCCTGTTTGCCTCAGTTTTCTCATCTGTAAAATGAGCTGGAGAAGGAAATGGCACACTCTGGTGTGTCTGCCAAGAAAATCCCAAACGGGGTCATAGAGAGTTGGACATGACTGAATAAGAGCTCAGACTCCAGAGTTACGGATAGCCACTAGCCTACTCACCCTTGTTAGTGTAATTGGAATTATAGCTGTGAGCTATCATGCCTGGCTCGGTTTTTTTTTTAAAGTAAAGATTGTATTACCTAGATTCATTTGTATTTGAATTAGATATGCAGAGTTTATCTGGATTTTATGATGAGTAAAATAATCAGTTGCTATATTATCCATTTCTTCCTAATGTGATACCTTTCCTCCAAGTTCCTTTTAATATCTCTTGGTAGTGTAAAATCATTATCATATTGTCTATAAAAACAATGTTAGCATATAGTCAACCAAGAAAGGGTAAGACTGCAGGGTATGTTATTTTACCAACTACCAGAATATTTCATCCAGTTTTGAACAATCTTCTTTTCCTGGTTCCTATTTTCATTAAGCCTGTGACAGAGAGGGAGAGAGAGAGAGAGAGAGACAGAGAGTGTATAACATATTTTGAGGGTAGTGGAAGGAAGTGTACAAATAGCAGTTAATTCAAAGAAAAATATGATTTTTACCATAACAGGAATATAAAGTTCTTAGGAGAGCAATAGATAGGATAAAAACAATTGCTGTGATTTTTCTTTAAAAAAGTACTTTCAGCATCTGAACATGTTTTACTGACCTATTCGTGTTCAACTATTGTGTATTTTTTTTTCCAACCATGTGAAAGCTGACTCAAAGAAGTTCTCTAAGTAATAACTAGTCATATTGATATTGAGCTTTAAGGTATACAAAGTGTTTTCCTTACGTACTTACATACATATTTCATTCCATTTTGTAGCTGAGAAAACTAAGGCTCTCAGATGTTTGATGGCTTGATTATGATCACATGTGGTGCTAAGGTGTAATTCAAACCAATCTCTTGGACTTTGGGGTCAACACTCCGTGTTATCTCTCAAATACCACATTGTAGGAAAGAGATTGGTTAATAGGTTCATGAGGAAAACATTGAAGATTCCTGAGATATATCCTTTTGATAGTGTAAAAACTGGTGCATTAGTGATTCACTCCTACCTTCATCCCTTCATTGATTACCAGTTCATCCTACCTGCTATGGAGGAAAAAGTTGGTCAAAGAGGATTTTCTAAAATAACTAATCACATAATATTTTTAGTTGTATTTGAATAAAAAGACCTTGACTTAGGAAACATAAAATCTTTTCAAATATTCGTGTTCAATGTTTCTAATTGCTTCTACCAGTCAAAGTTCATTCAAGCTGTTCTATTTTATGAGAATTTTCCTAAACTGAGTGAAATCTACAAATAAAAAAACCTATCTTCTTAAACAAGTTTATAAAACTGTTACTAAAAGAATGTGAATATTTGACAATTTTACTAGCCTTAAAATTGATTTTGAAGTTTATTTTTAAATACTTTTCGGCATACCCATCCATTTGTATGTAAACCATATATATTAATAGCACTTATTTTTGTATTTCCAGACCTAGTAAAGATCATACGTTTCTTACAGGAGAGAATGGTAATTTGTTGTTTGCTTTGTAGTGAATAAGAAGTGATTTTGTTTTGGCATTTTGTTTATTGTCAGTCTTAGCATATATGATTTACATCATCTGACACTGTATACATTTATTCTTTACATTTAAATTTTATCATTTGAATAATTTCCTCATTTCAGGTGATTTTGGTGTCTCGTCACTATGCAGAAATTGAAAGAGGTGATTGTGTGTGACTTTATGCTCAGTACTCAGATTTCCTCACCTATTATTATGTCAGCAGCATTTTTGACTTAAAACATCAAGTTAAATAACAATATTTTATGCTGGCTTTTATTTTAGTTCATGCATTTAAAAACTGAAAATCAGATAAAAGATAGTTTCAAAATAAATTCAGTATATTATTTATGAGTGGAGCAACACATTAGCATCAGGTTCACAATAGATCATATCTCTTTTATTCCATCTTACAAGCTTAGCAGCACAAACAGAATAATCAACATATTATTTGGCTGTCATCTGCTGAACAGAAAGCAGAGATCACAAGGAGGTTCTCCCTAGCTGTGGTGATGGCCTTTTTGTTCCAAGCCCCCATCTGGGAGGGCCGTGGTGTGTTATCATATGGAACGCGGGCTTTTCTGTAATCTGCTTAGCTGCACTGCAGTTGGAATCTTCATTCCATGTTTGTGTAATTTATAATTTTAATGAGACCATGGCTCTTGTGGGCTTTGAAATATATTAAAAGCTCTTTTGTGCATATGCTTTGTTCTTGCTTAATAGGCTCAGTGTATTTAAAACTGATGAATTTTGATTCATGGATTTGGACGTCTGGGGATTAACTTAGACTGAATATCATTGCACTCATCTATTGATGTTTAAAAAGTTGTTTTTTTTAATACTTGTAACCATAAGAAGGAAAGAATTTATAGAAATTTTAAATACTGGGAAATAATGAAATGGCCTTACTAATTTAAATTTTGTTCTACTATACTTAACATTAGTCTTGAGATCATTTCAGGTAATTATTGTAAAGCAGTAATTGTGAAAAAGCAACTCTTCCATGATTTGAAATCCTAAATATTATTGCATATGTGGGAATCATGTTGCTGATAGAGAGGAGAGGGAAAAAGAAAGTGGTAGTACAAACTTTTGGTATTTATTAATGTGAATAAATCTTACGTTTCATGTTTTTGTAATTCCCAAATAGTAGGTCCTGGAATCAGATAGGTAAATTGTTCAGTTTTTTTAAATGGTTTATAGTTTTTCTGTGGTTAATGATTGAATAATTTATTTCATTAAAGGATTTATTAATAGAGGATATAATGGTAAGGAATTAAAAAACCATCTTAATTTATAACATAAAAATAATACTTAGAAATTTTTTAAAAACCTGAAATCCTTTCATTTTATTAAATATTTATAGCCTATAATTACTATCTTATCACAGAATCTTACAGTTACAAAGGACCTCCCAGACTAATCTAATCATTATAGACTTTATTTTAAAGTTTTATAATATTATATATATGTAATGTTATACAGCATTTTTGCAGAAAATTGATTTTGTGTTATAGGCCTACTTTGATCCAGACAGGGTGCTTGAGATTGTCAAGTTATGCAGATTCATGCCTGCTTTAGAATTGTAATTTGAGGATACTTCTTTATTGAATAATACGTAGAACCTATGTTAGTTGTATTGAATTTATTTAAGGATGTGAATCTGACACAAAATCCTCAGAAGCATTATTTAGAAATTTGTTTTGAGTAAGTGGCAGTTATGATTGGGCCATCATTTTCTCATGAAGCAAAAGAAGCAAATTACAAACAAATAAGGATGAAATCGCACTAGTTTTCAGTTTTCTTCATTGTTTGTTAGATATGTGTCATAATAATTTGGTTTTCCATAGTGACTCCCTACTTCAGTTCCACTGTTAGTTATAAGGTTCAATTAGTTTTGTTCAGCAGTTCTTATAGTGTATATATATGTCATTGAATTCTTTTACACAGTATAAAACAAAATCCTACTCATGATCAGGCAGTTCATTTTCTTTCTTTCTCATTCTTTATTTGCTGTTGCTTTTCAAGGGTTGAATTGTTATATGTATAATTCTAATGGGATAGAGAATGGAATAGAAATCAGACGTGTGATTTCATTGGTATTGGCCAGGGAACTGACTCCCTAGTGAGGAAACTCTCTTTGCCAGTGCAGGACACACCTTCTCTATGAGTTTGACTATTAGAGAGTGGCTTAGAGCAAGAAGGGAAGGGGCTTGTGCCTTGTTGCAGAGCCATTGTGTATCGGTGGCAGGACTTGGACTAGGGGCTTCCTGGATCCTATATCCACTTGTCCACCTTGTCTCTCAGTAGCATAGAATAATACATAAACGTTTACACAGCATTGTAAGTTTTGCAAAGCACTTTCCTAAAACCACCACTGTGAGATGGGTAGTGCAGTTATTTTTATCTCCATTTTTCATACAAGGAGGCTGAAGCACATAGAGATTATAGATTTTACCCATGAACCCAGGTCTGTTGATGCCAAGTCCAGTGTTCTAGCCACCATCCCATGATGCTGCTTCAGTTTTGTTCATATTTTAAAAGCAGTACTGCAATAATATTATAAAAGCCAAGAAATTCTCAGAATTATCAGCAAGGGCTGAACTATATGATGTCAGAAGTCTTGTCTTTTAATATAGTAGAAAACTGAGGGTTTTTTAAATCCACTACATCATTTTCTGCTAAAACTAGTATTTTTCTTTCGAAGGTTGGTGATATAACCAATTCGAAATGAATTGACAGTGATGTCATCAATCAATCAGCAACTCTTTCTTAAGTGCTAATGTGCTACGTGTTAAAGATAACAAACACAAGAATAAAGTATTGCCTGCTCTCAAGGAGATTTCATTTTATTGAGAGTGACAAAATATTGGGAGAAAAGATTTTTAGAGGTAGAGGTGAGAAGGGAGTACCACAGGAAATCGACCATTGCAAAGGCACAGAGATGGGAGCTGGGATCTGCCATACAATGCATGAGGAACAGAGAACAGACCAGTTTTGCTGGATCAAAGAATGAAGGAAGGTCGAGCACCATTTTCTACATAAGGCCTTTCCTGACCCCCTTCCACTTCTAGAGTCTTCCCGTCACAAACCTTGTCATTAACTTATTTGCATGTTTGCATTTATTTGAATATGTTTGTATCCTCTTGTTTATCTGTATTATATAGCACATTATACACACACACACACACACACACACACACACACACCTTTAAATCCCAGACAGAAGAATTTAGATTACTCTCAGTTAACTGGTAAACTTTTTTTGTTTTAAAGTACCTGTGTATGTAGCTGTAATGAGAAGCTACAGAGGATGAGATCAAGTGTCGTTTCTTGGTCTCAAGGTGTTTAGCATCTGGAAGGGACCTAGAAACAAGCATAGAGAGCTGGAATATACAGTACTTCCTGTTAAGTGTAAAACAGAGAGAGCTTTTATGAATACTCATTCTTTTCTGGGGTTGGGGGGAAATATCCCCCTCAGTCCTCCTCAAGAAGTTTCTATTCCTAATGGGGGGAAACAAGTCAAATGAAATGAAGAAGCATTTCTTAAGCACTTCCTGTGTGTGTCCCAGGCACAGAATGCTGGAAATTCAAATCCAAACCAAAAGAAAGAAAGACGACAGTTTACATTCTGACATGCAAAGACAGCACATAAAAGGATTCTGGGGTTGGGGATGAAAAAGGAGTGTTCCTGGAGGAAATCTACAGTACAACCTGGAGCAGAATGAAGATATGGTCAACTGGAGCACTTTCTTAAAGGTCCTGGAAGGAGCTGGCTGGTCACATAGGGCAGAGGGCACCTCCAGGACACTCAGTACACACAAGAGAGACAGACCTTCTAAGGTGAATGTAGCAGCAGTAGGAGAAGAGGAGGACCAGGAAGGTGGAGTTTGAACTGAGTCCTGAAGCCAGAGACAAAGAGGGAGAGCATTCCAGGCATGGAAAGCAGCCAGTGAGAATACAGAATCCCAAGAGATAGCAAGAGGGCCAGTGACAACAGATGATAGACTGTGGGGAGAGGTATTGGGAAGACAGGCAGGAAAAAAGTTGTGAAGGGCTTTAAATGCCAGAGTATTTTATATTCAGTCCTGGAGGTAGTAGGGAGCCACTGTAGTTTATTGAGCAGGAAGGGATAATTTGGTCAGACCTGTAATTTAGGAATCACTCTGGCAGCTTAGCAAAGGATGTGTTAGAGCAGAGAGAGATGAGGCAGCCAGACCAGCAAGAAGCCATGTGGGGATCAAGGCCTGCTCCGAAAAGTTATAGTTTTGGAGGGAGTATAAAACAAGAAGCTGTGTAAGGGCTGAGAGGAGAAGGTTGTTACTGATACCAACACAAGTTTATGAGACTATTGAAGAGTGAATTACTTTGATAACTAAATAAGGCAATCTGTGGTCTTCTTGATGTACTTATGCTTCCAATGCAGGGTGGAGGGAGAGAAACACACCAATCACAGGCCTTCCAAATTTTCCTCTTATTAGAAAGTCATATATTTCCATTAATCTTGTACACAGGGGCAAACCCAAACTTACTGAGATCTTCCTCTAGTTCTTTTAATAGATGAGTGAATTAAATTAATATTTGAAGATGAAGAAACATACTTCCTTTTAGTTGGAGAGTTGGGGTTCCAGATGTGACATCACACACTATCCATATGTTGGTCAGTTTTGTTTGATTGTTTTTATTCATTACTAGGAAGGAGTCAGATTACATATAGTAGGAAATAATGGTGGCATTAAAAAACAAAACGCATCCTTGAAGTTCAGAAAAAAGTAAGTGTCTAAATTTAAATGAGTATGCAGTTTTAGATGTTTAGAATTAAGTGCTTTGTTACATCTAAGCTATTCAGTTTTCTGAAAAAAGTATTTAACTAGTCCAGAAATATTTGACAAACCATTTAAAAATCATCAGTTATAAAATGTCTGCTACATTTTAAGCAGTGTACTAGGTTCTGGAGTACAATTTGAAACTTGAAAGAGCTTCCACTCTTAAATAGCTTGGAGTTTAGTTGAAGCGTTTGATGAGGGCACATTGAATTTGGAGGCTGAAAACCTAAATTCAAGACCTAGTTCCAAAATTTTACTTGTAATAAGTGTAACAGGATAAATCATTTAACTGTCTGAGTCATATGTATAAAATGGAGTAATAATATTTAGACTAGGTTCCTTTACAGAACTGTTGTGAGGAAGGTAATTTAACAAGGACTTTGTGTGTTGTTTGTAGAGAATGAGCAACATTCCTAAATAATTTTGAGTGTGCTCAGTTTGGAGATTGGGATATGTATTAATGTTAAGAGATTTTTACATACTCATTCAATGAATTTTGTGCACTGCTAGGTTGGAGGAAGGGAAGTTCTACAGATCCATTCTTAGAACCAGTTGATGCATCAAGTCAAATCCAAGTGGCATATCAAAATTAATAGAAATTCTTTTACTTACCTTATTTGTCCTCATAGTAATTTCCTAATCATGGCTGGTAAAGAAATTTTTGTCTTGTTCTGTGTTTTGTTAGCAATGTATGGTGTTTTTTATAGCATTTCTATTTGCATAACTGACATGTTTCTTCCCCTATTCGTGATTCACTTTTTTTTAAATCTGTAAACTTGTTATGCTTGTCGCCCGACTCCTGAGAACTTCCTTATATTGTTATAAAAAAGTTCCACCACCATTATGATAGATAGAGCGATGACATAAAGTGCATCTCACTTTGCCCAAGAAGTGTCTCATTATAAAACCCCATCCATAATGATCTTTTTTATGTTTCAATCACATGCCGGGGACAGAATGTGCCATTTAAAAGACATCCATTCTTCACCAAATTACCAAACCTCTTTTAAAAAATCCAGTAAAAATATCTTCCCCCCCTTCAATTTTTTTTTTGTATGGCGATAAAATCTTGATGTTTATGTATTCTGTTTGCTTATGGCCTACATGTTATAGCCTTTTAAAGATAGGTATTACATAGTACAGATTTCTATCAAAATTCCATAGACTTGTCTAGGGTTTCAAAAACTGAACTATAAAATGTCCTATATGTTAATTCTAAATGTAGGAATTTATTAATTCAGCAATATGCTTCAAATAGATAGTTAAGAATTACAGAATAGAAAATACATTAGATTTTAATTTGTTCAATAATTTCAAAAATAGGTTAAAAAGATCAGGAAGATTACAATAACATATTGACTGGAAGTATATCTGCGACCTTAAAAATGCATTCCATTAAGGTGGAATCGATACCCTTAAGCATGCTTTTATTAACAGACAAAATGAGAATGACACGAGGCGTTAATTTTTTAAGGTTTCCAAATTATGAGGAACTACATGATTTTGATTACATTCATATATTTTACACATCTTGTTTTCTTTTACTTATCTACATTTTTATTGACTTCTCACTGTTACTACTACATTTAAAATGTTGGCCCAGAATGTTAAACTACCTTTTAAACAATGCCACTAGTTCCTGGGAGATGATAAATCCATCCATTGATTTCCTAATTTTATTATGTACACAGTCATTGTAATCCGAGATTACAGCAAACAAGATGTTAATTTCTAGACATAATCTATGTACATTTCAATTACAGAGATGATGGTTATAGAAGCCTGGAATAAAAAAGAACAACATTTGTGCTATCCTCACAGGAGCTGTCAATAAAAGTTGTAATAGGGGATTTAGGAATCTGGAAATGGCCAACTAATTTATGTGAATCTGTTTTATTTCAGCCAGAAAGCCCAAGCTTTTTTTGCCTCTACGCTGCATATTGCAGAGCACAGGCTAACTATAGAAAACCAGGCGGGTGCATATGGATACTCCCTTGATATCATTCACTTGCTGTGTAATCTTATTATGCAAAGTTCTAATCTTCCCCTAGAATGAATGCCTCTGGGTCAGAATATAGTCATATCAGGGTTTTGGGGGTCATGTTTTGTGATCCTTAGCTTATTCTTCTAAGTAGGGCTGGGATTTAAAGGGTATTCCCCAGACACTGGCAGAGATAGACAGCAGAACCTGCTGCCTTTTTGGAAGACAAGACCAACATGAGGTCCCTGGTAGGATTAAACTTGATTTGTAGCTGTAGGATTTTTTAACAGATGTATTATTGGACAGGGAATAGGGGGCCACCAGCACAGCAAAATTGGATGGCGATTGGCATTCTCAGTGAGTCCGCTGGCTGCTAAAACAGCAGCTGCATGTGGATTTGACTTCTTTCAGGTGAAGCGACTTCCAGTCATTTGGAAAGGATGGGATGAAAAGGAACCTTGGTGATAATTTTGATGTCTGCAAGATTTAGTACCAGTGTAATGGGATTATCGGTAACACCTTCACTGCAGAAAAAGCCACCTGGCGCTATAACTGGCAGCGACTGAGAACTAATCCTTTCCCATCTCTTGGATGTCATTCATGAAGCTCAAAGTGATTTCTACCATGCTAGCTGTGATTAATTTTATAACTCTCCCTCCCTCCCCCCCACCCAAATCAAGTGATCAAGGCAAAAAATATGTGGAAAAAATTAGCCAAATATTGTATTGTGCCACCCAATTTTTGCCAGATGTAATCTTTGCTGTCCTTAAAACACACTATTAAATGCAAGAGAAATGGACTTAGAGTATCTTTCTTATATACTTTACCTTTCAATTCAAAATGAAATAGTAATTGTCATTAATAGAGAAGATCATTTGTAACTATATGTAAAATTTTAAGAAGTTTTGTACAGTGATAATGATAAATCTATTATTTGAACGAATCATAGTGCCTGTAGAAATAAGGATTATCATTTGTTTTTAACATGCATATTGAAGAGGGAGGGATGGAATCAATACATGTTCACATAGCATTGGACTACAGATATTTCAATGGATCCTCACATCAAACCTATGACGAAGGTGCTATTACTGTCCTCATTTTACAGTTGAGGAAATGGAGGCAAACAGTGGTTAAGTAACTTGCCTAAGTCACACAGCTAGTAAGTATCTCTGAAACCAAATTTGAACTCAGGTCTTCCAGCTCCAGGTCCCATGCTTAAATTCACTTCACCACAAGTTTTTTTTATTAATATGATTTACAACGTGTGAATCATTTTACATCTGAAAACTTATAGTTATCATTTTGGTACTGTAACTGAAAATGCTGGTGTAAAAGAGTGTTTTTTTCCCTCAGATGTCTTCTAAAAAACATTATGTACAAAGAGACTGAAGTGGTAATATAAATACCCCAAGATTTGCCATGAACAATTAATTGTTGGTTCATAGTTAAATTTTCTTTTTACCAAATAAGTATAGATTCAGCAATTTAGTATAATATTGCAACATTTAGGTTATTGATGTTACTTAACATTTGATCCTAAATAAAAACTTTACCAAATAATTTTATTTAGTTATCAGTTATTTTATTATCTATCTTACATATTATAGAATTATTGTACATATACAATAAATGCAGTCATAAAATGAAGTGAAATTATCCCACCCATCAGGTAAATATCACACCACATAAATATCAGTGCTACCAAAAATTATTAGCCTTGTTAATAGTTCTAAAATATTTACTTACAGAAGTTGATTTTATGCTCTCATCCTGGCATAGGGTTAGATACTTGGAATTGAAAGGGACCTAAGAAGCCATCTCATCCAGTACTTTATTTTATGTATGAGAAAAGTTAGGCTCATTAATTTTGAAACTTGCCCAGGGTCATAAACTTTCTTCTTTGCTAAATGTCAACGACCTCAGTACATTGGGAGTAGGTCGGTAGCACAGTGGATAGAACACTGGACCGGAAATCACTAGACCTGAGTTCTAATCTAGCCTCAGACATGTAGTAGCTGAGGCCTGGGGTGAGTCATTTACCCTGTTTGTCTCAGTTTACTCAGTTGTAAAATGGAATAGTAATAGTAACTGTCTCTCTGAGTTGTAGGGATTAAGTGAAATCACATTGACAAACACTTTTCAAACCTTAAAGTGCTACAAAATACTAATTAATTAACTTTCAGATTAAGAGCAAATAGCATTTTGTGTTCATGCACTGTCATTTGAAAGATGTGCTTTCTTGCTGACATTCATGAACAAAACATTTGAAAACAACATATGGACAAAACATTTATTTTTAATTCAATATTAATACTTTGAAAAAGCATTCATTATTTTGCATTTGCTTTTATGTACATATGTATACTCGATTCATGCACATATAAGGTATTCTAATAAGATATGCTTGATTGACATAAAAGTCTGAAATGATCTCAGCTGTCAAAGTTAGCATCACTGTTGCACTTCTCATCTTTTTGGTTCCAGATTACTTTGTTTCCAAGGGTTGCAGTTTGTTGCCAGCAGGCAGTTAGGTGCATAGAGCACTGGGCTTAAAATCAGGAAAACTTGACTGGCCTCAGACACACATTAGCTGTGTGACCCTGGGCAAGTCACTTAACCTCTCTTTGGCTTAATCCACTAGAGAAGAAAATGACAAATCACTGCAGTATCTTTGCCATGAAAACCCTATAGCATTGGTGTGCTGTGGTCCCTGGAGTTGCAAAGAGTCTGCCATGACTGTACAACTGAACTCCAACAACAAAACTTGTTGCCACATAAAGAAAGAAGGAAATAATTATCAAGTACATCTATTATGTACCAGGCCCTATGCTAATGCTTTACATTTGATCCTCCCATGAAGTAGATGTTCTTAAAGTAATACTCATTTTACATTTGAAAAACAGGGGCAGATGGAGGTTAAGTGACTTGTCTCAGCTGGTTGGTTGTTGTTCTTTGTCTTCCAAGAGGACCAAAACGACATCACCTTAATAAAGTGAAGTTTCAGTGTATCCAACTATGGCTGATCAGACCAATATGAGCTCAGAGTGCTCTACCACAGGTTGGGCACAAATAGTCTGTGTGAATATTTAAGGTGGATATCCCATATTTATGCATCCTGCGTTTACTTTGTGCTGTCTTAATTCTGCTTTACTCAAAGAGCACAGCACATCATGTGGGCATGTCATGCTGATCGGTTCTGTGCCAGTGTCTCCCATGTTGCACAGTCAAATCCAAAGTTCTTGAGAGAGACCTTGAGAGTTTCCTTGTATTGTTTCTTCTGGCCACCATGTGATTGCATGCCCCATGCAAGTTCTCCATAAAATAGTTTTTGGCAAGTGTGCATTTTGCATTTGAATAGCATGGCCAGCCCTTCAGAGTTGCATTCTCTGAAGCATAGTTTGAATACTTGGCAGTTCAGCTTGAGCAATTACTTCAGTATCTGGTACCTTATCCTGTCAGGTGATCCTCAGAATCTTTCTAAGACAGTTCAAGTGGAAACTATTCAGTTTTCTGGCATGGCACTGGTAGACTGTCCATGTTTCACAAGAATATTACAATGAGGTCAGCACCTCAGCTACTAAATATCTAAAGCTAGGTTTGAACTCAGGTCTGGCTGACTTCAGAACCAGTGCTCTATCCACTGTGCCAAATTGGTGCCATTTAGTAAATAGAGAGTGCCTAACCTCTGCTGCACTTTATGTGAAAATATTTATGCATTTTCAATCCAAGACTGAGTCATTCTGAAATTTGTAGATTGAAAAAAAATTGTGGACTAAGAAATATCTACTATTATTACAGTAATTTTCAAAGAACCTACAATATTTTTATTGCAAAGAGTTTTTTTCATGTTCAATTTATATTCTTAGTATAATTTCCTATAGAAGTTACTATCAATATTTAGTTACATTGATTTTTAACAGAATACTTACTATGTCAAAACACAGGGTTCACAGTATTTTAAAACAGTAAATAAATTTTTTATCTCAGAAAAGCTAAAACCACGAGTGATATGACCCAGGTTCATGGATGTAGAAACAGCTATTTTTGGAGACAAAAAAAAATATTTCAAAATGTTCTTTTAACTTGGTTATTTTTTTGCTTTTCTGCCTTTTAAGAAGACACAAATGTTATACTGTTCTTTCATCAAAGATAAATCTTTTCTTTTTTTATTTTTGTTTTCAGTGTTCTACAGTCACTTCCATATATCTTAGATTTTTCCCCTCCCTTCCCCGCTTCCTCCCACCTCCCCACTCCCTCTCTGAGAGAGCATACAGTTTTATATAGGTTCTACACATACATTCCTATTAGATACATTTTCACCTTAGTCATGTTGCATAGAAGAATTAAAATGAATGGGAGAAATCATAAAACAAACCAAAACCTAATACAAAAGAAAATGATCTGCTTCATTCCATGATCAAATTACATAGTTCCTTCCCTGGATGCAGAAAGCATGTCAGCCACACCTGAGTTCAAATCTAACTTTAGACATTTAGTAGCTGAGGTGCTGACCTCATTGTAATATTCTTGTGAAACATGGACAGTCTACCAGTGCCATGCCAGAAAACTGAATAGTTTCCACTTGAACTGTTTTAGAAAGATTCTGAGGATCACCTGACAGGATAAGGTACCAGATACTGAAGTAATTGCTCAAGCTGAACTTCCAGGTATTCAAACTATGCTTCAGAGAGTGCAACTCCGATGGGCTGGCCATACTATTCAAATGCAAAATGCACACTTGCCAAAAAGACTATTTTATGGAGAACTTGCATGGGGCATGCCATCACACTTGAGTTTTCAAACAGTGGACTGCTGTATTTTGCTGTAATTTGCCTAAAGAGACGATTGGGAATTTTTGAAGTCCTTGCATTGCAATGAAGTTCCAAATCTGCCAGAAAAAACTCTCTCGGGCTGTGGTCATTGCTGTACACAAAGTTCTCCTGGTTCTGCTCCTTTCACTCAGCATCAGATCATAGAAGTTTATCCAGGCCTCTCTGACTTCTCCCTCTTCATCATTTCTTATAGCACAATAGTATTCCATTACATTCATATACCATAATTCATTGAGCTATTCCCCAATTGATGGGCATCCCCTTCATTTCCAGTTTTTGGCCACCACAAAGAGTGCCGCTATAAATATTTTTGTACATGTGGGACCCTTTCCCATTTTTATGATCTCTTGGAGATAATTGCTAGAAGCAATGTTGCTGGGTCAAAGGGTATGCTCATTTTTGTAGCCCTTGGGCATAGTTCCAAATTGTTCTGCAGAATGTTTGGATCAGCTCGCAGTTCCACCAACAGTGAATCAGTGTCCCAACTCTCCCACAGCTTCTCCAACATGTATCATCTTCCTGTTTTGTCATTTTAGCCAAGCTGATAGGTGTGATGTGGTACCTCAGAATTGTTTTGATTTGCATCTCTCTAATCAATAGTGATTTAGAACATTTTTTCATATGACTATAGATAGCTTTAATTTCTTCCTCTGAAAACTGCCTGTTCATATCCTTTGACCATTTGTCAATTGGGGAATGACTTGTATTCTTGTACGTTTGACTTAGTTCTCTACATGTTCTAGAAATGAGGCCTTTATCACATTTAAAAATTCTTTCCCAGTTTTCTGCTTCCCTCCTAATCTTGGTTGCATTGGGTTTGGTTGCGCAAAAAGTTTTCAATTTAATATAAACAAAATTGTCCATTTTGTATTTCATAATGCTTTGTATGTCTTGTTCAGTCAAAAATTCTTTCCTTCTCCATAAATCTGATAAATACACTATTCCTTGCTCCACTGGTTTGTTTATAGTATCAGTCTTTGCACCTAGATCATGTATCCATTTGGACTTTATTCTTGTGTACAGTGTCAGACATTGGTCTATGCCTAGTTTCTGCCACACTGTTACCCAGTTTTCCCATTGTCAAACAATGAGGTCTTATCCCAGAAGCTGGGGTCCTTGAGTTTTCAAACAGTAAACTGCTGTATTTCATTGCTACTATGTCTTGAGTACCTAACAAGATTTCTTTTCTAATTATTTATAGCCACTTATATACCAAATGATTTTTATCAGAGTACATTCTAAGTGTAACTATTTGATATTCATCTATGCTCTCCTTTGAATGATGTACTCTTTTTTGCAGATATTAATGTGTTCATGAACAAAACATTGGTTTTTAACACCTTATTTATAATTTTTAAGAATTATGACTCAATTTTCTCTTAAAACAGGAGCCCTTAACCTTTTTTGTAAATAACCTCTTTGACAGTCTGGTGAAAAACCAAGGATCTCTTCTCAAAATAATGAGATTAAATAACAGAAATACAAAAGAAAAATCAATTATACTGAACTTCATTTATCAAGTTCATGGACCCCAGGTTAAGATCCTGTGAACCTAGACCAATATAAAGTGATTCCTTGAGAATTTCTTGTTTTCTTTACCATGTGAACTTCTTGAGGACAAGAACTATTTTTTTGCCTTTCTTTATATCCTCAGTTTTGGTGAAGTGCACGTAATTGGTCCTTGATAAGTGCTTGTTGGCCTGACTAGAGAATTTAGTCTTTTTCTGATGTATCAATGGAATTTTTTTTGAGGACTTGTTACTGTACTCTGCAAGGTAGGAATGAAAGAATTTGTAATTGAATATGAATCTGATGAATAAAATAATAACAGATTCACTAATGAAGACAGAAAATTACACTTTTTTTTTAGAAGTTCACTGTCATCATTTTCCTTGTTATGTTCTTTCTAAAGTAGAAAGTCCATTTTCCCATTAAAACGTTCCTTTTTCTAATCGCAGCCTACCTTTCCAAATTTATGCTCCCAGTCTTAACACACATCACCAAACCAAGCTAGCCTACTTTCTTTTCTTCATGTACTACTTTCCATCTCTGGTCTGCATTTTTGCACAGGTTTTTCCTCATGCTTGAAATGCACAACCTCCACCCCTCTGAATCTTGAGACTTCCTTAGCTTCCTTGAGAATCCAAGTGAAGGTCCACTTGCTGCATGAGCTTTTCTCTGATACCCCCAGCTACTGGAACTTCCCCCTCCCAAATGACTGTGTTTCATGAGAACAAATCCCAAAATCATAAGTAGTTTATAGAAAGAAATTTATTAGTTCAGAAAGAAGGTGTGACTCCTTCTTGTCCAAGCTCTGGAAGGTTTACGTTATGTAGGATTTAGACAAGAAGACCTTCACAAGAACTACTAGAGAAGTCACTTAAAAGCAAGGTAGATTGAGGTGGATATCAGTTCAATATAATTTGAGTGAAGCCCAAACAAAGGGAACCCAAAATACAAGCTTGAATGGACTCAAAGCATAATGTTTAGGGTAGATCCAGGATCTGAGGGAACCCAAAATCCCTTAGCACTTTCTCCAGGAGTCCTGAAGAGTTTCTGAGAACTGGGTAACATTCTGTATTCAAACGGTCTCTAGATACATAAAGTTAGATTTAAACAATTTAATAGTTTAATAATTTAAATAGTTTTCTATTTAATTTAAAAGTTTTCTGAATAATATAAAACTTATTTTCATGTTACCTTATTTAATTTATTTCTATTTTGTATTTACTGATGGGATATATATATATATATATATATATATATATATATATATATATATATATTGTTTCCACCGTTAAAACACAAGTCCATTGAAGACAGAGGTTATTTCATTCTTGTGGTTATGTACCCATTGCCTTTTACAGTGCATGGCAGATAGTAGTCATTTCATGCATGCCTTTTAAGTAAATTAGAACAAAATCTTGTATTTTTCTATTTTAGAAAGAAGTAATTATTTAGTTTATTCCTATATTTTAGTTGGCACAGTAGTTAAATCACAGTAAAAATTTATTATAATGTTTATCAAAAATATTTTATGTGAGACATCATATTCCTTAAAATTGTGGGAAACCTTTAAAAATGAATATTTTTCTTAATCTTTAACAGCATATTGTATTATAGACGTGCTGCTCTAACTGAAAAGAATTCATTTTGCTTTTGTAGCTTATGTCATATGATAAGAAATTGTGCTGTTTTTTCCTTAACACAATTTTAGCCCACTTTCCCCTATAAAAGAAAGAATCTCTGGGGCAACTAGGTGATACAGTGGATGGACCACCAGCTTTGGAGTCAGAAGGATATAAAGTTCAAATCCAGCATCAGACACTAGTTATATGAACCTGGGCAAGTCACTTAACCCTGATTGCCTCCAAAAATAAAATTAAATAAAAGAGAGGATTTTCTTATAGCCATTATGAGCCCATATTTTTTAAAGTAGAAAGTTCTAATTTGTTTTTTCCCTTTACTAGCTTGGGAAATAATCATGTGTGTGGTCCTGAGTAGAAGAACTCTGGGTGATGTCTTGCAGCATTAGAACCAAGTATCTAAATATTTGTCACAGGTGCTGCTGTGAATACAGATCTACTCTATGATTTGCCAATTTTAATACAAATCTTCCTTTTCCAACATTGGTTAAGTATTCCATTTCAGCTTCTCTTATCTAGGATGTCAGATTTGCATTGTCTGGAACAATTCCTCTACAGGTGTCTCTTCACTTTTACTTGAGAGTTAGGTCAGCTTTTAAGGGAGGAAGCTCCAAAGTAGTTTGAGAATCTTCATGCTCCATTTTTTTTTACAAAGAACGTTTTTCTTCTGCCTAACTGCCACCTTAAATCTTCTTTCCTATCCATCAGATACATAACTTGAAGGCTCTTTTTTAAACAATCTGTACTTTCCTTTCAAATATCGATCTTTCCTTTCAACCCTTTAGAGCCTTCCTTTGTAATAAAGAATCACAAAGAAAGAAAAATGCAGTTCAGTAAACTAAGCAACACATCAGTTGTGTTTCAAATAGTTCCTCAATCTCTGCAAAGAAGAGGTTCATCAAAGAACCTTTATAAAACATAAAGGGAGAAACCATTTGAACAGTACTTTTATATTTTATTTAAAGATCAAGCTCCATTTTAACCTACCAGTTTGATAACTTTAGGAGAATGTTTCCTTACAAACATTTGGTGGGGGTGAGACAGAAGTGTAGACTTGAGGGGTAAAAAGACTTTAGAGTTCCATTAAGTAACTTGGGAGTTACTTAAAAGGCTTCTCAATGAATCAGGACTATTTTATAATGTTGGATGGTACAAAGACAACATCATTTTGTTTTTAAGTAGTCTTTAGCTGAGTGAAAACAGTGTTACACAGTAGCTCAGAGTGATTTGAATTTTGGCAAAGCACTAAGTGATTTACAATCCAATTTCAGCTTTTCATCTGTATTAATAGTATTTTCATGATGAGTGCTATATGACTCATGTATGCTCTACTAAAATACATTGTTTGTAACAGGAGAAAAGTACTCTTTTAGTTTCTAAATACAACATCCATTTTCTTGTTCTTAGTGTTAAAGTGCCCTCATTCTCAGAGATGGTATCTCTATTGCACTTCATGGTTTTTGCTCATTCTTTCTTCACTTTTATGCTTCAAACAGTAGAGTGCATGCTCTTCAATATACAGAAGAAATCATGGTAATTCTAGTAATAGAAATGCTCATTTTAATTAGCATAGCAGGTAAAGTTCATTTTTGGTTGGTTTATCAGGTTTTTTGTGATACTACATATTCATTTTCAAAGTATGAGTTCTATTTGTAAATCTACGTAAGTTTTAAAACATAGGTCATCAGTTCAGGGGTAGTATATTTTATTTTCACTTTAAGTGGGTCTTTATTTACTAATTATTCATCACTTAATTAGAAAGTTTTCAGATATAACAGTAACCTAGAATCATATTCCTGGGAGCACATTAAGGCCTCTCTGCTCTTTGCTTTGGTATGTCGCTTAATTTACAAACAATAACAACCACCGAAGAGTAGACCGTAAGGTCCTCGGGGGCAGGTTCCATGTCTTTTTCACCTTTGTGATCTTCACAGTATCTAGAACAGTACCTGACATATAATAGAACTCCAATAAATATCTGTTGAATATTTAAAGTTCTTGAAGACTGTGAATGGAAGAGGGATTAGATTTGAACTGTTTGATCCTTGAGGGCAGCATCTAGAGCAAGTGGAAGTTGTAAAGGAGTCAATTCAGGTTTTACGTCGAGAAAAGTTTCCTAACCGTTACGGTGGTCCCGAAGTAGAATGGGCATTCTCAAGAGATGGTCAGTTGCCCTTCACTGGAGATCTTTAAGTACAGGCAGGATCACTCCTTGTTGGGTATATATTAGAATGGTTAGGGATTGGACTAGATGTCCACAGAAGTCCCTTCCAAATCTAAAATTAGACCACTTTGTGAAGACTAAATGAATTAATTAGTGATTGAACTGGCTTTAGTTAAAGGGATAATCTAGAGTTTGAGTATGGGTATGATATAGCCAGGTCCGTACTTAGGAAGATCACATTGACAGCTGAACAGAAGATGAACCAGAGTGGGTAGGGCTTTGAGACAGGGAGGCCATCTAGAAGACTGTATTATAGTTGTTCTGATGAAGAAGATAAGGACCTGCCCCAGAGTGGGGGCAGTATCAGCAGAGAGAAGCGGGAAGGGGAGAGCTGTGTGTAGAAAGATGTTGTGAAGGTAGAATTGACAGGACTTGGCAATGGATTGAATATAGAGGGAGGGAGTGATGGTTAGTGGGAGAGTGAGGAGTTGAAGATAACATCTAGGTTTTAAGCCTACATGACCAGGAGGATGTTGTTGTCCTCAGTGGTAACAGAGAAATTAGGAAAGGGGAGTGTTTTGGGGAAAACAATAAGTTCTATTTTGGACATGTCTAAGAGGTCAGGAGAAAGGTTGGGTAAATAGATCTGACAGTCCCTGAACACATAGTTTATAGTCAAGCAAACATTAGCCATGTCTGAAAATGTATTTCTGCATTTTAAGTTCATCTCTCTGTTTTTCTCTATAATATTATCATTATGTAAAATATTCTATTTTTACTCACTTCACTATACGTCATCAATTTATAACAGAGGTCTTCCCAATGTCCCCTGACATTGTCCATCTCATGTTTTCTTATGGTACAATATGACATTACATTAAAAATGTTTATAAGCTTTGTAATGTAGTTTGAGGTCTGGTACTGGTAGATCTTCCTTCTCTGTTTTTCATTATTATTCTTGACTTTTTTTTGCTTCTATGAATTTTATTATTATTTTTTTCAGAAATTTGATATAGTAAATTTATATATAAGTAGTAAGTAAATTTATTTAGATTGTATTGTGATTTTTATCATATTGGCTCAACCTGTCTATGAACAATTGATATTTTTCCAATTATTTGGGTTTGTCTTTACTTCTACAAATGATATTTTATAGTTTGATTCATATAGTATCTGTGTGAATCTTGATAGCTATGCTCCTAAATATCTTAAAGCTTACTTAATTATTTTGAATTGAACTTTTATTCTAGCTCTTTTGCTAGGATTTGTTGTTTATATAGAGGAATGTTGATGGTTTATTTTCATTTATCATTTCGTACAACTTGGTTGAAGTTATCATTTCAAGGAATTGTTATTTGATGCTAGCTTTCTAAGTATACCATCGTCCTTGACAAAAGTTTTGAACTTAATTTTTCTGAGCCTATGCTTATTCCTTCAATTTCTTTTTATTGTCTTATTATTTAGCTGATGTTTCTATCACTAGATTATAAGTAGACATCCTTCTTGTTGTTCAGTAGTTTTTCATTAGTGTCTGATTCTTTGTTGCCCTATTTGGGGTTTTCTTGGCAAAGATATTGGAGTGGTTTGCCATTTCCTTTTACAGATGAGGAAACTGAGGCAAACAGAATTCAGTGACTTGCCTAGCATCCCACAGCTAATAAATGTCTGAAGCCAGATTTGAATTCAGGAAAATGAGTCTTCCTGATGCCAGGCCCAGCACTCTATCCACTAATCTAGCTGCCCATCCTTGCTTTACCTTTGACTTATTTGATAGGCCTTTGGACTAAATTCTCCATTACCTATGTTTATTCTTGGATTCAGTGGTGTTTGTTATATTGAGAAGATGGACAATAAACATATGTTCAATGCCTGCTATGTGCCAGGTGTTATATTAAATGCTGGGGATTCAAAGAAAAGCCAAAGACAGTCCTGCTCCCAGAGCCTGCAGTCTGATGGAGGAAATAGCATGTAAATTCCTGTGTATAAACAAGACACATGCAGAAGAAATTTGAAAAAATCAACAGAAGGAAGGGCCTAACCATTAAAGAGAATGGGCAAGGCTTCCTACTGAATACTGGAATGTGAAGGAAGCCAGAATATCTAGGAAGTGGAGATGAAGGAAAGAATTCCTTGCTTTGGAATTTAAAAAAAGACCTGGAGTTGGGAGATTGAATTTTTTTTGTGAGAAATAGTAAGGAAGTCAATGTCATTGGATCAAAGAGTATGTGAAGGTGAATAAGGTAGCAGAAAACTGGGAAAGTGGCTGTGGGAGGGTCAGATTGTAAAGAACTTCAAGGCTAAAAGATTTTATATTTGATCCTAAAGGTGATATGGAGCCATGTATTTTACTGTGGGATGGAGAGGTGACATGGTCATTGCAATTTAGCAAGATGATTTTGACAGCTAATTGGAAGATGGATTGGAATGGGGAGAGATTTGAGGTAGAGAGGCCATGTAAAAGGCTGTTACTGCAATTGTTCAGATATTAGTGATGAGGGCCTGCACCAGAGTGGTGGCAGTGTCAAAGGAGAGAAAGGGTGATGGGGTGGGACAGGCAGGAGTATAGGAGAGAGGTTGTAAAGGTAAAATTGAGAGGACTTGGCAATGGATTGGATACAGAGATGTGGTAAGTACTAGATTGAGGAGTGAAGGATGACTCCTAGACTTTGAGCCTATATGATTGGAAAGGTGGTGGTGCCCTGGGCAGTAAATAGAGAAGTTAGGGGGAAAGATACTGAGTTCAGTTTTGGATATGGTGAGTTTAAGATGTCAGTGGAATATTCAATTCAAGATATCCAATAGGCAATCAGAGGTATGAGGCTGGGAGGTCAGAGCTGAATAATACATACATCCCATGATTTCTAGTTTTTAATAGAAACAAGTGTTGGATTTTATCAAAAGTCTAGTCATATGTTTTTATTGTTTATATGATATAGTTTATTATATTGATGGTCTTTTCCAGTTCTGAACCAACATGGCATTCCTGATAGAAATCTGGTCTGATGACAGTAGATAATATTTCCAATATATTATTGTAGCCTACTTGATAAATATTTAATTTTTTTCATCAGTGTTCATTATGCACACTGGTCTGTAGTTTTCTTTCACTACTTTTTCTCTCCCTATTTTAGGTATCAACATCATATTTATATCATAGAAAGAGATTGGAAGGGTATTACAAACAATTTATTTAGTATTGGAACTAATTGTTCTTTCAGTATTTTATAGAAATCATTCATAAATCCATCTGACCCTTAGGGTTCTTCACCTGCTCATTGGGAGCTCATTTATGAATTTTGAAAAAAAATTTCTTTTACTGATAGTGGATTATTTAATGGATTATTTCTTTCCTTTTCCATCTGGGTATTTTATATTTTTACAAGTATTTATGTATTTCCTCTAAGTTACTAGTTTTGCTAACATAGAATTGGGCAAAATGGTTTCTGATAATTTCTTGAATTTTCTATTCAGTTGTTGTAAGTTCCCCTTTTCATTTTTGAGATAAACAGTTTGGTTTTTTTCTTTGTTAAAAATTATATTGGTTTTCTATTTTGTTAGTTGTTTGGTTTTTTTAAACCAGGTCCTAGGTGTTTTGGGTTTTTTTTTTAAATTTTTCAGTTCAATGGTCTTTCTACTTTCAGTTTAATAAGTGTTGTCTTTAGTTTCCATAATTTCTATTCTCATTCAGTTGAGGACTTTTGATTCATGTTTTTCAATTGCATTCCTGTTTTAATGATTTGTTCCTTTCCATTTTTATACTGATGAAATGACTGAGATAAATTTTTTCTCCAGAATTGTCTTAATTCCATAAGTTTTGATATGTTGTCTCATTATTGTCAGTTTTTGAATGAAATGTTCTATTTTTTCTGTAATTTGACTTTTGACCTGCCAGTTTCTTAGAATTATATTTTAATCTCCAATTACTTTCTGATTCTTATCAACGACCCTTTATCAAGTATACTTTTTATTGCATTATGAACCACAAATGATGTGTTTATTATGTCCATTCCTACTTTCTCATTATTTCTCTTGAAATTCTAGGTCTTTTGTCCTTCCAAATGAATTTGGTTGTTATTTTGGCATGATCCTTTTTTTGTTGAGGACATATTGGTTCTTTGTAATCACTGCTTCCTTTTTTAGGTGTTTGGTAACTATCCCTTTAATAATAGGTTGTGACTTTTTTCCAAGAATCAAACTCAGTCTCACTGGTTCATAATTTGCATTCTCTGTTCTCTTCCATTTTATTTGAAAATTTGCATTTCTTCCCAATTCCTCTTTCCATTTTCTTTTATATATTATTACCACTGGCTCAGCATGTAGAGCATTGACTCCACTTCCTTTGGAACTCAAGGATAGTTCATGTGGGCTAGGTAACTTGAATTTAACATCGGCTGCTGGATACATTTTTTGTGGTAGCTTTACCAAATTCATCATCACCTCCCTAGCAGCCATTTAGTCCATAGACCATCCTCCTTGGCCAAGAAAAGAGAAAGAAAATAAGAACCCATCCTGTGCCTTTGCCCCTCAATAGCATCCTGCTTCTTCCTTGATTCACCTGTTTCTCCAGCAGAGGTAAAATAAAGAACTAAACCAATCCTTGAACAGCTTTTCACCATCTTTCACTTTCTTCATTGGCCTCAGTTCATTCTGAGCTTCAGTGTTCCTGATTGTTCTTGCTGTACTGTGACACATGCCTGTCTTTAGCAGGAAGTTCTCTGTGCATCTATAGAAAGCTCTATGGACAACTCCTCACTTTTATTCCTCACTGGAATTCTTTTGTCCACAGTTTTCCAGTTGGTATGCCATGGCAGACTCCCCATGGTATTCCCTGATTTTTGAGAACTGTTAAGGATGGGCCCCAATTTAACTTGGCCATTAGGAGGAAGTCTGATTCTTGTACTCCATTGTGTGCTCCACAAGCAATTTTAAAATAGGACAGAATAAATAACCAGTTACACAGTACAGTATATTTTAAAAAATTCCAGGATCTTCCAAATGCCCTCATATCTTCCCTTATCATCTTTAAGTGGTTTCTTTAATTTCCATTAAACCCTTTGAGTTAAGGCATTTTTTTCTGGGAGATTTCTGCTTAAATATGCATTTGCTACTGAGGTGGTTTAGTGGCATACAGGCTAAGAGTGAGGACCTTGGAGGCAGAAATGCCTGAGTTCAGATTCTGTCGCAGACCCTTTGGAGCTTTGTAACCACATAAACCATTTGACTTGTCTGTCACAGTTTCCTCTTCTATCAAATGAGAAGAATGATAGTAGCTGTTTCACCATTGTTGTGGGGATCGATTGTGATGCATAAGATATGCATAGTAGATACACAGTTCTTGGCAAACCTAAACACTCTATGTCAGTGCTAGCTATTTTTATGGAATTCATAGCCCTAGATATAGAAGGGACCTCAGGGCCCATCTAGTCTACCTCCTCCGCCTTATTTTATAGTTGAGCAATCTGAATACAGGATAGGTACTTTGGGTATGGAAATGAAGACGGATAGAACTAGGCTGCTGCCAAGGGTTGGCAGGGCCACTTTCCAGTGTGGAATCCTGAGTCATAAATAGGGCAACATTTAGGCCTCACCCTTGGCTAAAAAGAAATTGAAAAGACAGATTTAATAATCTTGTTGTTAAGTGTTAAATACCTAAAATGTGCAGTGGAGTATATTGGCTACAAAGCAGTATGAAACATGGAACCTGATCTCAAAGTTTAAAAGTTGATTTTGTGAAGGAGATTGTAGGTCATCTGAGGGAGAGAATACATACAAAAAGTAGCTCAATAAAAGACAATGTATTATCAGTACCAATTTAAGTGTAACAGAGAGTCAATTTTAAAAGATGAACTAATAATAACTCATTTATTCAGATATGTGTGTATGAATACATGCATACATATACATGTCTACATGTATGTGAATGTACACATACACACATGCATAGATACAGAGCATGTGTGCACACTTTTCAGTTTATAAAGTGCTTTCTTCACAATAGCGACAAATCTTGTGAAATTTTTAGATTGAGTTGGACCTTAAAACACCTTTTAGGGATGGCATGATACTCTATTCATAGGGAAAAGTCATTAGCATCTCTACTAGATTTAGTCTGTCAGGAGGCTCTTATTAAACCTCTACCATGTGCCAGGTATTATACTAAGTGGTGGAGATACAAAGATGATAGCACACCAGTTCCTTCTCTTAAGAAACTTATATTTTAACAGGGTAGGCAACATACACATTTAAAGTCCTGTACAAGATGCATACAAAGTAAATAACCTCCTGAGAAAGGCACTAGCAACAAATCATTCACATTAGAGGATCACATGAGATATCATTGAGAAGGTAGGTTAGGGCCATCCACATCATGGAGTTTTGAATGCCAGGCTTTGATGTGGAGCTTTGATCCTAAAGGTACTGGCCTGATGACAGTGGTGTTTTAGGACAGGCTGGTGGTCACGTGTAGGGTGGATTGGAGCAAAGAAGCGCATCAGTGGGGGGTTGTTGTAGTCCAAACTGTAGCTTAGGCACGGGCAAAAAGGGAGAGACAGAGGTGAGAAACATTCCAAAGACTCAAGGAATGTGATGCCTTAATTTGGTGTAGTGCTTTATACTTTTCCAAATGCTTTCATATCCATTACTTCATTTGATCCCCTTGAACAACCACTTTATGAGTTGTTTGAGCAACTATGTAGCATATATAGTTGTAGTATACCTAGCATAGTATACTACATATCACCTATATATGCTATATGGAGCCTTATACTTTCCCATATACTTTCATGTGTACTAAGATATGCTTTTTAAAAGTGTAGCATGTTGGCAATGATTATCAAATCATTGATGATATAACTTTTAAAAATTTATTATCAGGCCAGTGGCGTTCGAGTCTGCATAGAACTATGCTTCGAAGTATTCTGGGGAAAACCTTTCGACTTCTTGGCTATACTCTTCAGTATGGCTGTATAGCTCATTGTGCCTTTGAATACGTTGGTGGTGTTGTCATGGTAAGTTTTGAGTATTCAATAACAGTCACCCTGATACACATTTAAGTTTTGGTAAAAGATCTTTATTTATAGGCATTTGCTAGTTGGTCAAAACAAGCAGTTTGAAATGCAAAATATCCACAGATTCTGGGGTCAGATGAAGGCATGACTGTAATTTTGATTGATGTTTAAAAAAAAAAAAGATTTTCTGTACTTAGTCCGATCCGTTTGCATTTTCTATTCGACAGGCAAAAGGACCTCTTGCAAGAGGGCACATTTATCTCATCTAGAGGGATGTGTCCCTAATCCCCGTAGTTTGCCTCAGTAACAATATAGATTGATCAAACATAATTTTTCTAACATTTTATGACCCAAAGAAGTCTACAGAGGAGTGCGCTTTTCACTCCCATTTCTGCACCATACATTACTACCATTACTGATCAGTCCCTCCGTTCAGATTTGTTCATCCATCCATCTTTATTACTTGATTCATTTTATGGAGATAGGAGTCTTTTCCCAAATAGTTGAATACCTGATTCAGCACACTCTCCCCAGTTGCTCCCCTTACACCTGAAAGACTGAACGAATTTTGGTATTGGTGTTCTCTCAAACATTCTGATATCCTAGCTCCCATGATGGGAACTTTTACTTTACTTCAGCCACACATGAGGATGGTCATAGCTGCTCTGCTTCTCTGACACTGAATTTTAAAATTCTTTTGATCACAACCTCCATCTGCTTTGCTACTAAACCCATTTCTCATCTTCACTATGACTGCCAGTCAGTCTGCCCCCTCTCTCTTCTCTTGGTACATTAACTTTGCTCTGATCTCACTTTCCTCTCTTCATCATCTTGACTCCAAAGGTGATCATTTCAACACTGTACCAACTTGTACCCTTTAACTTCTGCCCTTTCTCCTTTTATCTGACATGCTTTGCTAAATTGCTGTCCTTAGGGATCACCATTAGATATTCACCTTCTCTCTTCCCACTCACCTACTGAAGAAAGTCATAAAACTGTGCTGACTTGGTTCACCCCAGAATTCTACTATCTAATATCAACTGCCTGAAAGAAAACTTCTTTCTGATTGACTACCATTACTCTTCACTGAAGTTCTTCTGGATCTCCTGTCTCTGAAAGTCTGCCGCCATCCTCCTCCTCCTCAGCAGCAATTCTTGCTTCCTACCTTGTGGAGAAAACAAGCCACCCATTCTGATCTTCTTTTTCTCCTCTATTCTGGACTTCAAATGACCTTGTCAGCATCCCCTAGTTTATCCTTCTGTGTTCCAGTTTTTTATGAAGAGTGGCCCTTTCTTACAAAAGCTAACTCCTCTTACTGTTCTTGTGTAGTCCCATTTCCTTCCATTGTCCTGGGTGTTTGTCCCTTCAGTCTTCATCTACAGTTGACAGTCTCTTTTATTTTAATGGTGTCTTTCCTCTTGCCTACAGTCTGCCTAAGTCTCCTTTAAAAGCATTCACTTAATCCTGCTATCCCCAGTTAGATTCCGTAAATATTCACTTACGTTTATTACTTACATTGCCTCACTTCTTTACTCACTTTTTAACTCCTGTCCGTCTGGTATCTACCCCTGTGACTCAGCTGAACTGATCTCTCCAAGATTAGGAAGGCTGTCTTAATTGTTCTGCAGTCTTTTCTTAGCCCTCATTTCACTTGACCTCTCTGCAACTTTTGAGATTGTTGGCCATCCTTTCTCCCAGATACTTTCTCCTCCCTTGACTTCCGTGATACCGATCTCTCTGAGTTATCCTCCTGGTTTGTCTGTGCTCAGACTTCTGTGCAGAACCTTCTTCCCTGTTTCTGCCTGCTAAGTTTTGGTATCCTCCCAAATTCTGTTCTCAGTTCTTTTATTTTTTTTCTCTACATTCTCTCTCCATGGTCCTGTGAACTTTCACGAATCTAAACATCATCTATGCAGATGACTCTGACATCTATATATACAACTTTGTTCTCCTTTCCTTGAAACTTCAGGTCCTCATTACCAAATGTTTGTTGGAAAATTCTGATTATAAGCATCTCAAACTCTCCATTTCCAAACTTGGATTCGTTATCTTAAGCCTCCAAACCTATCTTTATTCAAAATTCTCCCTTTGTGTTGAGGGTACCACTGTTCTTCAGGCATCTAGAATCACAACCTTGGAATCATTCTCACCTTTTCCCTCTTCTTCACCCTTCTCCCCCATCACATCTGTTGCATATTTTCTTTCCCTAGCCATAATCTTAGTTCATGTTTTCATAACCTCATCCACACCGTTGCAATAGCCTTGAAATTGGCATTCTTACTCCAAGCTCTCACTTATGCAATTCATCTTCCACACATTTGCCAAATTGATATTTCTAAAACATATATCTCAACATGTATCTCTCTAATAAAAAATCCTCAGTGTCTCCATATTTCTTTTAGGATAAAAAATCCTTAGTCTGGCTTTTAAAACCCTTCATAATCTGTCTCTCATCTGTCTTTTAATCTTATTTCATATTATTCTCCATTACAGTCAAACTAGGTTATACCAGCTATTACGTGTACATGATGTTCCATTTGCAGTCTCCCTCCCTTTAAGCAGGATGTCTTCCATGAGTGGAACAAACTCTCCTTACTTTTATCTTCCACCTCTTTGAGTCCCTTCCTTCAAAGCCCTGCTCAGGTGCCACCTCCTACACAAAGCCTGGTCATTAGTGTTCTCTACTTTTTGAAATTCCTTTTTGTATTTGTGTATTCTTCATGTTTACTTATCTCTGGATAGTCCAGTCAACAGACTGAGTCTGCTTTCTGAGGAACTGCTAAGCTAATTTCAGAGAAGTTCATCCTCTGTTGACTGGACTCTTTGTGATGAAGATTTTGGCTGTGGTGACCCAGGATAGAAAAAAGAGTGTGAAATGGGCCTGCGACCTTCCAGTCTTGCAGTCATAGTGGCTACGTAGGTAGTAGAGAGCAGGGCAGGCACCAAGGCTTTAACTTAGTCATTAGTGTTCCATTCTTTGTCCAGTGGCCAATAGATGTTATATCTGAATGGAAGGATGGTCTGCAGAAGCAAGTGAAGAGGTGGTGTCCTCCCAAGCAGCAGGAAACACCATTTCATGGGACCTTTGGTCATCTCCAGTTGGTAGTACTCATGGAAGCATTTGCAAAAACACTACCATGAAAGTAACTGTAGCTTATGTGCTAACATTTATATCAAAGGAGAAAAGGTATAGAAACTGAGAAGAATTCCAAGACCTTCCAAATGATACCAGCATATTCTTTGATAAATGGTGATTTTAATCCCAAAGTTCACCATCTCTGTGTTGTTAGAGGCTTCACCACCATTAGTCGCTACATTGATCAACATCTTTTTGAAGACGAAAGTCTTTCAGTATTGTTTTCCTCTACCTTATTGTGGATAATGTATATTATTTTCCTAGTTCTGCTTTAAGTCAGTATCAGTAGCTTTAAATCTTTCTAGTGTCTCAGAATTCTTCATATATGCAATTTCTTAATGGTGTAATAATTCTTCAAGAGAAGAATTAGAGGTCTCTATGTAGTACCAATTAACATCATACAACAAAATGCAATTAATTAAATGTTAGCAAATGGGTAAAAACTCATTGTTGATGTAGGGATGATTCCCAAGTCAACTGTCTGTAGATAGAACCCTGACTTACTAGAACAAAGATAAAAATTAATGTAAAATTTAAAAAAGAATAAAAATAAAATTAAAAGATATGGTGCATCAAAACCACTACATCCTGACCTATTTAAACAAATTATTGACAAGGAAAAATGGGATATGGATGGAATAAATGAGCATAGATAATAGAATATTTTCATAAAGGTTTTGCTGTTGTAAATCAAATTCTATAAAAAAGGAGACCCAAAGAGTGTTTTAGTCAGCAAACACTGACCTACTTGCCAAGAAAAAAAGATATGTCAACCTATGTTTCAGAATCAGATATCACTTGTAAAATCTTGTAGAGATAAGTGATAGACAACCGGAAACAGTATTGCTTCTTAAAACAGAGAAAATCAGTAGAGGGCAAAACCAGTTTAAAGAAATTGTGGCAGGAGAAAATAATAAACTTTCACCAAGGGCATTTACGTATAAAAATAGGGGACAATAAACCCTAGAAAAATGAAAAAGATGCACAAATTCTTGAAACAGTTTTTTCACTGTTGAGTACCATGAAACAACTACAGGAAACTGGAGGCGGTTATTTGTCCCAGTCTTGTGTGTGCTGGATCTGAAGTCAGCAAGACCTGATTTCAGATGTGGCTTCATTACCATAATAGCAGCACCTACTTCCCAGGGTTTGTTGTGAAAACTAAATGAGATAGAGTTTATAAAGCTCTTAGCACAGGGCCAAGCACACAGTAGGCATTGTGTAAATGCTTATGCCTACCCTTGGTGTTTGTCATCGCATTTCTGGATATGCCTAGAGAATCATAAATGGCACCAGAGAGGGGAAAGATGCTGATGGGACCAAGTGTATGTGGAGGAGTTTTGTGTCAGAAATGACACCGCTGTGAGGGCACTGAGGGATCATTTTGCAAGTTACCTGAAGGAGGGGAAATTACAAAACAAATGGGAAAAAATACCGTAGATCTTATTAATCCTCCCTGCTCCCAAAAAGGGATCAAAAGAACGTCACCACTACTGACCTACGGTCTGTGTTCCCATTGATACAGGATTTTTGTGAGAATTACTGACATGTGCCTTGGGTGCATCTTCAGTGAGGGCGTTAGAAGCTTTTGCCAACCTTTCTGAATTCTAGTGCCATTATTTTATTTATTTGCTATTCATCCTGTAAAGCTCATTTGTATATATTTGTTGGTTGTCTTCCGACACTAGATTGTGAGCTCCTGTAGGAAAAGGACTGTCTGTCTCCTTTTATGTTTCCAGTGATTAGCACAAGGCCTGGCATACAATAGGCACTTGGTAAATGTTGATTAATTTGTAGTGAGAAATCAATGGACTTTTTCAAGTGATGTTCTAAAGTAGACTGGTCCTACAAGAAATTGAAAGATGTTGAGAATACAAAATCCCACTGTAGCTTATTGTTGATTATAACCAAACATTTGATTTGATGGAGCAAAATAGCACCTTGAAGGCTTTCCTCCAAGGAAGTGTCTCCTATGTAGACATCAAAGTTATTCTGTGATTCAATGAAAGATATAGTACAAGCTTTTTGACCGTCTTTTGTTCATTAATGTCTAGGGTGCCATAAAACGAAAAGATGTATACTCCCCCAGAATGCTGACCATTACAATGGAAGAGATCCAGCACAGAATTCCAGGTCAAAGAGGGATACTTTGTAGATGAAGTCCTGCTAATGTTCCTGTTTGTGGATGACACCATACATGTTGCATTGAGTCGCAGGACAAAAACTGCAGGATATATCTAGGAAGAGTTCTGTATCCGGTCCAAAGCTTTTAGTACCAGGTCTGGGACACAGTTCAAGAATTTGACCTCCCCAATTACAAAGGAAAATCAAAGCAAATCATGCCTTTGTCCACATTGACTTGCAATCAGATTAACACCTTAGGGGTCTTGTCCACTATTATCACACACCTAGGGTTCCTTCCAGTCCCCAGTCTGGGATCCTGATCCTGTGGTCTGCAATACTACAGACTTATAGTAAGTGGAACCTAGAATGAGTAGGAGAATAAAGCAGGCTATGCTCAGCAATTATAAAGCTCTTTTAATTACCCCAATCATCTTCCAGAAACTAAGCTTTTCTTTTTAATACCAGTGTGCTTCCACTGTCACTGCATGACTGGGAATCGGAGTACTCTAGCCTCCAAGAACTAGAAGTGAATCACACTAAAGGTACTGGTCCCTGGCCAGAAGGAGCAGGCTGAAGCACATGACACACAGGGACCCATGAAGAACAGGAGTAAACCTTGTTTTACAATAAATATATGATCACAAAAGAGAATGGGATTATTCTAGGCCAGGATGAAGACATCTTTTATATACTTCTGTTATCCTTGTGATATCAGGAGAAAGCATCCTGGGTAGCCCTTTGCAGTTCACTTGGGGCCGAATGTGGACATGGGTCATACAGTAGGGTAAGCATGGATAAGTTTCAGTTTTGATTAGTTGAGAACATCCACCTTAGTGAGATCACAGATACATTTGAAATGTTTTGAGTATATATGAGTTTATGAGTTTTGTTCCAGTAGAATATATGAAATGGTTTTTTCAGGGCAAGGAAATGGTTTTTTGTCTTTGTATCCTCATGTAGCCAATCAGTTTCCAGTTTTTATAATACCCAAGACATCTGTGCCCTTCTCTGTATTCATTCAGCTTCTACCCCAGTTCAGGCCCCCTTTTCCTCTTGTCTGGTTTATTCCAAGGCTTCCTAATCGATGTCCTTGGCTCAAGCCCTCTTCAGTTTGTGCTCCACAATGCCTCTTGAGTGGACATTGTCCAAGCACAGGTCTGGTCATGTCCTCCTCAGAAAACTCCAGGGGCCTCCTGTTTTTTTGAAGTTGAAATATAGACTTATGCATGTAACACCGTTCACAGTCTGGAGTGTAGCTGCCTTCCAGGATGTTCTGTATTACTTACTTTACCTGCCAGAGTCCAGCCAAGCTAGCCTTCTTACTGATTGTTCCACGTGACATTCTTTTCTTCTTCTGGCTCTCTACTTTTGCTCAGGTGTCTCCCGTCTCCCAGCCATTTTCTACTTTTGCCTCCAAAAATCTATCATTTTCATCCAAACCCAGAGTGTGTGCCACTTCCTAGATGAAACCTTTCCAAATCCCTCTAGCTGTTGGTTTCCCTCCTGCAAATTATTTTGTTTTTATTTCCCTGTAGAGGTTGTTTCCCCCCAATAGAATGGAATCTTCTTGAGGTCAAGTACCATCATTTTCATCTCTGTATCCCCAGTGGGGATATAGTATATAGCAAGCACTTAATAAATGTTTATTGAATTGAATTATAAGAATGTACCCAGTATGTTACCTTAAAAATTGTTTCAAAATAATAAAGAGTGAGAGCTTTGGGTGGGGGGGGGGGGGTTGTAGGACTTCTTTAAAAGACTTTTTAAAAATTTATAACTTCTGTTAGAGAAATGTTTTCTGATTTTAAAATTATCTTTTTATAGTGCTCTGGACCATCCATGGAGCCTACAATCCAGAATTCTGACATTGTCTTTGCAGAAAATCTTAGCCGACATTTTTATGCTATCCAAAGGTAAGTTTCATTCGTGGAATTTTGAAGTAAGAAATTTCTGAAGATGATAGTAGGAGGAGGTGATATCCGAGAGCTCATGTAGGCCTCCTTCATCCAAAGCACGGACCTCTTTTGTGCCTCCCCAGCAAGAGCTTGTCTGGCTAATGCTTCCACTCACTCAGCACAGAGGCAGCCCTTTCTAGTGTTGTTCTTTGGAGGTAAATTTCTTGTTTGTGGGTTAACATTTAAACCATTTTCCTTGAAAGGATACAGATTCCTTATCCTGTAATTCTCATGGCCTTTTTTTACTTTCATGTTAGTGATTTACTGGAACATTATTTTTAGCAAGGGAATTTTAGTTCTTCATAGAATATGAGTATATAGTGTAGGCAGAGAATTCTGTTGTGTGATGATGGAATCAGTATTGTATGTGTGAGTCTACACATACATATATGTGTATTATGTGTCATTTTATATGTTGCATATATGTGTTTATAAGTATATACACATCTATGTACACAGTTACTATGCCTTGTGTGTTCCCATTCTTTTTTCATCTGTCCAGTCTTAACGAACCTTCAGCCTCCCCCTCGGACACACTACCTTTCCCATGACGCCCCCTCACATTCCTCTCACTCATCATCTCCCATAATGGAGGTGAAATGGTAACTCATTGACATACTGCTTTAAGATTCGCATTGGTCCTCATGAATTTATGAAATAAATAGTTCAGTTGTTACTATCCTCATTTCATAAAAGCTGAAAATCAAGACTGAGAAATTTAGTGATGTTTTCTTGATCACCCACAGCTGAAAAGTGAGGTGACTTCACGGCCCTACTTCATCCACTATCTCAGACTGCCTTTCAGTAATGTGATAATATTATTGTTTTTAATTACATACTATTCCCTTTGCCATAATTTGAGCATTTAATATTCTCTCTTTTATTATGCTTAAATATTTTTTCTTCTCTCACTCTCCTCAACAGGTTTGTATACGTCTTAGGGACAAGGAGTATGCTAGAGAATCATTTAGTTTTAGGGCACATAGAAGACACTAAGTAAAGTTTTTAATTTACTTTAAGTAGTGTTATTTATTTCCTCATTGAGTGGAACTAAATATTAGATTGTCTTGCATACAGACCTGGTCATTCAGACCAACTGAGACCAGGGTCTGACTTCCTTGAAGCCAAAGTTGGTCCTTCTCAGTATTCTCTCTATTCTAAGTCGTAATACTGTTTACTAGATAGTAGTGTGATTAATTTTACAGAGTTAATTTCGGGAGGTTTATAGTGGGTTTTTTTCCAAGGTTTAGTTCTTAAAGATTATTGTACATGTGGTATCTCCCAGAAGTGGGGGAAATAATAGATCTTAGAGCCCACAGGTGTAGGAGGTCCAGGTTATGCCTTTGCTACCACATTAATTAACAACTTCTGGCTTTTAAACGTGAGACCACATCAATATATTTGGAGTAGTTGAAAGAACATTGGATTAGAAGTGAGAAGATCTGGATTCTAGTCCAAAATCTGACATTTATTGGGCATTTGCCCTGGGAAAGTCATTTTTCCTCCGAGTCTCAGTTTTCTGATTGGCAAAATGAAAAAATAATATTTGCTTAACCTCCTAGGGTGGGGTTTATAAAGATCAGATGAGGGTGGTATGGTAGATAGAGCCCTGGACCTGGAGTCAGGAGGGCCTGGCTTCAAACCTGGACTCAGATACTTACTGGCTGTATGGCCCTGGGCAAGTCACTTAGTCACAGTCTGCTTCACTTTCCTCAGTTCTAAAATATGGATAAGAACAGCATCTACCTCCTGTTTGTGAAGATCAAATGAAATAATGCTTGCAAAGAGCTTTTCAAACCTTCAAGTACTCTATAAATGTCGGTGATTATTACACTAGACTGTGAAGTACTGAGTCCATGAACATGTATTCGAGCATCACTTACAGGATGTGCTAGAATAGCATAGCCAGCGTTATATGTGTCTCATAAATAACATTTGGTAAGCATCTTGAATTTTTTCTTAATTTTTCCTTTCAGAGGTGACATTATAATTGCCAAAAGTCCAAGTGATCCTAAGTCAAATATTTGTAAAAGAGTAATTGGTTTGGAAGGAGATAAAGTTTTCACACACAGTCCGTCAGATTACCTTAAAGGCCATAGTTATGTAAGTAATGCTCTCCTTTGTGTTATCATTGATTAATAGAAAACAAACACACCTCAGAAAGGAAGTGGAACTTTAATGCTCATGTTATCTGCTCCTGAACTTACTGGGAAGGCTTCTAGCTTATCTCCATCTCAGATAATGCTTGCTGCTGGTTGTAGGCAGATACAGCTTTTCACTTTAAGGAAAGCTCCATCAGTTCCTATATTCTCTAGTATTTTGTTTTTTATAGGAATGAGTGTGGTTTTGTTTTTGTCAAGCTTTTTCTGCATCTTTTGAGATAATTATATGATTTCTGTTGGTTTTGTTATTGACATGTTCACTTATGCTGATAGTTTTTCTAATATTGAACCAGCCCTGCATTTTTGGTGTAAATCCCACCAGGTCACAGTGTATGATCCTTGTCATTTGTTGATATGACCTCCTTTCTTGCATTTTGTTTAAAATTTTTGCATCAGTATTCATTAGGGGAATTGGTCTATTGTTTTCTTTCTCTGTTTTGGCTCTTCCTGGTTCAGCTATCAGCACCCTATTTATGCCATAAAGAGAATTTGACAGGACTCCTTCTTTGCCCATTTTTCCAGATAGTTTATATAGCATTGGAATGAATTGTTCTTTACATGTTTGGTCACATTCACTTGTGAATCCATAATCCGCATTCCCTAAGAAGTTTTAAGCTTGACTGTGATATGACTAATATGTTTTGTGTCATTTAAATTTCAACAAGTACATTGATTTATCACTCACTTTCTATCTCCTACTTATTTCTAATATTGGAAGCTAAGGGTAATGGCAGATATTACAATGCCAATGAAGGAAGGAGAAAGTGTCTTGTACATAATATAGTAAGTGCTCAAGAAATGTTGAGTCAGTGATGTGATCACTCATTATCTCTCTCCTCCAGCTGTCCATCATGCCAGCCATGGTACATTAGAGAGAAGGTAGAGAGTAGGGTCATTCACACATGCATGTACAGCTCACTCTAGCATGTACAGCTGCTTACTACAGTAATAATATCTTAAACTCCTTTGGAGTTTCAGATTTCTTCAGTTAGCTAGTCAAGGTTATGTACCAGGTATTGTGCCAAGTACTAAGGATACAGTGAAAATACAAAAACTGTCCCTACTCTCAGGTAGCTTATCTACATTTTAAAGAAGACCATGTGTCTATAAGTAAGTACATACCAGGTCGATGGAAGGCAATCTTAGAGGGGAAGCACTAGCAGCTCAAAAGTGGCCTCCTGTAGAAGACTTCTGAGCTGATTCTCAAAGGAAGCCAGGGATTCAAAAAACAGGAGGTTGAGAGGGAGAGTACTCCAGGCCTGGTGACAGCCTGTACTATGGAATGGGTCTAGGAATTGGAAGGAACCTCTCCTTTTGGGAACAGAGAGTAGGCCTGTTTGGGAAATAATGGATTAAAGAGTTAATGTCTTTCCCAACTAACTTTGGTCTTGTGAACATCTTCTGAGGTCAATATTTTTATGGCTAGATTAATTTATCTTCATAATTATATTGAATTTTGACCCACGTGAATGGCACTTTGCCACTCAGCTGTCATCCTGGGCAAGCCCACTTAATTTCTCAGTAGCCCAGAGAACTAAAGCTATCCGTTCCAGAAGAAATGCTGATCTGCGTGGAATTGAAATCCTGGGCCCGACAAAGTAATTATAAGAGCTCTTATTGTGTATTCTAAATTCTTTTGATCGAATGATTGCTGTGCTGTTTACTGAGCACCAATGATGACCTCCTATAGTCATTAATATATACGTATTTTTCATCTTTTAGTACTACTCTCACTGGGCATGTAATAAATATGAGATGGTGAGGATGATAAGGAACCTCAGATAGCAGAAGATGCCTAAAGAGGGGGATTATCCTCACTAGTAGTCATTTTCCATCTTCAAAAATACTCTTAAATTTCTCTAAATGTGGTATTTAGCATTATATGACTCTGCTACTATTCTGTCTATGCATCACTTTCTATTCCCATCACTCATTTAATTGGGTTAGGTGCCGTCCATGAGCTTTAACACTGGAAAAACTAGATGGGTGACAGAAAAGTGCTCTTGTTCATGTTTACTTTAGACTTTTTTGTCCAAGTATTATTAGAGGAGCACTGACAGGACTGCAGGGCTCAGTTCAAAGCACTCTTCGATATTAATCAGACAAGACTTACTAAGGAAAGTATGAGTTAGATGATTGTGAATGACATAAGGCAACTGATCTGGCAGATCATAAGATGTTTTATTGAGTAAAAATTAGTGCTTACCTTGAGGTGCTTCCATAGTATTTAATTTCTTAATGGAAAATTATTGATCCATATAGTATTTAAATAATCATCAATCAGTGCTTCAAAGGTTATTCTCTTAATAATTATCTTTAGTGTAAGATTATTATATAGCTATCAGAAACCATTCATTGGGATATCATGTTTTTGAATTTTGGATAAATTAGATCTTGTTGCCATTTTGTTACATTGTTTACCAGTCCCTTCGTGGTTTCTGGCATATTTAGGAATCTCAGTGAGATAGCCTGTATTTTAATTGTCTAGCTGTTATTTCTAGCCATTTCTCAAGTTTTGTTTTATAAAATGGATGACCATCCTAATTAAAGAAGGAAGTGAAGTCTTTGGTGATCAGATATTAGTGTTGCTTCTGAAAGAAAAGCCTATGATCTACAAGTATCTTTTCTTACGTTTTCCAGTCTGGTCTAGTCAGGCTCTAGAAATTCATACTGTACATTTTACAGAACCAATTCAGCACATGGCTTTCATTAATCAAGTCAATTTATGCAAACCGTTCATCCAAGTTTGGAAGTCTCTGAAGAAATGTCCAAACGGCTATCTTTCATGCCCCACCCCCTTGGAGTGGGCTTCTGTTTGGCTCCCCTAAGCTAACACTAGGGCTATCTTTTATTGAAATGGCCTCTTTTCCTTTCTAGTTCAAATTCTTAGTAAATCACTGTTGCTTATAAGATTAAGATACTACTTTTCAGCTGTTGATTGAGTTGTGCTGGGAATCTACTGTTCATTAAATATAGCAAAACTATAATGAGTATGAATATTAAATATGATTTGATGTAGTTACTGGTGTCCTTTCTTGTTTGTAGCCAATTCAGAAAGTGAAAAACCACACGTTGTTTTCTGGAACCTTGAATATACAGTTTAGCATATGAAAGAGATAGCATTGTTCACAAGCTGGCAAAAAATAACATAAACAGATCCCTACTTAAGAGCAAAAGAACCATTTTACTCATTCCAGAGGCCCAGGAAAAGCAGCAGATTTTCTTGTTTGGGGAGGTTCTGCCACATAGAAACCATGATTTATATTTTACATTAAGCTTTTGGAAACAGAGTAATCCCCCAAAGGATGTTACTGCTGTGCTTTCCATAGGTTTCTATGGAATGAGAGCAGTTCTTTCAGTTGCTTGAAGTAGTTTTGGCTACTGAGCTGTGAACTGAATTGGAGATTATTTAAGGGCAAACTTCCTATACTAGAGAAACGCTCCAATCTTCAGGAGTAAATCAGTAATTTGCTACGAAGTTGCTTAATTTGAAATATCACCCTTAACAAAAAGAAATTAACTAAGAGGGATTGGTATTTCCCTGATTTGTATAAATGTGATCTGTAGGCAAATTTAGTTTCAAAATGCCATTTACTTAGTTATTAGATAGGAATACCCATAGGATATGAAAATAAAACACTAATGGTGTTGGAAAGAAAGCTGAGCCTCCATTTGAAAGTCTGTATTGGGATTTTGAGAGAGACAGACTGACTATGTCTTGTGATGTAATAATGGACTTTGAAAATTTCTGCTGATTTTGGCCTGACTCAGCACCTACCACCGTGCCTGGGAGTAGGTATAGTAGGTGCTTAATGATACAAATGGTTGATCCCTTCTAAAATACCAGAATACAGAAGTTAGAATATAGAATTAACCTGTCTCAGCACAGTCATAGGTCTCTGCTGTGACTATTCCAGACTTGGCTGAGAAAAGTTAAAGTTTGTGTTATTAAGGAATCTTAGAGATCCTTGAATTTGTGTGTCCCAGGAGCCTAGGCTGTTCACGTGCTCTTGTGAAGGGATCTTCTGTGCCTCAGGGGCAGCATAAAATAACTTTTCATGACAAATTGAATCTACACAGGAATGTTCTTCTCTAATGCTAGTCAGTGCATGGTAGAAAAAAAAAGAAAAAGATTGAGGCAGCCATGCCTGGGTGCTCTGGTTGGTGCTCCCCCACTGTCAGAATACTACCTGCCAACCTCCTTGTGCTCCAGAAAGCTCTGAAGCCCTTGTGAACCACAGTGGATCCCACAGCCCCTCCCCTAAAGTAGGTCTTTGGGGCTGCAGTCCAGGATGATCTTCATGGAAAGGGGAGGTAGTATAGTGTACTGAGCACTTGTTCTGGAGCCAGCACTAGCTCCAGCCAGGTGTCCCTTCATTCCCAGGGTTTCTTCCCTGCTCTCCCCTGCTTCTCTCTCCTCAAACCAGAATATCCTTTCCTGGCCACCATTCCCCTAATTGTTGTTTCCCCATTAGAAGGTAAGCTCCTTGAAGGCAGGAATTATCCTTTCTTTAATATTTGTAAGAAATGCTTTTTCATTCATTCATTTAGAAGATAGAGGTTTGAGCACTGGTTCTGACACTACCTGTGAGATCCTGGGCAAATTTTCTTTTTTTTTTTTCTTTTAATTTTTAAGAGACAGGAGAGAGAGAGAGAGAGAGACATACAAAGAGGAAAAGGGAGAGGGGGTGGGAGGAAGGAAGGGAAGAGAGAAGGAAGAGGAGAAAGAATATGAAAGCAGAACATAAAACCAAGATTCTGTATGAAACTGAATTTCATACAGCTTATTTTCTTAAGTATAAAATAAATTCTACACGTTACTTTCATAACTGTTCTATTTGTATTTCCTTTCATATGCCCTGTTCTCTTCTATGCATTAAAAAAAAATTTACAATGGCTATATTTCCTGTTTTTTCATCACTATTGCTAACTATAGTCTCCTCTTCTGGCACCTTCCCATTAAAAACAGAAAGAGGGAAGGGAGAAAGGAGGAAGGAAGGGGAGGAAAACCTGTAATAAATAAGCATAATTGAGCAAAACAAATGCATACAGTGCAGACAGTGGTCATGTCAATAAAAGTATATTGCATACAGTGCAGACAGTGGTCATGTCAATAAAAGTATATTGCACCTTGTATCTAGTTCTTCTGTGTCAGGAGATGGTAACGGATTTTGTAGGTGCTCTGGATACATGGTTGTTCATTACATCGATCAGGATTCTTAAATCTTTTACTGTTGCTTTGCTTTGATGTCTATATAAATTGTTTCCATTCTGCTCATTTCACTCCATATAATCTTTTATTATTTATTATAGCAAAATAATATTCCATTACTTTCATTGCCATAATTTGTTCAGTAATTCCGCAGTTGGTGGGCACCCCCTTAAATTCTAGTTCTTTTCCCTTTATATGCTGCCTTTCAGGACCAAGAAGTTCGTTATGTGATTATTCTCTGTCTAGCATTTTTCTTTCTCTTCCTCCTCCTCCTCTTCGTCGTCATCATCATCTTAACTCCGAATCCCTTCCCTGTCCCCATTTGTTTTTTTCTTGATGTATCTCTATACCACATTCTGTATGTTTAATTCCCCTTTGTCCATTTGAGATAGGGGTGAGGGTCATCTGAGCACCATTCTTTCCAAACTTTTTTTCATGTTTATATGCTTTTCTTAAACCCTATTTATGTGAAATAGCATCAGTCTTCATTCTCCCTTTCTATACCAGCGAATTATTCCCTTTACCTTCCCTTTTCTTTTTCTTCCTCAAATGTTCAGAACAGAAGCAATCCACCTTCTGTGAGGATGTCTGTTTTCTTTTTTAACTCACTTGATACTTTTTGATCTGAAAAAAAAACCCTATTTTTTCCTCCCCATTAGATTGTTATATTTATATCACCATATAGCTCTTTGTAGTTGCTCAAATAAATTTACCTTTCTGAGTTTCTCTGGACTCTTGTACTTATATTTTAAAATTCCTACTCAGCACTGAGCTTTCTTTCATTAAAAATCAATTTTCCTCCTTCATGATTATGCTCAGCTTTGAAAGTAAGTTATTTTTGAGTGTGTAAACCTGTATATTTTGCCTTCTGGAATATTGTATTCCAACATTTCCTCTCATTTAGCATAGAAGCTTCCAGGTCTTGTGTGATAATCTTGACTGTAGTTCCTTGGTACTTGAACTGTTTCTTTCTAGATACTCTGGGTATTTTTTTCTTTGACATGGAAGCTCTGAATTTGGACTATTATATTCCAGGGATTTTTCCTCTATACATTTATTTCAAGAGATGACTAGGGGATTCTTTCTGTTCTTACTTTTCTCCCTGATTCTAAATAGATCTAGGAAGTTCTTATTTGTGATCCTTGAAATAGACAAAATTGTCTTTTCCTTCCTTTGGATCTAGTTGTAAGAGCCTAAGCTAGATAGCACCTATAATTGGGCGTTCAGTTATTATAAAATCCTTTTTTTTTTAGTAACTATAAAATGTAAAATCAGACTATAAATCCAAAAATAGTAAACTTCTTTTTGTTTGCCTGTGTATTCAGTTTCATAAGTATGATGTTTACATAGCACAGGAATCTATGTCTTGAGGAAAATAATCATGGAGAGAGTCTGTTTGAATTGAGGTAGATAAAATTCTAGCATTACCATAACTGGTTTGACTGTGAAGGTTTATCTTTATGGTAAGGGGAAAACATCATTACATTTGTTAAATAAAAAAATTCCTACACTGTCATTTTTTAAATTTAAAAATATCCTTCTTCTATTTGTTAAAAATGAAAGTGATTGTATCATAACAATTAGATACCTGTGTGGGGATCGTTCAGAATTAGCTTATGTGTGTGAAATCAGACCGAATGATTAAAACAAATGGCTGTCAGTACTAAATTTATAGAAAGGGTAAAGATAAGAATTGCACATTGTATGTGCAATTCCAATGCTCATGCTCTAATTTAGTCAAATAAATTATTGACACTTTCAGCGGAAGTGGGTGGGAGGAGGAGGGGTAGGAAAACCCAATTCTCATCATCACCGTTTCTCACAGAGGTTTAGCCCATGTTAAAAAGTCACCAAAAAAAGCCATAAAAAGGAGACCGAAAGAGACCCCAGAGCACTTCACCGGGCAAACACTTGGTCCTCTTGTCAACATTAACACGTGGCAGCCAAGAGAAGCATAATCTCAGATACAGACTCATTTACAAAACATTTTAGAAGATCAGAGTGGAAAATTACAAGCAGTTATCACCTCACAGACAGCAACAAACAGTGAAGGATATCCATACAGGACCCAGCTCAGTCAGATGGTCACAAGAGAATTTATAGATAAAGCTGGAAAGGGGGCAACAAGTAAATGCAAAAAAATGGAACAGTGTAGCAGACTGTCTTTGGCATTTTGTTTTCATCGTCATGATAGTAGAACCATGACGTTTGTACTTGTAACACCTCGATTCCTGATTACTGTGAAGAAGCAGAAATGGCACGCAGGATGAAGATGGGCAGGGCATGTGAATGAGACCAGGCACACACAGCTTTGAAAACACTGAGGAATCTGTTTTCAAGATATCCGAATGAAGGAAGATACTGAACAATTAAAATGACCATGAATGGTGTTAATACAAAAAAAAAAAAAAGATTACAATAAGCACCATCCATATTCCTTCTTTATTGTTTACATGAAAAGTCCTGAGAAGAGTGATATATGCAAGGGTATCCTTGATGAAAGTATGGAAAGGGAACAAGTAGTCTTTCACAGATGATTTTCTACAATAAACCATGACTTTGTAGCCATGCATGAAATGTGTAAAGAGTACAAGATCCATCTCTGTTTAATGTTTGTGGATTTTATGAAAATTTTCAGTTCTGGAGAGCAAAACGTAGTCTCAGACTTTACCCCCGAATTACCTCCCATGTGCATTAATATTCTACAAAATCCCTTGGTAACAATAACAAATTACAAGACAATAACAGAAGTTATTTTTTTTCAAGTATTTTCTGATTGTCATTATGAAGTAAGGTATAAAGCAAGAATATGTGCTCATCCAAGGTGCCTACCACTACCTCATTATCTGGCAAGATCCTACCAGCCTTGAGACTTCCCTTCCTCACTGCCTTTTGCCCCTCTCTTGGATGGTGGGCCGTTGAATGCCAGGCCTCCGTTTGAGGAGGGAGCACAGAATGGACCTCTCCTCGTTTCTCAGCTGGCTGCGCTACACTGGGACGTAGCTGACTTTGGCTCCTCCTAGAGTCAGGGAGACCTGAATTCAGAATGATCCAGCCTCAGCCTCAGTTACTAGATGTAACAAGTTGTTTAACCGCTGCCCGCCTTAATTTCTTTATGTAAAGCGAAGATAATAGTAGCCTCTCCTTCCCAGGATTATTGTGCGGACCAAATGAGGTAGTGTTTGTAAAGGGTTCACACACACACACACACACACACACACACACACACACACACACAGCCTAAAATCGTAGGACAGTTTTAAACTTCACCGGCACATCATAGGGTCAATATTAATACTTATTCCCTTCCCCCACCCTGAATGCATGACCACAGACACACATGCTGCATGTACCGTGTGTCTATGACTATCCATCTGTGTGTTTGTGTGTGCGTGTGCGTGTACATGTAAAAAACTGCACAAGATGAGAAGAGTTGGCTAAGTTGTGATCTGCACTGGAGGGGAGCCCCTTGTACAAGATCACCCCATACTGAAGATGTTTTTTGAGGGCAAATATTAAAAGATAGTTTCCCATTCTGATCTTCAAAAACATGCTAGCACCATTTGCAGTGGCGTAATGTTGGAATGAAGATGTTAACCAGAGGGCGGTCTGTGCTTTGGGAGGCATACATCCAGGTGTAAGGAAGCAGGGATCCAGTATATTTAATGAAAGTTAATACGTAGCATATTCTTGTATTTTAGAAATAGATTATTGCAGATAGTTTTAAAAATTATTTCAGAAGTTTTAAAATCTAGAATTCTAAAAGTGATCCCGCTTCCAAATTGTGTGGCTATAGGGCATTCTTAAAATGAGTACTCGGAAATAGGAAAACGCCTTGTAGTTAATCAAGTACTTGATTAAGGAAGTGATTTTATCATTTACTTACAAACTGTAGACTGGCCTCTGTCATCAGGCTTGATTGGCAATTTGCACCAGTGCTGCCCCAATATGTATTTAGTATTACAGCGGAAATCGTGGATATCCTAATGCTCTTGTGTTTGTTTTAATGCCATTTACTTCAGCTAAAAGTCACAACCATATGTTCTGCTACCTTGGCTCCTATTTACAAACAGAGAAAGTGCTTCTGAGTAGGAGAGGAATCATCAAACTGGAAGGCCTTAGATGTTATATAACCCCCCGATATGCTAAATCCTCATGTCATTTAAGCAGAAGAACTACCTAATAATGTCACTTATTACAAACTAGGGTTTGTAAACAAAGAGCAGGCATTTTGCAAACTGTAGTGATAAAAAGCTGGGATGGAGATCCATTTCTCAGCAACAGATCCCAGGATAATCCATCATAACATAGTGCTAATGCCTTGATTGCAGTTAATGTTGGGAAAATCTGTTTACCCTTGTGTTAAAGTGAAGTTTACTGGGGAGATGATGTGGGCTTTTCATCCTATAGCTAATACAATTTTGAAGATAAATGTGGTTTATTGTTTACCAGTTTGAGAAGTTTCTTAATTCATGTTAACTCTCTAAAGGATCATCTGGTCCAATATACTAAGCATTTCTAATGTACACTAAATTTTTTTTAGTGTCCTTTGATATTGTCCTAAGCAATGTATTGGTAATGTGTAGCATAAAATATTTTATTTTAGTGGTAATGTTTTATTAGTTCCAATGAATATTGCTTATTCTAGGTAAACACATTACAAAGTTAATATTAATTTTGAAAAAAAAAAGTTTGGTTTGCCAAAATTGGAATTCTTTAAATATAGCACAAACATGAAAGTGTGCTCACTCAGTCCCTCTCTTAGCAGAGAGACAGCAGAATAAGGCAGGTTATGATCAGCTTGTGGATTCCATGTCCAGTGTCTGGGCTTTAGAATTCTGAGAGCTCTACTGCGTGAGGTCAGCAAAGGAATCTGACTGAGAAAAAGCATGGAATTGCAGTCTTGCTGTTGAATGTAAGCATCTAACCCAGGTTCCAGCTCTATCAGTAAAGCAGAAATATTCTAAGTTTCATGAGGCTTCTTACTGTGGTAAATCAGCATTCACAGAGTATGCTGGAAAAGCAGCCAGTGAGTAGGTGGGATTACTTTTCAGAGACCTTTTAGAATCAGGGACTAAATTGAGTTTTTGTGGTGCAACCTACAGCTGACAGTGAACCCGTATTTTGTGATCTCAACCTTATCTTAAACAGAATTGAATTTTGACTATACTAAATTATTCTGCAACTAAAACCACCATAGAAAGAGATGAAGAATGAAAACCAGCTGTGAAGGAGTGTAAAATATTAATTTCCTATCAGCAGAGTGAGTTGATGTGGTACCAATCTAAAGTTTTGCAGCTTGAAAGCACTTTTTAATCTAGATTAAAAATGTGCTTCTTAAACAGTTTAAGAAAACTTAAATACTCCTTGATATGGCACACCTAAATTCCATCCTTCCATAGCTATTAACTAGTGTCTGTGGAAGGGAGAGGAGTAGATAACGTCACAGGGTAGCACACATCTATCTACTTACACCATCTATAGCCCGTTCCAACTGGCCCCTTAGTGTGCTGCTTCTGTAACACTCCATTGAGCTACTCCGTGCCTCTGTGCCAGCTTCACCATGCTCAGAAGAGCTTTTCTCCTCTTCTTTCCCCACAGAATCTCTAGTTTCTTTCGAGCCTTGGCTCAAGTAGCACCTTTCTTGAGACTTTTCCCTCCACGTAGAAATTGACTCAAGACTGAGCCAGAACTTGAGCTCTCTATCCAAAGCCCTTGGAATATGTCACTAAGGGCATTTCCCTTCAGAGACTTGAGGATCTGAAGAAAGGGATGAGATCAAAAAGTTTTCAGGGGGAAAATTAATTACAAGACCTTAAGGAAATCATTGCATTGGCTTTGGTCAAGCACCATTAATGCCTGCTCTCCTCGGTGCATACTGGAAGTTCCTGAGTAGATACTGTGAGTATAGTTTTATATCCCTAAGTCTTAATTATAAGTGTGCAGAGACTAATAGCAAGGATAGTTTGCTCTTAAAAGTATCTTTAAAAGCTTAAAACATGAATGGAAAAATTTCTTTGCCCAAAAGACAACTGGATTCCTTCCCCAGGGTCAACAGGACGTGTCATGATCTTCTAGTGAAAATGGTATTTTGATGTTCTCAGCCCCAGGAGAACAGTCTGTCTTTTTAAAAGTTCCTCATTTAATGTTTCTTTATCATACGTCATTTCCAAAAATGTCATCTGTCATCTGCCACAAAGCTATATTTCACTAGAAAGGATCTAGAAAGGATTTAGAGGATTTAGAACAGAAGACTTTCATTTTGACAAATAAAACACAGGTAGAAGTGTTTGTCGGAGAAACACATCCATCTTTAGTTTCTTTCTGAAGCTTGGACACTTTACTGCTTTTTACTGTAATTCTTTCTGGCACTCAATACCCAGTCCTAGAGAGACATTCAGCTGTAGGAGAAAGACTGACAACCTAGTATGAAAAACTGTGGTTGTCTGCATGTCTTGTGGTTTATCTTAAATTTGACAAGTGCATGACACCAATAAAAAATACAGTGCCATCTTTCCAGATTCAACTTTAAGTTACATAAAATAGTAAAGAACTTTCTAATGTGAATCCATTTTTCCAGGAAATGGAAGTGGAAAATTTAACGATTTTATAGGGATACCGAGGACTAAAGAGCCTAAAGCCACCACTCAGAGGAAGGGGCCTGTATGGATCCTGAATTCAGGGGGAACCTTGACAGTGCTAGATCATGCTTTTGAATAAAACTTACTTGTATAAAACTTACCTGACCACCAGCTGCAAAGAATTATTTCTCAGAGTGACAAATAAGCTATTTTCTTTAATGCTATTTACTGTCATTCTTTGCCTCATTTCTTACCCAGCATCAATCACTGAATAGGCATTGCCTGTGGAAGGGAGAAGAGTAGACTACATCACAGGGTAGTAATCCAACAGAAGCCTGGCCCTGGCCTACCTTTCCAGTCTTGTCACACTGAGACCTGAGAATGATCTTAACTTAAAGACAAGGTCTCCATCTGCATCCTGGGCTACCTTCAGTTGTCCTGATCTTAATCTTGGCACTAGACCCAGATGGCTCTGGAGGAAAAGTGAGGCTGGTGACTTTGCACAGCTCTTCCTTACTTAAATTCAATTCACCTGCAAGTCATGGTATCATCTTTTTAATGTCATGGTCCTTTTTGAGAATGAAGGACAAACAACTACATATCACTTTCTGCAGCAGCTTGCTTTTTTTTTTTTAAATGCAAGATTTTTAAAGACTTTAGTGGCTGGGGTGGGATAGGGTGTAGAGATGCTGGATTCATAAGATTTTTCTTAAAGTGTTTTTATATCCTGTTGTAAACACTGAGGTTGGTCATTGTACTTGCTGATTTAAAACAGTGATAGGATTAAAAGTTACTTTTAAATCATTGGTGATACAATGAGTAACTCTTGGACTAGGTGAAAAAGGCCTGTTTTGCAGGACTAACTCTTGACCTCTTTCATGAGCCTATAGGAGTGATGTCTTGGAGTTCTGAAAGCTGGATGGTTTAGAGAAAATATAGAAGGAAGAAAATAGGGTGTGAAATACCACAGAGCTTTGTATTCTGCTTTTCTGTTTATTGCTCAGGAAACAAAAGCAAAAACCATCTCCTGTATTCAAATTGCTAGGAACATCCCCCATGCACTTGTCTCACCACATTTATCTTCTCTCTTCATTTGTTTATTTATCTAACTTCATTCATTCATTCTTCTGTTTATTTGGAGGCCAAGTCTCCCTCTGTCACCTAGAGTGGAAATGCAGCAGCCCCTTCTGGGCCAGCTACGGCCTACTCTGTTTTTTAACTGTTTCCCAGCTCTGATGTGTTTACAATATTGAAGCTCACTTAGTGTGCACACAGATCACCTTTTCCCTATCATAGCTCAGAACTCCCAAGCACAAGCAGTCTGTAAGCCTCCACGAGCAAGCATTGCAGGTGCACAGTGGCCACCCACATCTCCCTCAATTCATTAAATTAACCCCTCATTGAAAATTTGAAAGAATCTCAGAATTCTCAATTTGCCCAAACTAAGACTTGAAAAAAAATTTTAATGCCAGCTCCCAGTCAGATTTCTCATTGAAATAATGTCTGCCTACGTGGCCATGTCCTGGCTACACCTCAGTGCCGCGGAAAGTTGCTGCTGGTAGGCCTGGGGACATTTAATGGGAAACCAGCTTTGATAGGAGAATCCAGAGACAGGAAGTCTGTGTAGGGTGGAAGTTATGCCAAGAAGAATGCTTGCCCAAACAGTGTGCACTTGCGTGGTACTTTTTGTGCTTTATCTCATTTTTTTCCTCACTACAGCCCTAGGAGGTAGTTCATACAACTTTTTTTTCCCTTTTATTGATGAGCAAGCAACCTGAGGCTCAGAGAAAGACCAGGCCATATGCACGTGGGCCTTCTGGCTCCGCCAGTGCTCTTCCAGAATAATACACCCATCAGAAGGAAAAACTTGAGAAAACATTCAGCTCCTAAAAGTTAAGAAATAGTTTGGTTATCGGTAGTAATTAAGAAAAGAAAAAAGCAGCATTGTATTTGCTACTGTCCTCAGAAGGTGCTTTAGACACAAAAATGGAATCAAGTTAAATCCATTTGGTTATTTAGCACCACTTTTATTCCACATTTCAGTTTAATTCAGACTACTTTGGGAAAAAATAGTCTTAACTTAGATTTCTAATTGACTGTCATATGTATATCTATGAGAGGCAGCAAGGAGGAGTGGAGAGACTTCAGTCAGTCACTAAACCTTTATTAATGACTTTATTAAAACTTTATTAAGGATGCCAAATGCTAGGTAGAAAGCCAGGGGTAGGGAACCTGTGGCCTTAAGGCCACCTGTGGATTCAGTCAAAAGGCTACAGTTAAGGACTTAAAAGGCCAAAGCTTCCCTGGCCCTGTACAAAGCCATTAAAAATAAGAACAGTTCTTGCCATGGTGGAGCTCCTAGTCTAGGCAGGGCAAACCAGTGACTTGGTGGGCCTGGTAAGTCTTACCTCCCCATGCCCCAGACTCTGAGCAAGTATTAGTCTGAATCAGTAGAGGACATTTAACTTTCACATCCCCCAAAAGGGGATGAAATCAGAGGTGTAATGATAATGAGAGTTAAAGATCTTCCCCATCCATTAATGGGCCTGCCTATTAAGGGAAGCTTACCTTTTCTTAAGTGGATCTAGGCCATCCAGGTTCTCAAGGATTGTGATACCCTCTGGCTCTGGTAAGTGTGTGTATATATGTATATGTATGTATGTATGTATGTGTGTGTGTGTATGTATATATATATATATATATATATATATATATACACATACATACATACATATACACACATACATATATACATGCTCTGAGCTGAGGTTTTGTTTCGGGGCTTACTCGCTGGAAGTGTTTTGCTTGGCCAGACTCTGGGCTGCTGCTAAAGAGCCAAGCCCCGCCCCCCCCTTTGAAAACCCAGATGTTGATGCTCTTTCTCTCGTACCTGTGCATGGTCAGACAGCTGGATCTGTCTGGATCTGTGATGTTTTGCCTACAGTCAGACAGCTGGATCTGTCTGGATCTGTGATGTTTTGCCCACAGTCAGACAGTTGGATCTGTCTGTTGATCTGTGATGTTTTGCCCACAGTCAGACAGCTGAAAGCTCTGTCTGTTAATTATTATTTCTGAAGTCCAGGGTGCTTTTTCCCCTGAACTAAGTGAATGATACATGTGCTTGATTAAAGTTGCTTTCCTTTTAGAAAAGCAAACCTAAGAACCTAGACAGTAGGCCCTCTTTGTGTATGTTGGGAGTCCTTGATGATACAACAGATTATTCCAAAAAGAAAGTGCATGTGTTTAAGAAAGCAGCAAAAAAGGAAAAATAAGTGTAGCAGCCACAGACTAGACGTACTTGCTAAAGGTGAATTAATTACAGGTTGTAAGGATCTTTTATGGCTCCAGTTGAAAAAAGTCAAGCCCACTATAAGATTGACAGTGGAGGACCCAGAAAGTGTAATGTCATCTGTGCCAGTGACTAGGCTGAGAGTTCCATGTCAATAAGCAGGCATATTAACCAAGCCACCAGATCTAGGTCATCTAGTTCTGGAATAAGTTCTGAATCTTCTAAGGGAATTTCATGGCAGATTCCCATTGGGTTGGGTAGGTTGCCTCCTGCAGTTGCTACTGAAATTTCTCACTGGTTAGATTTACCAGTTATCAGGCAAAGGTTGGGTCCCTTCACATTCAGCAGAGTCAGCTACAATGAACTGAATCAGGCATGAACATCATAGAAAGCCTGTACCAGCAGTGTATTAGATGAGGCAGGATAGAAACAGGGAAAAACTGGGGGTGGAATGGTTTGAAATGCTTCTATTTTAAATGCCCAGGTCTCACATGAATTCATGGCAGAGATTTGGAAATGAGATGAATTCATTTTGTTATCATTGCCTTTGGGATCACTTGAAATGATGCACCTCCCAGTGGGCCCTGTTGTCAAGATTCAGCAAACATTAACAGCCTCTCACATTCAAGCCATGTACCAGGATACAAGCAGTGGGACTCAGACTGTACTCCTCCAGTGAACAAAAGCAGCCAGAGAGTGAAGATGACCTCCTGAAGTTTTTACCTACTCCCCAGCTCCAAGAAGCTCTTCTAATCCATTGTATTTCAGTGGATGTAGTGCTTCCCGCTCTCTTCATAAATCTCCCTATTTTGTTAGTTACAAGAAAGATAAACTCTTTAACATTAAAGTACTAACTCACGGTGCTTGTGGTTTTGTTAACTGATGTGAAAAACGTCAAACTTGGAAAGTAAGATTTTTTTTTTTTAAAAAAAGCAGTTTGTAATTTTTAAAAGTTTGTTCTCAGATCATTTCGTAAATATTTACTCCCTTTAAGTCCGTTAGCTGCCGTGTTATCTTTGGGGAAGGAATGATGATGCTTTCTTTGCATTTGCCCAACGATTCTGTAGTAAATCCAGGGGAAGCCCCTGAGTTGATGCTGATTCTTTGGAAGTTGGTAGAAAAAAAACTGCTTCAACTGCAGTTTGTATAAAAAAATGAGGATTTGGGCTTTTAAGAACAACATAAAATTCAGGGGTAATTTTGCATATGATGGCTTTTTCATAATGGACAAGACAATATATGTGTTTCAGTAAGCTCTGCCATGACTCAGAAAAAATTAAAATTTTCTCAAGATAATTAACATCAGGCACCTATGAAAACTGTTCCCTTGTACTGGTTCCCGTATGTACAGCTTGGGGGTAAGTAAAGGGTTACTTAAAATACAATCACTTTTTACATTATGTTGCAAGACTTTAAGTTCAAGTCTAAAATAGAACTATCCTATTCTTAGGTCAGAACTTTTTCCTTAATTAGATGTTCTTTGCTTAATCAAATAAATAAGTTTGATTACAGCTTAGTAAGTATGTTATTTGATATTGTGGACTCTTTCATCAGATTTCAGTTGAATCCAGAAAGGTAACACCTGTGGGTTTGGTCACAAAAGCTCCTTTTGTTAAATGGACACCCGCGGGCCATGAGGCAATTACATTTGTTGCTTGTACCGACCTAGGGAGCCCTTCAATAGAGCTCAGTAAGTAGAGCTGAGAACTGGAGACTTTCTTCTTTTGTCCAGCTCTGAGATTAGGTTTTATCGTAGCTCAGGAAGGAAGCCTCCAATGTGAAAAGGAGAAAGAGGAATGATTTAGGGTTCTTTTAACGTTTTAAAACTTTGATATCCCTAACGGTGATTGGAATACCTGAGACTTTAGGAATGTTCCAATTTGGACCACTCCAGAAAAGATTCTGCTTGGCACTCACTGAAAACATACATTCATACTCTTTCTTGTACACTGGCAAGGCAGGTTCACAAGGTGAAAGTGTGAAAGGTGAGCTAATCTAAGCCCTTAAGAGTTTTATTCCTAGTACGCTTTTATTTCTCTTGGAGAAAATAAAAAAAATAAAATCATGGAATTGAGCAAGAAATTTGATTTTTATTTCAACCAAGTTATTAAGTACTTGTGTACAAAGTGCTGAAGAAAATACAAGGATACCTTGCTCTTAAAACATTTGTGGGACCCAAGCTGGAATATCTTCATCTTGTGAAAGACATTTCCAACTAGTTGAGATTTTGGGCATGCCATTCCATGTATAAGTCCTTGTGGTTAGACCAGACAAGTCCCAGGCCCCTTCCATCTGAAAAACTTGATGAAGATTCACTGGGACAGTGGTGCCTACTATGTGTATATTACATTTGATTGTCACAGCAACTCTGAGAGGTGAGTGCCATTAGGATCCCCCTTTTACCGTTGAAGAGACTGAGGCAAACAGGTTAAGCCCAAGGTCACACAGCTAATGTCTGAAGCTGGATTTGAACTCAGTTCTAACTGCCTCTGGGAAGGGCAACTTGTTTTAGTTTTGGCTCTTATTAGCTCTAGAATCCCTCTAGGCCTCAGTTTCTTCATCGAGAAAATGAAAGAGTTGAACTTGATGATCTTTCAGATCCTTTCTTAGCCCTCTCCTCTCCTATCCCAAATCTTAGTTGGAAAGACGATATAAAGTATATCTCTGAGCAAATGCAATTTTTCTCTGTCCTCTTTTCATCATTGACTATTCTACATATATTGTTTCTATAAAATGCCAGAATTGGTGGAGATATGAATTTTGGAGTTTTTTTAGTCATAGGACAGTTTTAATCTAGCGGTAGGCCAGGATCTTATCTGCTACCTATGGATAAAAAGTGGAGATCTGGCACCTTGTTTTTCAGTGGTTGCAGGTCAGTGTTTAGGTGAGGAAAGCATTTTTAGCCTATCTCTTGCTTTGCTCTCTACATTAGAGATCTCTGATCTCAATCAAGTAAGGTCAGATTTAGGTTTTAGTTCCTAAAAAGACCTAGTGTTCTATAAAAGAATTTCAGGAACTATCCATCTTCTTTTGTAGTATTGGAATTGTTATGTCAAATGTTAATTTCAATAGTCTATTAACTGGAATCAATTATTTTTTATTCTCCAATTTTATTGTAATTGTGTTGGTATGGTTTAGAGTCAGTACTACGGCCAGAAAGTAACGTACGGGTAAGTGGCCCCAGGTCTCTTGCTCCACCCCACACCCTAGCCTTCTTCTTTATAATTGAAATTATGTGTTCTTTTTCCCATTAACCTAAACATCTTGGAGATAGCTCATAGTATTGGCTGTTTACATCTTAGTGTAAAAGAGGTAAATGTTGCTTGTCTGGCTGTAGCCACATCAGATCTTATTGTCAGGAATTCTGGGAGTGAGCATAATTAATGGAGGAATATTTTTGATTCATGATTTTTCCTGGGCTACTAAATCATGGAAGTACCACCTAGGTTTATTTACACATTGATGTATATTCATACATGTAATGGGCACACTCAGAGCATTAGCCTCAGGCTAATCACCTTCAACCAACAATACTTATTATTAAAGCCTTGCTCTCTGTGCTAGGCAGGCAGTGAGCTTACTTATTACCAGTAAATGTTTCATCGTGGTCAAACAGAATCTATTAGCCCAGTACAAAGAATTACTCGTGGCCAAGGATTATGTGATAGTTCTTGTGACCATCTTCTGCATCCTGGTTAACTGAACATTTAGTAAATATAAGTGATGGAAGTTTAAGACACAATCCCTGCCCTCAGAGAACTTGCCTTTTGGGGAGACAAAAGGAAAACCAGACAGTTCAAAAAGAATACCCAAGAGTGGGGCATGAGTGGCCTTTGCCAATGGCACAGGATTTCAGAGCCCTCAGGGCCATAGAGAGGCCTGAGGCAGGGAAACTAGGCAGACTGAGGTGATCGTTTCAGCCGTGGCAGAGCAGAAATAGGAACTTTGCTGCATCTTGTGTGGGCCCTGAATTCTTTGAACATTTCTGGGAAATTAGTTTGGGTCTTTTTGCTTTTGTTAGTGTCTGTAATTTCAAAAATGGAGTTTTTTAAAACCTGTCACTTGTTTCTAAGATATGAAAATATGTATTGTGAGGAATATGATAGAAATCCAAGCTCTAAAGATGCTTCATTTTTTCAATCCAGATGTTTTTCACAAACCAGTCTAAGTCTTTCCTACTTTGTCTGACCCGACTAGCTACTCCAGGTGCTTGTTTTTCTGCTTGAGCAGCTCCCGTCTCATGTGGCCCATGTAGGGACCTACGTGTATAAATAGTTCTGCTGCTGACACTGAAAAGCCACCTCGTGATCCTGTTACTCCTTTAGTATTCGATAGCTTTTCTAGGAAAACCATTTGCTTTTTCTAATGACATACACATGGCTGCTGAATGGAAAGATTAAACGGGAATGTTTGCAACAATTTTTATATCTTTATGTGGTTATGTATGAAGTGGACACCAAAATTACACATACTGATCTTTGATGTAAAGTCATCTTGGGCGTGTGCAGCTAGGTGGCAAAGTGCACAGAGTGCCAGGCCTGCAGGCAGGAAGACCTGATTCAAATTGGGCCTGAGGCATTCCATCTCTGGGTGGGTGAGGGGAGAGATGGGGAGAAAATCTGAAATTCAAAATCTGGTGAAAATGAATGTTGAAAACAAAAAATCAATTAATTAATTTTAAAAATTGGCCTCAGACACTGTGTGAGCCTGAACAAGTCACTTAACCTTGTTTCAGTTTCCTTATCTGTAAAATAAGCTGGAGAAGGAAATGACAAACCACTCCAGTAGCTTTGCCAAGAAAACCCCAAATGGGATCGAGAAGAGCCAGATACAACTGAAACAACTGAAAATCTTTGGTGTATTTTGGAATTTGGGTGACTTGACAAGGAATTTATTTATTTATTTATTTTGGGGTGTGCAGGAACATACCATCTCTTCTCTTCCCCTGTAGACTGTCTAGAGCAGTGCCAATGTAATGTCATAGGATGGTGCTTAGTACTTCATAGCCAAACCTCACCATAAGTCATAAAAGCTCACTCACACGGTTTGACTTCTCACTGCTCACGTTACCATGGATTAGCCATCCTCTTGAAATGCTGAGGAGCCAGTTACCAACATGAGGTGGGGCACGCCTGCATCTTCATTAAGTAAAAGCCTAAATCAGAGTCGGAATTGTTCCTTTTGGTTTTGCTTGTAAAACAGAATTCCTTCCTGAGAAAATTAAATTTCACCTAGCCAGTTTGTCAGGTGCATACAATAACTGGAAGATTGTCATCTGCAGTGCTTCCCTTTTATAAAAGCCTAGTTAACAGTTATTAATGCTGAAGAGTTTCGTTTCTGGTAGCAGACATTTTTAGAAGTCACTACATATTCTGTGCTCAATTATTTTCTCAGCTGATTTGCTCACTGACTGACTTTATTTCTTTTGTCATCAATTTCTTTGAGAATAGGCCTACAGTGTATAACACAGTCGATGCAAGGATATATAGGAAATAAAAGGTTTTTGTTATATAATGTAAGGCCACCATCATTAATTTCATAAATTTTATGTATTAAAACTGTGTGTGATGGTCCTTATTGCAATATAATGTGTTGTGGATCCTTCCTGAACACAGAAGGAACTGTGATCCTAATTAGAACTTTGACAAGCCCCGTCTTATAAAATGATGAGATTAATGGTAATTGATGTCACAATCAATTACCATTTAGTTCATCATGGGCCTCTTAATAGGTCTATCCTTGGTACTGGCCCCAGGATGTTGATGAGTATGTGGCTGCCCTGTTCATGCTGTTACTTCGATAGGAGGGCACATTTTCAGTCAACATTTTAATGACCTCTTTTGAAATCTATTAAATTAATGACCCTGTCACATTGCTGAAATCTTTTATAATTTCATTTCAGGGTTTGGTGTAACAAACCAATGTTTTGGGGATGTGACAAAATATATATGGATTTACTTTCAACTGAACCCCATCATATTTTATCAAAAACTGTAATTTTAATGTGTAGTAAATAAGGATACTTATGCCTTAAATTATATAAATTGTGTGTCTTTTACACAAAACTGCTTTAGGATAATTTGTACCAACAGAAATGCTGTTTACTTTTTAATATAATGATTTTGGGGGGGGGGGTGACCTTATCTTTAACCCTAGGTACCAAGAGGTCATGTTTGGCTAGAGGGTGATAACCTCCAGAATTCTACGGATTCTAGATACTATGGGCCTGTTCCATACGGACTGATCAGAGGACGCATCTGCTTAAAGGTATACTTTGACTATTTAAAACACTGGTTACTTTTTGAGCTTGGAAGAAAAAAAGCCCACACACTGGAGTGGTTAATCATTAAGCATTTTTTTTTTCCACTAAAGCTACTTGACATTGCAAGTAGCATCATGGCATTACAGGGAGCATACAAACCCACTGGCCAGAACAGGTGAGTGGACTTCACTGTGGCCCCCTTCTAGGACAGTTAATGTGCAGGGAACAATCTGATTCCTCCCACCATCCCTGTAATTATTCATAAGAATTTTTTGGTAGTTAAGTCACCTCACTGTAGTGTGGTGAATAATGAAGTTGAATCTACCACCACCACCACCCCCCCAAGCAAGCTTTAATTTAAATCACAAAAGGACAGCATTTTAGCAAATTGCTTTTCCCCTCCTAGAGCTATTTATTTTAGAAATGCTTTCCTAATTCCAGAAGACCATCTATTGAGGCTTGAAGGGGTTATGATGTTAGTGGAAGAAGTATCAATATTCAGGAAATCTTGGATCTTGTGAAATGTTGTTTTGTGTATGTGTTATCTAATTTTATAGACCAGCAACCTTATGGCAGGTCCTGGCTGACTAAGCATAAAATGCCTAAAAAAGAAAGAACCGAAGCATAGCTCTGCTAAGTTTTGGTCATTACTGAATACAGAAAGAAAAAGCCATTATCCTTATTTATATCTGTCCTCCCCTTTCTGTCATGGATAATGGTTACTTGGGGCATTCCAAACCGAGTCCAAAAATGTCTCTTAAATGGCAGAATATTTGAGGAATACCCACAAGGAAAGGGATATTATAGCCAACTATCTAAGACCCAGATTACTTTAAGCCAACGGTGCTCCATTATATCTCATCTGATGATGGGATCAGAGATAAGAGATATATAAACCTAATTTCACATGTAGCATAGCACCTCAAAACATGGGTTTTTAACTGGAATTTTTTCCTTGGATGTTTTTCAAAAATATAGTTATGGTAAAATAGGTTCAGGAAATCAAAATGAGTTGTTTTCCTTGAGGAGTACCAATATAACCTTATATATTGATGGAAAAAAAACAAACCAATTCAGTGGTAGGGCATAAGAAAAAGAATGAATGAAAATATGTAAGATATTTATTTAACATAGTAGAAAAATTTAATATTAACTCTTTTCCACTGTATTTCACTTTACAGATTTGGCCTCTGAAGGATTTTGGATTTCTACGTGACAGTCCCAATGGCCACAGATTTTCTGATGAGTAATCAGTATTAGCCAATCAAATCACTTTGCTGTCACATTGTGTTCCTCAAGAAACATTTTTACTACGTCACTGAAACACCATGTATTTATAAATAAAATATTTAATACTGGAATTTTATTTTCAAATAGTGAAACAAAAGGGAGTCTAAATCTATTACTGAAATTTTACACGCACAACACATTCTCCTCAGTCCCTTTCTCCTCTCTCTTCCACTCCCCCCACAAGTAAAAATTTGTACATTTAAAAGAAGAAAAGATTAAAACCATCCTGATACTTTGTATGACCTAAATAGTTGGATATTTGGATCACTGACTTAGTTCTTCTACTTTTACAGACTCAGCCAAAGAAATTTTCTTCCTTCTCAATTATGCTTTGGTTTGGCTACACTAACTATGAGGGTGGTGACCATTTATTTTTAATTACAGGTCAAATCTGGCTACAACAGAAACTTCCCCTAAAAAAGATTGCCAAGTCCCAGGTCTGGCCCATTTACTCAACAAAAAGAACAAAAGAATTTCAGTGATCCTTTGGGATTCTCCTCAATGAGATCTGACCTGTTACACACAGAACACTAAATATAGAGAAATATAAAATGTTTAATGGTTACAGTGACATCTGTGAAATTTACAATTATAAAGAAATGGGACAGGAAAATATTGGTTTCAAGATACCATAACACTGTATTCCAAATTCAGAAAGTCAGGAATGCTATGTTTTTATAATTAAAAAAAAAAAATCCAATTTAAAATGGTTTCATGAAACCCTAAATACCCATTACTTAAATTGCACGATTGGACTAGTTCTCCGTACTCTGCTGTGACCATGCAGATGATTGTCTCCCCCATTCAAAAGAAGGGGATACCAATGAACAAACCCTTTGCTTAACTTTACATATAGTTAGGATCTCATGCCATTCTTACAACTAACACAGATTGTTCCTGCTGCAGCTTACGCCTGTTTCTTTTTTCCAGCATGGGAGGGATGGATGTTATGAATAAAATACCTCATATTTATAAAGTGATTTGCAGTTTTAAAAGTTCTTGATCTCATTTGAGCTTAAAAATCCCTACCACTGTTGTAGGTAAGGTAGATAGTATTGTCCACATGGGGACAATTTGCATTAGAAAGATTACTCCAAGGCAAGAACTGTGTTAATGCTTGAGCCCTTTACAAATAAGGAAACAGGCTCACAGGTAATAACTGGCCACAGAACTTGTAAAAGTGGCCTAAAGTCTTATGATCTGAGTCTAGTGTCCTTTCTAATACTATGCTGCTTCATTAATCAGATCTTCAGAATCAGAGAGAACTGGGGTCAAGTTGTTTTTACAAAATGTTTCTATGCAAAGAATACTGAGCTTCCCCTAGTAGGATGTCTGGTTCCACTTCATTAATCCCTCTAATTGCCCTGTGAGTTAAGTAGAGGGAAGTTCTAGATCAGTGGTACACAGGGATTCACAGAGCAAAGCCCCAAATATAAGACTCGCTGAGACTCACTGTTTCCATTTATTTCTGTGCTCTTGGAAGAAAACATTTTCCAGTCATGGAGAAGAGACAACAAAACGTGGCACCAGAATTCTAACTGGGGAATTCACCAAGTAGCTAAATTCATGTTTTGTTAATAAGGGGGTGGGCACTGCTTGCCAATTTTACATTTTCTTGGCAAACTCTGAAAACAGTATTTGAGTTGACATTTCAGCAGCATTTCCAATGGACAAAAGGACTCCCACTTCTTTTTCTCAGCTCTACTTGAAATCGATGTTTTCTCCAACGGACAAAGCCTCTGCCTCCCCAACGTGACTGAACATAAGAGTTTTACAGTTCTCTGTGCTGAACAATTTCTATAATTAGTGAACATGTATCACAACAGATCAGGTTAACTTCTTCAACTTCATCCTTGGAAACACAGTATTTTCCACCACATCGGCAACTGAGAGTAAAACACTGATCTTCTAGAAAAAAGCCAAAATAAAAAAGAAGAGTGTTTTAAATGCTTACATAGCCTTTTAAACATAGCACTAGTGTTGTCTACCATCGTATATTAGTTATATTAAGAAGCCAAAGAAGACAAATTTCATTAAAACATGATCTGAGAAAGTGGCCTGGAATTCAGGCAAAAAGGTGAGAATCAATATACCTGGAACCTGGGAATTTTTCTTTGTAAGAATCCTGCCTTTTCCACCTCACCGTATGGCCTGATGTCAATAAGGCAAATGCAGTCAGCGTTTTAAGCACTACACTAGCACTGGGGAGATTCATCAGGCTGGATGGGGGCCTTCCCTTCCGGAAAGGACAGACAGTTGTAATATGCAAATGCACAGTGTACAAACAAGGTGTTCTTGCTGTCTATCTGGGGGAAATCCTTTAAGTCTTGGCATTAAAAATAAAGGTTATGTGGTGTTACAACTTAAACATCCACAGCTATCTGTGACAGTTTGAAAGGCACATAAGGAACATCTGCAGAACTGAAAAGCAAAAATCACTGAAATCCCAAGGAAAGAGGTTAAAAAAACCTAACTGCCCAAATGGCATGATGGGCCAGGTACAAAGAGATTGACACAAAAGATATTAAAAAAAAAAACTGAGTGTGAACAAAATAAAAGGGACAAACCCTCGTAAGAAGCAGGGAATGAAATAGCGGTGTAGTCATCTACACTCGCTGGCAAACCTGAAAGTCTCTGGTGGGGTTAAAATATAAATTGGCACACAAGTCCAGTAATAATTTGTTTCAGTTATCAACAACAGTTGTTCAAAAAGTTAAAATTCCTTTCACTTGCTATATTATGCAGACAAGGGAAATAGAAACAACTACCATGGCAGGGGAAAAAAGTTACTGCAGGTGACATCTAATTAGAAGAGAAAAAATGTCAAATCCATAAAACAGGAATCAGGAAATACCACTGCACACTAAGTTTTAAACAAGTCATGACTGAAAGGACTTAATTAGAAACAAAACACTCCAGTACTGGGAAATAAGCTGGGATATTGGTGAAATCAAAAGAAAAATAATCATCAATTGGACGTTTGTTTCCATTCTGGCAATTACCGCAACCTTAAAAGAACTGGAACGCCTTCCAACCTTCATTCCACATGTCTTCAAGATCTACTTGGGCATCCACTGGTCCCACAGTTCTCAGCTCATCTTCTGTAAGACAAGAGTCAGATGTGATGCTTCAAGAAAGCTTATCAAACAACCTGGCCCCAGGACTGTCTGTAATCAGCAAATTTAAGGAATGCGCTCTCAAGACTTGAAGCCACCTGGTTTTCTGCTGAAAGATAAGCCTAACTCCTAATAAACTGAAACCTATCAAGACATCAAAAAATCTATTTCTACAGAAAGGTCACATCTGACCTGTGAAAATCAACGGATTTCCCCTCTTGGCCTGCCCCACCTTTCCCAGGAATCAATCCCAGAATTACATAGTATTTACTTTGTCAATATTTTTTAAGCATGCATGCTTCCCTCAATGGAAAGGAAGCTCCCTGCGGGCACAGTTTAAGCCTAGTTTAGCTTAGTGCACAGGACTGTGCCTGTGTATAATGTCTGAAGTGCCATCTCTTAAATAGCTAAGATCAAAGATTGGCGGCAGGAGAATCACTGGTGAATATTCTGATATTCTGAGAACCCAGTGGCGAGCAGGAGAGTCCCAGCACTGCCTGTTACCTGTGTTCTCCAAGCCACCTTGGAATTCCACCTGAGTCCAAGCCAAGTGGAGGGAGCTCCAGTGGCGGGGAGAGGCTCTGATAGGGGTTCTGGGCCTTGTTTTAAAAGGCACATTGTTTTCAGCATGCTTGGAAAGTAACATTAAAGAGAAAGCAAAATCCCTCCACAACCTTTTCTTCCACTGTGCCTCCAGTCTACCTCTTGTTCAGCTGCTGAGAACGCCTGCTTTTGTTCCATTTCATGAGTGCTTGCAATTTAATTATATTTAATAACTGCCTGTTCAAAATGTATTGGTGAATTACACACTTTTATAGTAGATGAAAAGATTATACAATATTTTGAACTCACTATGGCTTCTCATTAAGGTATGTCAAATATTCTATCTTCCTAGAACTCTGCCCAGTGGCTTCCCCATCTCGATAGGGCTTAACCGCTGTTCCAAGCGTCCTCTTAACCTTGTATTATCACCAAGGCTTTTGTGCTGCACAGAAACAATTTGTAAACCATTTTAAAACAAAATATTAATTTAATTTCCATATTCAACAGAACACGACTTGATTTGACACACTTCAGCTTGACAGTTCTAATTAAAATAGCAAACAACAAATTTGAAGTATTTCAAACACAGTTTCACTAAAGGTGGGGGTGGGGGTGGGGAAGTGAGTCAGATACCAGCCTGGTATATCCAGTACTGAGGGTGGTTTGCTAGGGAAAAAAATAAAACACTTTATTTCAATTAAACTGCAAAAAAATATAATTAGCACTTATCATTTAGATTCATTTCAAAATGCAATTTATTAACTAACCGTCAATTTGTTTATCTTCCGGACCATCTTTTATAACTAGTCTTCTAATTTTACCTAAAATCCACACTGTCCATCCCTGGGGAATAAAGTACATCTGAAGCAGTTCCGCTGAGTTCGATTAAAGCACAACAGACAAGTCAGAGCTAATGACAAGATCAACAAACACCTTGCTGGCTCTCCTAGTTCTGAACACCTACTGTCAGTATATTAATCACACATCCTTCTGAGACAATTAACCCATTCATGATCCCTATTCTGAGAGTCTTGTTTTTTAAGAACCTGGTCCTCACCCTACACCCATGGCTTCCAGAGGAAAGCGACTGTTCTCCGTTATGTAACACGCTGCGCCCTTGCTGGGCTGGTTTTTCTACCTTCTCCAAAAAGTGACTTAAGTTATTATTTTCCTCCTTTTTTTTACTCATGGCAAAAAGTTTTTAAAGCTAGTTTTCAACTGAGCGAATAGAAACAGTTCATAGTTCACTCCATGACTGTGACTACATGCAAACGTTAGAAAGCACATGCATGATTTGTTTATATATGAACAATTAGCATCTGTGGCCACATAGCTCAATCATGCGTCAGCTGGGCAATGCTGGTTCACTGAGACAGTTTCATCTTTAAATAAGGTGAGAGAAGAAATGCTGGGACAACAAACCAACGGTCTGTGGTTATCTCAGGAAAAGACTGGTTCCCTAGAGGCCAGCATTAAATGGGTGGAGTGGGAACACAGAAACAGAAGATGAAGCTAATGAGACAACAGAAGATCATCTGTTGGCACAGGAGTGCCAGCAACTTCCCCCAATACACACATCAATAGGCTTTTCCATAGTGATCAGCCAGATCCATTATTGGAGTTGTAATTAGAAGACTTGATTCTCATCCCTCCATAGTCTCCCACCTCCTCTCAGCCCCCACTCCTCCAACAACTTTCCCTAAACCTGTAATTAGCCTTGATAACCATCTAGTAATCAGGTATGGCATTTGTGAAACAGAAGATGCTCCTTGTCTACTGAAGCATCCAATAATCCATATTGAAGGTGGGACATTAAAGTTATAGAATTTTCAGTTTCAAATAGAAATGATAAAGCTATTTATCTCCAAGCTTTCCAGTTAAAACACCTTTCAAATATGATTTTTAAAAAAACCAACTAATCACCATTCTGGCTGTGATTTAGATATATAGACTAATTCAAGATTTTCATTCTGAAATCTTAACTGCTAAATACAGCAAGATGACAAATTCAACTAGTTAGAAGGAACCTGATTCTTTTAGAGTGGGGTCATATTTTTGGCTCACTCCAATATTCAAAAGAATACATTGTGAATTAAGGTTAGCTGGAGATTTACCAAATGAAACTCGCTTACATTTTGATAGCTTACAAAGAATCCTAAAGAAGATAACGGTCAAAATCAAATAATTTATGTGGTTACTTGAAAAAGAACCTTTCGGTCTTTCCAAGTACAGGCCCTCCTGACCTTGTGTTCTATTGGATTTGTCTGACAACAAGAGGTGAAAGAATTCACTGGCTCCATTGTCTCCATAGTGGGATCTAAGAAAACACTGGCAGGGCTCATCAGAGAGGTTTATGAGCCTGCAATTCAAAGAGATTAAAAGGAAAAAATCTACTGAAGAATAACATTAAATAGCTATTAGCAGCTTGCCTCAGTAAAGCTGACCAGAGCCCTCGCTGGCTCATTCACAACTTTCTGAAAGAGGAAGGTTTTTCAGCTCCATTTAGGATACAATCAATATTTCTTATTTCTTAGATGAAAAAAAATGTAAGACTAGTCTCCCCCCAATAATGACTGTAAAATTTCTAAAACAAATCTTTGTTTGAGGTCTAAATAAATCACCCTACCAAATCCTTTTAAACTTTCTAACTACAGTTAAAGTTAGTTTTTTTAAAAAGCAGAGAAGGGAAAAAGCTTAAAGTTCAAACATTATTTGGGGGTGGAGAGCTGAAAAGCCTCAAGAAGCCTAACAAAAAAAAAAGATCAAGTCTATCAGAAGCCCTGCCATTATTTGTGTTGGGCCATGATTCAATACTTAAATACAATTAGATTATTGATACATATACAATTTTCTAATTTAGCAACTAGCCTATTGAACACATTTGAGTTGGAATTGCACTTTTTTAAGTACTTAAAATGTATTTCAAATAATTAAGTTACCTACATGTATGTTTAGGAGGTGAGTTTCCTTGAAAACCAACTGTCATCTTCCTGTAACTTTACTTTAAATACTCTTGAGATTTGTCATTCTTACAATTCATTAAACTAAACATAATTAAATTTCTCACTAAAAGGTCTGAAGAAAATGGTTACTTTCACTGTCCTTGACAAGTTTATGTTAGAAGAAAGGCCTTTTTCTCCCTTCATAGTGAGGCGACATTTAACTTGAAACCTGTTCATTAAGTCACACAAGCACTGTAATCCTCAGCCTGCTGAATGTGAAGAGTCAGTTACACGGTCTTCCACAATCTAAGAAAAACCACAAACAACTTGTAGCTTAATTATGGACCTGGGAAAGAAATGCAGATTTGGGGTTTGTTTTTTTTAAGAGTACGAACTGAATATTAGTGAAAAAGTACCCTATTAAGCATCAAGAATTGGGATCTCTTTCTGTTTGGCTACAGCATAGGTAGAGCATGTAGCAAAAGGAGGATCCAGCCTGATCCAGACATGCTCATTCCCGGCTGTGAGGTTCCCACGGCCTGCCTTTGATGAACACGCTGACAAAGGGCCAGTTCTTATCTCCCGTGATTACCAGGGAGCTCTAGTCCACCAGGAAATGAACTGAAGATCAATCCATTTCTCATATTTCACCTAACTAAGCAATGCAATGCAGCAAGGAAAAGACTTTGGGTCACTTCCAATTGAGTCTGGATTTGTAAAGTAATATGAAGCTAAAAGTGTTCAGCTATCATTAGCTCCATTAAATTTCATTCATCACAAAGCAACAGACTACATTCATAACGAAGCCTTAGACGGCAAAGCCAACGGGAGGGCGTAAGAGTCAACAAACACAACTTTTCAGACAGGATTTTTAAAAACTGCAATATAGCCCATCCTTAATCACCAAATGAGTAATATGGACAAAGTGTTAATGAGTTCCAGAAGGAATCTCTCACACACACGCACACACGCCCCCTCCTATCCCCGTGTCCCCAGCAGTCTTGTGTGACTTCCCAGCACCCACATGGAGCATTTGCAATTGATTGAAGAGACCCCCCCAATTCCGGTTCTGCCTCTGACACTTCCCAGGAAGGAAAATTGTCAGTTTCCTGAATTTTTCAGTTTCCTCACGTGTAAAACAAGAAGGTGACAGCTCCTCCTCTTCAGGGTTTGTGAAGCTCAGGTGATGGATGTGCGTTACCTACATGTCAGTTTAGAGGCAAAAGGAGCCTCATCTTAATTGCACAGCCATCTCCTTCCCTAGATGAAGAAGACGAAGCCTGAGGAAGGCAGACAACTTGCTGAGGGCTGTGACTTGACATTCAGGATTCTTCCTCTGGACATCATAACGTGAGCTGTGTTAATAACAATGATAACTAAAGAATGGGCAGGACTTGGACAAAGAACAAGGAAGGAGGGAAGAAGTATCAGATCAAAGGCACAGAGGAAGACAGTCGGAGAATGTCTGACTTAAGCTGGGATTCCCACGGCACGGAGGGGAAAGTGAGGTACTGGACAGACTGTGGAAGGCTCCGACTTCCAGGTTAAATAGCTTGGTAAATAGCCATCAGAAACAAGGTGACACAGTGATAATATCACTTTAGAAAAGTTCATCTGGTGATGAGGCAGTATGACATAGGGAACAGAGCTTGGCCCAGAGTGGGCTTGTTATTATTAAATGCTCACTGACTGCCTGAAATAGCCTTGCAGGTGGGCTTAAGGAAAGATTCACTGGGAGATCCACTTGGCTCCTAGAGTGAGGCCTACACTAGGGTGTGTGAATGATAAGGACAGGTCAGTTCAGCAAGCGCTGCCCAGAACTAACACTTTTTAAGCGGATGCCAAGATTTTCATTCCGGGAGTTAGGAATGCTGAGTTAACAGAAAGACCAGAGAGAGAAGCTATTCTGGTTTGATTCTGGAGGAGAGTTGAGTCTACTCAATTTTGGACAAGTTAGAGATGTCAGGGCAGCACTCATTTTGAAGTTCCTCAAACTCTAATTTGTACCCTAAAAAATATTCAGCAGGCACTCAGAAATGTATATTTTTCCTAAATGTTGTATTTCTTTCATAAGCTTTTAAAACATTTATCAGTGATCAACAATTCTACAACTCAAAAAATGACTGTTCAAATCTACTTTAATACAATTCCAGTCCTGATCATTGGTTTCTAGTTCTGTGCTACATTAAAACAAAACAAAACAAAACCTAAGCATGAAAATGCTACCAAAAAGAAAAAAAAAACCTTTGTTATATATAAGTAAATATTCAAATGAACAATTAAAGCAATGTTCTGCTTATTTTTTTTTAATTTAAATATCTCCATGAAGGAGATAGGGGGTACAATAGAGAGAAAGACCTGAGCTCCAGTCCCTCCTCACATGCTTAGCTAACTGGCTGTATGACACTGTTTACCTCAACTGTGGTTGAAGCAGTAGAATCCAACCTTGCGAGGACACCAAAGAAACATCAGGGGTGTGTAATATGTGAAAACTACTAAAATATTTCCCACTGCATCTGTGGAGAACCAGAAAAGGAACTTTTAGAGAGGGCAGAGAACAACTAAATCTGCTGGTGACGCTATCTATGGCCTTGTCTTTACTAATGTGGAGGAAGAGCACCTGCTATTAATTTTTATATGCATACATTGTTCTGTTAAAAAAAAAGTAACATACCTAAGGACACCTGAGAAAAGTAGTCCCTACAGGGATGGGTATGAAACTTGAGTTACTAAGTTAGACAAGCAAGCTTCATTATCCCTGAACTGAACCTGCTTCTGCATTGAGCAAAGGAGCCAATTTTCTTAAGATGGACCAGTGGTGTTGTAATTACAGAAATCCCCACTCTGACACACATTAACTGCCCAGGGTGACCCTAGACAAATCATTTAAGCTTCAGGGCTCCAGTTTCCTCATTTGTAAACTGAAAAAGCTGGCCTTCTGACAGTCCTACAGTCATAGGAGTTGAAAGGAGTTGAGATCAGAACTTGCTCTGATGAGATGAGTTCAACAGTAAGATGGGCTTTGTATAGGAAGAAAGGACAAGAGTCTCTTTTCAGGTGGATGGGAGGCCAGACCCAAGAAAGTGTATCACTGTAGACCACAAAGATGGGGGCTGGGCAACAGGAGAGAAGGCAAACGTCAACGTGACAAATGTTTACTAAGATAAAATGTGCACCTGAAGGGGAGAACCAGCCACTCAGGCAAATGGATCGAGGGAGTCAGCACTTTCAGGAGCTTAAGTCATCAAGACTGGAGAGAAATTGCACTCATATTATGGCAGAGAGAATTGAAGACCAGAAGATTCTCTAGAGGTTCAATAAAAGAATCTCTGACTGAAGGAGCTAGAGAAAAAGGGGAACATCAACGAGAATTCAGAGAAATGGAGACTTCCAGGAAAGGTGAATGAGGCCTCTAAAAGTGAAGGAGTGTAAGGGGTTTGAAGGAGACACAGATACAACCAAGAAACCAGTAGGCAAAACCAATGGCCTCTACGGGACCCAGATGCCTAGACACCAGTGCCCAGGCAAATCACCAGAGGTCTACAGAGGGAAGCTTATCATAGGGATCACTGAGATTTGGTGGGAAGAAGGGGCAGTTAAGTGACACTTCATAAAGGGCCTAAAAGCAAGAAGACGCATGGTTCAAATCCAACCTCAGATGCTTCCCACCTTGGGACTCTGAGCAAGTCACCTAAGCTCTCTCCCTCAGTTTCCTCCTCTGTAAAATGGGGATAATCATAGCGCCTACCAGGGTTGGCATGAAGATGAAAGGAGATACTGTAACGAGCTTTGCAAAGCTTTGAGTGCTACATAATTATGAGCTGTCATTAGTGTTGTTGTGAAATCCATTAAACGACCACAGCCTTGTATGGGTATATTTTCTTCAAAAGTACAGAGGAAGCAAAAGGTGGGAATGGGGTAGCTCTGTATAATAACGAGATGTAGTGACATGAGACAGTCTAGGAAATAAGGCTGAGTAACAAGGAAGGAGACTGGTGAGCCCCCATCCCAACCCGACTCCTCTGAACAGATCCAGAAACTGCACAGGACTAAACCCAAATAGGGAAATGCAAGAAAAACAAACAAACCCACAGTAAATTATTTTCTCCAGCCCAGGTCAGCACAGGGAGACAGAGACATGGGGAGAGGGTTCATTCAAGACAGTACCACAGAAAGCAATCAGCCTGTGAGAGAGGCTGTTGCATTAGGGTAAGAAGAGGTCCCCAATTCCACACAGAAGAACTTAACCTGTGTAGGTGGAAAGAACAGGAACCAACTGGCAGTTCTGCCACTCACTAACCGGGTCACAGAGCCAGGGCTCCTTGAAGAGGAGACCTGCACCTTGGAATGGCATTCCAGGATAAGGAGCAAAGAGTCCTGGGCTCTGTACTGAGCAAAAGCAAATTCAGAAGCAAGCAGCAGCTATGTAACTCTGAGACTCAAGAATGCCGAAGGACCTCAGTTGCAGCCCAGAATTCCATGCCAAAGAGAGGCCTCTGGCTCAGCCTTTCTTAACCAGCAAAACTTTTTAGCTGCTGCAAGTGGCTGAGCCCAACTGCAGGCTACTGAAATTTCAAAGGAGAGAAGAACACAGGCCTCCTGCTTGTACACCAACCAAGGTCAGGAGATTATGGAGCTCAGTCCAGAGGACCCTGCTCTGGATCCAACCATTGGGAGCAATGAAAACTTAGAGGTCTCCTGCCTGAGCTGGTCCTGAAAGTCAGGAGTAATACAGTCCTCAATACTCCAAGAAATCAGCAGCAGGACCAGTGTAAACCTTTCCTCCAGAAGTTTGAAAGCCCTAACATCCAGTCTGAAGTCAGGAAGTAGGCTGGGAGAATGAGTCAATAGAAAAAGAATCCCACCAGGTTACAGCACCAGGGAGCCTCCAGAAGCCAACCAAAAGAAGATGATGACTCCCAAATATCAGTAAGCAAAGACATACAATGTGGGCAGAAATTCAACTGGAATTACTAGAACCAAGGAAGTAAGTTAAAAAAAAATCATAAGCAAAATCAGGGTAAAAGGAAAAAAACAAAAGAAGAAATGAGAGACCTGAAAGAAATGCTAAAGAATTAACAGCTTGCCACATACAAGAGTACAAAGCCTTGTGCAAGCCACAAACACATTGAGAATTAATAAGGTAGCAAACAGAAGCTAATGGGTCAATGAAATAACCAAAACAAATGTTTTTAAGTCAAAAGACTGAAAACATAGAAGAAAATGTAAAGTATCTCATAGCAAAAACTGACCTGGAAAACAGTGAGAAGAAATAATGTAGGAATCACAGGACTAATCTGGATGCCATGACCAAGAAAAGAGCCTAGGCATCCTACTTCAAAAAACTGTAAAAGAAGACTTCCAAAGGCAAAATGAAAACAGAATCCACAGATTACTCTACCTCCCCCATCCCCCCCAAAATTAGAATGAAAACTCGGGGGTGGGAACCCAAAATGAAAACCCTCCAGAGTATTATAAGCCAAAATTCGGAATTTCCAAGTCAAAGGAAAAAAAAACATACCACAAACACCCAGAAAGAAAGGATTCAAGTACTGAGGAGCCCACAATCCTTGGAATATATTCCAAAAGACAAATCATATAAGCTTATAACCCAGAATAACTTATTCAGCAAATCTGAGTCCTACTGGAGAAGGGGGGGGGGGGGGCGGGGCGGAGAGATAAAGGACATCCAAGCATCACTGATAAGACTAGCTCTGAGTAGTCACTTCTGAGGTTCAAAAAGTGGAATCAAGAGAAAGCTAAAAAGATCAACACAAACAATCATATAAAAGTGGACAAAATACTTACATTCTAACATGGAGCGATGACACATGTCCCCTTTGAACCCTATCATCAGCAAGGATCAAAAAGGGAATCTAGAAAGAAGGACTGGGAGTGTCCTGTCTTGATGATCTTAAGAAGAGAAAGCAAAGACAGCAGAAGAATACACTAGGAGGGGAGGAGAGAAAGATTAGGAAAAACCATCCCGCCTAACTGGGACACACAAATACAAATCCATCCAAGCAAGTAGGAACAAGAGGGGTGAGTGGCTGACACTTGAACCTTGTTCTCATCTGCACTGGTCAAAGGGAGGAAGAAAATACACATGAAGTTGGGTATAGAAATACATTTCAATCAATAAGGAAATAGAAAGGAAAGGGGAGAAGGGGGAACAAGAGGTAGGATAGATTAACAGAGAGCTTTGTCTTCCAGGGGTGGGGAACCTGTGGCCTCAAGATCACAAGTGCAAGGACCTAGAGTGGATCCAAGTGGATTCTTTGACTGGATCCAAACTTTACAGAACAAATCTTTTGTTTGGATTCAGTCAAAGGTCTGCACTTGAAGACCTAGAGGGCCTCAAGGCCACAAGTTCCCCACCCCTAAGCAATATAACTGTAACAAATGATGTACAAAAATACATTGTGTCTTAAAAGTCTTAGCAGTTCAGTTAATAGCAGCCTAAGTTATTATACATATATATTATCAATAGCTTCAGTTATTAACATTTTAAGCTGTTGTAACTTGTTATGGTGGCAAAGAACTGGAAATTGAGGGGTATCTGTCAATTAGAAAATGGTTGGACAAGTTATGATACATGTGAGGCAATGCTATGATACTGCAAGAAATGAGGGGAAGAGTTTCCAGGAAACTAGGAAAGACTTGCATGAACTGATACAGAACAGAGTGAGAAGAACCAGAAGAACGAGTTATTCAATACTGACAATACTGTAAAGTCAAAAACTTTGAAACATGATTATTAAACGCCTACTGTGTGCCAGGCCCTGTGATCAACACTTGGGATACAAAAAAAGGCAAAAGACAATCCCTGCCCTCCAAGAGTGTACAATCTACTCAGGAAGACAACATGAAAACAGGCAGTGACCTGCTGTGTACAGGATAAATAGGAAGTAATGAGCAGAGGAAAGGCGCTGGGACAGGGAAAGTTTCCAGTAAAAGAAGGGGTTTTAGTTGGAACTTAAGGGAGGTCAGTCATCTGAGAGGAAGAACGAGGGCATTCCTGCATGGGGGACAACCAAAGAAAATTCCTAGAGCTGAGTTCTTCATAGAACAGCCAGGAGGCCAGTGTCACAGGACTAAAGAGCACCACCTTTACCTTTAAGGTGTATAAAGACTGGAAAGGTAGGAGGGCATCAGGTTATAAATGGCCTTGGAATGCCAAACAGTATTTTGTATTTACTCACTGAGGCAACAGGAAACCACTAGAGTTTACTGAGGAGGGGGTGGCCCAGTCCGAACTGGGTTTTAGGCAAATCACATTAGTGGCTAAAAAGAAACTGGTCTGCAGCGAAGAGAGGCTTCTAGGAGCTACCGCAGTAGTCCAGGTTTGAGGGGATGAGGGCTGCACCCATCAGGGGACAGAAGAAAGCCCATTCATGGGAGGCTGCAAAGGTGAAGTTGACAGTGAGGAGCCAAGGATGACTCCAAGGATACAATCCTAGGGGACTGGCAGGATGGCCATGCCCTCACCAGTAACAGAGAAGTTTAGAAGAGGGGAGAGTTTGGAGGGAAAAATAAGGAAATGTTTTGAATGTGGTAAGTTTAAGAGCTCTAGTGGACGTCCAGTCCAAGAAGTCTGAAAGGGAGCTGGAGCCGAGAGCTTTAGGGCTAGACATACTTTAGAATCATTTAGATAGAGGTGGGAACTAACTCCAGGGGAGGTGATGAGACCACCAAACGAAGTAAGTTAAAGAGAGAAGAGGGCCTGAGAGAGAGTGCTGTGGGACTCTTAAAGGTTAGTGGCATGACCTGGAAAAGGATATAGCAAAGGTAACAGAGAAGGAAGGAGTCGTCAGAGATGAAGGCGGACAACCAGAAAGCCTAGAAAGAAGGCAATTTCAAGGAGAGGAAGCTGACAATATTTAAGGTTGCAGAGATCTAAAGGAGTGCGAAGACTGTGAAAAGGCCATTAACTGGATCTGGCAATTAAGAGACCACTGGGAACCTTGGAGAGGGCAGTGCCACTTGAATTGAGAGCAGAAAAAAAGGAGGCACCTACTAGGGGTGGCCTTTCTGAGGAGGTTAGCCACAAAGGGAAGAAAAGATACAGAGTTAGTGGGGATGGAAGGATCAAGTCAGGGTTATTTGAAAATGAGAGAAACATGAACTTGTTTGCATGCAGCAGGGAACTCTGATCAATCTAATGAGCAACCAGGATTGCAGAGGACTCTAACCAAAAGACCTCACCTGCTTACCTGCTGATAGGCAAAGGACTCAGAGGACAGAATGAAATTATGGTTTTGGACACAGCCAATAAAGAAATTTGTTTGCTTGACTACACAAGCTTGTAACGAGAATTTTTTAAAAATTTCTCAGTAGGAGACAGGAATGGCATTTTCATTAAAAAATTATTTTTAACATAGGAAATGGAGGGTGGGGTATCCACTTACTTGCTGGGGATAACAGGGATTCCTTTCATGTATGGATTGAACTAGATGGCAGCTAAGGTCCCTTCCAACTCTTGGATTGGAGAACAGCCAGAGGCCTATAAAAGGGTTGGGCAAACTGACTAGAACAGGAGTTGTTAACTTAAAGTCCAGGAACTTATATTTGTTTTAAAATGCTGACACCTCTATATTGGTGAAATTAGTTCCCTTTGTGATCCACTGTATTCTATTTTATGCATTTTAATAAGGTTAGGAAGCCCAACTCTAAAGATAAAGTGATGATATTGGGGGCAATGGCAGGAGAAAGGAAGGCAATGGGGGGAAAAGGAAGTATCTTATGGACCCCATTTGAATAGAATGCCATGGTTAGCTCTGAAGACTTCTGTGGGCAACATTCCTTTTCTCTTGAAAGTGGATTCAGTCTGTGGAAAGAAATACACAGATACACCCAAAGAGGTAGATGTGCTTTAGTGGTTGACTGTGAAAATATTTATCAATAAGTATTTACACATAGGTACACAGTATATTTTGAAGACATGAGTCCGTAAGTATTCTGCTTTTACTTGGGAAATGACCTTCATGTTCAGATATCATACTCTTGTTTAAACTGCACAATAATAAATCCAGGGAAATGCCCCCCTACCTTTTTTAAAAGCTGATTTTTTTTATTATAAAGTATTGGTAATAACGTAAAAGTGAGTTTTACAAATGTTCAGTAAGTCATGTCTTAAAAAAAGACTTCTATGACCCTGTGATTTTAAACCTCTGCACTTTTCCCTTAGGTGGACACACAAATCCCTGCAGGATGGCTGTTACAGCCCACTCCTGCCTGCTCATCCTTTGTCTTTCGTTCATTCTCCAACAAGTTTACCATTAGTTGGAGGAAAGGAGTGTGCCACGCCTGGAGACTTTCCCCAGCTTCTCCTCCTCACCTCCCCATGTGACCAGCCTGTCTTCAAAGTCTATCAGAAAACCCTCTGGTGACATCCTTGGTTCGTGCTCTTCTTCAGTCTCTCACTGGACCTCTCTGTGTGCGATCCTCATCTGTACTTTTCAGGAGGCAGTGGCATTCCACTTGCTAATATAAAGAAACATCAGTAATACATTTGTAATGAAAAGATAGGTCATTGTAGTTATGGGAAGTCTGGGTTAAGTAAAAGTGCTGAACACACTACGGTGTGCAATCCAGGGGTTCTTTTTTTTTTTTAGATTACAGACCCAGCTCAGTGTCCATCTGTATTGTTTGTCCCAGAGATAAATACTTTGCAGCGAGCTATATAATGTCTGTTCAAGTGCATTTTGAAATTTGGGCAATAGACATTCTTCATCCATTTGGTTAAGGGCAAGCCAAACTCCAATAAATGATTACTATTTTCTTGCAAGAGAGAGTTCTGCAATGTCTTCAGCCCTGATGCAAGTCAACAAAATGTAATTTGCAGAGAGAAGCATCTGGAGGACCTCACCATCCACAGAAAACCCCTCTTTGATCTGCACCCTACATTAGATCTCCTCCCTCATAGGGTCAAATGTTTTTGGTAGGACCATGACCCTTCTTTTCATGACTCACTTGATTCTGTCATTAGTCAATAAGTCAAGTCTCCAATATAAGAAACTGTGAATGATCTTGACATAAGGATGGGAGACATCTTCCTGAGAATGATTCTGTTAAGGGGCATTTGCTTCTACTGAACCAAATGCTTTTTCATTATCTACATACCACACCTTTCAGTCTGGAACAAGATGGTAGCGATGTCATATCACTGTTAAATGTCATTTGTGAAAGTCTCTTTGCTCCCTAATAATATCCTCATCTAGTATACTCTCTCTTCATTTATAGATGCAGAAAGTGCATGCAGGTGAAATTAGTTCCTGAAGTGACTAGAAGGCTGAGCTTGGAGTCAGGAGTTCAAATCCAGTCTTAAGACACTTACTGGCTGTGTGACCCTGTGCAAGTCACTTAGCCTGGTTGCCTCAGCTCCTCATCTGTAAAATGAGCTGGAGAAGGAAATGACAACCTGCTCCAATATCTCTGCTAAGAAAATTGCAAACGGGATCATGAAGAGTCAAACACAACTGAAAAACAACTGAACTCTAAAACCTTTTAAGGAAGCTAGGGGCACAGTGGACACAAGTGAGGACGACCTGAGGCCTCAGACACTTACTGGCTGTGTGTGCAAGTCACTTAACCTGTTTGTCTCAGCTTCCTCACCTATAAAATGAGGTAACAGCACAAATCTGGACTGCTGTGGGGATGAAATGAGATCATATTTTAAAAAGTGCTTAGCACAGTGTCTGGCACAGAGTAAGCACTATGTAAATATGTATTCCTTTCCCTTCCCTTTTCTTTTTGTAGAATGGATGGAGAAGTAGCCATACAGATCAATAGGTGTTGATTTTTGTGTTGACTATTTTAAACACATACACACACACACACACACGTACACTAAATCTCAGGGGGGTTTTCCACTTCTAAAAGAAAATATCTTATAAAGACACCATGGCAATTTTGTCACCTCCAGTACATATTTCTTCCGCACATATTTAATCCAATCTGGCTATTTTTTCCATCTGTGCTCCCCTTAGTTTCAACTCCTCAGAGAGGCTGTGATGGGGGATTCCATATTCCTTGATGGAGAAAATAGACTGCCGTAAATAATCTTTGGAAATCTTTCCTTCTTTGTAGTTCTTTTCCCATTTCCATCCTTGAATGCTGTGGAAATGACTTTGCTTAAATAGATACCTTGTCAAACTTTCTCCAGGTTTTGCCTCTTTCTTAATTTCTCAGCTGCTGGTGTCCTCTTTTTGCCTTTCTTTGCATCCCTGGATTTAGCACACACTCAGCACAAAATAATAGAAGTCTGTTGCCCTGACCTAGGTCTAAGCCTTGCTTCTAACACATACTAGCTGTGTAATCATATACAAATTACTTAATGTCTCCACTCAGCTCTCTAAGATTGCTAATTACAGAGGATTTCCCTACATCTGTCATGATTAGAAATAGGCTATACTAATATCCACTATAAACTTTAAAGTGCATATCCTCTTCCTTTCCTACCTGGCTGCTTTAGTTTGGTGCTGCTTTGCCTTTTCCATTATGCCCAGAAACCTCATCACTGGGGCAGCTCATCTTCTGGGAGGGTACACTCAGCCTTGGCACTCACCCCTCATCACGACCATCTGTCCCTTATTGGAGGGCAGAGCCATGAACTCTAACACCTCCATTTAAAGAGAAGGCTAAGGACACAAATCTCCTCATTCAGTGCCTACATCGCTGCTCTACTTTGGGACTTCTAGGACTTCTCTACCATGAATCAGGAACCTGGTCATTGGGAAATCTCATCATCGAGCAAGAAGGAATAAACCTTGGTAGTCACATCTCATCAGTACCTACGTTTTCCCCCACCTCTTCCTCCTTTTGTGTGCTATCTTTCCCCATTAGATTGGCAGAGACTGCCTTTCTTGTATCCCAGGCACTTAGCACGGTGCCTGGCACATGAGACACTAAATAAATGTTTACTGACTAACTACTGAAACCAGAAATATAGCATGATCCTCACTATAATTTATTTATACTGTCTGTGTAATAAAAATGCCTATGAGATCAGAACTACTAAAATTCCAAGAAAACAGAAACTAGATTAGGCAGACTCAATAAACTCACGGATGAAAAAATGTGCAGCCTAGCTGACCTTCTGCATTACTTTCAAGTACTAAAGGCTGGGAGCATTTATCTGAACCAAATACAAATTCCTTATTTTAGATTTGGCTAGAAATTTTTTCGGAAATTATAATCTTAAAAATCTTAACATATAGAAAGCAATCTAATAGAATCTATTATTGCTTTAAGGTATACTGGAATAATTCCATTTAAGCCTGTGAACCAAAGCTATGAAATAAATTAATTTTTCAGGGTTTTCTTGAAAATGATGTAAAAACAAAATAAAACTAGAAGAGTTAGATCATCTATTCTGCCATCCTCTCTTGACCCTCATTTACAGGAGTCTGTTGCTCATTTTTAACCCACTGTTGGTCTAACCTACATCTTCACCAGAGTCAGACGCTGCCTTGATTTTGGATCTCGGGAGTCCTGTCTCTTCAGACATCAGGCTTCTACTCAATTTCACTGATCTGCTGTTAATAGTACACATGCTCCGGAGTGGCAAAAATGCAGAGTGACAAGGGAAGCACACACCCTGCAGTCCTGAGGGGGCAGTTTCACGTGAATGATTCTTAAGCACACTGGGCCCCCACTGCCCTCCGCACTGTAAAGCTGCTCCATAGTTCTAGACAGAAGGAGAGAATCCACAAGACTTTAGGGTTGTCTGTGAACGACACACTTATCAGTCTAAGTTGTGTTTGGGACAGCATTTTTCCTCGTAATTAAATCATGTGAACTGTGATTATAAGAAGCAACAGCCAGGCATTCAATGGAGGGCCATAAATGGAAACACTTCTTACTTCTCTACTACTGCTTTAGAAAGGTGCAGAAAGAGAGAGATGACTACATATGACTAAAATAAATACATGACCAGCATGCAGGCCTTCTTTAAGGCTAATACAAAAATATTTGTAATGATGTAATTAAATTTCCAGTAGGCCTCAAAAGTAAGTAAGTTTACTAGAATCACAGAATTTTAGAGCTAAAAAAGATATTGGGAGATGATTGAGACAACTCTATGTCACCACAATGGAAAGTAAGTCCCAGGGAGCTATGTCATGTGTTCAAATCTGGTCACCTGACCAAGGTCAGAAAGCTAGTTAGGCAAATTTAACAAACAGGCACAAGATCTAGTGTTAACACAATTTTCTTATGAAGTATTTTTATATTACACATTGGTTACAAATGAAGAAATATTTAAATTTAATGAAGCAACTCGTGTTGAAAATATACTTGTAGGTCTAGAATTTGACTAACTTCATCCTACGATATACATGGGCTACTCTGATTACGCTTGCCTCTCAAATTGAGTTTTGGTAACCTTTGTGGTAGGGGAGTCAACGTGGCTGTGAGAGAAGAAGTTTGATGGTGTGCCAATGTACAATGGAAAGGAATTCAATAACAAGCTGGAGAGACAGTGGGCTTTTATCAGAACACTGCAAAGTGTTGGTGGCTACCCGTCAATGCTGAGCCAGTGTGTTTCTGAAGAGTGTGACTGAGTGTTTTCCCTACAGGCAGTAAACTATTATCGACTCCCCCCATTAGCATGGAGGGTGGATATTGAAGGTCCTAATGGAAGGCTGAGCGACTCCTTTCCCGAGGCAAGAGGAGAAAGACAGCCTATCACTTCATGTAACGGCAGCCCATGTGTGACAAACGTGACCTACATTTCCCCCTTTCTTTTTCACAACAGCCTGTCACTGTTTTAAGGAGCTATTTTCTGAGATGCATAAAAAGAAAATGCGTACAGGAACTGCTTAGTTAATGTGCTTTCCACAATATTTCTTGGAACCATTTTCTAAAGGAACAGTTTACACTAAGGATAAATTATGGAAAAGCTAGCCTAAAATAAGACCAGAAGCACATGAAAAAGTGCTTAAATAATTATGATGTATTTATGAAATGATCCTATACAGTGCTTCCTTTTAGACATTAATTATATAGTACATATACCTAAAATGTTATCAAAATATAGCACAGTATGCAATTCAAGTAATTAGAAGAATTTAATGGAAAAGGTTTTTAAAATATTATCAAAATAATACATAAACTAGGATAGTTTAGCTAAAAATTTCATAATTCATTCTAAAAATCAGTTCCCAGAGCTTTTCAAGTGACAATTTCCTGTCACTTCTATTAGCTTCCCAACATATACACAGTAATCACTACTAAGAATAAAATGTAATTAAAAAACAGTGATGGAGAAGGAAAGAAGGCAAGAATAATCTGGCACAAAAATGGCAACCCTGGAAAATGCTACTTCCCAACGGCTGCAGACCCTCCTCCTGCCACTGCGAGCCGGCGCCTCCGTGGGGACCTACCGCGCCGCTGCAGGTCGTAGGCTTTTCTGGTCTCTTCATTCCCTAGAATTTTCCACGCCTGACCGATTTCGATGAACCTCTGCACACGCTCTTCCACAGCTCCTACTGGCACATCTGTGCTCTGCTTGTCTGGGTGATACTGCCAATCAAAGAGATGGGGGTGAAAGTTGAGTGGGACAGGTGGGGGGAAATCAATAAAAAATCTAAGATATGTTTGGAGGAGGGTGATGGGATGAAGAAAACTAGACGCCAAGGGGAATAAGACAATAGTTAGGCACAAGAGACTGCTGCCAGTTGAGTTAGACCACTGGAGTAGCCACGAGCCCATCAGTGGCATACTACGTCACAACGTGCAGAGAGAGCACTTTCTGGATAATCTGCTGATGCAATCACTAGTCTCATGGAAAATTTACCTAGACTAACAGAAAAAACAGACACCTGCGGAGGAACAAAACACAGACCAGAATAGGATGGGGGGGACACAGGGGGAACACTTACAAAAAGTATTTGTAGACAAATTCATTAAGAAGTGGCCACAGCTCAGCTGCAAATCTAATTACATACGAGCAAAACTAAATGAGATTCAACTATCACACAGGCAAAATGGTGTATAGTTTTCAAACAACTATGCAGCTTTCTTAAATTACTTCTTCAAAACCTTTAGTTTTACTTTCTAAATGTTTCAAGCTATAGATCACTGACCATTAAATATATTCATAAAATGGCTGTTCAAAGACAGATTTAGAAGAAACTATTAACAAAAACATACAATGGAAGAATGCAATTAAATCACCTTGTCAGGGGGAACGTATTTTAGGAGGGTCTTTAAATCACTAAATGCTATTTCCAACTGTTAACCATCCTAAGTCTTTGCCAAAGATACACATTTCTGTCAGTTTAAACAATATTACACCTTCTACAAATGTCTGTTTTTGTTTTTGTTTTTTTTACTTTTTTCCCCTCTCCAATGCTCTCTCATTGTGCTCTCCAGGCTCTTACATCCTCTTCTATCATTCTTTTCTCAGATGCCTTCCTCCACTCTCACCTCTTCCTCTAATCTCCTTTCATTTCTTTTTTTCTTTTCTATCTCCTTCAGTTCAAAAGTAACCACATGGAAGACAGATAACATGCCTACAAATTTCCAAAAGCAATGAAGAAAAGTTATTCCCCTTTAGCCAAAATTCATGTAAAAAAATGAAAAATAATAGCAGGAAATCAGGATGTGAATTTAGAAAGCACACTAGCAGTCACAATAGTAAATTTTCACAAATCATGAAAAGGAATGTCTAAAATGATCTGGTTAGAAATTATCCTACAATGTCATCTGATGAAAGGTATTTAGCAATTTCCATTTTAAAATTAAACTCTGGAGTTCTGGGAAAGGTTAGGAAATGTCTGTGGCTTTATACAAAATTTTCAAGGAAAACAAGCCAAGTAACCAGAATTATGAAACCTTAAAGAGTTGCAGGACTCTCTTGACAAGCAGTCGTTAGTCTCCCCAGAAAGACGTTGGTGGTGGGGAACTTCCCTATCTCCACTGGGACAACCCTTTTTGCATAGCTCTAACCATCAAGAAGGTCTTTACAGCGACCAAACATCTGCCAACCTATAGTTTCTGACCATGACTTCTCATTCTATCCTCTGGGCCAAAGCAAAACAAATCTAATCCCTATTCTTCAAGACAATTTTTCAAATATTTGAAGATCTCAGTCTTATTCCCCCAAATCTTTTTCCAAGAAAAAATTCCTAAGTGCTCTAAGCTATCTTCCATTGATTTCTTAAGACTTCCTAACATTTGTTGTATTTGGTGTACAGGTACATGAATTAATGATTCATTTTTATTGAGTCTTTCATCAAACATCTCAGGCATTTTTAAATAGTCACACAAATTATTACAAGTACTACACACACTAATCATGCAAGCTTCTGTCAAAATGAAGCAGTGAATTATAGCAATTACCAGATAATAATCAGTAAACATTTATTAAGTACCTACTATATGCCATGCACTGTATTAAATCCAAGGGATAAAAAAAGGCTAAATCAGTCCCTACCCTCAGGAAGCTTACAATCTAACGGGGAGAGACAACATGCAAACCAATATAGACAAAGCAAGGTGAGTGTGTGTGTGTGTGTGTGTGTGTGTGTGTGTGTGTGTTAAATAGGAAATAATTAACAGAAAGAAGATGCTAGAATTAAGAGGGGTTGGGGCAGGTTTCCAGTAGAAGAGAGGATTTTAATTTAGACTTAAGGAAGCCAGTAGTTGGGGCAAAGGAGATAACAGCATTCCAGGCATAGAGAAAATCTCTGACACTAAGCTGAGGAGAGAACATCTGAGGTATGTTATAAAGTGAATAGTGCCTATCCCTACCCCAGAGCTACCCCTAGAATTCTGCCATCTGCTCCAAAAAGGGGAGGGCAGGAGGTGCATGGCCTCTTGCATTCCTGTAGGTACCCGGCCCTCAATGCCAGAAGAATGATGACGACTATTGCATTTGTAGGCATGAGATTTATGCTTGGAAACCATTATGGGGCATTTTCTTTTAAACCTCCAAAAGGCTGTGATAAAAATAAACTCAAGCCCTTACACGATGCTTCCCTTCTGATGAACTTACTGCTCCCACTTCTCATTTTTAACTCTTCAGCTCACAGTGAATGGATTACTCCTAAACTGGGGCTGCTAGTATTGCTCAAAACTGTTTGTCTTTCTCATCATCCCTGTATCTGCCACTTTCACATTACCAAAATCATCCTCACTAGAGTAACAAATACCCAAGGCCCTCATCACTCACTCTGACCAACGTTTCTCTACCTCTGGCTCATGAGTTATAGGGTCACTGTATGGCATATTGCTACTTTGCCTACAAATGGTCATTTACTTCTTAAAAACAAAATCTGTAAGCATGAAACCCCACCCCACCCCCCCCCCCTCTCTCTCTCTCTCTGTCTCTTCATTCCTACATCCTGGCTCTCTCCTTCCTGTTCCCTTTCCCTACAAAGACCACCTTGCTAAAGCTTCAGAGGACAGAGCAGTGGAGAATTAAGGTATTTCCAGATTATGGTACAGTTTGGGTTGGGGTAGCTATGTGGTGCAGAGGATAGAGCACCAATGCAGGAGTCATGAGGACATGAGTTCAAATCTCACCTCAGACACTTGACACTCACTAGCTATGTGACCTTGGGCAAGTCACTTAACCCCAACTGCCTCATCCTAGGTCATCTCTAGTCATCCTGATGCATATCTAGTCACTGGATTCAGATGGCTCTGGAGGAGAAGTGAGGCTGGTGACCTGCACAGCCCTCCCTCACTCAAACCAAAGTCAAGTGCAAGTCATGTCATTATTTCTCTAATGGCATGGTCCTCTTCAGCAACAAAGCACAAACACACACATAGTCTGGGCTGAGAAATACAGTTGCAGACTACTGGTGGATCCAGATGCTGGAAGCCACCACTCACATGTGGCCTCCCCAGAAAAGTTCAACAAACTCCTCAAAGTTCCTCTATCAACAGCGTAACTCTTACATTTGAGTTTCTTCTCTTACCCATGTCCCTACAGCAATGAAATAAAGCAAAACTGTATAATCAGTCCATTATAGTCAGGGTACTCCAAATAACAAAAGTTCCCAAAAAAAGGCTTCTCCTGAGAACTTTTCTAAACCATCTGATAAACCCTGACGATGCAACAAGCAACAGGCATAATTCATACTCTGGAGAAATTGTTGCGGATTCCCTACATCATGACAACTGTGTTTGGAAGTACAGATGTGAGCAGTTTGAGAGGCTCTAGGACCCTACACTGTCCACCAAAGTCTGAAAAAGATTGTTCATGGAACAACAGGCATCAGGCCCAGTAAACAACCCAAAGTCTTCGTTGGCAACAACACAACACTACAGGTATAAAGACAAAAATGAAATCATCCCACCTTCAAGGAGCTCACACTCTACAGGCAACAGAAAGCATGGTTCCGCTGTAGTTCTGATCTGAATGTCTCCTCCCAAAAAGGGCTCGGCAGCCATCACACCAAAGGTACTGATCTCCCTGAACACACTCTACACCCTGAGTGTCTCCTCACCTTAAACATGGAGGAGGAGGGCCTAAGTTTTTAAAGGCTACCCAATACAGCCATTAAATGGATGAGGAAAGTGAATTGCAGAGATGATGCAATGACGTGTACAGGGTCACAGAATTAGTGACTGCATTAAGGATTTCAAATTGGACCTGCCAACTCACGGTTCCGTCTACTACACTAGGGTGACGTAAGTTGGTGTGGGGACAGCCTAGAGTGGCAAATGGAAGGGCAAGAGATCAATAAAGCTACTCCTGTGGGGACGGGGATCTGGGAACTGGTTACTCAGGAAAGGAAAGGAAGACTCCAGATGCCAAGGAAGTCTATTACAGAAGGGAGAACAAGATGGGGTTGGAGGAAAAGCAGTCTTTGATGTTATTGAAATAAATAAACTAACATTTTTTTTATTTGGGACTTAAAGTCGACCAAAAAATTTTCTATATAAGCACAAGTTTCAGTGTGGTTGATTAGAACAATATGAGCTTAGAATGCTCTACCACAGGCTGGGCTTAGATAGTCGATATGAATATTTGAGGTGGATATTCCAAATTTGTGCATCCTGCATTTACTTTGTGCTGTCTCAATTCTGCTTTGCTCAAAGAGTACAGCACCTTTTCTGATGTGGGCACGCCATGCTGGGCAGTCCTGTGCCAATGTCTCCCATGTCACACAGTCAAATCCAAAGTTCTTGAGAGAGACCTTGAGAGTGTCCTTGTATCCCTTCTTCTGACCACCATGTGATCACCTGCCCCATGTGAGTTCTTCATAAAACAGTCTTTTTGGCAAGTGTATATTCTGCATTCAAACAACATGGCCAGCCCATTGGAGTTGCACTCTCTGAAACATAACTGGAATGCTTGGCAGTTCAGCTCAAATAAGGACTTCAGTGTCTGGTACCTTATCCTGCCATGTGATCTTCAGAATCTTCTGAAGACAGTTCAAATGGAAGTGATTCAGTTTACTGGCATGGCGCTGGCAGACTGTCCATGTTTCACAGGCACACAACAATGAGATCAGGACAAAGGCTCTGTAACCCTTCAGTTTGGTAGTCAGTCTAATACCTCTTCTCTCTCAAACTTTCCTCTGGAGCCTCCCAAACACTGAGCTAGCTCTGGCAATGCGTATATCAACTTCACTGTCAGTGTACATCACTGGAAAGAACACTGCCAAGGTAAGTGAACTTATTCACAACATTCAAAACTTCTCCATTTGCTGTAATCGGTGGTTTCACATATGGATGGTGTGGTGGTGGCTGATGGAGCACATGTGTCTTCCTGGGTTTAATTATTAGGTCAAAATGAGCAAAGGCAGCAGAGAACTGATCCATACTTTGCTGCATTGAGTGCACAATCATCTGCAAACAGAAAATCATGCACCAACACTCCCTTCACTTTGGTCTTGGCTTGTAGCCTTTTCAAATTGAAGAACTTACCATCAGTATGATAGTTGACCTTGATTCCATGTTTTATCCTCATTAAAAGCATTTGACAACATTACTGAAAACATCATGCTAAAAAGCATGGGAGCAAGCACACAGCCCTGTTTCATTCCATTGGTGACTGGGAAGGTACAAGAGCATTGTCCATTATTCAACACCTGGGCAAACAGGCCATCATGAAATTGATGTATAATATTGATGAACTTCTCCAGGCAACCCAATTTTGACATAATTTTCCATAAGTCCTCATGACTAACAATGTCAAAGGCCTTGGTCAGATCCACAAACATTGTGTACAGACCTCTGTTCCACTCCTGGCATTACTCTTGGAGTTGTCGGGCAGCAAACACCATATCAACTGTTCCTCAGCCCTTTCTGAAGCCACACTGGCTCTCAGGTATATGAACATCTTCCAGGTGAAGGATCAGCCTATTCAAGAGGACTCTAGCAAGAATTTTGCCAGCAATGACTAAGAAAGAGACCCTCCTGTGACTGTCGCAGGACAATCTATTCCCTTTACCCTTATGGAGATGGACAACAGAGGCATCCTTGAACTCATGGGGGATAACTTCCTCTTGCCATACAACCTGGAAAATTTCAGTCGGCTTTTATATCAGCAATGGTCCACCTACCTTGTAAAATCAGCTGGAACAGAATCAGCACCAGGTGCTTTGCCACATGAAAGGAGCCTAATGGCCCTCAAAACCATCTTCAGTTGGAAGTTCAGCTAAGGAGAGACTGACTTCAACCTGAGGTAAACGGTCAGTGGCCTCAGCATTGATTGATGATGGTCTGTTGAGAACACTATGGAAGTGTTCAGCCCATCTCTCTAGGATCATGTCCTTATCACTAATCAGTGTGGCTCCATTAGCACTGAGTAGTTGTGATGCAACACAGGTTTTTGGTCCATAAATAGCTTTCAGGGAATCATAAAAGTGCTTTGGATTGTTACTATCAGCCTAAAACTGAATTTCAACTGCCTTCTTACTGAGCCAGGAATCCTGCCTCTCTCTAAGCTTTGCTTGTACTTTGCTTCTGATGGAATTAAATGCTGCCTTCTTAGAGGTGGATGAACTATCTTGCTGGTATATCCTGTTTTTGTTTTCATTTAGCAGCTTCTGAATTTCCCCATCATTTCTATCAAACCAGTCTTGGTGTTTGCAAGTGTTCTGACCCAGATGAGCAAATGCAGTGCTGTACACCAAATTTCTGAAAGCTGCCCACTCCTCTTCTGCTCCATTGTTGCCAACTATTCTTTCAAGTTAGCAACAAACTTCACACTCAGAGAAGATCTCTAATTGGTAAATGAAGGCCAGATTACTGAAGCTGGATACACATTTTTCTGGACCGGGCGCAATGAAGGAGACCACTGTGAAGCTAGTGTGCATTTTGCAATCAAACTAATCTAGTCAGCAAGCTAGTATGCTTGAAAAAAGGAGTGAATGACAGGCTCATGCCAATGCGATTGCCACTTGCAGGAAAATGTCATGCCACCATCATCAGTGCCTATGCTCCCACCATGACAAACTCTGATGAGGTCAAAGAAAAATTGTGTGAAGACCTGGAGGCCCTTATCATCAATGAGCTAAAAGAGGACAGGCTTATAATTCTGGGTGACTTTAATGCTAGAGCAGGCTCAGAGTACCAGATTTGGTAGGGAGTCCCAGGGAGGAATGGAGTTGGAAACAGCAAACAGCAATGGTCATTTACTGCTGAAGACTTGTGCACCACATGATTTTTATCACCAACACTGTTTTCCATTTACCTAAACATAATAAAACTTCATGCATCCACCCTTGCAGCAAGCTTTGGTATCTAAAACTATGTGATTGTAAGAGAAGAGACAGACAAGATGTGAGTGACAAAGGCAATGTGTGGTGCAGAGTGCTGGACTGATCGTAGACTTACCCTTTCCAAGCTAAATATTCACATTCATCAAAAGTGCTGCAAAATGACTACCAGAAGAACACCACTGCAGGTGGTCAGTGGGGACCTCAGGACATGTGCTCTTGTGTGAGCTCACAGATCCATTCTCTCTTCTTGTCTTTTCAAGCTGTTTTCACAGCTGTTTATGTGAGCAGTTGTGCTCACATAAATTGTTCTCCCTGTGTTCTACTCATTTTACTCTGAATCAATTCATCTTTCTCAAGATCCTGACATTGTTTCAATTTCATCATTTCTTATGGGGTGAAAACATTCCATGGCATTTCTGAATCACAACTGCTTCAGCCATTTCCCAACTGATGAGCACCCTTTAGTGTTTAGTTATTTTTTCTGTTGTTGCTATTGTTTTTCTTTTAATCAATGCTTAAAGCTCAGGAATTTGTTTTGCTTGTGAATATTCCTAATAGCATCCTCTTTCTTGAGCACCTCCTGACTATATTCCTGCCTTTTTTCCTGTTGAGTATGATGTATTTCTAGTCCAAACTGTGTGCATATGAGCACATGTACTTTCATCTTTCTTTGTCCTGCTCAAATAACGGTGAGGTTGATCTCAAGAAACTGCATACCCTTTCCACCTAGTGTTACCACTACTCATCCTATACTCCCAAGGGATCAAAGAGGAAAAGGACCCACACAAAAATCTGTGTAACAGCCTTTTCTGCAGTGGCAAAGAAGTGGGAAGGAAGGGGATGTACACTGATTGTGGAATGACTAAACAAAATATTTTATGGGAATATCATGGGATACTATTGTGTCATTTCAAGAGATGTTTTCAGGAAGGTTTGCAAGAATTTAAATAGTCAAGTGAGCAGAACCAGTACAATTTATATAATAACAATACTGTAAAGAGAAAACTTAAGAATTCCACTTAATGGCCAACTAAGCATGCTACCCACCGCCTGAGAGAAAGGAAATGGACTCATGACAAGGAATGAGATACATGTTTTTGGGCATGGACAATGTGGGGATTTGTTTTGCTAGATTAGGCTTATGTGTTACAAGAACTTTTTCTTTTTACAATTAGATTTGGGGGTTAGCTGCCAGGTCTTGACTTAGGTTCCTTGGTCCTTGCACTCTCTCTTTCTCTCTCTCAATGACCGTAGCAATTTTTCTTTAACATGGAGCCTGGACTTTGCTTTGATATTCTTGGGAGCTTCTCTTTTGACATCTATTTCAAAAAGTGACATGTAGATTCTATTTTTACTCCCACTGTAATAGATTTGCATAGTCTTATTTTTCTTGAAATATACTGTCCACACATTTTATTTTTTATTATGATTTTTAGGGAGTCCAGATATTTCTCCTTGATCTGTTTTCCAACTTAGGTGCTTCTGGCGGTAAATATTACATATTCTACTTTTCAATCTTTTGATTTTGTTCTAATATTTCTTGCTATCTCATGGCCTAATTAATTTCTGTTTGATGCATTCTAATTTTCAGACAGTCCATGACTTAGATAAGGTTTACCCCTTTCTGTTCTCCTAATTCCTTCTTTCAGAGCTTTCATTTAATTTTTAAAATTTCTTTCATTTTGCACATCTTTTTTAGCTTTAAGCTCTAAAGCACTGCTTACCTTTGGATGGAGGAATAGGACCTTCTTGATCTTGACTGGTTTCATTTGAGTTCCTCTACCATCCAGGCTAGGCCCTGATGGATATTCAGGAAGGTCCCCTATGTATGTTTCTGATTACCTTAGGGCTTCAACTCTCACTTTTCTTAGCCTCTGGCTTTTTCCCCAAAGATATAACTGGTATATATAACATCACTGAATTTGACTTACCCAACTGTGCAAGGTCAACCTGAAGAGATATTCCCTTGAGATTGTAATAAAACTCTGCATTCAGCCTGAAAACTTGACTGTATTTTTTCCACTTGGTGGAATCCTATCTCAAAAGTCACAGGGGTTACTCTGTAACTGAATGTCTCTCAAAAGTTCCCTATACCCTGAACCCAAGTGTAGCAAACTCTGATCATCTAAACACTGGGAAGGAGCACTTCAGGATGCTCCAGGGGCCAAGGGCAAAGCTAATTCAAAGGAAAGAGGGGCTTACCCAGACCTCTTCAACCTTGGAAGCCCAGATCAAGTTGATATCACCACTATAAAACCATCCCTGACAACTCTAGGCCTTTTGTCCCCTCTAAACTCCCATAATACTTATGGCCTATAATATTCATTTGGCTATATTCATATAGTACCTTGTATTTTTATTTAACTTTTGTGTATACCATCTCTCCCCAGTTAATTTATAAGTTACTCTAAGACTCAGGCCATGTTGAAGCTACCAACACATAAATAATATTCATTATAAAATGCCTGAATTGAATGCACAGGACATATTTTCAATAGAATTTACCCCTGGGTAATCACAGTAAAGAAGACCAGAGAAATATCCTAAGGAAGGATTCATTATAAGATAACTCAAAATAGTGGAAGTACTTAAGTATTGATATATGACAGCTCATGTTGAATTATAAGTCATTTTGTAATTATTTTACACAAAAATTACCATTTCGAAACTACAAATCTATAAAGCAACTGCCAATGATGGGTTCAGCACACAGAAGTTATAGCCAAAAATAAAAGAATGATTTTGAGAAACGTATTGTACAGAAAGGGATACTGACTGCCTTTTTTTCCAATCTTATCTATGGACAGAGCTTGAATTCCAGAATCAGTATGAATAAAATGATAAATATTCATCTGTATATAATACAGTCTACCCTGATTCAAGCTAATGGAAGAGAACAGAGATATGCACAATCCAAAAATCATTTATGTTTGACATCAGTATGAAATGAGAGAGAGATACCCAAATACTAACACTTCATGTATGCTCGGGCCAACTGTTAAGGGTTCATGGCATGAGTCCTGAACCATGGCAGAGAAACTGATGGTTATAATTTATTCACTGAAACAATCAAATCTTGACTTCATAATGTTTACTCAAATTTTTTTTCAGTTAAAAATATATAATGAGGAGAAAAACAATGGCATCAACCACTTAACAAAATAAATGTTTTAACTAAGTTTGGGTTGGAAATGAATTTCTTTAGAGTTCCTCATCGTTCCTGCCAATATAAAAATGCTACAAAAATAATGGTGAAATGCAAATTTAAGTTTATATCATTGTTACTGTGTGTGTGTGTTTGTCCTTCGTTGCCAAAGACCATTCCATCAGAGAAATGATGCCATGACTTGCACTTGACTTTATTTTGAGTGAGGGAGGGCTGTGCAGGTCACCAGCCTCACTTCTCCTCCAGAGCCATCTGAATCCAGTGACCAGATATCCATCAGGATGACTGGAGATGGCTCAGGAGGAGGCAACTGGGGGTTAAGTTACTTGCCCAAGGTCATACAGCTAGTGAGTGTCAAGTGTCTGAGGTTTGAACTCATGTTCTCCTGACTTCTGCACTGGTGCTCAATCCACTGTACCACCTAGTTGACCCATTATTGTAAGGCCAAAACCATTTCACTTTTAGGCTATGGGCTCTGGTGGCAAGTACACTGGATCAGAAATCAAGAGACCTGGTTTTGAACCTCTTTGTTGCAACTTACAGAGCTTTGGTGACCTTGAGCATGTTCAAAAGCCTTCAACTTCACTTTTCTATTCTGAGAAATGAAGGAGCTGGACCACATCAGTGATTCTCAAACATTTTGTAGCAGCAGAACTTTTTTGACCTCTATGTCTCATTTGCTGGATCTTCAAGAACATGCCTCTAAAAAAAGGTGTCCCACAAGGTTCTGTCCTGGGCCCTCTTCTTTTCTCCCTCCATACTACTTCACTTGGTGAGCTCATTAGGTCTCATGGATTTACTTACCATCTTTATGTTGATGATTTTCTAATCTGCTCCAAACTCTCTTCTGACCTCCAATCCCTTCAGACATCTCAAGACAAATGTACAGCAGATATCTTAAACTCAGTGTCTAAAATGGAACTCATTCTCTTTCCTAAACCTTCCCTATTACTGTAGATAGAGGGTATTCTCCCAGTTCCTCAGGCTCAAAACTCAGGTGTCATTGTAGACTCCTCTTTATCTCTCCTCCCTCTCCAAGCTGTTGCCAAGGTTTGTCAATGTCACCTGTGCAACATCCCACAAAAATACCCTGTCCTCTTCTCTGACACTGCCCATGGACCCTCATCAGCTCATGCCTGGACTACTGCAAGAGCTGCTAGACGGTCTGCCTGCCCCAAGTCTTTCCCTACTATAATATATCCCCCATTCAGCCGCCAAAGTGATTTTCCTAAAGCATGTTACTATGATCCTCGCCTCCGTCCCCACCACCCCAATAAACTCCAGTGGCTTCTGATTGTCTCCAAGAGCAAATACAATATGTTCTATCTGGCATTCAAAGCCCCTTCTTGCTCTCTATATATTAGTCTGCATATTCTCTCCCCATTGGGTGGTAAGCTCTTTGAGGGTGGGTGCTGTGGTTGGCCTCTTTTGTACCCCCACAGCTTAGCACAGCGGCCAGTGCAAAGTAAGGTACTTAATAAATATTGACTGACTGACTGCTCGCTTTGGGGAAAAAAAATGGAAGAATGTATTCAGTAAGATTCCAGTACTTTGTTTTTAAATTCCTGCTGCTAATGGTAATAAAAAGGCTGATTTTTAAGGATTACTGAATGCAAGAATTCTGTTCTTTATTATTTAGAAATGGATAAAATCCAGGAATATGGACCTTTTCATATGTTTTAAACACGATATTCATCTCTACTTACTGGATAGAACATGAAAAAAAAATCAGTTCTCTAAAAATCATGATTGGTTTTCTCTCCTCCAACAGCCTTCTCCACTGGACAAGTGAAATTAATGCTGAAAGCCCCTCACCAGATTTTGTCCTTTATCCCCAATTCTGCTCCCTTAAAAGTAGACTCCAAGAAGAAAGAACAGGCAGAAGATGGGGTGCTAAAAAGAGCCAGAAGGCCAGTTTAGCTCAATTACACAGTGTTGGAAGGAGAGTAATCTATAATAAACCCATTCAGTAGCTAAATAAGTGCCTCCTGTGTGCCTGGTAACCTGGAACCTGTTCTAGGGACACACACAGAAAAAAAAAAAACCAAAAGATAGTCCTGGAATTTCTCTCAAGGAATTTACAAGCCAACAAGAGAGACAACAAGCAAACAAATGTGTACAAACTATATACAGGGAAAATAAGAAATAAAAGAAGGAAAATCCTAGGATTAAAGGGTAGATGGTTCTGAAAGGCTTCCTGCAAAGGATGGGATTTTGCTTGGGACCTAAAAGAAGCCAGGAGGTATAGATGAAGATTCTAGGAATGGAAGAGTGCCAGAGAAAACACCCAAGACCAAGAGATGTAGTTGTCTTATTTGGAGCAGGAAGAACCATGTCATGTCACTACATGGAACAGTATGTGATTTAGGAAAATCATCTTGGAAACTCTGTGTATAAGTTGGACCAGAGAGGGAGAAATTTAAGGAAGGAAGATCAATTAGATAACTCTGACAGTAGTCACGGTAATGGTTGACAAGAGCCTCAACTGGACTGGTAGATGTGAGGTGAACGAACAGAAGAAACTAAAGTGAGAGATGCTGTGGAAATAAGATCAAGAAGACTGATAGGATAGCAGATAACTGACAGGATAAATGGGGTGAGAGGCAGTGAGAAGCTGAGGGCAACTCCAAGATTATAAGCCTGGGTGACTGAAAAAATGGCGGCACTCCCCAAGGAGAAAAAGCAAGTTTAAAAAAAAAGGATGGGTTAGGGAGGAAAAATACCAAGTTTTGTTTTGGACATGGTGAGTCTGAAGTGTCTCTGGGGCAGCCAGTTCAAAATGCCCGCTATTCAGTCAGTAATTTCAAGTCAGGAGAGATTCTAGGGCTTAATATATGGATCTGAAATCCCTATGCAGAGAGATGGGAACTGAGGAGGTCACCAAGAGGATGCAGACAATGATTCTATGAAAACAAACTAAAGGAAGCAGTCAGACAGGCAGAAGAACCAACACAAGTCCCAAGCCAACATTTTAATGAATGGGAACCTTTCAATAAAGTCTTAGTTTCAGGTAACCAAGCTTTTAATAACAGATCATCAAGAGGGAAAGATTCTGTTCAGATTTTAGGCACTGTTAAGACATTAGGTTCACATGTTCTATATATTATACATTCTGGAAAAATTGACATAATATAGTTAGCCACTATTGCCTAAAAATACACAATTACTCCAAGTCTCCAAGTTAATGCTTTTCGAAAATTTTCATTGACAGATGTGTCCCTGTGTGTGTGTATAAACGTGAATGAGTGACATACTTCAATTATACTTACCTGTAACACTACAATGAAAATTTCATTAAATGTTAAAAGCTTGCATTTTCTTTAACATCTGATACCTTTTATGCAGTAACCATAAACACTAACTTCATTTCATTGTTTGCACAAATGCCAAAGTGCTTCACTATGTGCATTTTCTGATGAAATTGCAACATTATTCCACTGACATTTTAGCCTTCTGGTTCATAAAGCAAAGCTACCATTAATATCAAGTTATGTATATGAACACTGCAATGCTCAGTATTGCTGGGTCTACAATATGCTATTAAGTATCTTTAACTGCTGAAAACAAAAAAAAAAATGTAGCTATGCTCAACAGGGTTAGAGAAGGCCAAGGAGAAGACCTGTGATTTCACTGTTTACTGGAATGTGAACGCTCCCTCTGCCCCTGCACACATAGCAACACCTGTGTAATGCAGAATCTCAGCTGCCGAGGGCACCAAGAGAGGAAGAGATTGGCTCAGTTCAATACGTTCAGCATTTCTCAGAACTTGGATTTGAACCCAAGCCCAAATGACTCTGCTGCCCTTATGTACCCTAGACTGCCTCTTGTCAATTAGGTATAATCTGTGAAAATGAGTTCTAAATAAAATGCAATAGAACACCAAAATCAATCATCCACTGAAAGGTTTTAGTGAGGTTTTTCTATGAGGAGTGAGGTACGTGGCAGTGGGATCAAACTCAGACAGGAACTGCAGGATGTTGTGAGCCACATACCGCGTGTCTGACACCTTTAGCCTAGTGCAAAAAAGACTGGCCATAGTAAAGAATACTGATGACGGCCTTCTGCCTCAGTCTACTCGGGAAATGAATGAAGACTACGTTAGGCAGGGGTGGCAGGGGATTCCGAAATCACATGGAGCAAAACCATTTAAAATGTTACTGCCTTTAAAAAAAGATCCCTCACACCAGGCTAAATGTGACATAAAAGCAAATGGCAGCAGTAAATAGGGCCAGGCAACCTAGGCTGAGACAGTGGAGTGGGGGGGCTCCAGGGCTGGCCTTGAAGTCAACAAGGCTCCAACTGGCTCCAGTCCCAGCTCTTAAGCATCTAAACCAGTATTCTCCACACACGATGGATCTCCATTTCTCTGCGTCTGGACCGTGAGAAGGTGAAGTTGGTAGTTGGGGCAGAGAAGTAAGAACAGAGGTGAAGAGGAAGAGAGGGGACTGGAAAAGAGGATTAGATAAAGTATTGGAAACAAACCAGAAGATAAGACGATTGGAGGGAGAACACTCATCCTCTGATCACAGACCCCTTGGGGTCAAGCTGCATATTCTCACTTTGGAGACCAACGTCCCATGTAATTCTCTTAGGCTCTAAGTGCCATTGGGAGATAGAGTTTCTTCACTTACAGTTCTCTATGAAGATGAAATCATAGATCTGATTCACAGCCCCAAAAAACTTCAAAATGAAGGTGGATGTTTCTTATTTATTTAAATACATTTGAGTGCTCCTGACAACCTGCCCAAAACATAATAAAACATTCTGGATGACATTATAAGGGTCTACTTTAATGTCTTCACAAATTTGTTTCTACATGATTCTGTTCTCTCATGGATAAACTTCTAACCAAATCTTGCATTTCATTTATTCAAAAAATATATATATCAAACACCTGCTATGAACAAGGCATTATGTTACATATGGCCAATTATTATTTCTTCATGACACTTTATAGTAGATCATTTTTCCATCTACAATATGGTCAAAAACAAAAAGTAAAACATCAGGTATGAACAGGTATCTTGAAAAGACTAAGGAGCTTACCCTCTGGAAGGATTCAAGATTTTCAACAGTATAAAATGTATTGTGGAGCCCACCTCCAGGAGAGCTTCAGGGCAGGTCCTTGACTCCTCATATCTGTCCTTTGTTTTCTTACCACAAGGCACTGGGCTGTGTACTTCACAAGTCTCAATGAATACAAGTTGATTTGAAATCAATACAATAGTGAGTTAAATGAATAATTTTTTTCTAAGATGATATTTTTCTAAGACATTTTGAATTTGAAGTAGGAACTTTTTCTATGATTAGGAAATCACAACTTTTATAGTTAGCTAATTTATTGACTAATCATTAGCTTATTTGAGGAAGAGACTAGATGTATATCACTCATGGATTCAAAGTTAAAGCTTTCAAAATGATAGTCCCTTCCCTCCACAAATATTTCCTGGATACCTACTATGTACTCTTTTCTCCAGCACTCCTTCACAGTAAACATGTACATACTGTGTTACTTGACTCAAATGGCATTAGTGATATGTAATAAGAAGTACATTAAGTGACAATCAAACCCAGTAGTAACCTAAGGACCACTCAGAAATAGGGTAATATAAAAAAAAAAAAAACACTTGTATAAGAAAAATATATGCTTTAAGAAGAGTGACCATATAATTCTCTTTTTGGTGTGGCTATCATATAACTGGGTTAGGTCAACTGTATTATTTTTAATCAACATACCACACTTCCTCATAGTTTCTTAGGGCAAATTAAGTGCTTAAATTTCAAGTCTAAAATAAAAAAAAAAGAAACCAAAAGGTACCATGTTATCAAAGGATCTCATCAATCACCAATCTCAGGATAAAACTTACATCAATGTCATCCTGGAAGACTCAACAGCAGGGAACACCATCCCCCCATTTTCTCTCTGCCTCTCCCTCTGCTCCTGGGCCAACCAGATGGCATCGGTGTTACTACCAGCATGCAAGAACAACATGATTGACAGGAGTCAATAACTAGAATCCTTCCAATGAGATGAAGAGCCACCCAGCCTGGGACATCCCCTGCATCGAAAGCTGTCATCTGACCTGATAAAGCACCCTAAGGACCCCTGGCCCTCGACACTGTCACGTTAGGATTTCTGGGCCCAGCAACCTGTCCTACAACTGAAGTCTTTCAAGTATTATCTCCCTGAGTACATTCTCCTTCAGAACAGACTGTCTCTATTTTCTACTTGTATCCACAGTAAGCATTTAAATGCTTTCTCAAGTACGCTATTCATTCATTCATTCTGACAGGATCAATTAATCCACAGTATGATGGATATCACTTTCTCCTGATCCAGAAATTATTAAATAAAATCTTCAACTAAAAGGGAGATTTTTTTTTAAAAAGTTGAATTTTAAATCAAATCACATAAAACATAATTAAAACAATTACAATCACATTGAAGAGGTAAATAAAGTAATACATGTGGATATGAAAATGTGATCATTAGAAAAATTTCTGGACAAATTAAAAGGTGCCACTTAACCAGACAAGGTAGCAGTGATAGAGAAGCAAAGAGAGGGGTGTGGGGCAGGTTTTTGTTGAATAAAATGTCAACTGTCACCTTATGAACACTCCTATAAAGAAAAAAAGAAAAGAAAAAGAATGGCAGTTTGTACACACAGAAATCCTGAAAAATAATTATGGGACTTTTAAAAATTGCCTAGTTCCCATGTGTGTGTAGGACCAAAAAAAACTCCTATATTAAGGATCTAATCTGCAGCATATACAACTTCTCAAGATTAGACATGCGAAGTCCAATGGCTTTAACAAGTAAAAATGAACAAGTTGACTCATAAAATGAATCTATGCATGAATCTATGAAGTTTAGCCAATCTGGTAACAAGAATACCTTATACCTAGAGCACCATGTAGTGCCAGGAATTTTTGCTAAAGTTTGGTTTGCTTCTATTTGAAGCAAACAAGTTTAAGTAGGTATTTAGATGAAATCCTCAGTGTTAAGACTAGGAGATCAGATTAGTCTCTACAATCCTTATAGCTCTTTCTCTAAAGTCCAATGATCATATGGGTTTGCTTGAGAGGTTTGCTCAACTGATTGAAGGCTGTTAATCTAAGCATTGACTGAAATATTTTTATGCTTGAAAGGGAATGAAAATTCATAATCAGCTGGCAAAGCCAAATGAAGTATGGCTGTAGAAGAACTTTTTATTGATTATATACAAAACGTATCACCTAGGAAATTAGATTATAAATGGTGACTGATCCTACACTACTAAAAACAAATAATTTAAGTTCACATTTATTATAACCATTTAATTTCTCTAAAAGAATATATCTTCTCAAGTCAATCTATATTTTTGATTTTTTTTCCAAGTTCCCTGAAGTCTTTCAAAAATATGGCATTACTAAAAACACTATGGAAAAATTAACTGGAGTGAAATTATACATTTAACTTTCTAAAACTGTTTACATTTTGTTTTTTTAAAAGTCCCCTTTAACATGGCATCAAATTTCAAGGTAAACTAAAAGGTAAGAATTGCCACCCTGGGACATCCTGGGTCTCTTCTCAACTTTCTCACCATGAAAACTGTGCCTCTAATTGCTCTCATCCCAGACTTCAATTCTGGGGCTCTGGGCCCTGAAATAGTCTACACCAGCCCTGAAACCTCCTCATGCTTCAGTATCTCTCCACAAGGTCTCCCTCTCCCATCAAGGAGCTCCTTTGGAAGTCTCCACGTGGGGGAGGGGCCAGGCCAGCCTGACTCCAGTACCCTTCCTGTCTCATTCCAGACTTTGTGGATTCCAAAACAACTCCCCACACCAAGAGTTCCAAAGTTCATTCTCTCCACTCCCACCTCCAATGCGCCTGCTTCTTTAGGTGCCCTGCCTTCCCACATGGGAAAGTAAATTCCTTGCGGGCAGGGATTATTTTACTTTCTGCTTATTTTTATTTGCTGGAAGCTTGGCGCAGTGCAGGCACATCGTGAGCACTCAAGGTCTAATGACATCAATAGGAACGTGGTTTGTCAGTTCTACATGCAGTAGGAACTTAATAAATATTTGTTGCATGAAATCATTTTGTTCAGATTTCAGTGTTAAAAAATTAGGAGAAAATTCCAGAATCACCTGGCCTGGAGTCAGGAAGACATCTTCCTGAGTTCAAATCTAGTCTCAGACACTCCCTAGCAGTGACCCTGGGCAAGTCACTTAACCCTGTTTGCCTCATTTTCTCATCTGTAAAATGAGCTAGAGAAGGAAATGACAAACCACTCCTGTATCTTTGCCAAGAAAACCCCAAATAGGGTCATGATGAATGAGTAGGACATGACTGCAAAACAACTGAACAACAAACTCTGGAACATCTAACTTTCTCTTAATAGCTACTCACAAATCCTTAACTTAATCTAAACTTTTTTTGCAGCTCTATTTTCAGCCTGTATCACTTCTAAAGGGTAACAAATCCCAAAGGTTAGCATCTGCCATATAAAATAATGCTTTCTTTTCAGTGCCCCAAATTTGCTTTACTAGTACATCTGGTTCAGTACAACAAGGAGAGTGGCAATGCTGTGAAGTATTCGCATGCCCACTCAGTCATTTCCAATCTGCCTTACCAGGAAAAGTCACTTAGCCTCACTTGGGACCCCATTTCCTCAATTATAACACAAAGAGGCCTCAATGACCTCCAAGATCTCTTTCAGTTCTAGATGTTTTGATCCCAGGAAAACACATTCTTTCCATCTGTATTGATAAACTTTCAGATTCAAGGTGAGTAAAAGGAAAATTAGTCCTTCCTGTAAGGCAAAAGCCTAGAGGCAAAAACAAAGCAATAGAACAGCCAGAATTATGGTCTGTCTTTTTCATTAATGGTGCCCCAAATCTGTTTGAGCAAGAGGGAAAGAATGGGTGTGTCAGAGGCCAGGGTTTTCTCATGGGAAGTTGCAGTTACTGCGGTACGTGACCAGGTATCAGTCAGGTTCTAGACACTGAGGTCCAGAAGCTGGGTGCAAAAAGGGGTCAGTGGACAACACTACAGTGATAACATGCCCTTCAGGGTCTGACCCTCGGCCTCGACTTAGAGACCACAGCTGTAAGCAATCCTCACCAACAGGAAAGTAAATCCAAGAATCCCAGCAAGAGCAAAGCACTTCTGTAATTGTAAAGTATTTTAAAAGCAGATAGGCAATTACTGGTCCTGCTTGATTAAAAAAATTCTTCAATGTTAGCTAACTAATTTTTATATGATTAGGGTTGACTACTGGCTAACAATAAGAAAAAGGAAAAATTAACCAGGGTCACTTTGTAGAACATGCGTAGCATCAGACACAAAGTAACAAGTGATTACTTACTTGAGGCAATCAAGTGCAAAAACTTGTTTTAAAAAAATACCTTTATTACTTCCTTTTAACATTCATTCATACAATTTTTCAGTTCCAATTCTCTTCCTCTCTCAAGCTTCCCTTCCCTCAATGACAAGCCGTATGATACCCATTACTTATGTGAAGTCATGCAAAACATATTTCCATATTGGCCACATTGCAAAACAGGACAGAAAAAAAGACAAGAAAAGCAACGGAAGTGACAAAGCTACACTTGCATGTGCCCAGATGTCACTGTTCTCTCTGGAGCAGCTAGCAGTTTTGGGATTGTCTTGAATATGTCTCGATCAGAGCAGCTCAGTCTTCCCCAGATGATCAGTTACAACAGTGTTAACTGTATACAGTGTTCCTGATTGTGTTCACATCATTTTGAATCAGTTCATGTAAATCTTCCAGGTTTTTCTGAAACTATCTTGATCATCATTTCTTATAGCCCAACAGTATTTCATTACACTCTTATACTACAACTTGTTCAGCCATTCCCCAACTGATGGGCATCCCCTTGATTTCCAATTTTTTGGAACAACAAAAAGGGCTGCTGTAAATATTTTTGTACATATATGTCCTTTTTCGGGGGGGAGGGCGGGGGGAATCTCTTTAGGATACAGACATAGCATTGCTATTGCTAGGTCAAAGGGTATGCACAAAAGTTTTGCCCTTTGGAAGGCAGGACCAGTTCTCAACTCCACCAAAAGTGCATTAATGTTCTAATGTTTCCACATCCCCTCCAGCATTTGTCATTTCCCTTTTCTATCATGTTTGTCAGTCTGACAGGTGTGAGATAATACCTCAAGGCTGTTTTAATTTACCTTTAATTAGTAGTGATTTAGAGCATTTTTCATATGCCTATGGATAGCTTTGATTCCTTCTTCTGAAAATTGCCTGATCATACCCTTTGACTATCGGGGAATGACTCTTGTTTTGATTCAGTTCTCTGTATATTTGAGACATAAAGTCTTTATCTAAGAGAAACTTCCTGTAAATCCCATCCCACCCTCAGTTTTCTACTAATCTTGGGGACGCAAAAACTTTTCTAAACGACAGAACACAATAAGTAGAGCATAAAACCTATTTACTAATTCTAAAATATAATAATAATCTTGTCTCAGTAAACTCTTGGTCACAAAACCTTGTCAGCTATGTACAAACGCATCCACTGCCACCCAGACCCATACTTAAATGGATATGAAGCATATTTAAAATTTTAAATCAATCCTTTTAATAAATTTTAATGCAGTAAAATAAATCACAAGACATTTAAACATAAAGCTAAATTTAAACACACACACAAAATTACCTTCAACAAAGTAATCTTGTACTCAATAATCAAGAGCCTTACAGGCCACAAAGGGAATTCCAAAAATGAACACTCTGCCTCCAATATAGAAGATTTTAATCAACAGCAGGGTTTTGGTTGATTTCACCTGCCCTCTGGGTACAACGAGACATGATTTTTACATAATTAAGGACTAAAGTGAAACTAAACTAAGACATTCTAGCTAAACATATGTAGTGATTTATTTTTAAAGGTCCTGAAGAGTTGTTACCCTGAAGCAATACTGAACACTTTGCTCTGTGGCCGACATGGTTCATCAAATACTAATTAGGCAGCATGTTCTGTCAACGCTTTCATGCTCTTCTTCTATTAATTGATCATTCTGCCAAATTAATGACACCACTACATTGGCCTTGAATTCCCTAAACTCCTTTGCCTGTGAGATACAAGAAGGAATTAAAAAAGAGAGAAAGAAAGAAATGATTACAGAACTTAGATTTGATGCAACATTAGAAAACATTGTGCTTCAATCCTATTTACAGGAATGTACCCCTGGACCCAAAATGTGTTCACTTTACTTAAATAAAGTAAGCCTTCCAGGTAATTTGATTAATCTGATTACAGAGAAGCAAAACCCTGACTTTTTAACAACATAAAAGAATTCCACACTGAAGACAGGAGTCAAATAAACGTAACTAGAAAGACAGAAAAAATTCTTGTAAGGACTGGTAAAACTCAATGAATTTAAAATACTTTCTCTCAAATAAAGGCCTAAACAAGCTTCTCAAGGTGCCGATAAAAATGCTCTGAGATAATTTTTAGTTTACATTATTGCAAATCACTATTATTATGAGGTAACCATTAAACATTTGGTGAAGTGCTATTAATCTGAAGATGGTGCAGTACTAACTCTAATGGCTTCCGAATACAGTTAGGGAGGTAAGAGGATATACACATGGATTGAAAGGTGGTGTTTTTGTTTTTTTTTAAAATGAGAATTCCATATGCCTATAACAAAATCAGTATTTTATAAAACAGTTAAGTACAAAATATATTATAGTGATGTTCTTTACACTTTGACACTGCTTTAAAATTATGGAAGATGAAAAAAATGAAATCACAAAGCCATGGTCAATGACAACACACTACTGCCACCTAATGCTTGGTAAGATATTACCTGGATATGCTCCTCAAGTTGGTCTAGGCAACACTAACAAAACTAAAAATATGTCTGATCATTTCTAACAGAGATTTAATATGACTGTAGGTATTAAATTCCTTTTTATCTTTTTAAGGAAACAAACAATGTATATAATCTGTGGGAAAGGCAGTGGAAAAGGTTCTAGCTCAGCAAGGTTTCAAGTTTAACAAACACTTGCTAGTTGCTTCCTGAGGGCAAAGCACTTTAGCTACTGAGAGAGAAAAGAAAATTTAAATGAGTAAAGAGCACTGCCTTCATAATACTTAGTCTAATACTAATATATAATACTCAGTCTAATACATCTGGAGATCACAGAAACCCGTATGACTATCATACATGTTATTACTTGATAGATATAAAAGAAAGATACAAAAAAACATACCATATAAAATCCAAGAGGGAAGGCTGTTACTGACTGCAAGTTTTGATTCACTGGATCAGATATGAAGAACTTCATGAGAGAAGATATCAATCCCCAAAAAGAAGTAGCTGCTTATCTTCCAGGGAATGGTGCTATAAATCCATAGGAACTCTCCCAGGTGAAAGATTATCCAGTAAGAGTAAGTGGAAGAAGGGACGTATGGTAGTGGTTGTGATTCTGTACTGTGGCATAAAGAGGCCGTTATGGTACACAGTAGGTGCTTAATAAATACTTGGTGATTGATTTAACTGTTGTAGCGATAACAATGAAAGAAGGTGGCTTGTCTTTCTATGGTATGTATCTAGGACTTGTTAAACTAAATGACTATTAAAACTGGGAACAAATGATTGGGCCATAAAGTATGTAAAAAACCACTGCTGAAGATTATTAAGTTTCAGGCAAAAATTCTGTAGACTTAAGAGGTGTTGTTTCATGACTATCTGTTTATTGAAGGCAACATTTCAGAAGATTTGAGAAGTGACTAGCTTGTTAAGAAAATGGCATCAAAACATAATTTGGATTCCTAGATGACCACTTAAAATACACAGGAATGACAGGCTGCTGGTCAGGGATGGAGCACACTTAAAACAAGGGACGGTAAAATAGATCGTCACACATCAAAGAAAGATTTAAAAGTAAAAGAATACTGCTAACGTATGTCCACTCAACTAGGTATCATAAAAATAATAGCAATATTTTATATAGCACTTTAAGGCTTACAAAGATATCATATACATACATACGTGGGTATATGTTTTATTTATGTGTATATACATATATGTATATGTGGGTGTATATTCCCCCTCTCCAATTTAATTTTCCTAGCAACTCTGTGAGATAGGTACTATTATTCCTGTCTTTTACAGACGAGGAAACTAAGGCTAAGAAAAGTTAAGTGACTTGCCAGGGGTCACAAACCTAATAAGTGTCTAAGGCTGCATTCAAGCTCAGGTCTTTCCAAATTTCATGTCTATGTAGTGTCAAACTCCAATAGAAAGGGGGATCACTAAACTGTATGTAATATTTTTGCAGGCTGAATACTGACTTAAATAAAACTACATATTGATGTTTTCTGTTTTATTAGATTTTATTTTGTTAAATATTCCCCAATTACATTTTAATCTGATTCAGGCTACATTCCAGAGTGCTGAGAATGACTTGTTTGAAACTTCTGCCCTACACTATGTACCTGCCCAACCAAAATGTTTTTCTAATTTCACTTCTAAACACGTAAAGGAACCACTGCAAGGGGAACTTTGATTTAGAATCTGACTATCACCACTAAGAAGAGAAAACATGAAGTGATGGCATGAAATAATAGGCACCTTAAGTAAAATACTCATTCCATACAAGAAGTTCTGATACAGTGTGGCATACAGCTGACACTTAATAAATGCTGACTGAAAAGTCTGAGATTCACCCTGGATTTTAGCAGAACAGATTTTAAAAAGTTCAGAGAAAGTATAAGTAATAGTGTATGATCTAAAATTCAACTGAACAAAGTCATCCCAGGAGGCACAAACGTAAAGGAAAACAATTAACAGGATAAGATTATCTAAAGAAAAAATGTACAGGGATCAACCTATGCATCACATAAAAGATACAGAATCATGGAATTAGGCCTAGAAAGAACTTTGGATCATCCAGGACAAATCCCTCATTTTCTTTTCTTTAAATTTTATGTAAAAATACCATTATGAACTTGAAAATCATCAACAAAACAGTGTATGTCCATGAACAAAGGCCAGAAAATGGGGATTTTGCCTAAAACCAAAAATTCACTATATAAGTCGCTGCTTTTAATCTACATTAACCCTTTAAAATATTAAAAAAAACTGTTGTTCTAAAGTTAAACAAGTGAACAATTACTTCCATACACAATGCAGAAAAGTGAAAAGCTGTAGATGCAGCCACAAATCCACACCACATTCAACTTGCTTCTCCCTCCAGTGTACATGTTATCCTCAAAGCCATCCTGCTTGTCTGTGTTTCCATCTATTCCCTCCAATGCACTTTTCTTAAATGCTTGATGACCATCTGCTTTTAAAAATTTTGGTAATTCAATCTGAATTTCTATTCTTCTAATAATGCTACATGGCTTTGAATCATGGCATGCCAGCAGATCTACGGAATCCAACTTCAGGGTCAATCTAAGAAAAATAGAAAGGTACACAGTGGCTGCAACATAGAACAAATGGTTGAAAAGTCACCATTAAAGAGTTTATAACCAGAAAAGAGGCAGACCAGTCTTTTAACAAGAGACGTGGACAGCTCATACTGTCTGATGTCTTAGAAGAAAGCCCAGGATATAAGGCTGACCCTCTAGGGAGCATCTACTGGTGGAAATGAATGAAGATTACACGTGGTGGAAAAGTGCGGACAGGCTGATCTGTTGAACTGCTGTTTAACTTAACAAACATGAGTACTCCAACAGATCCCTCACCTGCTAAACCATGACACTAAAGACTATTACCTAGATAGTGACTCTTAATTTCCAAAATCAGCTTTCAGGAAAAAGGCACAAGTAGAAACACTCTCCCAATTCAATATTTCATTGTACTTGTGATCTTAATGAAATGGTTACTCCAGTGATACCAATCACACCCATGCGGCCCTTTTCATCTGTGTGATTCCCGCTCACATCCTCTCATAATGCACCACAGAGGGTCTACTCATCATACTAAAGTCCTCCCCATGTCTTTAAATAACTTTCAGCTAGCTATCAATGCTAACTAAAGCTGTCCATGCCATTAACCTTCACTCCCTCTCCATGACCAGCTTACTACACCTCCTCTTCTAGGATCAACACATCTCCTGAACACTACTGTTGGTGCCACTCCTAGCATGCCAGTCATGACCATGGCTACAATGGACGTTCTGTACGCCCAGAAGCCCTACCTCCATACTCTCTGGGTCACCGACCATTTTATATATGTGTGTATGTGTATATATATGTACATATATACATATACACATACATACATATTACATAGTACCATCTCACTTTTTATTGCTATGGAGCAAAAAATACTAGTGTCAAAGATGAAGCTTTACTTCAGATCAGGAAGAAACTTGTGCCTCAAGGGTGGGCATCCCATAGTTTCTCACGTGCAGAGTCCCTGGCTCTCTTCCTTCTACTTAACACTGAAACCAAGTCATTGTCCATTTGCCATGTTTACCCAAAATGCATGTACTAGTAGGCTGGCACAAGTGGCAGTCCATCCAATTGTAATTCAAATTCTGGATAAGAGGAATTCTTTGAGCAAAGCAAGTGAGGCAACAAAATGGCTCAGACCATATACTTTCAAGAAAACCTACAAGGGGAAGGTATGTAAGACACAGAACAATTACAAGTGAAGTGAAGGTACTTAGTAAGGTAAGATTTGTACAAGTTTACATTGGGGTATGTTCAACCAGCACTGTTTTCTTCAGGAAATAACAAATGACTTCTAGCTGGAGCCTGAGATTTGTACTGAAATTTCCCCTTGTGGCACAGTATGTGCCAGCAAACACCTCCCCTCCTGGGCAGCTCCTAATGAATAGTAGATGCAGATTCTTCTCACTCATGCGAGGAGGAAGAGAGGGAGCATGCTAGCTCCCACCTGAAAGGAACCCCTAGATTAGGGACCCCCAAGGCTATAGAGACTCTGACTAGAAAACTCTCTGTTCTTCAATTTGGCAAAAAGAACACAATTCCATCCAATTTGGTCACAAAGGAAGTTCAAGACCAAGCACACAAGGGTAGTTTTGTTCTGTTTTGGTGAACTTAAGTGAAGGGATAGAAAAAGAATATACTACGAAAGAGAAGGTACAGAAAAAGTGAAACTTACTACCTTGTCTAATAAGGGTCTATGAGAAAGAAGCTGTATCACTATGCAGGAAGGGCTGGGGAAAGTTGAAGTCACATGAACCTCCCTTTCAATGGACCTGGTAAAAGGAGGGTTGGAGAAACACAGAACAGTATAGAAATACAGTAAACTTAACAAGGAAACAGGAAGGAAAGGCTGGAATGAGGAATGAATTAGTTATAACGACAAATTTCCAGCTCTGGAGTTTGGACTGTGAAGAGGGAATTGAAAGGAAAAAAGTAAAAAAAAAAACCCCACGATTGAGTCTAGATAAAAGTACGAAGAGAAGAGGCAGGGGAACAAAAGCAGAACACATGCTAGAAAACTCCTTTCCTCTCATTCCCTTTTCCTTTGTTAACAGGGGAGGGGGGCAAGGATATAAAAAAGATATAAGAAGATAGGATGGAGGGAAATATAGAATTAACAAATATAATCCTGAGTGTTAATGGGATGAAGTCATCTATAGAATGAGAGGATAAAAGTGTTAGAAAGCAGAATTCAACAATATGTTGTTTAAGAAAAATACACTTGAAACAAAAAGATTGGGAGTTATGAATTCCCAAAAAGTACGGGTGGCAGGCGTGATCTCAGATGAGAGTAGCTTTAGATATGTTTAAAGGAAATAAAAAGGGAAACTATTATGCTTGAAGTCACCAAAGGTAATGCTTCTTTTAATCAATGCTTAATGCACACGCACCAAATGACAATCTCCTAATACTTAAAGTAAAATTTAATCATTTTATAGGAAGAAGTTGGGGACATCAACAGACATTTTTTCAGACTTAAAAGAAACGTAAGAACTTCAATAAAATTTTAGAAAAGTTAGATATGATAAAACTTTAGCAATTACTGAAGAGAATCAGAAAGAAGCAGATTATCTGACCTGATCCTTACAAAATCCCTGAGAGGTCAGAGCGACTATCATCGCTCTTTTACAGATGAGGAAAGTGAGGCAAACAGAGCTTAAGTGACTTGCCCAGGGTCACACAGCTGGTAGTGAATCTGAGCTCAGGTCTTCCTGACTCCAGGCTAAGTGCTCCATTCAACTGTGTCACTATCTGTCCCTATAAGGCAACATACAAAAACTTTGAAGATGCAAGAACTTATGAGACAACTACTGGCTGGTCCAGGGACTGGATCACTAGATTTCACAGCCCTACCAGCACCAAAGTTAGAAGCACAGAAATGGCACAAGGAGAAGACAATAGAAAAGGAATGAAAAAGAAACAAAAGCAGAAGACAAGAGAACAGCAGAGCTAACAGTAAAGGGGCGGGGGTGGCCCAGTGAATGACTTACTTGATTCATTATTGTTAAAAGGCAGCCTAGAGGCCTGTGACCAAACACGTGACCTCTCAGAGGCTATTCCAAAATGGCAAGTCCCAGGATATTGCTAGAAGATCAGTGCCTCCTAAGTCCTTCACCCTTCACAGGCCTCAACAGCAGCTGTCCTTAGGGGTGACTGAGTCATTCAGTGAAAGGTATTCGAAAGACTCGGCTCAACAGTTTACTCTGTGACACTAAGCAGCCACCAAATCTCTCTGCGTTTCAGTTTACCCATCGTGTGTAAGTACTACTGTTGTTATGAGCATAACGATAACTCATTTAATTAGTACTTAAGAATCTTACAAAGGGCTTTCTTAACAACAATCCTGGAAGCTTGTCAGTCTAATATCACCTTCCCCATTTTGCAAAGAAGGAAGCTGGGACTCAGAGACCTTGAGACCAGTTCATTTATGCACATAGTAAGCCTTCGAGTTACTACCATCGGACACTACTTCAGCTATACTATGGTTCTCTATCATTATCGCGATTAAATTATTTTCATGCACCAGTTTTGCAAAGGGCAGCTAAGTGGTGCAGTGGATAGAGCACCAGGACCTGGAATCAGGAAGAGTCATCTTCCTAGGTTCCAATCTGGCCTCAGACACTTACAAGCTGTGTGACCCTGGGCAAGTCACCCTACCCTGCTTGCCTCAATTTCCTCATTTGTAAAATGAGTGGAAAATGTTGTCATCTAGGACTTTTAACCTTTTCAGATATCTTATTTTCTTATTCTTTTTTGATCTAAGAGCTGAGTATTTATATTTATATTTATAGTTTCATGTTAAGTATAGTTTCATATTAAGGAAATAATCTGTTTATTTGAAATGCTTTTGTGTTGTGCCATACAGCACCTAAAAAGCAGTTGATTAGCTGACTCACATTTCTAAAGCACCAATAGTAACATCTTCTATAAAAAGTAAGCAATTCTCTTGTTATTTTACTTAAAACATTCTCAGGGTTTGTTTGTTTTTTTTCCATAAAATTTGCCTTCATACCTAAAATGTCTTCTGTAACCATTCTTTAATCACTTTGCTTTGGAAAATGGTCCACAGACCTGTATATGAAGATCTAATTGCTTCACAGTCTCTCCTTTTCTGATGTATTAACTTCCTTTAAGGCTATAGCACAGAAGTCCCTTCTAGATTCCTGTAGGAATTAAAATGACTTACACTACCACCTCTTCCCAGTTTACAGATAACCACTTAAAATAATAATAAAACTCGAAATGCCCATACAAGTATTAAACAGCATTTTATACCCTTCCTCCATTGAGAATCAGAACACCCTGTACACTCCTTGCTCAAATTACATGGATTTCCTTTAAGATTAGGGAGCATATTGTAACAGCAGCATATAATTTTCCTACACAATAATTCTTTTCCAGTTGAAAGGTATCCTATAATATTATCAGCATCAACAGGAATAGACACCCAATTTTCAAATAGACAAAGCTTTTTTGGGGGAAGGTTTATCCTTAGTAAATAGCAATTTTCAAATATGTAACAGCTCAAAAAAGATCGAAATAACATAACTAAACAGTCAAGATCTTTAAAACTTCCAAAATAACGAACTGTTCAAATTGTTATTAGTAGCAAACAACAAAGGTAATAGAAGTTAATCTTTATAAAGAAAAAAGTCATTTATCTCATTATTAATGGGTAAAACTGTAAAAAGCACAATAATGTTAAACGTATCAGAAGATCGGAATTTTTTATTCTTGCTGGTTAGTACTGAAATATCTTTAAAACTGATCTTGTATTTGAATTTTATTTTTGTGTATTATAGTTTTATCTAAAATTTCTTGTTCAAATGCTCCTCTCACTTGAGCTCATAAGCTTTTATAATTTGTATTTATATGTTCATATATCTTTTCTTGTCTATCAGATAAAAAGTTCTGGAAGGGGGTGCCTATATGCTGTTTATCTTTATTTTCCCCATCATGGAGCATTGAGATTAGTAGGTCCTTAGTAAGTTTGCAGAAAGAACATTATTAGCAAGAATTCGGTGAGAGAGTGTAAGACGTATCTTAAATAGGGAGGACATTTGCAAAACTTGGAACATACAAGCAATATTTACTAATTCACCATGTGTTGTAAACTCTGTAGTCTCAGTTACTGTGAATATTTCACTAGAACAACTAATTATAGAGGAGGTGTTAAATGAGAAGTTTTCTGTACTTGACTAAGTGCAAATAAATAATAAATGTGCCTTTTTATGAAAGCTGGACACTGAATGACACTAGTTAGTCACATGTTTTGTTTTTAACACTATCCAACTGTGTTGTGACTTAATGCTGAAAACACAGACTGAGAAAACAGGATCACTCAAATTGCCAAGGGTAAATGTGAAACTCAAACAACAGTTTACAAAGTAATGACCAAAAAAATTATTAATAAGTAGGACCTGGGTACTGATTTGGTTTCCATTATAATTTTATTTTTGTTAACTCTAGGATAATCTCTTATTTGAGCATTTATCTGGAAAAAAGCCAGGTCTATGGCAGCCAAAAAATTCAATGAGATATCGGGCTACATTCAGCACAGCACCGAGAATGACAGAATGACAGACAGAAAAAGAACAAAGGTCTGCCCAAGATGAGTGAGGAGACAAGTGCACCTATGAATGGCATCTCAGGCCAGGAAGAACTGCCAGATATGATTTTTGAGCCGCTATCAGAAACATCTGAACGATAACAGGGTAAAGTACTGCCATGCTGGAGAAGGGCAAATATACTTAGATTTTCAAAAAATGGAAAAGAAGAGTCTACGCCAATGAACTTAACTTCAACTCTGGGAAAAGTTCCAGAATGGATCATTAAAGGGAAGTCATGATCACAAAGGGCCAGCATAACCCCAACAACAGTCCAGGCCACATGATCTCAGAATTACTACAGTGAGCCAAGGCAATGCTGAAGATATAGTTTACCTAGACCATAGATTATTCCAAAGCTTTTGATAAAGTATCTCCAATTCTTCTTGTGGAGAATATGGAAAGATACAGATTAAGTAATAATCCAATCAGATGGTTATGGAACTGCCTGGAGAGCCAGACTGAAACGGTAGTTGTCATGGCCCAACATCAACGTGGCAGGAAACCCCCAGGGGAATGCCCCCGGGATCTATGCTTGACCCCATGCTATTTGAGATTTTGATTAATAATCTGGATAAAGGCATGGAGGATACGGTCTTACAATCTGAAAATTACACAAACTGGGATAATGCCCTGGATGACAGTCAGGACACACTAAGATCTTGACAGTTAGAGCACTGGGCTGAATCTAACAAGATGAAATTCAATAGGGCTAAAAAGAAAGCTTTATACACTTGAATATAAAGTTGATTTCATGACTGCACAATGAGGGAGCCATGAATACACAGCAGTTCTGAAAGAAAGGTACAGAGAGGCTTGAATGGCCTGTAAACTTCCTATTTCTTGGGGTATCATGAGGCAGCCTAAAATATAAACAGCTAATTGATTTCAGACTACATGAAAAAGAACCCAGCTCTCAGGATGAGGGAAGTGGTAATCTCACTCCACTCCACTCTCCTCAAGCCTGATCTGGAGTGTGTTCACTTTGGTAGGAAGAGGATGCTGAAAAGCAGAGAATATTCCAAGATGGCAAAGATCACGTTACATGAGAAGGGGTTACGGGAGCGAGGCATAGTTAGCCTGGCTTCCCTTTCCCTCTTAATTACCGTGCTTTCTCAGAGGATATGAACAGGCAATTTTTTGATGAAGAAATAAAAGATACATATAGTCATATGAAAAAATGTTTTAAGTCATCAACTAAAGAAATGCAAATTAAAACAACTCTGAGATACTATATCACACCTTTCAGACTAGCTGAAATAACAGAAGGGGAAAATTACAAATGTTGGAAGGAATGTGGGCAAATCGGGACACTAATAATTGTTGGCAGAGCTGTGAACCAATCCAACCATTCTGGAGAGCGATCTGCAATTATGCCCAAAGAATTATAAAACTGTGTACTATGAGACTTAGAAATACCACTATTGGATCTGTTTCCCAAGGTGATCAGGGAAAAAGGAAAAGAACCTATCTGCTCTAAAATATTTACAGCAGCTTTCTTTGTGGTGGCAAAAAACTGGAAATTGAGGGGCTGCCCATTAATTGGGAAATGTCTAAACAAGTTGGGGTATATGACTGCGAGGGAATACCACTATGCTGTAAGAAAGGATGAGGAGGCTGATTCTAGAAAAGCATGGAAAGACTTACATGAAATAACGAAGAGTGAAATGAGCAGAGCCAACAGAACATTGTGTACGGCAACAGTAACACTGTTCCAAGAATAAACGTGAATGGCTAAGCTATTCTGAGTACCATAAATACTCAAATCAATTATAAAGGACCTATGAAGACGCTACGCACCTTCAGAGAAAGAACTTATATATAGAAGGATGCATAGTATAGTTTTACATATACACACATATACGTGTGTATGGGTGTGAGTGTGTGTGTGAAATGGTGGCCTTCTCAAGTGCAGGACCTGAGGGCAGGGACTCTGGTCTCTTTCTACATCACCTGTGCTTAGCATAGAGCCTGGCACTTATCAGGCACTTAATAAATGTGTAAGAATTGAACTGGACTAACAAAAGACTCAGGGAAAGTCAAATCTGTCTAATGTACTGAAGACTGTCTTATGGAAGAGGGATTAGATTTTTTCTACTTGGCCTCGCAGGACAGATTCAGGAGCAATGATGGGGGCTACAAAGAGGCAGTGTAGGTCAGATGACAGGAAAGACCTCCAACAATTCTAAGTGTCCAAAAGTGGGGCTGGACACCTCCAGAGGCAGGAGGTTCTCTGTTACAAGAGGTCTTTAGAAAGCCCAAGTGTGCACTGGCTCCAACTTCACAGCCATTCCCACCAATATCCAAAGTAAAGAACATGTGAGGCAGGTTTTGCTGGGGCTGAGTTCAAGTTCTCAGGCTCTCCAAAGATTCCCATCTCCATGAAGCTAGCCAGCTTGATGCTGATGAGTGGGTGGGGCGGGAAATATGACAGCCCTGTGGGCAGCCAGCTTCAGTACAATCCAAGCAGGTTTTTTTCCCACGACTGGGAGATGAGCTCTTCACTCACTGGGATGGCTTCTGTGACAGCTGCCCTTTTCAAGTCCAAATAAAACTTTATGCTCCTAAAAAAAAAGGGCCCTTTCTGCTTTCCTTGCTGCCAGGTGTCATTCCCTATTAATTCCACCAGCTCACATATCCTCCTGATTTGCTATTTCTAACCTGCTTTGGGCTAAAGAACCAAATAATCAAGTGTATGATAACTGATAAGGATGGACTCTGAGTCATGGCTGAGCTGTCCCCAAGAACAGATTTTATGCACAGCTTTTTATAACATCAGTATTGGCTACTCTGGCACCTTTCTTGACAACTTACTGATTTTTAGCTATGTCCTATATAACTGAGGTTACTCAATAAGTGACCTGTGAATAATTAGCTCATTTTTTTTTAACATTTCATCACTGCTATCAATCAACAAGCATTTATTATCTGCCATAAGCTAGTGATCTATAAATTATACACAATAAGACTAACCAGTAAAAACATCTGATCTAGCTAATGAGTCAACAGAAGGTCTGTGCCTAGGGTAACACAGCTTTCTGAGGCTAGAGAGGTGCAAAGGAACCCTCACCCTGGGACTTTCCTCTATATTTGGTGAAAAGGCCGTCACTGCAAGCTCAGTCAGACTTGAAAAAGGAATTAGAAAGGATGAAAATTTGTCGCACTGGGCAAAGAGGAGGGTTTCCACAGCAGGAAAAATGATAATACCAACAACAATGCTGGTGATATCCTCATTCATCCTATGTGTGGAGATCAGCTCATGTGGCATGGCTGTGCCACTGTCATACAGAAGAGCACTAGAATTCTAGGCAGAGGACCTGGGAGGGGAGGCTGGACAGAAGGATCCCTAATGCCCCTTCCAGCTCTACATTTGTGAACTTAACGGAGAGGATGTCCAACGACTCCCAGATCCAATGAACAACTAACTACAGAATCTTAGAATGGTAGAACTGGAAAGAGCTTTCAACATTATGGAGTCAGAGCCCTTTATTTTACATGAAAATAAGGAAGCCCAGGGATAACTACTCCCCATCATCTGACCCATCAGTACCTTCCAAACCTGGAAGTCACTCTGGGAAAGTCACACATTTTCTTTAGGTCTTTAAAATACTTTACCAATCATAAAAATGACTGTTTTGAATTCAAGTTGTTTGACCGTCTTGAACATTACTACTAATATGTCATCTTACCACATTTAGTTGGGAAATTGTTTCACCAACTTTGTAACTAAAGTCAATGATAAAATAAGATTCAATATATAGATTCATTTTACAGTGTTGTAATTTAATTAGAAAAAAATTAGAAAGCACTTGTTATGCAAGTCAGTACCCTCTAAGTTGTTAGAAATACACTTAAAACCTACCAGAAGTACATATGGTATTTACATAAATATAAAAGTAGGCAGAATGTGCTAAGGTAACAGGGATTAAGAGAAAATGCCACTGGAAAACTTGAGGATGAAAAGCATACTTGTACTTGCGGCTGTGGAAATGAGGAAAGTCTCATGAAAGAATAGGTGGGATCTTAGCCTTCAGAAAAGAGACATTTCAATAAGGGGAAATGAAAAGGGAATAAGCCCATTCCAGGCCCGAGGGAATGGCCTGCCAAATGTACAAAGGCAAGAGATTTTACACAGAGTTTAACCGATAGCTCTGAACAGTTTGGCTAGAACCTAGGCATATAAAGGATGAAGATAAAACATGGCTAATAAAAACTGAGTACAGTGGAGGAAGCCGGCCGCGGAGTCAGGAAGACTCCCATCTTGGTTCAAGTTTGATCACAGATGCATGAGGATGTGTGACACTAGGCAAGTCACCTTGACATCTCTGTTTCTCAGGTGTAAGAATATTCATCTAGATTACTAGTTAGGAGCTTCCAACTGAGACTGGAATCACAAGTCCAGACAAAAAGAAAGGCAGGACTAATTAGAGTCAGTAGAGGCATATAAGCATATGTGCCACAGCCAAGCTTCCACATTAGATAGGTTATCTGGGAAATTGTGTAAGTCCTTTGACTTACAAGAAAGAGGAGAAACTAGAGGTGGTTGGATTGATATTCTAAAAATAGGGATTCTTAACCTAGGGTATGTAAACTTATTTAAAAAATATACTGGGAGCCAAGAGGGCAAATTAGAGCAACCCAGCTGAACTGTCTCAACATGCTGCTGCAAACAACTTTAAAATAATTCCTCAAATCAAATTTTAGAGCAGGAGAGCCAAAAAAAGGTCAAGGTGAGATATTTTTCCAGCCTATGAAAACTTAAGAGGATGGTAGGAGAAGTTTGTGACACTGGGGTGGAAACCTCACTACAGCCCTCACTTGTGGCAGCAGCTTCACAGCCCAGAGATTGGAAGAGGGCTGGACAACTGGCCAGAAAGTGATCAGAAGGTAGATAATGCATTGAAACTCTTCATGGAGATGAACCAAAAACTCTTTGAGGACTGCATGCAACAATTTAAAGTAGAGAAAATGAGAGAAGTGAAAAATGAAGCAATGAGAAGCAGTACAGGTTAAAAAAGAAAACTGAGTCAAATCAAATCCCAGGTACTGAAAAAAAGAGTAACATGAAAGCATTTGGGGTTTTGTTAATATCAGTATAAGATCTGGTATTTGATATGATATCATCTTAGAGATGGGGAAAGGAACCAGTTCTACTAATAATGTATATGCACTATCTGCAATAAAAAATACTTCTAAACTTTGTTAAAAAAAAAAAAAAGAGAGAGAGAGAGATCATAAGGGATCCTTTGCTGGCACTGACTGCCCATGTGCAGTTCAGGGTGGCAGTTCCATAGCAGTTAAGAGCACTGGGGTCAGTCACGAGGGAGCAGGGGCCTTGATCACAGCTCCAAAACAAGGAGGAGGGCTAGTGTTGATGGTTGCAGGGGACCAGGGGCCCCTTCTTGATAAAGACCAAAACACCAAAGCAGGAGAGCAGTGACCATCACAACACCTTGGAAGCATCAAAGCCTTGTAGACTCCCAGAAGAAGCTCTAAAAACAGCAGCATGAAAAAGCCTGAAGCTCAGGACAGCGCATCCCCTCAAATGAGCCGTTTCACTTTAACATTAAATCCAAGGTCAAGAAAAAGGCTGGAAAAACCATCAAACAATAACAACAAAAAAGAAATTGAGTATAAAAAGCAGCTATGGTAGTAGGGAAGACAAAGACATAAACCTACAAGTTGTAACAATGTGAGAATAACTGCAAACAAAGGATAGAAGAAAAATGCTAATTGGACCCAAACCCAACAAGAATTCCTGAAAGATTGAAAGATAAGAGTGGTAGAGGAAGAATAGGGTAAAGAAATAAGAATGACGCAGGAAAATTATGAAAAGTTTAGTAAAAGAAGTACAAAAAAAGATGCTGAATACGTTAAAAAACAGAACTGACCTAATAACAAAAGAGGTACAAAAATTCAATGAAGAGAATTTCTTCAAAAACAAATGGAAAAAGAGGTAGAAAAGTTCACTGAAGGAAATCATTCTGTAAAAATAAGAACTGGCCAAGTGGGAAGCTAATAACTCCATGAAACATTAAGGAATAATAAAAATGAAGTCAAAAGAATGGCAAAATAGAAGAAAATGTGAAATCAAGGAAAACTGCCCCTCTCTCTCAGATCCAAGGAGTAAAAGAGAAATTGAACAAACTCACCAATCCCCTCCTGAGAGAGATCCCAAAATGAAAACTCTCTAGAATATTATAATCAAATTCCAGAACTCTCAGGTCAAGAGAAAATGGAAGAGACAGAAAAAAAAACTCAAATATTGTGGAACCAAAGTGAGGATCACACAAGGTTTAGCGGTTTCCACATTCAATGAGTAGAAAGCTTAGAATATACTCCGGAAAGCAAAAAAGCTAGAAAGAAAAAGCTACCCAGCAAAACTGTTTATAATTTTTCAGGAGAAAAAACTGACACTTAATAAAACAGAGATAATATAGAGATAATAAATAAAACCTCTAGGTGGAGCAGTGGATAGAGCACCAGACCTGCAGTCATGAAGAGTCATCTTCCCAAGTTCAAATCTTGCCTCAGACACTCACTAGCAGCATGACCCTAGGCAAGTTAATTTACCCTGTCTGCTTCAGTTTCATTTCTCATCTGTAAAATGAACTGGAGAAGGAAATGGCAACCACTACAGTATTTCGGTCAAGAAAACCCCAAATGCGGACAAAGTCACACACAACTCAACAACTACCACCACAAAGTCTCTTCATCTTTCAACAGAATAGTACATAAGTTTATTAAACACTATGGTTGAACTACAAGTGTAATATCTATATCATTCCTTAAATCTGTTAGTTTAAAAGCCCGTTCAAAAACAGTAAATCAGGGTCTTCTGGCAAAACTCATTCTCAATGAAATCACAACAGTTCTTTGTAGTCACTGCTTCCTTGCCCTGGAGGTTCACTCGTAATCTCTTTCATAACACATTCTACAATTTCCCCAGGAAGCAAAGATTGCTGGCCTCTGTGGAAGACGTCATTCCTTTCTCTGCTTGGAAAATCAAAATAAGTGCCCTTCTGCAGCACTGTTGCATCTCTCATGTTCTTCACAATCTCGGAAATGGTTTTCCTTATGGTGCCATGATCACATCTGCCAGTTCTTTCAGTCTCTGACTATGAAGTTCAGCTCAACCAGGGAACTTCCTGGGCAGCTAAACATTCTTCTGCCTTCTTACTGATGTGAGTTATCAACTCCCTCTTAGCCATTTTTGCTCTGTTCTTTACAGGACAAAATTCATTTTCCTTCTCAAGGAAAAGAGAAGTCCAATCAAAATGGAGTGGCTGTCTCCTCTGTATCAATAGTCATCGTGCCATCCAGTCAAATCCTGGCTCTGATCCTCCTCCTCATTTATACCATTCTGCATATACTGATATTAACAAAACCCCAAATGATTTCATGTTACTCTTTTTTTCAGTACCTGGGATTTGATTTGACTCAGTTTTCTTTTTTAACCTGTACTGCTTCTCATTGCTTCATTTTTCACTTCTCTCATTTTCTCTACTTTAAATTGTTGCATGCAGTCCTCAAAGAGTTTTTGATTCATCTCCATGAAGAGTTTCAATGCGTTATCTACCTTCTGATCACTTTCTGGCCAGTACTGGCCAGGACTGGCAGACAGTACTCCTGGCCCTCTAGCCTCCACCTAAGAAACCTTCATTGATGTCCTCCACTCTCCTTGCTTACCCTAGCTCTTGGGGAGCCTTACTACTTCTGACACTCCCTCGATGGGATCATGCTATTTTGGGAAGTCATTTTTTTCTTCCATCATATATATCTGCAGCTATACAGAAATCTATCTCTCCATCTTAAATCCAAGTTGGGTGGGGAGTGCTCCAGATGTCTACATGCCTCTCCAGAGGACTCCTGCTTTTCTTCCTTACCGGAAGTGTTTCCTTGACTGCCTTCGGAATTTCAATCCTAAGAGTTTCCCATTCCTCAGTTGCAGGGATCCTGCCTTTCCCATTTAAACTCTACATAAGGAAAACCTTCCCGACAGAGCAGTACCCAAGGGGCATGGGGTTATCTTGGGAAAGAGCCAGCTCCACCTCACTAGAGGAGAGGTTGTGGCAAGGATTCTGGTTCGCGTGAAAGCTGCACTAGCTCTAAAACGAGGTGCTCTCCAACCCTTTTGGGGGGGTCCCTTTACTGTGCATTCCAGTCTTTCACAGCCCCAAATTCATTTTCCTGTTTCTCCCTGATATGTACAATCACAGTCTGAACAATGACTACACATGACTAATTAAGATTGATGGCAATGACTAAAATAAACACTTATTTTCAACTATGTCTAGTCTTTTTATTTCAATGATGTCACTCTGTACTGAATTCGTGGACATAAAAATCACTTTGATATTGACTCGAAACATTCATCAAGCATGTACTATATGCAATAGACTTCTATTAAGTGCTTGGAGAACTAAAAAAATAAACAAAGCAGTAGGTTTTGTTTTAAAGAGTAATCCATTGTCACCCGGCCATAAAAAAAACATGTAAGAGTGGATAGCATGAGAAAAACATTAAAAGTAACAATTCCAGTTGTTTGAAAAAACATTTTGGTTGTAGTGATAAAAGGAATGAGAGATTTTGTCACAGCTTTTAAAAAAATTAACAAAGATTCTGCAGAAAAGTGGCTTATGAAGAGTTTAATGAAAAGCAGTTAAAATGTTGACAACTCCCCCCTCAACCTCAATATTAGTGAAACTTAAAATGGAATCAAATTATATTTTAATTATTTCATTTATACCATTCTGCATTTGCTACGTACTATCAGGCATTTAAAAATTTTCTGACATAATTCAAAACCAAGTTACAAAATACTTACCATTAAAATGAGCTTTTGGTACTTTTGTTTCAGATTTTTCATGCTTGCCGACGGCTCTGCATCCAGAACTGCATACCAGTCCTTTCGAGGGAAAGGTTCAAAAGCCATGGTACACTGCACAAGGCCTTTCCTTAATGTACTGCATTAAAAATATGGAAAAGACTTCATTACCCTTTACATTAATCTAATGGAAAAGGGAGGAAGCAATTAGATTTGAAAGTCTGAAAATATTTACATAGCTCATATTTATAGAGTTTTATAGTTTAGGAAGCGCTTTATGTATATCATCTCATCTGATCTTTCCAAAAATCAACCAACAAGCATTTATTAAGAATCTGTGCATTATGCCCTAGGTGGGGGATAAAAATACAACAAATGAAACAATCTCAACTAACAAGAAATTTACACCGTAATGGAGAAAACAATTGGTGACGATGATGGTGATGTGTGGGTATGTGCATGTAGTGTAGTGTGTATGTATATAGGTAAATACATATATATATACACACACAAACATATATGTGTAAAATTTGTGTATACATGTACAGGCCCAGTTAAAATGTTACCTCCTTCAAAAGCCTTGACCCCTCCAAATCCTCCAAAGAAAAGTACCCTCTCATGCCTGTGTGCTCTCCCACCTCATGGTGCCTCTCTTATGCATTTTTATACTCTACTTGACACTAGATTTAGGAACATCTTTCACCTATGTCTCCTTGTCTCCACTTGTGCAGGCTCAGATACCTCTAGTATTAAATACAAAATTCTCTGTTGAGCTTTTAAGGACTTTCACAACCTGGTCTCTTCTTGCCTTCCAGTCTTCTTATACTTTACTCCCTTCTGAGTACTCTACAATCTAAGGACTCAGGATGCTATCCCTTCTCCTGGCTTAGGAAGCAGTTAAGGAGAGAAGGACCATGAACAGTTTCACATAGAAAATGGTGCTTGGGCTGCATCTTGAAGAGATAAGAGTCCATGCATGGGACAGAGGAGGGGGGAATCATGTGCAGAGATACAGAAAACAAGGGATGAAGCGTCATGCGTGAAGAAGACAGAGAAGAACAGTTTGCCTGGATCACAAAGCATAGGAAGGGATGAATAATGCTCAACAAGGCTGTCAAAGGCATTAAAATCTAAACCGAAGAGTTTACATCAAGTCTGTTTGGTAGATTTCTATAAGCAGCATAGTAAGTGTGAAAGGCAGTGGATTTTAATCTCTGCTCTAAGCAACCTATGTGACCTTAGGCATTGTCAATAAATCCAAGAGCTATCCATATTTTATAGAAGATGAAACACTTTTCCTTCCATTATACCTACTTTACTTCAGGTAAATTACAATTATTGTACATATTTGAGAATTCTATCTTAAGTCAACTCTCTTAGAGAATTTTATTCATAGATGCCCCTACATGTGGAAAAAAGGTTAAACATAAGATAAAAGGGTAAATCAAATTTTTTAATTACCTAAGAGAAAATGAAGAAAATAGATTTAGATTAATAGTGCATGTAAGTTCACAGATTTAAGTATAGTTCATTTAAAGTTCACAGACCTAGAGCACAGGAGGAAGGCTAGTACAGCTGAAGGGAATACTCAGGTTAATACACACTTAATACAAGTGTATTGGAATCCCATTTCTCATGCTTACTATGTGTGACCCAGGGCAAATAATTCTGTCTTTCCAGCCTTGAGTTTCTTCAAATGTAAAATGAGGGGGTTGGATTAGAATGGCTTCTGAAATCTCAGCTTTAGATATAAGCTGGGACCTAAACGCCACCTGCTAGAAATTCCTGATCTTAGAGATGGGCAAACTAAGATTAAGTGACTTACCCAAGATCACCCAAGAAGTAAAATCAGAAAATGCATTGGAATCCAGATGCTCCAACATTGGAGTTCTTACATTTATATGGTGCCTTCACATTTACAGAGATTTATATACTTTGTACCATAACAGGCCAGTCAGACAAGTAATACGATGATTCCCATTATACAAACAAGGAAACTTGAGGCTAAGTCAGGCTAAACAGCTTGCCCAAGGTAAATGCCTAAGGCAATATTCAAACCCAAACTTCCAGACCCCAAGTCCAAGGTTCTGTCGCTACATACGTATGTACCCTCCCCAAAATAATGAAAAAGAATAACTGTCAATAGCTGTGGACTGTCAGTTACTACCTTATGGTGTTTTCAGTAAACCTTCTGGGGTCTCAGTATCCTTATCTGGAGAAGGAGGGTTTGGATTTCATGACCTCTAAGGCCCTTTTTTAAGGAGAAGGAAACAAATATTGATTAAAGACTGGCTATGCGTACCAGGTGGTTTATAAAGTACTAAGCACTGTTGCTAAATACTTAACAATTATCACACAAGTAGACAGGTGCTACTACCCCCATTTTACAGCTGGGGAAACCGAGGCAGGCAGGAAGCTGAGCCTCATCCAGGGTCATGCAGCTGGTGTCTGAGACCCACTCCCCTATGCACCACCGAATGACAGTTCCCTCATTTAAAAAAACAAATGAGAGTTTGAACTCCCCCAAAAACTCAGGGTCCTTTTCTAACCCTAAATCTCTATTACTCAGATCGGAAAAATGACTTTTTAAAGGAGCTATTCTTGCTACTTATACTGTCTCTAAAACATATAACTGGGGGATCCTCTCTGGACTTTTTAAAACTATTATTTCTGTCCTGCTCAACACTGAAGGCAAACACCGTGGAAAAGATAGCCCAAGGGCCACCAGGAGTGGGAAAGGAGGGGCATGGGGGCGGGGCGGAGCTCCACCAGCCTCCCAAGCCTACTAGCGGTGTGACCCTGGTCCAGCCACTTAAGCTAGGCCGGCCTCACCTCCTCCTCGGGCCCCTCCCTCCCGGGGTGGCGGCAGGGGCA
>CM053772.1:252055727-252073666 GCA_028658325.1 Potorous gilbertii | reverse complement strand
ATAAGCAGGGTGGGGGTGATGGAAGGGAGGGCAATGGGAGGAGGGAACAATTTGAAGTCAACACTCTTGGGGAGGGACAGGATCAAAAGAGAGAATAGAATCAATGCGGGGCAGGATGGGATGAAGGGAAATATAGTTAGTCTTACACAATAGGACTATTATGGAAGTCATTTGCAAAACTACACAGATATGGCCTATATTGAATTGCTTGCCTTCCCAAAGGGAATGGGTGGGGAGGGATGAAGAGAAGTAGGAAGTCAAAGTTTTAGGAACAACTATTGAGTACTGTTTTCGCTACTAGGAAATAAGAAATATAGGTAATGGGGCATAGAAAGTTATCTGGCCCTACAGGACAAAAGAGAAGATAGGGACAAGGGAAGGGAGGAATGATAGAAGAGAGGGCAGATTGGTGATAGGGGAAATTAGAATGCTTGGTGTATTAGGGTGGGGGGAGGGGACAAATGGGGAGAAAATTTGGAACTCAAACTTTTGTGAAAATGGATGTAAAAAATTAAATTAAAAAAATAAAAAAAATAAAACAAAGCTAAAAAAATAAATAAATGATTGATGAATTGTCCGTTGATGAAAGGTGTATTTACCTCATCTATGCCTTTTAGAATCCCATGTTTCTGTCAACTTGATTTAGGATGTTTTTGTGATTGATTCATATAAATGGAAAGCGCACCAGTGTTTTCATGAATGGCGAGTGGGAGGTATAGACACATATTTCCCCCAAATCAAGGTGTCTCCTCGGACTTTGAAAGTAAGTTGTATCTCTGTGGCTATCCTTGTCTGCAGAACCACCCTGATATTCTGGGAGTGGCTTCAGGTGACGTGAGCAAGCCAGCCAAAGCCCAGGAAGAGATGCCATGCCAGACCCACACTACACAAACAATATCACCCATGTTAACCTGAAAACTAGGTTAAAGGAAAGGCAATAGGCTAAATGCATCCATTTTATGATTTAATTAATTAATCAATTCCCTATAAAGATAATGGTTACATAGCACTATGGAGCCAGGATCAGAACTGGCTGACTTAGTACAGAAATTGACTTTCTTAAGTACATTTTGCCAGGGGGAAGGAGTTCTCGTAGATAAACACATTGTAAACAAAGTAGCTGTCAATTGGGTTTAATGATCCCAGGCTATAGGCATCTTCCTTCCATAGCATGCCTTTGTGATTTAAGATAAGGAAAAGGTCCCATCACCCAGATGACATATCCTGTCCTAAACAGGTCTTTGAAGTTGTGGTATCTTAACAGAGTTGACAAAGCTGAAGTTACAACCCAGGCCTTATCACTAAGATGCCAGAAGAAGGATCTGGTAAGAAGTCCCATTTGCTTGCTTGACATCAAAAGGTGTCCTCTAAGTTAAAAAAAGGGGATTATTAGGTCCAGGCTCTTCTTAATTCAAACTTTGGCCCTTATTAAAATTTATATTAAATATTATCACCCAATATCACCCAAATTTGTATTAATATTTATATTAATATATTAATATTAAATTTATATTAAATATTATCACCCAATATCACCCAAATTTATATTAAATATTATCACCCAATAAACTCCAGAGGTTATCTATCACTTCTAGGATCAAATACAAGTTGTTTAGCTTAGTTGTTAAAGCTCTTCAAAACCAAGACTTACCCTAATTTTCCAACCTTTTATTCATTCATTCTTTTTCTAAGCAGCTTGTATGAGGTACAAGGGATGGAAAGATGAGCCTGGAGTCAGGAACACTTACTGTTACATTCAGCCTCAGACACTTACTAGCCGTGTGACCCTGGGAGGTGTATTTACCTCATCTATGCCTTTTAGAAACCCATGTTTCTGTCAGAACTACATTTAAGCAACAGCTTCAACATGAAACCCTTCCTCGTTCCCCTAGTGGCTAAAGCTATCCCCACCCAAAATATATCCAGTTTTTATTTGTACACATTTGATATACTTATATGTCTATTCCCTTCACTGATGTAAGGTCCTTGAAGGCAGGGACTCCTTCATGTTTCATATTTATCATTATGTCCCTAACACTGGCCATAGTACTTGACACATGATAGATGTTTAATACATGTTTGCTTGATGGATTGGATTAAACAAAGAGGACATTTATAAGACAAGGTTGTTGGTAGTATAAACCATTCCATCTCTTACTCATTAAGTTCAAATCTCACCTATGATAAAAACTCTGGCATGGAAATAAAGGCATTAAAATACATAACTTTTTGCATCTAAAAATATATATATATATATATATATATATATTATATATATAATTAATTATACAATTAATATATAGCTATTTTCCATTGGATCTGGGACTTCACTGCTTCAGGAGTTCCTTGGGATGTTGATCCTGATTCATTCAAGCCTGACTATCTTGCATAAGTCTGCCTGAGGAGACTTGACACCATGTTGATCCTCCCAAGACTCTACCTTACCTGCCAGTTGTATGCATGTTATAAAAGTTCAATAGATGAACAATGAATTGATTATAAGCTTCTCCCTGACACAAAAATGCACTTTAACATAGTCTCTTAATGGTGCACTCTAGCTAAATATCATGGAATGCAATGACTTTTTAAGAATTAAAATTGTGGATTACCCAAACAGAAATGGAGAAATGACTGAGTCACAGAATTTCGTAGTTAGAAGGGCCTTCAGTGACTATCTATTACAACCCCTAAAACAGTCTGTGCCACAACATACCTAACAAGTAGAATCTACACCTCCTGGGTCAGCCAGTTTCTCTTTTGGTCTCTTATCATGGGAAGTTTTTGCCAGCCTCAAACCTAAACCTGACTGTTTACAACCTTTACAACTTCACTGTTGGTTTTCCCTTCTGTTCTAAACCAAACAGGTCTAATCCCCCTCCCTCATGATGGATACATGTTGGGCACAGCCCCAAGAATGATTTGTGTGCAAGAAGGGGTGAAGAAGATGTAATCAAGGAAATGGATAGTTGGAAAAGGAGATTTGTCAATTATATTCAAAGGCAAAGGGTGCCAGATAGATATCTTAGGGGCTACACTGCTACCTACAACATTTTAAATGGCTTAAAGATGGGTATCCAGTGCAATAGGTTGCTTCTGTTTCAAAGATTTATGGAAAGACATAGCTTGGAAGTACAATAAATGAGAAGATATTGAGGAGCTACCATCTGTGCCAGTATAGATGACAGATCCATTAAAGTATCAAAGTATGAATCTATGAATAAATAAGCATTTATTAAGTTCTTACTATGTACAATACTTACTATGTACATATACTGTGTATATGTATAAGTAGAAATGTATACAAATGTATGTATAGATAGAGAAATAGACGGATGGATGCAGATGCCCACTCCATTATCTTTGCCAAGAAAACCAGAAATGGGGGCATGAAGAGTCAGGCATGACTTAAATGACTAAACAACAACAACAGACTTTAACAGGTGGTACAGTGGATAGGGTGCTGGAGCTGGAGTCTAGAAGGCTCCTCTTTCCTGAGTTCAAATATAGCCTCAGTTGCTTACTAACTGTATGACCCTGGCAAATTAACCTTGTTTCTCTCCATTTTTCTTATGTGTAAAATGAGCTGGAGAAGGATATGGCAAACCACTCTAGTATCTTTGCCGTGAAAAACCCAAACTGGGTCATGGAGAGTCATCTATAACTGAAACAACTGAACAACACATAAACACATGTAGTTATACGTTTATGTACATATACATGATACATATGCATAAAGATAGATGTATGGATGTGTGGTTGTATGTATCTATGTATAAAAAATCCTGGATATCTCTATTCCATTCTGCCTACATTCTACCCTTATCACCTTTGTCTGAATACTGGACTCTGATCCCTGGGATCTGATTGACATGAATGGACTTCTGCTGCCTTTTGCTTAGATCTAGGCCTATTTCCCTCTTCCATGCTTCACTTCCTCCTCTTCTGATGCCAACTCTAAGAAGTTGGCACTGCCATTTCTAGAAAGTTATTTCAAACTAATGACACCTCTCCTTGACCACTATTCCACTCTACAGGATGTCCTCAAAACCATTATTTGGATAATGAATACTCCTCAATTTCATCATGTGTATGTATACCAAGACTGAAACTGGAACATTCACTATTAAACTTAGGAGAGGGGGATGTGCATCTCTCTGATCTCATCAGCATATTTGGCAAAGACCAGTGTATGGAACAGACATTAAATAAAAGGTTGTTGAATGACCATCCGAAGAAAGAAGGAAAAACAGTATAGTTATAAATTATAGTTTTGTTAGAGCTAAATATCGCAAGAGGTTTGACTTTGAGTAAATGAACATATATTTGAATTTCATTCAGCATATTGGAAGGTACACATCTATCATTTCATAGTGTAGATCTAGGCTCAGCAAACATTCCGTGAAATAACAGTTGTAATAATGGCCCTGTTTTTTCTTTTTATTTTAGCTTTGTTCAATAGAAGTGTGAGTAGGCAGGAACTTAAATACGGACCATTTATGGATTTGATCATTTTTTCTGTTGTACATGTCTTGTGTTTAACCCTTAATTATATACACAGTTTATTGTATATTTATACTTCCAGTTAGGCAGAGTAATAATTCATAACTCCTGGCTACTAGAAGCTCTTTCCTCCTCTTCATGGGATGCTTAAGTTTGCCCTTGGATATGGTGTAGCTTCTTTGTGGAATTTCTTGTGGAGATATGAATCTGCCTTCCTCCGACCTACTCACTGTTATCTTGGAGGGCAATGCTAAGACAATAAGGAAAGTCCAATAGGGGTGTCTTCCTTTAGGTCCTCAGGTGCAGCCCTTTGACTGAATCTGAGCTTCACAGAACAAATTTGTATTCAATCAAAGGCCTTGAGGCTACAGGTTCCCCGCCCCCGCTCTAGGCCTTTATGTCCTTCTCTGTTCAAAGAAGAGGAGGATGAAGAACTAGAATGAGTCTGAGATCAAAGCGCTCACCTTGGTTCACTCTTGAATGACATGTTCCAACAAACTAGCTTTAAACTTTATAGATGCCCCCCTAGGGCATAACCAGTGTGCCTCAGTCAGTGTGAACAGCTCTTCCAGTGGTGCATCAGAGGTCTCTCAGAGATCTTTTCACACACAGTTGAGATATTTTTAATTGACAGAATTAAATCAAGAAGCATTTTGTTAAAGCACCCGTCAGGTAGCATTTGGTCACTTCCTCAAAGTAGAGTGGGGAAATTACTCAATTGATCACACTCTAGTGAGTGTAAAAGTCTTATATTTTTGAAGTTGATTTTTTGGAACATAATATGGAAAAGATCTGTCTAGTGAGACAGGTAGGTGGGGAGGTGGATAGAGCACTGGACTTGGAGATCGGGAGACTAGTTAAAATTCAGCCCCAGATACTAGTTTTGTGACTGTGGGCAAGGCATTTAACCCCTGCATATCCTTATCTGTAAAGTGGGGAAAGTAACAGAACTTAACAGATAATATGAGGTCATTTTTGTAAAGCATTTTGCAAAACTTGACATCACCATTTCAATACTTGGCAGTGGTGTTATATCGTTTACCGGAAAAGCATTTGGTAGTCTTAGCGAACTACAAGTTACAGATGAATCAGCAATGTAATAAGGTAGCCTAAAATGCTAATTTAAGGTTAGGCAACAAGAAAAAATATTTTGGTGATGATGATGAAAGCACATTGAGATTATGCCATGCTCTCATTGGTTTCACCAACTTGTATTTTTTTTAGCCTGGAGAAGACCGTACTAACTATCTTCAGGTATTGAAAGAGCATCCTTTAGAATGACGGGTTACGCTTGTTATGTTTGGCCTTTCCAGGCGGGACCAGGAGTAGTGAGAGAAGTAGGTTTAGGCTTGACGTCAGAAAGAACTTTCTAACTATTTGAAGTCTCTATTAAGTGGAATAGGAGGGATGAGCAGGTAAGGAGTTCCCCTAAATAGAAAATACCAGGCAAAGAATCTATGAGCATGTGGCAAGGATGGTTTAGAAAGGTTTCCTTTTTATTTGTATGAGCTGGACTAGGTGACATCGGAGATATTTTCCAATTCTGTGATTCTGTGAATTGAGCAAAGTGATAAATGAAAAGTGACTGTTTTATTCTGTGTTTCTTAGCTAATAAACATTGAGTGGGTAAGTTATAATGAGTTTATTTTGCCCCCCTGCCTTCGTTTTACATTCCTTAAAACCAAGGGGCAAGGACCTTTACTTCTGTTCCTTTTGCATGTTGATCAATTTATCTGTCCATCCCACCATCATGGTCCTCTTTGAGAATGAAAGGCCAACACAACAATATCTACCCAAGTCCTTCCTTGAAGTTTCAGCTGAAGTTCTACCTTCCGCTGTCTTCCTCAATCATTGTGTCTTCCCTCTGTTGATTGTCTCCAATTTGCTTATATATATCTTGCTCATAAATAGTTGCATGTCGTCCTCCTCATTAGACTGAGTTTCTTGAGAGTGGGGACTGGTTTTTTGCCTTTCTTTATATCCTCAGCACTTAGTGCAACTGCCATGTTGTTAGTTGATTGTCTTGTCTTGTCTGACTCTTCTTGATCCCATTTGGGGCTTTCTTGGCACAGATACTGGAGTGGTTTGCTATTTCCTTCTCCAGCTCATTTTACATATGGCCCATAATAGATGTTTAATAAATGCTAGTTGACTGACTGATGTAGTGCACTACTGGCACACAGAAAGTATTCTCTAAATGTATCTGTTGAATAGATGTCCTAGCACCATCTTAAAATATACTTCTTAAAGTATACCTTCTTAAAACAGTGTTAGCATATTACATTCAGATACAGAAAACTTTAGATATATAAGTTTATTCTAGGACAGTGTGTGTGTGATTAGGAAAGATTTAAATTCATATTTAGAAAATTGGGCTGAAGGTATTTAGAGCCAAATTCCAACAGAAGAGCCTCTTTAGAATTACAAGGGCAAAACTTCATGTCTTTCTCTGATAGAGAAGTTCATCTAACCTTCCCCAGTGAGAAATGGTACATGATTCATGTGAAATAAATTCAGATGAAATACATGGAAATTTTATTTCTCAGAAGAAAACCAGGCTTCTTGTCCTTACATTTAGCTTAAATAAAACAGTGAGAATGAAAGGCACTTTTAAAAGTATAATTCTTTTAAAAAAATATGAAAAATTTTATTTTCATATAATTTTTAATCTTTTTAAACCTACTCCTTTGCTAACTAATAAAATATATATGTTTGTGTAAAAATGAATAAAGAGCTAGTGTGTTCATCTGTAAAAGGAGAATTGAGGAGAGAGTTGAATGATCCTTTACCTATAAAATATGCATGTTTATGAAAAAAGTCAAAATGTTGAAAAAATCGCATGGATAACCTGCTCCTATTTATTTGTTACCATGGCAACCATCACATTCCATAATATTTATGCTGTCTGAGATTCAGAGCACCTTCTTGAAGAAATAAATATACCAATACTGTATAGTCTTTGCTATTTTTTAAAAATATTTATTCTACTTCACATTATGTACAGAAAAATAGCATTTTGTAGGATGGACTCTTTCTCCCTAGTTTAAAAAGTACATTTTCTGACAGCAGATTTTAAAACTACTATAATTACACCTTTTTCCCTCATGGTAAAAGCAAGGAAAAGATCATAAATGATGTATTTGAAAAATAATAAGACACTATTGAATACAGAGTTTTTCTTTATGGTCATCTACATGACTTATTTTAACTTTTTCAATTGATGCCAAATTTAATTGGAATTTCTGAAGAGTGGAGACTTTGAAAATGAAAATACAATTAGAATGGCATCATTCTGTTTTCTGTGAATTACCAAGTGTAACTTTATGACTCTCTAAAAGCCATAAGTCAGAACTAATGTGTATTTTTTGCATGTAAAGTAAAGATGTAGTTACTATTCTTTTCTTAGTTTGGTCATTTGACTAATCTAATGCACATAAAATAAAGGCATGAGTTCATAGCAACATATTCGATAGAACTGAAATTATGAATCAGAAAATCAGATATGTTTTATGTCACTTATTACCTGTTAAGAAAAACTGCAACACAGCATTTAAGACCAACAAAGCAGTGAACATTTTGTCCATGCTGCTTATAAACATGATGGAGCTCCACCTTCACAGTTTATGTTGACAGTATCTTCATGAGAAATGTAATTATCAAATGAATTATAATATGTCTTAAGATTATTAATTGTATTTTTAATTGCCTTTTTCAAGATAATTGGGTATCCTTCCTATGTATATGGGAAGGGGGCATTGGGCTAATTAGATTTTTTTTTGCTCTCAGTTTCTTTGGAAAGTCTAAAAAATTTGCTGCACTCTGTAACTGTTGTTTTAGAAGACAATCTCTTCTATAAATTTTTAAGGTCCAAGTAGAATTAACAGGATATTCATGTGGTCAAATTAAGTGTAGAGTGAACACTGCAAATTTTGAAGTATTATCTAACATCATTTGATGGGAGCATCAATACTGAAGCTTTAAATGATAATTTAAAACTGTTGATTATAAATTCTTATCAAAACAATAAAATAATGTGAATAGGGCCTGTATGGTAAAAATCTTAACCCCGTTCTATAGGATAACTTTAAAAATTGAGAGGGTTAGCACTTTGTGGGTAGAGGGTAACTCTTTGTGACCCCATCCACCAACTGTCCATGGGGTTTTCTTGGCAAGGATACCCCTTTTCCTTCTCTAGTTTTATGCAAGCAAGGGTTAAGAGACTTGCCCAGGGTCACACAGCTGGTAAGTGTCTGAGGTCAGACTTGAACTCTGGTTTTTCTTGTCTTTCTGATTCAAGGTCCAGTGCTCTTTTGCAGCACTGGTGGATTCAGAATTATTTTACTTTGAAATCATGTATCATTCATACAGTGTGGAGGATACAAGCAGATTCAGTAGTTTCCAGTGAAACAATCAGTGAATACAGTGAACAATTCTTATTCACCTTTCTTATTCTCAGCGCAGTGGGTGATTCAGGCATGAAGCCTTTGTGGATTTCATGACAGAAGACAGCATGCCTCTCCGGGAGAGGTGCAGCGTTTCGCCTTGGGGTTTTCAAATACCCTGTTAATTGCATAGATAGAACTTTAACACTAGCCTCACAACTAGTACATTTTGTCCATTGCATTGTAGTGGTTCATTTTCTTAGATTGAAAAGGATTTTATAAACCAGAGAAACTCAGTTTCCCATGAAAGTAAAATAAAGCCTTGAAACTTATTGACCTTTTAGATCTCTCCTACCTACCTTTTCCTAAAATGGTCAGTTATTACCAGCGGGAGAAAAGGAAAGACAAGACTGCTTTGTTTCCTGACTCCTTGCAGTTTGAGACAGAACTCATAGAATACTTAAGGGGCATCACTTGAGTGTTAGAAAATATGTAGTCATGTGAAGCTTGTGCAAGTGGAGGGACAAAAAGAAAATAGCACTTTTTCAGAGAATTAACGAATGAACTATACGTGTGTTAATACCATACAGTGCAGTACTTGTATTTTTGCCATAGAGATTTAACCGTGTCAAATCAGAATTAACACATTTGTATTTCTTTAATTTCTAACTAACAATTAGCCATCATTTAATTAGTGATATATACATATAGTTAGCTGGAAATCTTGTGATTCCTATTAAGTTTCTCAGACTCTCCTTAACCTATGGGTATGTCCCACTTTTAATAACTATGCTATTTTTTTTTTAGTAATATTAGAGAAGAAATACTCTATTTAAATAACGGTAATGCTCTCCTACTGCTGCTCCTTCATTTCTTCCTTTTTAGCTCCTTTTTTCTTCTCTTTCTCCTCCCCCCACCACTGCTGCTACTAGCCAGCTAGCATTTCTATCGCTCTGTAAAGACTGGCAAGGTACTTTACATATGTTTCTTACAACATCCCTGGGAGGTAGGAGCTATTATTTTGCAGATAAAGGAATTGAGACTGAGAGAGGTTAAGTGTCACGTAGTAATTGCTGAGGCAGCAAACTCAGGTCTCCCTGACACCAAAGTTCAGCATGTTCCTGTGCCACCTAGATGCTATCAATTTAATATTTTTATTCGACCAAAAAAATGTCAAGATGATTTAAATATTTTACATATATGAAATACTCCAATGACTATTAAAATGTTTCCATCTTACAATGAAATCCAAAATTGCTGTTAAGTCGTAGTAAAAAAGAAAAGCTATACATGTGCATAAGAACTACATTCCTGAGAATATGAGTGCAAATATTTCTAATTGAATTAAATTTTAAGTTTACGGGTGAACTTTTTGTGATTATGCATGTACTGTATACCTGAAGACTGGCTTTTCATTGCTGATTTTTTTTTTTTATCTGCCCAGCCCTCTTCTGCTTCCACTTCTGGCAATATTAAAGTATTTAAGGGTGGGTAAAGATTTGGAGACTCTTCAAAATAAGGGTAAAGCTTAATAATCTAAATAACATGGTAGAAAAGAGGGCCAAGTTTACTAAGAATCACACATTTCCTAGACCATTTACAAATGTTAATCCATTCGTTGGTACTAAAAATATATAGTATTTTTTCAAAAAACCACAAGTCATGCTGGAATATTTTTTCATGATTTGTTGGGGGGTTTTTTTCTGTTTAGAGCTGATCTTTACTTTGTTTTTGGAAGAAGTTCTCAAGTCTTCACCAAACTTTTGATGCAATGAAAACAGCTAATTAATCAATAAGCAAGCTTCCAATCCTTCCGTTCAAAGCCTCCAACAGTTTGGTTCCAGTTGTCCCAACTATCAGTTCTAGTAGCATCCTTGTTAGATATTGTGAATGAGGTAAGGAAAAAACATCAGCCTGCTAGGTCTTTAATCAGTCAGTCAATCAGTGCCTACTATGTGCTGGACATATAAAGACAAAAGCAAAAACAGTCTGCACACAAGGAACTTACACAGTGTATCTAAGGAGACAATATGTGCAGATGTAAATAGATAGAGAATAGAGAAAAGGTGATTTGGGGTGGAAGGCCCTAGAAATCAGGAAAGGTTTCATTTAGAAGGTGGGGTGGATGGGATCTTCAGAGAGGACTGGTACCTTTGGTGAGGGCTGCTGAGCCTTTTTCAGGGCTGGCTATCCACCTTTGATATCCACCTAACTCTCACTAGTAGCTCCAAGAAGCTGTAGCATGTGCAGTGACCACACCTGGGTAAAAACCATCTTGGCAGACAGGCTAAACCAGACTGAGAGTAATCAATAGGCCTGAAATGAGTCAGCTAATTTTAGTGGGATGTCTACCTCAAGCCTGTGAAGACTTCCTAAGTAGAATAGGCAGGTGTGAACATTTGACTGAAGCAGGTATTGCAGAGCGCTCAGAGCTTGGTCAGACATTGGAGACACCAATTATCCACTGCCTCCAGAGCCATCACCAGTCTTCTGGACTTTTGTCTCCACTGGGTTCTGATAACTATGAGAGAGTGAGACTATGACTTCAAGTAATTCTGTTTCCCTTAAATCAAATTTACATGTAAATAAAAAGGCATCACCCAAACCATTTTATTATTTCATTATTTTATCATTCATGACATAATTGGTCGTCTTCAAAAAGCAAAGGATGAATAACAATGAATGCCAGACAGAAGAATCTATATTTGCCCCTAGAGATGATGGGAGTCTTCTGCAATTCACTGAGAAAGGAACAGAATCCAAACATGAAGTCCTGGCTGGGAACCTGGGAAGAAGACAGTTAAGAAACAAGTAGTGTCTACTGAAACATACAAGGGATTAGTATTGGTAGTTTTGGGGCAGCTATATGGTTCAGTGGATAGCGTGTAGGGGCTGGAGTTAAGAATTCTCATCTTCCTGAGTTCAAATACAGTCTCTGACACTTGCTAGCTATGTGACCCTGGATAAGTCACTTCACCCAGTTTGCCTCAGTTTCCTCATCTGTAAAATGAGTTAGAGAAGGAAATAGCAAAGTACTACACAAATTTCTGCCAGGAAAAATCCAAATAGGGTCAAGTCAGACACAATTGAAACTAGTAGTTTGTCAAACCTCTATTATCTCAGGGCTGCTTCGTATACCTCATGAGTTGACTCATCTTGTTGATGTGTATTCCAACCTTCCTTTCCTTAATTTTATTGATAAATTGGCTTTTGAAACATGGTACAAACTCCCAGTATATTGAGTCAATCAATTTTTAATTGGTTAATAGTCATGCTTGCTTACAAAATTGATTTTTGAAAATATATTTCACAATTCAAGTAAGCCATTAAAAGTTTTGTTTCATTTGGCCAGTTTAATTGAATTCACCAAATATTTTTAGAGCCTCTCATAGTCAAGGCACTGTCCCAGGTGCTGAAGAAATAAAGACAAAAATAAAATTATCCTTGCCATTAAGGAGCATAAACATGACTTCTGCCAGACATAGAAGCCATACGGAACCAAGACACGATTTTAAGGAGTAATTTGAAGGATTTTTTTTGACTAAGTTAAATGTTAAATATAAAAGGGGCAATTTTTTTCAGTACATGATATATTTCATCATCCCTAAGTTGTGAAATTGTTCATTCAATGATTGAAGTGACTTTTTGGAGGGGGAATACTGTTCATCTGATTAAATACTAAGATGTAACCTCTCTCAATAAGATTATGGAATATGAAATGTGAAATAATCAGTGGAACGTTTTCAAATGTTGCTTTCTTTGTAGCATTTAATTTGTTACATTTTTGTCTCCTATGACTATTAAGGGAAAAATTTGGCCCAAATAAGTTAAATCATAATTTTAATAATAAGTAATTGTAAAAATGACAATCAATACGACTTTAATTCTTTAAATGATTTGTGATCTCAATGATGTGTATTTTAGTATTTTATTTTTATGGTTTCCATTTATAGCCTTTTAAAAATTAATCTATCCTCACCCCTAAAATTAACAACAAAAATCCCTGAAAAATAAAGCCCTCAATACAGTTTTATGGTTCAATAGAACAAACCTGTACATTAGCCATGTCTGAAAATGAATGTCTCTTTCTGCATTTTCAGTTTATCCTCTCTCTGTCAGGAGGTAAATAGCATATTTTGTCTAACTTCTTTTAGATCTGTGGTTTATCACTCCGTGAGTCAGAGTGCTGAAGTCTTCCAGAGTAGTTTTTCTTTATAATGCTGTTTTCATCATATAAAATGTGCTCTGCAAAGTCTAGACATCTTCCTGGTTCCCTTTGAAGTGATCTCTTTCTTTATTTCTAATGGCACAATACTATGACATTAGCCATTCCCAAATAGAAGGTATTCCCCTTTAGTTTCCAATTTGTGGACATCATGAAAAGACCTGCTACATATATTTTTCTGCCTAATGATCTTTTCCTTCTTTCTTTACTTTCTTTAGGATATGTCAGTTAATTTTATAGCTGGGACAAAAGAGTATGCACAGTCTGATAACTTTCTGGGCTTATTCCAACCAGTTTTCCATGGTGTCTAGTCCAATGCATATCTCTGTTGTCAGTGCTCTGGAGGGCCTATAAGTCCTCTCTCCAGTTATGTGAATCATGACCTGTTCATACTTTCTCATCCTAAGCAACTCTTGTCAGTGTTCTTCTTTAAATCCTCTATAAGGGGGTCTGCCTATCAATTAGAGCATGGCTCTATATAAATTATATTTAATCTTTTTATATAATCTATATATAATTTATTTATCTATATATATATATATATATAATCTATATATAATCTTTATAAATTTGACTTAGTTCTATACTCTGTATGTTTTTGAGATATGAGGTCTTTATCAGAGAAACTTGCTATGAACACCTTTGATATTACATCATTGTCCTGTGTTACATGTTAGCAAAATGTAGTTTCCAAAATTATCTTTCATTAGACCTATTTTTGTTTTGTTTTGTCTGACAATATGATTGCTGCCTTTTTTACTTCAGCCCCCTTTTCTTTTAACACTGTATGTGTTTTTCTGTTTCGAGTGTCTATCTTGTAAACAGCATTTTGTTGGATTCCAGTTTTTAATCCATTCTGCTATCTGCTTCTGTTTCATAGGTGAGTTCATCCCATTCACATTAACAGTTAAAATTATTAACTGTATATTTCCCTTCATTATATTCTGTTTCTTCCTCTCTCTTTTTATACTGTCCTTCCTTAAAAGTCTGTTTTGCTTCTAACCACTGCTTTCCTTCATCTGTCTTCCCTTTCACTCTCCTTCCCCCTTTCATATCCTCTTACTATCCTAGTATTTGAGGCTTTTTTAGGTTTTCTCAGCAATGACTTTTTTTCACTAACTTAGCCAGTATGTGTCAGAGTCAAGTTTTGAACCCAGATCTTCTGATTTTGAGGCCAGCTCTTTAAGGGCGCTATCTCTTATTGTACTTAGTATTATTGTATTGGGTTTTATTTTAGGAGAGAGACATCATATCATATTGTTGATTCATATTGTCTTTGCAGTCCTTGAGAAGATGCAGCTTTGTTTCACATATTGTTAAGTGATTCTTTATCCCGTTGATTTTTGACCCAAATTGTAGAATTTTGTATTTATCTTTATTAAATTTACTTTTGCTAGATTTAGTTAGTTATTTGTTGAGATAATTTTAGATCTTCATATTAGTTATTCCCCTCATCTTTCTGTATTCTGGAAATTGATCAGCATGCTATCAATGCTTTTATCATAGTTACTGATACTTTAAATAGCACAGCATGAGGTTTATTGTAAGCTTTATTCTTTGAAATATGCTTCCAAAAAAATTTATGGTTTGTTTCTGTCTATAACAGTATTATTCCTCCTTATCTTTTGTGATTTCCAAGATGGCATCATTGCTTCTTCTAAAAATTCTGTTGTTTGTTGATGAATTCCAATTTGTTGGTCAGAATCCAATCTACATATTCACATTTTCCCTTGTTGCTTCCCCTGCCTCTTGCAGAGTGAAATGGATAGAAAGGAAAATATTAAAGAAGTATTACTGTACTTTCAGAAGAAAGAACTGCAGCAGGTTTGAGGGGAGTTGAAGTTTCTCATTGGGACCATATCATGTTTTTATGCCAAGTTCATGATCTATTTCTCAAGCTCATCATCCATTACTTCCTTTTTGTTGACTAGCCTATATTACCCTCCTGCCCCAGTTTGCCTCTGTTGAGCACTCCGTTGATGCCCACCCAATAATTCTTTTTTGAGTTCTTTTTGATATTGGCATTCACAAGCAGATGACTCCTTTTAGTAACTGTGGGGCAAAGTAGAGAGAGCACTGGATTTGGAATTGGGAAATCTGAATTCGAGTCCCACATTTGATATTTCCATTGTGTGTGCTCATTGAAAAGTCACAACCTTTTTGAGTCTCAGTTTCTTATCCAAAATGTGGGAAAATACTTGCAGAAGTGGGAACTGATGCTGTCACCACTTGTCATGCTACTGTTGTTATTCGGTCATTTTAGTCATGTCCAACTCTGTGACTCCACCCACACTTTTTCAGGGGGGAAGTACTTTGGCAAAGATATTGGAGTGGTTTGCCATTTCCATCTCCAGCTCTTTTTATAGATAAGGGAACCAAGGCAGGGTTAAGTGATTTACAGGGTCACACAGCTAGTAAGTGGTTGAAGCTAGATTTGAACTCAAGTCTTCTAACTCCAAGTCTTTGTGCCTTATTTGTAGCAGATAATTAATTTTTTAAAAAAAATCTTGTACTAGATATTTGTATGGTTAATTCTTTTATCTTTAGCATGATGATGTTTTAGTCTATCAGAATGCAATTTATATGGATGGATTTGTATTCCTTTGCATTTATATTCTCTTAGTTGTATTTATTCCAACACAAAGCTTAATTGCTATTAAAACAGTAATAAAATAAAGATAAGTTGAAAACATAATCATATTAAAATAAATCATGGTATCTCTTCAAGAAGGTATAAGTATTGTAGGAATATAAAGCAAGAAATCTGTGCTTGTCAAATATAGAGTATAAATAAATAATTTAGGTGAAAATGGATGACTACATATAACAAAGAGACTACCAAATAGTGAAGAGCTAAGGAGTGGTTGTTAAGTTTGATGTACTTCTTTGTATATTGTAAGTAATTGCTATCCATAAAAATTCTATGGCTTCTGTATAAGAAAAAGAGACAATTTGACAGGCAACACTGGTACTAAGCGACAGCAAGTACAAATCCTTGGCAACTGTCATCTTCCTGCTGTTGAATTCACATCCAAACTGTGCGATAACTTAGACCTGCATATTTGTTATTGAGCCATAGTCTGTCAAAGCAGCCGTATCCTTATTAATAGGATTGTTGGCTAATACACATTTATGACATTAAAAAATATCTAAAATTGATTGGACTACTTTGTTACACATACAAAAAAGTCCCATCTTATTTTATGCTTATATTGAAATATATTTTGCCTAAAATTTTCCTGATTACCCAAGAATTGCTTTTGAGAAGTTAGCACAAAGCTTAACTTAGAATGAAATTAATTCAATTTGTTAAAAATTTGGAAGGACACTGATTATTAAATAGACAGAATTCTTCTTCTTTTCAATTCTATATTTCAGTATTTTAATGTATTCTTTCTGATTGCAGGAGTGAATTTTTCCTTATACTGTAGTGGAAGACAGAGATAACTGCTGGGTTTAGCTTTTTTTCCTTTGCAGATCACGATTATATGTTGTCACTGGCCATGCACACAAGGGAGAAAATTGACCATAAGAGTACTGTCATCATTGGATATCTACTTGGTGATGAAGTCTGTACGAACCATATAAGGGACACAAAAGATCCAAATCCTTACCTCCTAATAAGTCGAGGAGATAAAGCATATAATAAGTATATAATATTCTTCAAGGACAAGTAACATATGTAAAATGATACGTTTTGTACTATAAGCTAGGGCGAATTGAATACGTTTATGATGTCGATTGTGCTCCTCGTGTTCCAGAGGACCTGTCATTAGTGTGGAACTTTTGAAGTTTTGAACTCTCGTATGAGTTCAGTGAATAAGTGAATAAAGCATTTATTAAGCACTTGCTGCATGCAAAGCACTGTGCCAGACTCTGACACTAGAAATAAAAGTAAAACGGTCTGTGTTCTCATTTTGTGACTTATCCGTGTTGTATTTTGGAGGTTGTTCACACAGCCCATGTGGTACAGTGTTTGATTCCCTTGCTCTGACTGGTCTAATTTTGAAGTTGAGTCTAAATCCATAACTCCCGGATGCTACTATTAATTGGTATGTTCCTGCTGAGTTGCACCTCTCACTGAAAATTCCCACCTGAATTGCTAGGTGATTATTCTTGGATCATACCTGCGGATTTCCTGTTTTCCTGTATAGTGACTTGTGGCATCAGTTATCTCACAGGTTAAAAGCTGAGAGTTGTAGAAGGACACTGCATCAGTAGAAATGTCATGTTCCCGGGCAGAGCCAAGATGGCAGAGTAGAAAGACTCACATTTGCTAGCTTCGAACCCACAGCCCATAGATTTCCTGTAAAAAGAACTTCTGACAAATTCTGAAACAGTGGAAGCCACACAGAAACACAGTGAAGGAGATTTCAGTTGCAGAGAGCCCTGAAAAACCGACCGCAAAGGTACCCCAGACGGGAGTGGAGCCCTGCCCTGCGGAGCCCTCCCCTTCCCTGCCCTGGCCACGTGGCACTGAGAGGAGCGAGCAGACCCAAGCAGGCTTCATGGACCAGAATCTCCGGCAGCTGCAAAGGTCCCTCCACCCACAGACGCACAGGTCAGTGAGAGAGACGGGCTGAGAGGGGAGCGGGGTATCTCCAGGACTTGGATGCCCTCGGGAGGCAGCGGCCGCGGCAGAGGCTGAGGTAGCTCGGCCAGAGACTCCCAGAGCAGGCAGGAGCTCCACCCCAGCTCCATTACAAGAGATCTCTGCATAAACCCCCTGAGGGAACTGAGCCTAAGAGGCAGCCCTGCCCCCACCTGAGCACTACCAGATAAGCTCCCATTGAATAGCAGTCAGGCCTGAAGCCCTGAGGCAGGGGAGCAGC
>CM053772.1:251965359-252055227 GCA_028658325.1 Potorous gilbertii | reverse complement strand
CAAATGGGGAGAAAATTTTGGAACCCAAAATCTTGTGAAAATGAATGTAAAAAGTTAAATAAATTTATTTAAAAAATAAAAATTAAAAAAAAAAAGAAATGTCATGTTCCTGCATGTGTCCTTTGACTATTGAACAGATGATTAGATTCATTTGTGTAATGTTCCTTGGCTCAACCTGAGAACTGAGAGAGCTTCGTGGCTCAGCCAGACAAAAGGACTGAACTAATTGGCACGTAACTGATGTGGTCTGCTACCCTAGTGGTAAATGTATCCAAATCCTCAAGTGAATGTGTGATGTCATCAATCCAGGCGTTTCTGATGGTGACACAGATTACAACCTCACCATGCTTCCCTCTCTTGTCAGACTCTTCCAGGTATTCCCGAGAGTTCTGCATCCAGGGTCCATCCTACATGCTAGAGGCCTTCCTTCCTTCCTTCCTCCCAACATGCAAATGTACAAGGGAATATCTTGCCCATCCTTCCGTTATCTCCTACAGCTCTTTAATGATGTCCTTTATCCTTGATCTTACAAATGATAGGTTGCAGTCTGTTTTACACCCAACTTGTGCATTTCCATTTCTCTCTCTTCAGTACTCCTCTTTAGTTCTTCTGAGACAATGGTTTTCTAGGTCTCATTGGAATGTACATAGTAAAAATGTATATCTACACTCACATACACACATATCTATGTATATAGATAGAGATATAAAAGACAATAAGCAGAAGAGTATTATAAGGAAAGTCTTCCTGGAGGCCTTTATATCACCTATAGAATGTATATGTATATATGTACATATATATGTGTGTATATATAAAAGAATACATGTTTAAATTAGTGTATGTATATATATATGTGTGTGTGTATATATAATATATATATATATAAATATATACGTGTCTGTGTGTATGTGTGTGTATACATATGCATGCTTATACCTGCCTTACAGAAAGTAATGGTTATCAACTGGTGAAAAAGCAGGGGAAAATATTCTAGTTTAGCACAGTGCCTGGTATGTATTTGGCACTTAATAAAGGTTGATTGATTGATAATAAGGGAATATCATGAATGAAGTCCTAGACACAAGAACTGCCTATTGTGAGCAGCAACAAATGTCAAGTTTGGCTGGAGTAGAAGGATTTTTGTTTAAGAGATAATGAGCTGAGGTTTTGTGTGATTGGCTGATGAAAGGTCTCACATAATAGGCTGAGTTTGAATTTATTAGGAACTTGGAGCTTATTAGGGGCAAATACATATTGTTACAAAATGGAATTAAAGCTTCCATATTTCGGTGTGGATAGGTTTCCCTCAAGAAATACCAGAGTTCTCCAAAGTGTTTTCATTTAACTTAACTCCAGTTGTACTAAGATTTTTGTCCTGAGATCACTGAGTTCATCTTTGACTATATGGATATCTCAGATACCATTTATACCAGAAAAAAAGAATTACAAATCCTTAGTTCAACTTTAATCCCATTAAATTAGCAATAATTATGAAATCCTTCCAAGTATTCAGATTTCTTTTCTTTTTAAGGAAGTTGACAGAAAAATTGTATATCTTAACTACATCTTGGTAAAGCTCTTCCCCCAGCATTTGGAAGTTTAAAAAGATGTCAGTCTCTACTCTCTTCTTCTGTACCATCAGCTTACCAAGAAAATTTAGAAACTTTTTTAGGAGCATCTATAATAGTGACTTCAGGACCTTGAATTGAAAGATTTGCTTCATTCATATTGTTAAAAACATCTATCAGTCAAACCAATCCATGAGTAAAATCCTTTCTTTCACAATGTTCCAAAAGCGGGTTTCATTTTTCCTTCAGAAAAATGAAACTTTTGCCCTTGGTTCAGACAATGCCTCAGGTGTTGTCCAGTTCAAAGCCAATAAACTTCTGTACGGTAGAAGAGCGCTTTATATCCTGCTTCTGTTTCTTGACAAAATATTCTTAAAATGTGATGTTTCTGAGATAAGCCTCTGGCAAAATTGGCTTTTTACGGGGTGTGACAAATCTTTTTTCAGGATTGTCAGAAGAGGTTTTGTTGCCAGTGCACATCTGTATAAAAAAAACAACTGAGGACCGGGTGAGAAAACTGATTACCAGTTCACCTCAAGTTCCTAATCCCTATGGGGAGAGCATCACGTATTCTGGAAGTTCTAGAGGACCAAGCTACCCTTCTGGGATGAGAAACTTGATTTTCTATTCCATTTCTTTCCCTCATTGTTTTTAGGATGAAGCAGACCTTTTGTAAGTACCAAAAGAGGCAGGAACTTATAAGAATGTTTTAAAATTATATCCCTTTGTTGAATTGTATAACCCCCTATCCAAAAATATTCAAGACTGTTCATTTACATATTGTTTGTGAACTGTGCCACACGGACTTTTAATGGAACTTTTTAATACAAAGCACTAGGTTAGACACTGGAGAAGGACACTGCTCTGACCGCTCTAAGTCACTGAAGAGCTCTCCAGGACTTGGTCATTAGACTTGGCCAAAAGTACTCCAGTTAATCTACTGAGGACAGCAAGTTTTTAATCAGGGGACGAGGGTAAGAACAAGCTAATCAATCAACAGAATAAAACAGATACTAAAAAAATTTTCTATAAATTCATTACAACATGTTAACAAGTCAATTTCAAGGGGTCATATGTAGGACTTTTGGAACATTGGATAAATGGCAGCGAATGCTCATAGGAAACATCTTGTGATTGACTGAGAAGTCACACTTCTTGGACTCCATATGAAAAAGAACATTGTCCGGTGGGACATTCTCTTCAGCAGGGGGTCAGCTAAGCAGTGGCAGAATCAATAAAAACTCAGTAAAAGAGATGACATTGCATTTAAAACTGTCACTATGCAGTCCTTTTCTCCTTATTAGTGGCCTTGTTTCTATTTGAGTTTGATACCACTGATAAAGATAACAAAATTGAGCTTTATGTTTGTAGATGGTCTAAGAATTCTGTGATTTTCAGCACCCTCTGCCCTCTTCTTCTATCATGCTGCCATCAGTAGAAAGACAGAAGGAGGCCCCACAAGACTGAGGGTCAGTTCATATTTTTATTTCATGGGAGTACTATAGATTGCAATGAGCCAGCATTGAATGTGAGGAGGAGATTACCCTGGACCACCGTCGATAAACTGTGGTGCTTGTATGATCCCAAGCCGCTCCCTGCTACAAAAGCTTGTCTTTGGAAGTCAGTATTCTCCCAGTGATGACCTGTGGTTTGAAAACACAGAATACCATGAAAATAGGTGGAACTGATGAATGAGCATCATTTACAGAGGGGAGAGAGAGGGAGAGAGAGAGAGAGAGAGAGAGAGAGAGAGAGAGAGAGAGAGAGAGAGAGAGAGAGAGATTCTGGAAAGAACTTATTACTATATTAAATCAGCATATATTTTGATACTTAGAGACTTTAAGGCAAAAGAGAGAATGATGTAGGTTGGCAAAAATGTACTGAAAACAATGAATTAGGAAAAAAGAGTAAGTGAGGTAGAAGTATATAGAATTTTGTATGCATGTAAATGTGTACACACATGTATATATACACATGTATATTTATACACTATGACTATTTTCTTTGAGTAAAGAATCAGGAGGTGCTAGATGTAGTGAACTCCAAGTATTATTACCAGAAAGAATAAGAAACTGTCTGTCAACCACCATGAAATAACTTGGTACCATTATGTAAGGTATTTCTGAATCAACTATCTATGTTTGGTTGGGCAGCTAGATGGTACAGTGGATAAAGAACCAGGAGGACCTGAGTTCAAATCTTACCTCAGACACTTGACACTCACTAGCTGTGTGACCTTGGGCAAGTCACTTAACCCCAATCACCTCATCCTGGGTCATCTCCAGTCATCCTGATGAATATCTGGTCACTGGATTCAGATGGCTCTGGAGAAGTGAGGCTGGTGACCTGCACAGACCTCCCTCACTCAAAACAAAGTCAAGTCATATCATTATTTCTCTGATAGCATGTTCTTCGGGAACGAAGGATGAACATACATACACACACACACACACACACACACACACACACACACACACCCCTATGTTTAGTTAGAATACTCATTTGTTAGAACAAAGGTTAAAATGAATACAAAGCCAGAAGAAAGAATGAAAATGAGAAAAAGATGGCAGAGAAAATTACTTCAACCATACATATATAAGTCATCAACACCCAAAATTGGGAAATAGTTTGGGAAAGGACATTGACACACGTTTAGTGATTTTATCTAGAATTTTGATTGATGGAAATAATTTGTTATAATGAGACAAAAGAACCTAGAAAATACCTCAGTAAACACAATCTCCTTTGACAAAAATAGAGAGATATGACAGGCAAGGGCTGAGCTCATTTAGTATAAGAGCTGTCTGAAAAGTTTGAGTGCCATTTAAGACATTAGCTATACTAAGAAATTTGGAACACTCTGTTAACTCATTTTTAAGATTCTGCAAAGGTTGTTGCAAAATGATGAGCAGTATTGCTTCCTGAAACAATGAGAAGCAGTGAAAAGGGAAAAAAAGTTTTATTAAAGAAACTCACTGAAGGGGAGAGGGATCCCCTAAGCCAAGTGATCTCAAACGCATTAAAGAGGAAAACTGAATGGAGAGCAACAAAGAGAAGAAAGATGAAAGAAACTGCAAACATTTTTTTCATGACAAACTCTTTTCATCATCAAGACTGAAGGAGTTACCACCTCTGGAGTCTGACGTTACAGCTTTTGCTGGTAGCAGTGATGTAAATGGCACTGAAGAAACAAAAATGGGGAAATCAGCTCGATTTGATCAAAATCTGTCTCATGCTTTAGGCAACAGAGAGCTTTGGAGTGATTAAAGGATCAGTTCCCAAAGACAGGATACCTAAGGTGTGGGGAAAAAGTATCAGCCATTATTACCCCCCAGAAGTGACAGGCAATCTAAAGCATTACCAGCCCACATGTCACTTTCCCATCTATATGAAATTTTTATGAACACCCTAATTAAACATATCTGATAATGATATCAGAACAAAATGGATAAGACTATTGCAAAGTGCCTCCTGTAGAACATAACTTCACTGTCACATAATTGTGCAGAGCATACAAGAACCTAGTGTCCTTATTGTTTTCTTGACGATTTAAAAAAGTAACTTGTTAGAGTAAAATGCTACTCCAAGATGTTGCAGCTAGGTTACATATTGGCTACAATGCTGGATTTGAAGTCAGGACGACCTGCGTTTAAATCCCGCCCCAGACACTTCCTACTTGTAAGATCCTAGACAAGTCATTTAACCTCCCCATGTGTTAAAAGGGAAAGTTAATGACTTCTCAGCTCCCTTCCAGCTCTAAATCTATATTCCTATGTCTCCAGTGCATATGTCAAAATCACACAAGATACCTTGAAAGATGTCCACAACAGAAACAACTCTGTTCAATGACCCTCTGAATACTTTTATCAAGCAGGGCACAAAGTAAGGAGAAATTTCCTTGCTTAAGGTGTTTATCATTGTTTTGGGAGTTGTCCATGATAAAGTCCAAAGGCACTATGTCAAAGACAGATTCCCAACGTACAATAATAACTTCTCAATGTTCCTATTTTTTAATGGCATGGCATGGTTTTCATAAAAACCCAACATGGCAGAGATTCCTAAATGAGTGAATTATCCATCTGGAGAAAACTATAGAAACAGGTAGTTAGTTGAAGACTACCAATGATTTGCAATTGGATGGATGATTGTAAAGCTTGTCCCAAAAGACATGTATCTTAGACTGCAAATGGACAGTGAGCTTGGACCAGGAGTTGAACAGAAGAGTAACAACAGGGAAATTTTCTCTTCCTAAAACCAAGGATCATCTTTTTAACATCAGTCCTTTTCTGCTGATGTTGTAGGGCTGGGCATCCTGGAAATCTATTGCTCTGAGGAAATAAAATGAAAGATTCCCCAAAAGTTGGTGAGATACACATGGTGGGCAAGAACAGCTTTCAACACATCACAAATGAGGAACTATATGGAAGAACTTGTATATAAAGTATCACCAGAGAAATCCATTCCTGGATAAAGAATGATGCACTCAGTGAATATCCTGTGAACTTCATTGATATCCAGGCAAGATGATGTTGTAACCTGATGGATAGACTCCTTGTGGCACAAATTACTGGGGAACTTGGATGAGCATCAGATAGGCTTCACAGAATGGGTGGCAGTTACGTCAGTAGAGGGGATAGCTGAATCAGTGTGATCACTCTCTACTTTTATCTCTATATCTCTCCTTTACATCTATATCTACGCCTACGCTGATAGGTCCAGTTTGTCTTCTTATTAGTGGAAACTCCCTTCTCTAGCACAAATCATCAACTTGTCTGAATTTAGAGTCTCAGCTGAATTACCTTCTCTAATTTAGATGCCTTAAGCAGCGACTAGATGACACAATCTGTACTTGTTTCTCCTTCATTCTTGAAGATCAGACATCAGGAGAGCAGTGTTTTGATTTGCAAGTGAAATGAATTTAAGCGAGGCAGGCTGTGCAGTCACCAGCCTCACTTTCTCCTCCAGAGCCCTCTGGGTCCAGTGCAAGACATAGATCTGGAAGGCTGGTGACGGCCCCAAATGCGGTGGGGACCCTTGGTCTTCTTAAGCTAAGGTCTTTCCCAGGTCTCCGTTTGTCTGAGGCAACACTCATAATGAAAGTCTAGGGAAAAACGGAAGCAAAAATGGCCTAGTTTGACTTCCCAAAAGAATCAGTCTGGGAGGGGAAGACCCTCAAAGTTTCTGGTTAGAACAGAAAAAATTCAGATGGCACAGTAAATAGAGCAGTGGTTGTTAAGTCAGAAAAACTGAGTTCAAATCCAACCTCAGACACTTAATATGTGACCCTGGGCAAATCACTTAACCACTCTGCCTCAGTTACCTCAACTATAAAATTGTAATAATAAACTCTATTGCATTTTATATTCTTAGATTCCATTCATCCCTCTAACTGCCAAAATCTTTTTGTATCTCAACTCCATCAATTCTATATATTAGCTATTGCTTGCAACTTTGTGTCTTATAATAATATCAGGATTTATATAGTGCTTACCATGTGCTAATTACTTTACAAATATTATTTCATTAAATCTCCACAACAGTCCTCAAAATTAGATCCTATTATTAAATTGAGGCAAATAAGGGTAAGTGACTTGCCCAGGGTTGCACAGCTAGTCAGTGTCTTAGGTGAGATTTGAACTTCCTACCTCCAGTTCCAGCAGTCTATCACAGCATCACCTGGCTGCCATTGTATAATCATTTATAGATTTTATTAATATACCATCCATTTATTTATCTAAATCACTGATAATGATGTTAAATAGCTTAGGGCCAAGCACCGATCCTGGAGCACTTCATTAGAGAACTACCTTTCACATTCATAATGAGCCGCTAATGAATGCTTCTTGAGTCTAGATAATCAACTAATTTTTTTTATTATATTATCGTAAGTTTCCCATGTTTCCCAACCATCAAGATAGACTATAGCTATAGCATTCCTCTGATAGTCTAGTTTTAGTAATGGTGTCAGATAAGGAAATAAGGTTAGTGTGGCACAACCCATTCTTGTCAAAATCATGTTACCTTCTTGTAATTGTTGCTTCATTTTCTAAATGTTTGCTAGCTATCATTTTAACGATCTGTTCTTTACTTTAAAAAATTTCCCAGTAATTAAAATTAAACTTTCTGGCTCAAAGTTTATAGACTTTATTCTGTTCCCTTTGGGGAACAATATTTGCCCTTTATAATCTTGAAGTAATCTCCCCATGTGGATATGACCCCTTGATTCTTTAGGGAGGATGTCCCATCCGCTGTGGCCTGGTGGTTTCTCAGTTAGGAGGCCTATGTCCTCAGAACAGTAGACTCTGCCCTCAGATCCCCCAGTGCTCAGTTACCTCCTCACTCTTTTCTGTTCTTTCCGTAATGTTCCTCCCCCTCTACCCTTTTACTTCTGTCCCATGCTCTCCAGGGGTTAAAGTGAATTTATTTGAATGAAGTCGCTGTAGCCTCTTAGGCCCAGGCTTTAATTTTCCTCTTAGTCTTTCATAAGTATTAATATCACCTTCCTAAATTATAAATTTCTTTTAACAGGGACCTTGTCTTTACATTTCTTCCCCCACCCTGCAGTAGTTATAGATACATAGTAGGTAATAGTAAGTTCTTTATTGATTATTAAGAAAACTAGAGAACTCTTTCTTTCCTGTTATTCCAACTGCAGAGAAATATCTTCCTCAATTTACTCTTGTAGAATAACTTAATACAAAGAGTATTTGAGTTGATTTCAAAATTTTATAACTTTGAAGTAAATACCTAGTACAGAGTTAACAATGACAGTTTCAACAATAATTTTATCTGATTTTCCATATATTTATTATTTCAGATAATATATATCTTCTCAGCCATGAGCAATAATGAAAGAAAGCAAAGCTCTAGGCAGCCAGTCTCATTTAGCCTCAACATCTGTCTGCCATCAGCGACGGTATCAAGAGGGTCAGGGCTTCAAGATTGTTCCACACATCAAACAAAATCAGATCATAGCCATGATGAAATATCAGACCCGTGTAGCCACAAATCAAATAGCACAAACAATTCCTGTCTTATATCTCCCTCCAAGAGAAGCAGACCTGTCAGTGTTCCATGGGGTCAGCTGAGGTAATCAAAGCTCTTGTTAGCTACAGTGGTTGAAGTTCTTTTCTCTGAGAATTTGTAATCATTCCATTGGCTACTTAGAGCAGAGAGATACAGCTCATCTCCAATTTGTAGCCTGTCAAATATCCAAATGATGTTAGCAATGATTTTTTGTTAAAAAAATTCATGAAATAGATGTCCATGGGGAGGTTTTGGAAGTTTTAAAAAGTGCATTTAAGGCATAAAGACAATTGTACCATAAAAAAGTGATCTTATGGGCTTGGCTTGAATTGAAAATTTACAGGTAAAATTATTTTTTAATATAATAAATATTTTGACAAAATTTTAGTTGAAATGAACTCATTGCAAAAATCACCTTGGTCTATGGTATATAATTTCATACAGATGATGATCACAGACTAACATCAGAATTCATGAAATGAACTTTTTGTAAACAAGAAACTTTGTTAACAAAAATGAAATGAAGAGATTGATCTTAATAATAATTGCTCCATTATTTTTAGGATTTTGAATATTTAAGTACATTCCAATTTTAATTGATTTGAAGTTTTGGTTCTAAAACAATAGCATGATCAATGATTAATTTGGTTAACAATACTTTTGATTATAATATTTATGTTTCAGGGAGAAAAATATTTATCTTAATTAGCTGATAAAAATTTGGTATCTTGGTCTGGGTTTTTTTTCTCAGAATATAGTTTTTTCTTGGAAAGTAGCAAAATTGGTTTATCTCAGGTTAAAATACTTAAAAAGTATTATCCCAAAGCAATCTTTACTCCCTCCCAAAATGATCTAACATGAAAACTAGTAGAGATAGCTGTAGTATAAGCAATTTAGTTATAATCCATTTGATTTATGGTCAGATTTTTGTTCCTGTTTGTTTAAAAATGTTTAAACTTACCATTAAATAATCGTAAGTCATAAGAATGAAAAAGTTTTTTAAAAAACTTAGCACTATGGATATATGTATACAAGATTTTTTGTATATATATTATGTAGTGTATTGCATATTACATGCAAATTACATATCTTAAAACAATAGCTATAGAGAATTTGATAGTTTTCTGGCAGGTTTATTCATAGAAAAACAGCAAATGCCAGTTAAATATATTGTCAAAAGTCTTTAGTCTTGTTTCTATAAAACTAAAGATAGTAGACATGAAATTTTCAAGATTTTTTGTATATATATATTATGTAGTGTGTTGCATATTACATGCAAATTACATATCTTAAAACAATAGCTATACAGAATTTGATAGTTTTCTGGCAGGTTTATTCATGGAAAAACAGCAAATGCCAGTTAAATATATTGTCAAAAGTCTTTAGTCTTGTTTCTATAAAACTAAAGATAGTAGACATGAAATTTTAAAATTTGTTTTCATTAACATACACCTTTATATACTTTTCTTCACAGGTATAGAGCTCTTGTCTAAACCCACATCTAAAATTTTGGATTTAGAATGCATCTAAAATGCACTCAAATATCCCCTGTGGGTGATTAGGGTAAGAGTTTACAAGAACGATCTTGAAGTAACTTTGCCAAAGTTGTGATATCTACTATTACCCTGACATTTGCTCTTCCAGAATTCCTTGTACTTTGTTCTCTCCACACAGTCTGTGATATCCAAAAAATGAAAATAATTAAATTTACTGTAGTAAAATTATTTTTTAACATCTGTGCATATGTAACTATGCATATACTTTTCATTAAGTGTTCTCTCCTTTTTCTCCACTTAAGTAACCCATTTAATTTAAAACATGCATGATCTTTTAATATCATAGATATTATGTTATGAAATATACAAAATGTTTCAGTAATAAAATTAGATGATCATTTTAAAAATTCCCCTGATGCCGTGATTACTGTCCCGCTTGCAAATAACCACACTAGAAAACAGCTGTGCATTTTGGACAGAGGTCATTGTTTCAGTTATTTAAAGCTAATTTCTCAGTCTAAGAGTTGGCTTCTTTTTTGAGGCTTGAGGTTTGTGTCTGTTAGAGATGGCTCGATTGCTCGTATTCTAATCATGTCTCCTTACCTCTGCTTCTCTTTTTAGCTGCTGGAGGAGGGTGCTCCAAAGCTGCCACGGAACATGGTGCTGCGCATTCTTGGCAGACAGTGCAGAGGCACACCAGAACCTGCAGACAGACCCCACTACGTCGACCTTTCTGTTTCAACTGGAGAACCCTTTTTAGATACAGTCAAAAAAAAAATTAAAGATAAAAACAACCCAGAAACCCAGTAAATCGCTTAAGGGGTGCAATTAAAAATGATTTTCATCCTGTCTTTTTTGCATGGTTTAACAAAACTAATGTTTACTCATTTACAGCTCAGTAAGAGGATAATGTGCTTAATGAAAGAAAAATCTACTGACAGCCACGTTTATTGCCCTTCATTAGCATTGGTGCTTAATTTAATATAGATCTGAATAGACATTAGGGAGTCTGCAGGAGGTTAAATGGTGAAAATATAATAAATTGAATCAGAGATTATTGAATTTACTGTTTAGTTTCAGTGACACCCAACAGACACAATTCATTAGACTTATTCTTTGGGGGGAAAAAGAATAGTTCAAAGTTTCAAGTTTCATTTATTCATTTATGCAGTCAACCTTTGTTCAAAGAATATTAACATAATTATGAGATGTAGCCTGAGACACTCCTACAATTGATATGTGCACATTGTTTTCTAATGGAATGTTCCCTAATGTAAATATGGAATTTGACTTTACTTTTGACCTTATATTTTCAGTGAATTCAGTGGATAGAATTTTTAAAAATGAACACTTATTGTTTCTGATATTTTGGCTTTTGGAATTATATATGCAAATTTCTAACTGTTCAGTGAGAAAGCACCTAGCTTATGTTAAAAAAGAACAATAATTAAAAAAATCACCCTGTGTATTTAATCCCTTCAAGTATTTTGAACGCACAGTCTGCTATCAAAGTTCTCTATAAAACAATCCAGTTTAAATGTCATAGAAACTTTCCTATCAGAATTAAGAACATTTAACAGCTGTACTCATCTCAAAACTTTTCAAAAGAAGAGAAGTAGTTTCTTCCACTTTTGTAAAACTAGTGAGCAAAAGTCAACTCTGGGTAGCAAATTATTTAAGTTCAGAAAAAAATAATCTTGGAGCTCATTATAGAGTAAATGGTGTGGTTCCATCCTTGATTATATAACAAATAATTTTCTTGAACCTGACAAAAAATTCAAGGCAATTTGACCTTGGTGAAGAAACTTGTTGCTATGATATTCGACAAGAATTACTGATAAGGCAATATAGAATTGTATTGGATCATATATTCCTTGAAGTTTAAGATATAGCTACCTTTGTTTACTTATTCTTTGCGCTATCAGCAAGTGTAAAAACACTTGGGCTTTATTTCATCATGACCTTAATTTGATTTAAATATTCATGTACTGCTTCATTAAGTTCTTAAATTACTTTGATTAATAAGGCATTCTTGCCTTTTATATATGGATGGTGTGTTGGAATAGATATATTTAAAATTGTTCATAGCTAGAGTTTTAAAGAAAATCTCCTGGACATTTTTGCTTCAAATAGCATTATTTTGCACTTGACTAGGCATTGGGGATGATTTTCAATTTTATGAAATAATTTCTTTTGATTTTAATTCTTTTTGCCTTTTAAAATCAAGTCCAGAACGACAACAAACTTCTCTGCTTTGTCTGCATGTATTTGGCTGTGTTTCACTGTGAAATGCACTGCTGTTCTTTTAGCACCAAAATGTTGGCACACATTCCTGAAAATTTCACACCATCTCTTGCTGGATCAGCAAGCTTAACCTACCAAAATCTGGTGTTGTGCAATGGTTTTTGACTGATAATCAATCTTTATGCTGCTCGACAGTTGTTGCTGGGACACAGACTAGAGCAGGTGGCAGATGTGCCTCGTCTTTGGAGAAAAGAAATAGTAGGTGAGCTTGGACACAGAAGCACATCACATGTCCATTAAGAAGACTTTTACAAAGATAAGTGTCATAGTTTTTTTTTTTTAAATCACTCGTGGTGAGTTAAACTCCTGAGAAAATCAAAATGTGGTCATTTAGCGTATCTCAAAAGACTTGTCTAAATGTGTATCATCTTACTCATCAAAATGAGACTGCCTTTCTAAGCATGGGTTGTGGACAAGTCAATGTGCATATGCAAAGATCATGAAGTTTTGGGGAAAATTCTGAGCAAGGAGGCTTTTTTAGAAGTTGGAGAAATGAGCATCCTGAAGTTTGCCTTGAAACAGCTGTTAAAGACTGGGTGTCTTAGATGCACCTTTCCTGCCTGTATATGAATCTATAATACCAACTATCCCAAAAGAGACTGTTCAAGGTGATGATGCACTGATTTTTTAACATTTAGTCCACTGGAGACTTTAGTATTTAATTCCTTTCAGTAGATATTTGTTGAGGCCGTACTAAGTGCCTAGAATTAGGCATTTATGCCAATTATACTCTGCACTGTGTGGGGATATTCAAGGAGGTAACAATCTTGCTGAGATAAAAAGAAATAAATATGAGCACAAAGAATAATGAAAGATTACATAATTGTGTGGGCCCTCAGAAGAAAGCTCATTATTGCTTGTTGCTTGGGAAGGCAAAATAAATGGCAATATTTATTCTAACCATTGGATTTTTGTGGAAAAAAAAATTTTTTTCATTCTTGGGATGAGAAAGGCAAAAGTGTTATTAGAGAATGCTGACGAATTGCACATAAAATCCTAACAGAGAAAATATCATATGCTCGAGGTAATTTTAATTCCTAAGTTATTGCCTCCTCTCCCTGCTCTCCGCAGGATCTTCACAGATGGCCAGGGGCTCAGAGTATGTAATCTTTTTATTGTATACCTGAAAAAATCCCCCTAACCAAAAGGTCTTATTAGGATCAATGTCAGGGTCAAAACTGACATAAAAGATTAGAGATAGAAATTCAATTATAGGGCCATGGTCACATTTTTAGGATGGGCTAAATAAATATTTTAGAAGTAGCCATTTCTGTCCAGGCTTATCTTCTCCTCTTCAATATTTCTATGTTCCACCAATCTAGAACTCTCTGGCCCTGATTTTACTTTTATGCCTTCAATCATGTCCACCACCATGATTAGAAATAGACTTCCTCCCTTTTCAACTTTATCTGTTAAAATCCCCTCCAAAGCCCAACTCAGATGTCAGTTCCCCTCCATGAAGCCTTCCCCGAAACCTCCCTCTGTTAGGCTGCAAGCTTCTTGAAAGCAGAACCTATGGTTTTATATTTTTATATATCTCATGCCTTCGCAGGATGTTAGTTTAATTGTTTTAATTCTTGTTCAGGAAATAGGCATCTTTTTTTACATTTTGATATTGTATGTTTTTTCTTTCCAATATTCTTGCAGGAGTGACTTTACAGATAGCATAATTTAACTGTTTTGTTGAAATTGTAGAGAGACACCAAGGGACTATCATTAATTAAGCCATTTAGGAAGTTTTTATGTTTATATCCCACAGTTTATGTCTTTATTCATATCTTCTATTTTTTTTGCTTTCTCAAGGAACATGTTTACTTAGTAAAGTTCTTCAGATCAAATGCCTGAGGATCAATAGAAATCTATTCATTAATAAAATAGCTGCTGTTTACAAAGCCTTATAAGGTTTACAAAATGTTGCCTTGTTGACTGATTCCCACATAATAGCTAGGTGTTATACTGGGTAGAGCACTGGAATCAGTAAGACAAGTTTAAATATGGCCTCCAATATTTACTAACTGTGTGATCCTGGACAAGTTACTTTTCTGTTGTTTGCCTCTGCTTTCTCATCTGTAAAATGGAAATAATTATAGCACCTACCTCTCAGGGTTGCTGTGCAGATCAAATTAAATAAGCATTGTTAATTATTTAGCAGAGTAGTTGTAAATTGTAAATCTTGGGAGACAGGTGGTACAAGTATTTTGTTCCTATTCTGGATGAGAAATAAATCTAAGTCACTTACCCAGGGTCACACAACAAGTGATATCTAAAGTAGGATTTGAAAGGTGATGGAAAAAAATAATGGATTTGGAATCAAAGGTTTTGGATTTAATTCTTAGCTATAGCACCTTCCATTGCTAGTTACACTTTGGTCAGATCATTTCACAGGTTTGGGCCTCATTTCTTTGCCTTTCAAATAAGGGAGTTGGATTAGACGGCCTGACTCTTAAGGCCTGCCTGCTTTTTGCCATGATAGTTTTTAGTATTGTGGGTAGGACTGGGAGAAATATAGGCCTAAAAGTATAAGAATTGGCTCCTGTCTTCCAGGAGATTAAAGTTTTAGGAAAAAGTCAAGGAAGAAATTGATTGGGCCCAGCATCATGCTCACAGTCTTGACCTGAATTTTCACTGTATGAAAGAGGGATTGTTATTAAAATATTGTTTTGCATTTGTACTGTTTCTTGTAGCCCACTCTGCTATTTTGCATTCAAGGTTATAATTTATAGTGATTCATATCGGTCATGTGTTTTGTTAAGCAGAAATGAAACTGAATACTATGAATAAGATTTTACGTCTTTTATATTGTGAAGATGCAGTTACGGAGGGGGGTGGGAATCTATGAAAAGATTTCTCGATAATGTACCTGAGATCTAAATTTAAACCTAGAGATTTTCTGCTAAATGCCATGCGATCTACAAAATGAAATAATTTGCTGTGACAGCTTGTGATTGACAAGAATATGTGTGAGCACGTTTAAAATAGGGCATCTTTTCTTGCTGAAGTGTCAGTGAAATGATGGATTCTCATCATTTTAATTATTGATGATTTGGAAATGTTTCAATTCCAAGACACATTCTAAATAGCAGCCTAACACATTTGCTGGTATCTGCAACCAAAAGGAAATGTTCTGTCATTCTTTGTTTTTCAAAAAATGCATTAGTTTAATGAACCTAGATTTATTCATTTTCTTACATGTTAGCCCAGTCTGTTGATTTCAAAACAGTTTTTATTAAAGCCTAAATTCAGAGTTGTGAGCTATCACTAACACCATGCATCTATTGTTAATTCTGAAGAAGTTCCACAGGACTGTCTACACCAAAAGTCCTGAGACCTTCCAAAACTTTGGACAAAGACCCTAGACTTTTTGTGGTTGTTCAGCCGTTTTTCTGTTGAGGATCCTACTCTTTATGACTCTATTTGGGGTTTTCTTAGCAAAGATAGTGTAGTAGTTTGCCATTTCCTTCTCCAGCTCATTTTGCAGGTGAGGAAATTGAGGCAAACAGGGTGAAATGGCTTGCCTAGGGTCACATAGCTAATAAGTACCTGAGGCCACATTTGAACTCAGGAAAGTGGGTCCTCCTGACCTCAGGTCCAGCATTCTATCCTCTGGGCTACCTGGTCCTAGGCTTCAGCACTCAGATAGGGTGTGAGGGCTAGCTTCCCACACCACTGACTTTCATGTACCCATATTGTTTGTGTGATTACATATAGATATATGCAGAGGTACATAGAGAATATGTGAATCTGCCAGTCCGGCCGCTCCATCTTTCACCAAGCTGCTTGACTCCAAAACTAGAGCTGTTATATAGTTAGTGAATGAATACTTTGGTAGTATTTGAATATGTCCACACTTCCAATTAAATCCCAGAAGGAAAGAAGATAGTCAAATGTCCCTGACCTGACGTCTGTGTCCTTGTTACTAGATCTGTAACCCAACGAAACATTGTCATCATGCGGTTGAGTCTGCATCTGAATACTGATAATGATGTGCCCCATTCCAGAAGATCTTTGTTCATATCTGTCATAATGGGGAAGAATCTGATTAACAAAATTACAGTAATTGACAGAGGTTACCCCTTCTAGGATTTATTAGAAAATTTAGATTAGATAAATTTGTAGATGGATAAATTTATTAAAATTTTCTTAAAGATCAAAAAGTCATCAAGAAACAATGTGGTGTAGTAGAGTGAGCACAGGATTTAGAGTCAAAGGACTTGGGTTCAGATTCTGAGCCTACTGTTGATTGTGTGACCTTAGGGAAAAGTAATTTTACTTCATTGAGCCTCTGTTTCCAAAGATGACCTCTGAGGTCATTAAATCTATATTTATAGATATAAATCTTTATTCTATGACCCAAAGAAATTAATTACTAATAGTAAAAATTTTAGTGACAGACTCATAGGGGATACTTCATTACATCAGTAACTACTGAACAAAGAAATGTGCCAGGTATTTGGAGGGATCTGAAGAAAGCATAATAACATGTAGTTCCTTTTTTCATTAAACTTAGAGTTTAGCCAGAGACATTGAATTGAAAGTGCAATAATTAGAGAACAAGTGCGTGCTGTAGGAGTTCAGAGAGGGTAAATGTCTGGAGGTTGTAGAGGGGTTTTTTGTTCGGGTTCAGACTAAATGGCCTCTGAAATCCCTTCCACTGTGAGTCCCTAAGATGTTGTGAATTATATAGGCTAGAGTAGTTGGTGAAGGTTTCACAGAGATGACAAGATTTGAGCTAGATCTTATAGGATAAATCAGGATCCAAAACAAATTTTGAAAGAGGAGAGCGCTGGCTTCAATACCAATAACATGAAATTCATTTGGAAAAAGTGTGAAATCATACTTGGGTTAAAAAAAACCCAGTGTCACTGGTACATAGTTAGGCAGAATTTGTGGGAAAACGAACAAATAAAAACAAAAACAAAATCAGGGTTTTACTAGGCTGAAAACTCAGCATTTGTCAGCAGATGATGTGGACAAAAGACCTAATGCATGGTTGACCTCCATTTAGAGAACCATGGCTTCCAGCAATCAGGAGATGATTCGGTGTACTCTATGTTTTGTCTGAGTCTCTTAATCTGTAGTATTGTATTTAGTTTTGGGATGCTGAGTTTAAGCTGGAGGGGTTCATGGGAGGACCACCAGAATTATGAAGGGCCCTAAGTCTATGTCCTGTAAAGATAAGTTGATGGGAAAGAGAAGACTTGAAGGAGTTTGGAGGTGGGAGGGGAAAAATATATGAGAATCATTTTCAGGTATTTGAAAAGTTGTCATGATGAAGAGTAATTAGTCTTTTTCTGTTTGGCCCAGGGGGCAGAGTAGGGAGTAGTCATTGGAAGTTGCAAATAGGCAAAGAGGAAAACTCATCTTCCTGTGTTCAAATCTGATCTCAGACACTTAATAGCTGTGTCACCCTGAGCAAGTCATTAACCTTGTTTGCCTCAGTTTCCTCATCTGTAAAATGAGCTGGAGAAAGAAATGGCAAACTGCTCTAGTATCTTTACCAAGGAAACCCCAAATGGGGTCATGAAGAGTAAGACTGAATGGCTGAAGTGACTGAACAACAACAGATAAAAATAAGTTGAAAGGGTTGCCTCAAGAGGTATTGCTTCCTTTTCCTTCCAGGTGTTTGAATGGAGGCTGGATGACCACTTTTTAGGCATTTTACAGTGGAGAATATTTTTTAGGTATGGGTTGAACTAGGTGATTGCTAATATCCCTTCTAAGTTCTGTGCTTCCACGAGTAGAACTTACCTATCTGGCAGAGAATACTTTAAAGATTCTAATTCTCAGAACCATGGGCATGGTGCATGTAACGGGCGAGATGGACAGTAAAGGAACTTGACTAACTAAAGTGAGTCTAATTTGGGACTTGTACAGGAGTAAAAGGAAACATTTGGCTAAATTTGTTATGAATGATCTTCAAAGCTTGGGAGGCATTGGAGGTGAGGGCTTGATGTTGCAAGTCATTGGGATCGTGTGTAGATTTCTGAGTAGAGGAATAGTATGATAGTCTGGTAACATCCTTACCGGGATGGATTAGAGAGATTAGAGGCAGGCGGTTGAGAAGAATGTTGTCCTCATCCTGGCATGAAATGATAAGGTTTTACAGGTAAGATGATGGCAGTAGGAGGCAGGACAAGTTTCAAAGCAAGAAATGAAAGTGGTTCCACAGATATATCTTGGGAAGGATTACAGATTTGTGTTTGGGCATGTTGATTTGTCGAGTGTAAGGTGACAGTGGAACATTTAAACAAAGATGTCTGATTGACATTTAACAGTGAACAAGAGGCGAAGGTATTGGTGAGACACAGTACTGAAAACAGATATTTGGGAGGTGACATTATTGAGGTGATCACTGAAGTCATAAAAATGGATGCATTCATCAAGACAGCACAATTATCTGAAGAGAAAGCCTTTGAGGGGCAGAATGACATAAAGGAGTCGGCACTGGAAATAGAGAAGAAACAACTTCATGTCCGGCAGTACATAAGGTGACAGACTAGCTAATCTAGTGGTCATTAGAACTTCCAGCTGAAAAATCTGTCAGATATGCCGTAAGATAGGGAAAGCCAGCTAATCAATTAATCAATCAACGTTTATTAAATGCCTACTGTGGACCAGGCATTGTGTTAAGCGAGGGGATCCAAAAGAGGCAAAAGACAGTGTCTGCCTTCAAGGAGCATACATGGGGAAGACAATGTGGAAACAATGGCCAACTATATACCGGAGAAATAGGAAATAATCAATAGAGGGAAAGCATTAAAATTAAGGGGGGATGGAAAAGACTTTCTGTTGAAAGTGGGATTTTAGTGGGTGCCTAAAAGAAGTAAAGGATTCCAGTAGGTAGAGAAGAGGAAAGAGAGAGTTCCAGAGGTCAGGGAAAACCAGAGAAAATGAGAGGTGAAGTGTCTTGTCTGTAGAGTATCCAGGAAGCCATCTGATCACAGAGTGTGTGACAGGGAGTAAGGTGTAAAAAGATTGGAAAGGTGGGAGGGGACTAGGTTATGAAGGGCTGCAGATGCCAAATAACATCTCTGCCCAAGAAGGCAAGAGAGAAAATTTCTACAAGTGACTTCCCATAACCTCAAATCTACACCTGTGCTCCTTGCTATTCATTTTTGAAATATAGTTATTTCCCCCTCCCCCTAGAACTCACTGTTTATTCAAAAACACTTCTAATTTTCTGCAATCAACCTTGATATGCCTCACTAGAGCTTTCAGGTACAATCAGTGTTTGCTGCCATAGACACATTCTCCTCTTCCCTTGTAGCCTTACTTCACACCTCCATGGTTTTGTTGGGTGAAATACCTCATCGGACTCAGAACCTGGTTTATTTAAAATGACCCTTTTAGGTACTTTCGTGCAGAGGTAGTGTATACAAATCTTTTCATGTCCTAGGGCTAGTCTTAACTTTTAAACTGAAAGAGTAGCATGACTGCCACAAGTTATTTAAAAAGAGTTCATAGAAAAGTTCAGGGAAAGGGTGACAACACTTTGATTGACACAAAAGATGGGATGTTTGTAATTTTAATCAAATTTAAATTGAAGACATACTTCAAATAATATGTCAAGCTAATGTTATTGAGTTTAAAATCTAATGACAACCACTGTCATTATTAGTTAAATATAGCCATTGTGCCTGTGGCAATAAAGGATGACACTTAAGAACATGCAGAAACAAAGAGCTCAAGCATTTAAAGAAAAGGGAGTAACTAGAAACTCCATTGAACACAGGAATGTGACCTGGATCTAATCTATTTACTAAACACAGAAGCAATTGTATTGGGGGCAGATGACATAATTGAATGTAACATTATGTTTTCTTACTGTCAGAACATTTATATTTTAAAAACTCATCATGCTCCAAAGAAATGATGTGCTCTTTCATACTTAATGCCATTATCTATAACTATCTGACAGTCATAACAACATTAATGTGTTTTCAATGTATTACCCAATTGCAAGGAAATAAATTTGAAAAAAAAGCAATATGATTTTTTTATAATTTCATTGATTTGACATTTTAATCCTTGTCTTTTCCATAGTGACAGGATACATTAAAAATGGTAAATCGCAGGTGTGTGATTTATATAATTTTATAATAAAGAAAAAAATCAGCTCTTTAGGTATAGGCAAAGTATATATTTAAACATAGACAGAAGATACATAAAGAAACTCTGGGTGTAGCTATCATCCCTTATCTCTCTTCTTTCAGGCCATCTCCTTCAAAAAACTACTTGTACTTAGCCTTGTTTTCTTATTAAAAAAATAAAGAAAGAAAAACAACCTTCTGCAAACTGATTTCTGACCTCATCATAAGTTGAAATTATTCTCTCCAAAATTAGCAGTTAATTTCCAAAACTCGTGATCTTTTCTCCATTTTCATCCATTCTGACATCTCTGAAGAATTTTATACTGTTGTCTCTTTTCTCCTCTTGGGTGTGGTTTCTACTCTGAATTTTTATTTTATATTTTATTTTTATATTTATGTTTTTTAAATGACATTATTCTCTTTTGGTTATCCTTCCTTATCTGACCTCTCCTTCTCATTGCCATTTCTGGTTCTTCATTCATGTCTTGTCCATGAGCTATAAATGAATGTCAAGCCTCTGTCTTCTGCCCTCTTCTCTTTCCCCTCTGTAAACCCTTATCTCAAAGTTCCATTTGCATGGGACTTTCCTTGTTGGTGGGGATTGGGATGGAATTGGCAAGAGCTTGAGAGAAGACAGAGTCTGATCTGGCTTTCTGCTTTAAGAGAGAAGACATGTAGATCTAGACTCCTTTGAGGGCCCTAAAATAAGAGAAAGACTCTGGGAAGAAGCCAACATGTAGAGGAATCAGCATCTTGATCATGTTGCAATACGTAGCTTACTACAAGAGATTTCAGGGAATTTTCCCCTTAGAAGGGGAAGTGCTAAGATTTTTTGTGTTGAGCTGAGTTACATCGTTCCCGAAGGGGGACTTTGTTTACTTTGTGTATTGTCTGGTATAAATTCTCATATATATACTTATGATTTCTTTTTTGCTATGGACTTGGATAAATTGGTTTATTTTGCTGTTCACTGTGATCATTTATTGTGAAACTGGCACTTGGTGGGAAGGAAGTGAAGTCTTGGAGATATAGCTTTGAACACCCTTTCACCATTAACAGGAGGGATTAGGAGCTTAACCTGAACATAAAAATTATTTCCCTCAGAGTAACAATATTTAAGGGAGCAGATAGCATTCTAGTGTGATACTCTGAGGAGAGCAGAGTGGCCAGCCTCTGGCCCCATTCTCCTACTTCCCCTTCTGTCAAGAATCAAAGTCTCAAAGACCTAAAACATTCCCAAGGAATTCTTGAGACAAAATGCCATCCCCATCTAGAGAAATGAAGCAGACTATTTTCTCCTTTGTTATGTTTGGTTTTGCTTAGTTTTACTCATGCTTTCTCCCAATTGTTTTAATTCTTCTATGCAACACGACTAATGTGAAAATGTGTTTAATAAGAATGTGTGTAGAGCCCATGTAAGACTGCATGTTGTCTTGGAGAGGGAGTGGGGGAAAATTTAAAATTTATAGATGTGATTGTTGAAAATTGAAAACAAATTTTGAAAAAAAAGAATCAAGGTCTCCCTTGGAGAGGGGTAGAGGGAGGAGACTCAAGAGATGTCTATTCTTGCCTTTCTGTGAGACACACCTAGACAGATCTGTTTGGACATGTATAACCTACAGGGGTAAAATAAGACACACTGCACCATACCACACTTAGACTCCTTGTGTTTCTATACTCTCATACTTGGTTACTTATTTGTTCCCATGGGTTAAGTTATCACTCTGTGGATAAATTATAGATCTACAAATCTGACCACATTCTCTCTCTCCTGAACTCCAGTCCTACATTGAAAATCTCAGTGTGTACAAAGCAAAACTCATCGTTCCTCCAGAGGTCCGCCCACACCTCTGAACTCCCCTTTTACTAGGTTTGCAGCCGTACGTCATAATTGACTCCTCACGTCATCACACTACATATCAAATCAGTTGCTAATTCTTGTAATTTCTGTCTTCACAATATCTCCTTCAGTCACATAGCCATCACCCTAGCTCAAGCCTTCATTATTTCTTACCTAAAGCATTGTGGTAGCCTCGTCTTTGACTTTCCTGCCTTGGTCTCCCCCTATTCCAGTCCCTCCTCCCCTGAACTGCTACAGAGAGTTTCCTAAAGCTCAGATGTGACCATGTCAGCCCCTACTCAGTACACCCCAGTGGCTGCCTCTTTGTCATCTTCCTGCCTCTCTAATCTTTTCACATATTAATGGCCTTCATGGAATCTGTGATCCAGCCATACAAGCCCCCTTGCTGTGCATCATGGCTTTGTACTCACTGTTCCTCCACTTTCTACCTTTTGGAATTTCTGATTTCCTTCAAGCACCAGTTGAAGTGCCCTCTTCTCCAGGAGTTATTGCCTGGTCTCTACAGCTTCGAGTGCCTTCCCATCCACTTGTTCTGTCATTTCAGCTGTTTCTGACTCTTTGTGACCCCGTTTGGGGTTTTCTTGGCAAAGGTCTTGGAATGATTTGCCATTTGCTTCTCTAGCTCATTATGTAGATGAAGGGTGAAGTGACTTTCCCAGGGTTACACAGCTAGGAAGGTCTGAGGCTGGATTTGAACTCAGGAAGGGGAATCTTCCTGACTCCAAGCCCAGCCCTCCTCCTTTCTGTCCACTTTCTATGTGTCTTACGTGTATATATAGTATATACACACACACATACATGTATACACATGCACCCACCCATGCACACATAACACATGTACAGATACACGCACACATGCACACATGTATATATGCACATGACAAATATACATGTATACACATACATGTATACACATAAATATACATGCACACACCGGTACACACATGTATGCGCATGCACACATACATGTATATTCGTGTATACATGCATATATGTGTACATGTGTATACACAAGCACATCTATAAAATGCACATGTTCTTCTTCCCATTGGAATATAGTAAACTCTCTGAAAGCAGAGAGCATTCTGCTTAAGTCTTTCTATCCTCAGCACTTAGCACAATGCCTGCCATATAGTGAGCTCTTAACGTGCTCAAACTTAATGATTTACTTCATAGTATGGCTGATGGAGGAATGGACTTGAATTTCTACTGTCATTGGATAGGCCAAGTAGGTTACTTGAGCCTTTGGTCTTTATCATCTGGCTTTAAGCAGATTCTGTCTAGACTCCAGCTCCCACACTCTGGTGATTCACTCGCCTGACCTTTTGATGCTGTCAAGGTCATAGCTATTCCCAGTCTTCTTCATCTAAAACAGGAGAGAACAAACTCAAAGAGAAATAACAGAGGCTCATAGTCACAGGCTACCAGTCTCAGAAGAGGAAGGTCTGAGACCCTTATATCATTGTTTCTTTCACCTAACCTGAAGCTAGGCAGGAAGTAGACCAGGGGAGTGGCCCTGGCTGACTGGCACCTTTCCTGCCATCATCCAATCACAGATACCTCTTTACCACATAGATATCAGGCTAGAACCAATTATTGGCTATCTGGTCCACACTAAAAAGCTGGATACTGCTATTGTGCTTCCTACCTTTTTCCACATGGGGGAATGGCATAAGCAGCTCCTCTTCCCCCTCCATATTACATAAAGATTAGAAAATTCAGCCACAAGGATGAAAATTGTTGCACTCATTATGAAGGGAACTCTCAGGATTTCCCTACCCTCTTGAGAACATCTTTGCTGATATCGCTCATCCTTCCATTGCCCTAATTAGCAAACATATCACTCCCTATTCTCCCACCCTTGTAGCAAAGAATAAAACAGGAAAAGAAAGGGTAAAAGCAATTTGGTAAAAACGATCCCGCACATTCAGGTAAAGTTCCTAACTAACTGGCCCTCACCTCTGCAAAGAGGATGGAAGAAAATACCTGTTCACTAAGAAAGTAACTTCCTATGGTCTTATTTTTCCCTTTCTTGCCCCTTTCTTGGGCATTTTCCCAGCCAGTTACTTGACTTTTGAGTACTTTGTCAGGATGAGAGTATACTCTAGGGACCTGTAAGTTCTCAGTTCCTCCAAGGTGACTCAATCAAGGGATAGGAGTTTACTCCTCTCTTGGCCTGTGGTCTGGTCTAGGAGCTACCAAAGCTTTGCTATCTAGGATCTGCAAAGAATTCCCTTTCCAGAGCCTCTACCAGCTCCACCACGCCAGCCAGTACTCTTCCTCATCTGTGGACTGCCACTCAGGACTGAGACCCAGATCAGCAGCTCAGTTTCCTCAGGGGCTTTAGGCCAAGGGCTCCAAAAATGGACGCTGCTACTGCTGACATCACTGCCACCACCTGGGGCCAGAGCTAGGGGAGGATACCTGCTCTCTTCTCACCAAGGTGAAAAAGCTTTCTCACTGACCTTTGAAGCTATCTTTGGCATTTGTGGGTTGAGGGATGTCGCTGGAAATTCCACCCCTGAGGCCTGTACTGGTCCTGTTCCTGCCTGTGCCACATGGGCAAGGCTGGGCTGGGCTCCATGCGCTGTGCTCCGCACCCTGTGTGATAGACCTTTCTTGTTGGCCTTCCAGGCTACGTTAGCCTGGAAATCTCTTTCACACTGTCGTATTGTGACTTCTGCTGCTCTAGAATTTGTTTAGAGTCATTTTCAGAGGTTTACACAGGGCTGTGTAGGAAAAGCTAGTGTATGTGTGTCTTTCTACTCTGCCATCTTGGCTCCGCCCAAGTCACTTAACTTTTCAAACCTCATCTGTTAAATAAGGGGTTGAACTAGATGATATCTGAGGTCCCTACCAGCTCCGAATCTATGATTCAAGTCTTTGCAAATATTCCTAATAATATCATGTGTATGTGTGTGTATGTGTGCGTGTGCATGCACACGTGTGTATTTATATTGTTTGATTCTCACAGCAGTCTTCTGAGTTAGGTGTTATTATTTTCCTCTATTGTATATATGAAGAAACTGGGGCCAATAGAGGGTAAGTGACTTCCCTGAGCTTCATTAGCTTGGGGTTCAAGATATATGGGATTTGAACTCAGGATTTTCTGACTCCAAGTTCAACACTCTCTCTACTGTGCCACCTAACTGCATAAAAATGCTGCTTTAAGTAATTTGTCACACATCAGACTTGAATCTTTGACCTCCTTAGAATAAATGCCTAGTAGCAGAGTCTCTGAGTTAAAAGATATGGACAATTTTATTCACTTTTTTTTTAGCATAATTCCAAATTAGGCTACAGAACGGTTGGTTCAATTTATAACTCTACTGATGGTATAGTGTGCGCCAGGCTCCCTTTCATTAAGATTTATGTGTGGGAATCGTAGATGACTCCTGGATTACTTTGGAGTAGTGTCCCTATCATCTGTGTGGACTGGTGAACCAAAGGAAGTGAACAGACCACATGCAAGCAAGCTGACCAATAGAATTAGCCAGCACAGAATTTCTACCCCTAAGTTCATGTGTCGATTTTGGCATACCAGAAGGCTGGATGGAGGCCGGGGTAATGAATGTGTAGAGTCACTAATGGTCGTAGATAGAAAATGACCAGGAGGGAAAGGGTGTATACTGTACACACAAGAGATGCTTAATAAATGCTTGTTGACTTGACTTGACTTGTTCACCTTGTTGAATGGGTTGGAACTCCCAGATGATAAGGCTGTGGGGTACAGTTATGAAATCCTTGAGGGCTTTGACAGTTTCTCCTGTAGTACAAAGGTCTACCTCGGGGACAACTCACAGGAACTTAGCAAGGAGCTCTGCAGCTAGGAAAAAGAAGTTTGAGCAGGGAAATTCTGTGACCAAGGAATAGGAATATTCCTGAAAACTGCCCTACTTAACTTATGTACATTTTTAAAAATTCAAAATGTAAGGAAATTGTGGGGATCATACAGGAAGAATCATGCTTTCCGGAGTTCAGGAACGTTAAGAGAAATAGCTTTGACTTTGAGTAGAAAATGAAGTCACTAGAAAAGTGAACTAGTTAGAATGTTACAGAAGGATCATGTCCCTAAGGACTGAAATACAGAAGGGTCCATTTATCCTGAAAGTAAATGAGCATCACCACTGCTGCCATCGGATAGTGACCGCCTGTCCTTTTGGGCAAACGTTGTCTTTTGGTCAGTCTCATAGCACGTGGGTGATCTCTGGGAGAGGGCACTTGGTTTTTCCTATTTCCAGTTTGTGGTAAAGCCTAATGTTGATAATAAGCTTTTGCAAAATGGACAGCCCTTAACCAAAGCAGTTAAACAGTAAGTGTTTCACATTGCAATATACCTCAATCTTAATAAAATGTAGGACGTGAGTTTTAAAATACCTACAAGACAATGTGACATTCTTTTGGAGTCTCCACCTTTCAGAAGGAATTAACATAGTTTGATCAACATACTTTTCATTCTTTCTCCTTCTTAAATTGCTTTGCACACCCAATCTATGCTATCAGTAGACTTTGTTGAAGTGTGAAGGGGAGGACTGACAGACACTCTGGAAAAGTGAGATTTGTCTATAAGGATTATTTTTTTTGTCTTCATCACTTTCTAACCTTAGGAGACAGTCATCAAGAGCTGGAATGCCCCTTGGAGATAATTTTGTCCAAGCTTCCTCCTTTTTCAGATAAGGAAACAGACTCAGAAAAGGGAAATCCTTTAGTGAGGCACTTGTGGCATAAAAGTCTATCAGAGTTTTGTAAACCTCCCCCGCCCCCCCCCCCATCCAGAAACCTAAGAAATGTATTTTAAAATACCTAGAAAGTAAACACAACATGCACCCGCCCCACACACAAATGTTTCTAATACTGCTCTGTTTGGCCGTATAAATTTCAAGGTAAATAACACTGGATATAATCATAGTAACACTTTAAGGTTTGCAAAGCACTTAAATATCTTACTTCATTTTATCCTAACCACAGCTCTCCAAGGAAGGTGCTTCTTTTATCATTCCCTTATCATACAGCTAAGGAAACTGAGGTAGAGAAGGATTAAGTGATTTGCCCAGGGTCATGCGGCTAGTGTCTAAGTGTCTGAAGTTAGGATTTAAATTCAGGTATTCCCGACTTCTGGAGAAAGAGATGGCAAACCACTCCATTGTCTTTACCAAGAAAACACCAAATGGGCTCACAAAGAGTCCGACGTGACTGAAACAACGGAGCAGCAACAGCAAATTTCCGAATTCAAATAAGAATTAAGAGAAATTTGTCTTTGTAATTCCTCGCCCCGCCTTGTCCCCTTTTGGGGATGCTCTGTTCTCCAGCTCCAGGTACTCAGCATCATTCTGCTTTCGGACTCTTCCTACCAACAAGAGAAAGGCTCTGAATAGTTAATCAGGGACCAACGCATCCCAACTAGAGTGTTATCCTTCTTACACTGTTTAAACTTCCTTTGCTTCTCAAACCCAGATTGTAGTTATGTACTCTTAAGAAAATTGAAAGTATCTCAAGAAAGTAGAGAAAAAATTGGGGAGGGGATGTCTTTGTTGCCTCTGAAATTATGGCAAGAACAAAGTTGATCCTGAAGGTGAACCTGCTTTAATAATTTTGTGTTGACTAGTAAGGGAGATGGTGCTATCAAGAAGAAGCTGTGTCCTCATGAGTCCTTGTTCTTTTTGGAGAGTTCAAAGAAGGTTGGCCTCATGGTGGCGGCTGAAGACACATAAGAGAGAGCTACTGGGGAGTATAGAGTATGTCCTTCTTTAACGAGCTTCTTTCCACAAAAATTCCAAGACCTAGAGTCTTCTCTGCCTGATCATTGCTATGCATAGTCAGTCAGCCCTCTCTCCTTAGTTGTTCCTTAACCCATTCTTCTACCTCCAGTCACAGGTGGGTTTCCAATATGCTTCCCAGTCCATCCCCAAGAGCGATCACTACTTTCCTTTGACATTATCAAAATCATATACATCTTCTAAGAGCCCAGCTCAAATGCCACTCTTTTCATGAAGCTATCCTCGATTTACTGAAGGCAAGTGGAAATAACATTCCCTTCTTCTGAATTCATGTGATACTTTGGATCTATCTTATTCATTTCGTTTTCTCTATTTTAATCATAATTATAGTTATATGCCTGTCTCATGTCTTCTATCAGATTGTGAAGTCCTTATCTCATTTATGACCTCTATAGAGCCTTTTGCCTAGAAAAATGTATATGGAAATAAAGAACAAATACATGTTAAAGGTAAGAAAGATGTGTTGACTTAAAGAAATGAAATATTCATAGAAAATGGCAACTCAATTTTTCTAGGGGACTGGAGAAACTAAGTTGGGATTTGAGGGTGAGAATTAGGAAAAACTTAGGATTGGGATGGGATTGATATGGCTATAGACAGAGATATCCAGGGATAATTATATAAAGATCACACAGCACTAAGTAATCAAGAAATGGAGAGAAAAAAGAAAAGATTGAAAGTGTTATTGCAATGATTGAGGTGATTATGTCTTGCCTGAAAAGGCTTCATGGAGAACATGAGTCTTGAACAAAGATCAGGAGTATTAATATATTCCAAAAAACAATTATGAGTCTCCCCAGTGTTCCAAAGAGTGATATGATTGACAGTATTCTTTAGGTGATCCACACCACTGTGTGTCTGTCACATTCATTCATCATGGTATTTTTCAAAACAACTACTTACCAATCTAAATTTGTGTTTTGTATTATTAAATTAAGAAAACCAATTTCAAGACATTTTTCCTCTTTTCTATTACTACTACATGCTATTAGTAAATTACATAATCACATCACTGAAATTCTCAAATGAGCAACTATATTTTCCTCTTTCTTTTGAGTTTGCTTTAAGAAGGACTCAGATACAAGTCTATTTGCAACATTTGATTCCAATGCTTCTCCCACATTAAAATCTCCTAATGTTTTATATAGATTAAAAATATAATCCTACTCTTATTGACCATCAGCCCACCTATCATCCCACTCTCCCCTTCTGTTTAGATGCTTAGAGTTTTCCATATTTCCTCTTACCTCGGTAGCTTTTTTCCAAAGCCTGGATATTTTCCAGACTTTACCTGTGACCTTCTCCTTTCTGCTATTGGCTCCCCTCCAGGACCCAGACTCCAGTAAGTGCAGTAAGGGACAGGATAATGAAAGCGCTAATTAATCACTATTAGTAAAAGGTTAATCTCTTTCCAAATACAGTGTAGCTGCAATTTAAATAAGGGTCAGCTTAATGAGGTAATCATTGTACTGCTATATGGAAAATAGTAATTCAGTTTCGAATCCGCTCTTAAGCTCCATAGATCAACAGGACTTGTAACCATAGTTCTCCTGGTGCCTGCAGGGAATGATTGTCTCATGTTCTCCCATAGTCACAGATGTTCCTGATTAAGCAAAGTCACCATCTTTTTGAGGAGAGAAATATTGGTTAGGTGAACTGGAACTTTTACGTGGAGGTAAAGTAGATGATTCACAAGCATTCTTTGAGGATGTTTGCATCCACTGAGACAATTGTCAAGGTACAACATTATATAGAACCAGTTTTGAAATAGTAGTCATACCTAAAAAAGAAATGATCTGAGATTAGATGGGGAAAGGTCAAGACTTTTCATTTTCCATTGTTTTATTTTTTCCTTTGCTACTAAAGTTTGCCCTTTAGAATGGGCTTTTTGGATCATTGAAGCCATAAAGAGCATGTGATGATTCCAGATAGTGGTCCTTGAACTGCCTTTTAGAGTGGTTCAGAAATACCTGGGGAAGACTGGGATGTATATAGGCATATGCAAAATAAATACACTTTAATTTTGGGGGGGAATAGTAGTAAATGGAGGATCAGGGAAGGCATTATGTGGAATAAAAAGTGGGTCTTGAATGGATCCTTGAAGGAAATTAGGCATTCTGAGAGGCAGAGGTGAGGAGAGAATGTATTCTAGTCATGGGAAATAAAGAAAAGGCCTGGATGTGGAAGATGGAGAACTATATATGAGGATAAGTAAGAAGGCCAGTTTGGCTAGACCATAATATGGGTCAGGGCTGGAAAAGTTGATTGGAACTAGTTTGTGATGACCTTTAAGTGCCAAAAAAAGAGGAATTTAGATTTGATCCTAGAAGTAATAGAGAGATACTGTAATTTAAGGAGTGGGAGAGAGACATAGTACTTTTGAAGTCACTCTAGCAATCTGGGAATATGTTTGGTGGGAAAAAATGAGTTCTGTTTTAGACATGTTGAGTTGCTGTCTGTGGGATATCCAGTTTGAAATGTCCAATAGTCAGTTGGTGATACCAGGAGACAGACATGAGTTCCTGGGAAACCTGGGCTTCTGATTGGTCTGCATTCACCTTATCCTTTAGTCACTTAGACCCCCCATACTACTTCCTAGACTCTTAGATGTCATGATACTTTCTAGAACTGTCCAAAGGAATGAGACCCAGCTCACTGACCTGGAGTTTTCAGTCTGTCTCCCTCTCTTTCTCTGTTTTTCTATCTCTGTCTCTGTTTCTCTCTCTCCCTCTCTTTCTCTTCTTAGATATTGGAGCATTTGCCCTTTCCTAATGTTATGGTACTTGTCTATGATCACTGGATTGTCAATGACCTTGGCTCACAATCATACCTACCTGTTCATTTCATGCTTAGGTGTTCCTAATTCCCTGCTACTCATTTTTGTTCAGTCCTTTCCAGTGCGAGGGTCATTCCCCTTTGTAGAAAAGATAGAAATGTGGTAAACTGAGCAAATCTGCCTTCTCCCTGTGGACAGTTGCTCTTGTCCCATCTGCCACAAGCAAAGGTACTTTGACTGTCCTTTGACTTTCTTAATATAATATTTTAAAAAGCTGTTTTAGTTGTTTTAGTTTCCCTTGCCAACCACAGCTCATTCTGAGCTTTAGCAATCCTGACACTATTAAATCTGTGCCATGTTTTTATTTTCATTCTTTGATGCCTGGATCTTCTGAATTTTTCTTTTGAAAATCTACATTTGTGGTTGAACATCCTGTACAGTCCATGTCAGTCTTGTCAGACCAATTCCATCCCACCTCCCTAATTCTTGAATATCTCCCACCCCTCCTGAAATGACTTTCCTTACAATAGAGTCAGAGCTTATAAACATTTATTAAGCACCGATTATGTGTAGGCATTGTGTGAAGTCCTCAAAGATCTCACAAAACCACACATAGAAATAAATGTTTACTGCTTTTCACTCCATGGTATCCTACCTGTATTTCCTTTGAAAACACTGAAATCTGCTTTTCTTGATCCTAGGGTGTGTTTCAGACTAGTTTTTCTATTTTCTATCATAAATTCTTGAATGGAATGGTCAGTTCTTCCTAAAGTTCCCATCATTTTCACTGCAGCAACTGATACTTGCCTGTCAGTGAGAATCCAATAATGAATAGATTTCCTTGTTGGTTCCTTCACCTTTTGAAAGTGGAACTTATCACTAAGGCAAGTCACAGTTATTAGTTGCTCTGTTTTTATAGAAACAGTGATGCAGAAGATGGCTGGATAACTGAAGTCCCTCATGACTCCTTTATCCTGTCTCTTTGCCAAGCTTCTGATCCATTCCTAAATCATCTATTTTTCCTTTGTCCCAAATCATGTTTCTCCCTACTTTGTCTTTTATCCAATACTCTCTATGTCACTCCTTTCTGATTCCTTCTTACTGTTCAATGCTATCTCAAGTCCATTGTCCTTACCCTATTCCATAATAATTCAGTCAGTAATTATATTCCAGCAAGTCTCAGGTCTTTGTGAGGATAAAGTGAGATGTTTGTAAAGAGCTTTGCAAGCTATAAGGTACTTCATAAACGCTAGTTATTCTCTCTGAAAGGATGGACTGACCATACCCAGGGCCCAGAACACTCAGGGATAGATGACTTCAGGTGCTCATACCCTCCAACCTGCCCCAGTTCTTGAAAATCCTGTTGCCAGGCCTGGCTGGGACCCTCCAAGGCTCAGGTAGGCAAAGTTGCTACAAGGATGAGTCTGTTCCCTGTGCTAAGCACCAGATCCCACAGCACTCATTGCAAGGAAGGTCTCTAGGCAGGGACAAAACCAGGGAGAGGCAGGCTCAGAATCTTATTCATTCTTCTGGGTTCTGCTTAAATTCTACTGACACTTTAAACTTCCCATCACTTTTAGATTGTAGTGAGGGCCTGCCTCTGAACTCCTAAAGGGTTCATCCTCTGTACCATTCATTTTAGCACTTAACTATATCGTGCCTGGCAAAATTATTTCAATTAATCAATTGACGAACATTTATTAAGCAATTAGTATGTACCAGGCACTGTGTTGACCGCTGGGGATATAATAAAAAAGCAAAAACACTTCCTGTCTTCAAAGAACTCACATTCTGATGGTGGAGACAGCACATATAAAGCAGAACATGAAGATAAATACAGGGGAGAGGAGAGTTAGCCTGAGAGGGGACTGTCTCCTGTGGGCTTGTCTCTGTGGAAACAAACCCCCATCCTTGCAGAATGGGTCCTCCAGACAAGGCTGGCCTAGGCTTCAGGTGAGTCCTTTGCAGGAAAGGGAAAAGAAATAAGCATTTATATAACACATACTAGGTGTCAGGAACTATTTAATCCTTACCACCGTCCTGTGAGGTACTTCCATTTTACAGCTGAGGAAATTTAGGTTAACCGAAGTCAAATGAATCCCAAGTTCACACAGGTATTAGGTGTCTGAGGCTGGATTTGAACTGAGGTCTTCTTAACTCCAGGCTCACCATTGTATTCCCTGTGCCACCTAGCCACGCGAAACCCTTTGTTTACCTTTATTAGTCAGCCAGAAGATACACTTAGTTCAAAGTAAAAATTTAATGAAATAGCAAAGTTAGAAAAGTTGCAATAGCACATTATCCCCAATGCACATTCTCTCACAAATACATACCTCATCACTTGGTAGAGGGACACATAAGGTCTATGTGATGGATGCCATGCATAGGAAGCATGAAGGGCAAATGTGGGTAGGCTACACATGTGGAAGGGCAATGGGTGCCTCTGACCTGTAGATCTTCTGGTGTCTCATGGTGATGTCATTGGGTTGCTTCTGCTTAGGTTGGCTTTTCTCTGGCCTCAGAGTAGGTTGTCTTGGATAATTGATGCTCCTTTGGACATGCTGACTCTGTTGGGTGTGGTCACACTTGAAGTCTCATCTCTGCCAGATAGATCCCAGCAAACAGATGAAGATCATACTTAAAATCTCTCCAGTTTAGTAGTTCCTACTAGGTTTATGCTCCAGCATAGTCTTCAAACGTACAGGCTCAAAATCCTGGCCGCAGGATTTTTCAGAAGAAAAAAAATGTAAGAATGTTTAGATGAAATACAGTCACCACCTTCAAGGAGTTGATAGCCTTGTTACTCACCTCAGTCTGTCTTGTCCAGGACATTGAGGAATTGAGGTTTTAATGAATGTGCTAGACTTGTTGGAGATAGTTTTCATAGTGAAGAGAGGTGATTAACCTTCTCCATTTTTCAGCATTTTCAGCAAATGCTTTCTAATTAGATGGTTGTATGGTATTATATACAATCCTTGTAGCCTAGCAGGCAGCTATACACACCTAAGGGGAACTTTTTTAGTACTCCAGGAAGGAAGGAAAAAACCCCAACTTCCATAGGGCTATGCCTTACACTTTTGCCATGTACACTGTCTAATCTTGAGCCCACTTTGCCCAGGACTCTTTCTACATTTGTAGAAGAATATGTCCCAGACATTTGGGAGAACATATTTATATATTAATCTTTGCTAAACTTTCTTAGTGTATATCTATTTGTAAAAAATAAATGATGTTCCTTGGTTATTTAACATTGGTTAAATGATATTGGAGAACATACTGAGTGGGAGCTCATGAGTAATGGATACAGACCCTTAGTGTTCTTCCTAAGGGGAGAAATAGTAGCCTCTCTCTGGGGAACTAGTCCAAGTGTGCGTTTAGAGAGTGAACCTGGAGCTCGTAATACATTCTTAAATGATAGTACAGTTGATCCGTAAAATTTACCAAATAAAGTTCATTTTTAATTTTTATTATTTTTTTATTTTTATGTTCTTGGAGATGGAGGTTCTTTACACTGTCGAGTCTATTTTCTACTTTACTTAGGAGCAAATTTTGTTAAGTACTATTTCCATGTCAAAGGAGGCCACAGTTTTCCTAAGGTTGTTCCTCTAGAAAAGACTTACTTGGACACTTTTAGCATTTAAATAAATAAAACTCTTTTCAGCTACTTGTAAAGAGAATTATGCTTCTATCTAGAAGATGAATACAGAACAGATCAAAGAGATACTGTATTTTTACTCTTTTCTTAAAAAGAAAATTTGGTCTAAAGTGAATGTGTACACAAAAATAAATGCCCCAGAGGCAAATGATCTTTCTAATGAAACCCTTTGGGGAAAAAAAAGAAATATCATAGTGACTTCATGTGCAGTATTTAGGGCTTACGAGCTTACCTTTACCCGATTTAGCTACACTCCCATTCGTTTCGGTAGGAATTTTGAAACTTAAATGCCTTCACAGAGCTTTGACAATACATAGGTCTGAATGAAATGAATGAAAAACTTTTTTTAAATTATTATTTAAGTAATTTGACTTTCAGATTTCCGATTTCCTAGCGCGTTCCTGCATTCCTGGGATAAGGACAATCTCTCCATTTAGCCCACATTACCCATTTTAGAGGTCACATTCTTAAAGACAATAACATGGATGAGGGGAAGAAAGTTACAAAAAAGAAAAAATGTCTTTTGACATGTAGCTTTAAAGAACAGAAAACTTAAGAGAAATCTGATGAACAAAGCAAAAGAGACCAGGAGCTTTTGTCCAGGTGAGAAGCTAAATGATTCTCTGATCAGTGATAGAGGCATGCTAAGGTGAATTTTAATTACGACTAAATTGTGGTATTACTCTTTCATCCCCTGAACATCTGTTCCCTTCAGGAATGATGATTTATGCAGGCTATCAGAGCAGACAGCTTGCTACAGCTTATGTCACGGTTAGTGGGAAACTGGGGGTAACATCTCAGAATACCAGCATCTAAATGGAGACTGGCCAGTGGAGATGATGAAACTGAGGGGGAGGGGAAGTAGAACGGGTCCATTTTTAATTTGGAAGCCAAATATTGACTTGACTTAAACATTTTTTTTCTTTTAGACCATCTGTTGTTAATGAAGAAAGTAACTTGGACAGTGAATGGCCTGATGTTGCCTACTGATGTCAAAAGAAGGAAAACCAAGTCTCTGCTTTGTAACAGAATGAAGAAACATGTCAGTTTCAGTATGGGCTTTTCAAAATGGCGGGGGTCAGGATGGATGTGAGATAACAATGCGTCAAGATGCACTGACACAGGTAATATTAACTAAATACAACATTTCTTAGAGAGTGAGCCTGCTTCCAATTTTCTATATTTCTTTTGTCATTAGATATAGGAAAAAATCAGTTTCTAAAAACTGATGAGAGCTCATATTGTTAAAAAAAAAAACTTTCAGCTGCCCAGAAGAACATGCAAGTAAAATATATTAACTTAAAAAAATGATGACTGCCAATGAATTATTAATTTAAAAATAGTTACTTAGTAATAGATTACCTTTATAGGGTAAAAGAAAGCATAGGATAAGTTAAACTCTTGTCTTATAGAATAATAAATCACATAGTTTAAGAAAGTATTTGTAAAGTACTTTGCAAACCTTAACATGCTGTATAAATTCTAGTTATTGTTAATACTAATAATAAGTACAGTTTGAGCCAGGCCAACCTTTTACTATTACTGGTACAGCATCTTGAAATACATACATACATATGTACATATACATCTACACATACATACATAGATATATGTATAGCAAACTAAAAAAAAAATCTCACTTTTTTTATATTGGGATTTTGTCATTTTGACTCCCCTACAAATCAAGGAGGTTGTCCAAGATTGGATGTGGTCTTATTTAGTGGGTGGAGAAGTGGAAAGGGAGGGGTTGGGAACTTGGACATTGACCTATTAATGGGTCATTTCTCAAGAAGTTGTCCCTGGCTTGTTATATGTAATCTTGTTACTCATTTTTTGAAGAACTTCTCAAGTTCACAACTCTTACACATTCTTAGAAATAGCATCAGAATAAATCACCCAGGGATATCTTGATGTCTCCTTTTCTGAATAGTTTTGGAAAATTGTTCAGATGAACATATATCTTGGATTGTTCAAATGTAGTCTGGCCTGGACAGAGAAGGAACAAAGGAAATGATAACCTTTTGAATCCACCGACATTCATTAATTATGATTTGCTGCTTAGGAGTGAATTTGGGCATAATATTCACTCCTGAGTGACATTTCCTGAGATGAGAGGTTAAATATAAATAAAAAGTATGATTGCTACTATGCATTCTGGAAGTATTTTATTTAAAAACAATTTGTTAATAAAAATAATCTTATCTATGTGACTGACAGTTGTAGGATTTGTTTGGAGTTTAATGAATTTGAACAATTGATAGAAATTTACAAGACTAAATGATTCTGCAATTTTAAATATTTTTAGACTAGTGTTTGCAGACTAGACTATGCCCACTGATTGTTTTTGTGTGATCTACAAGCTAAGAATGGTTTTACTTTTTCAAATGTAGTTTGCTGACCTCTATATTTAATAACTAAGTATTTGTTCCCTCTGTACTGCTTTAGGATTTGTGGCCTGGTAAATATGTTAATCCTTGGTTAGTGAGAGGAGGCTATGAAAATGAAGGAAAGGGTCAAATTATAAATTATTTTGAAAAGGAAATTTTAGATGTTAACAAGACTATCACAGGAGATTACATATAGATGTGAATTAGCTGCTGAAGCAATAGTACAAACATAAGGGAATCAGGACCAGTAGAATATGCAAATTTCCCCCCTTTCATTCAGGTGAACATTATTAGCAACATCAGACTCTTTGATGCTGCTGCTAATCATTTAAAAATAATTCTTAGTGACTACCTAAGTCCATAAACACAGTGTAGATCACTGCAATGAGATTTAGAGGGAATTATTTAGAGACAATGGTCAGTTAAACATTACCAGAAATAACTCAAAGATAGAGGTATTTTTTGAGCCAGTAAGATATAAAAAGGAAGGACAGTTCATTTATTTCTTTTGAGATCTTAATGTAGATAGAGAAGGCAGGATAGAATAGTAAAATGCATAGCCCAATTTGGAGTCAGAAAGATCTGTATTCAAACTTTCCCTTTGACATTTACTAACAGTATGACTATGGGCAAGTAACAGCTTCTCTGTGCCTCAGATAGCTCCAAAAATTTAACTGCTAAATTGAATAGTGGTGACTTGTGCTGCTGAAGGGGATCCCACATGATAAAATCTATAGATAAATTTGAAATAGAGGCCAGAAACTGGACTTCTTAATTGACTACAGGATTGTAAATCGGTCAGCTAACCCCTTAAAGGTCAAAAGATGTGGTCTTAGGGTGATTTTACGTAGTCCCAGTGAATGAATGCAACTGCTTATTTTAAGAGGGGCTCATTCGATTGTTCAGTAATGCTAGAAACGTATAATAGATCAACTTAATTTAGACACAGTTGCAAAGGATAGATCCACAGTGAATCATTCGGGGCTAGCTCTGTATCTGTAGGTCTTTAAGGCTTCTTTGGTTGAAAATCATGCAATGACTGTTCTATAAAACTGTCTCACAGTGAGTCCAATGGTATCATTCAGGGACAGGCTACTAGACTGGATGGACCATTGGCACTCTGTGTGTGTGTTTGTATGTTTGTGTACCTTAGAGTCAGCTTGGTGACACAGACTTCTGAGAGTCAGGAAGATCAGGTTCAAATCTGGCATCAGACACTTCCTAGATCCTGTTTGCCTCAGTTTCATTGATGAGGATAGTAAGAGCACCTGCTTCACAAGATTGTTTTGAGGATCCGGTGATATAATATTTGTAAAACACTTTGCAAACCTTGAATGGCCACGTAAGTGCTAGGAATTACTACTGTGTTCTTCATTAATAGTAGTTTTGATTGCTTTAGGTACAGAGGAATGAGGGAAAGACACAGATTGGGAGTAAAATACAGAGGAAAGTGAAGCATGAAAGGAGAACAATGGTAAATTCAATTGGCAGCAACAGGAAATAACATCGTTAAGGTTTCAGCTTTTGATTGCCAGGCTAATTAACCCTTAGTCTTAAGACATCTTAACTTTAATGTTTCAGTCTATAATTTCATTCTACTCTTATCTCTTCCTTCTTTTCTTTTCACTCTTCTGTCCCCCTACTCTATTTACTGCTGTCTCCATTTTTAGCAGGTAATTTATCATGTAAACACTGAGGGGAATAGGTATTATGTGGGAAAATTGCTGCTTCTGGAGGGAACCTAAGACCACAACCAGAAGCATTGCTCTCCAGGAGCCTTTGGAGCCTTGGCCAGAGCAGATTCTAAGTATTTGTTAATATCACCCTTTTGCTTTCCACAAATAATCAACCAGCCCTCGTTAGCTCTGCTCTAACTAAGCCTTCATACATCTTCTCACTGTCAAAACAGCTTGTTTGTTCTAGGAAAAATAATACAGAGAAGAAAAGAATTCTCCATTTCAGTCATAAAATTTGGAGCAGGAAAAATATGCGCTTGTAAATGAAATCAGTGTATTTCACTTGTTAGAAAAATGGGGCAGCACCTTTAGAAGAAAACACAATTCCTCCACACCACAGACTTCAAATGCTTTCTCCCATATTTGACTGTAAGGGATTGACTTACAATGAGAAATGCAAAAAGGATCAGAGATTGGAAAGAAACTTTAGAAATTGATCTTCCCTTCTCCTTCTCAGTAGAAATATTCCAGGTACTTTACTAAGTGATTAGGGTAGCTTGAAGAGTTTCACTGCTGACTATTGGCATAATGTCTAAGACCAGAATGATGATAATCTCCCTTTCCTTGGCTATGGTCAGACCATATAGATCTGTAGATAAGTAAGTGGATAAATAGATAGCTAGAGAGATGTTAGAAGACAGATAAATAGATAAATGATAGATAGATAGGCTAATAGATAGGTGGATAGATAGGGAGATAGATATATAGACAGATAGACTGATGGATGGATAGATGGACTGATATATAGGTAGCTAGATTGATTGATGGATGGATGGATGGATGGATAGATAGACAGGTGGATAGATAGGTGGATGGATATATAGGTAGATAGCTAGATAGATTGATAGATGGATGGATAGATAGATGAATAGAAAGAAAGAGCATTCATTGAAAACTTGCTGTGTGCCAACCTTACTAAATTTTGATAATACAAATGCCATCTTCCTAAGGAGCCTATACTCCATGAAGGCAACACATACAAAGAAATTGGAAAGGAATGAAGCTGATATACCCATGTGGAAGCAAGGTGGAAAAGTCCAGAGAGTCAGAATCTGAGCAGAAGATATGAGAATGGATGGCTTGGATGCTTCCTTGAATTGTGGTTCCAGAAAAGTATTCACTGGTTGGGGTAGGGAGGTGTGGGGGTGGAAGAATCTCCAGGATGAGCAGACTTCTGGGAATGGAGGTGGGAAAGTTCAGAGAATAAGGAGCTGACCTGAGAAAGAAGAACCTATAGATGGCACTTCCTTAAAGGGTGGTTGCAGGAAGGAGTTTGCCAATAGAAAGGGTAAGAGGGGCAGAGGCATCTCTTCTGGAGTGTTGTGTTCAATTCTGGGACCAACTCATCATGTATCAGCAAAGTCTATTATGATTTGCTACTAATGGCCCAGATTTGTGGTTTATCCATCTAACTGAATAACCTTTTTTGCTGTGTTCATCATTAGGATGAACTCTTTTAAATGAATATGCATCTCACTTTTGAGCCTTTGAAATGTTTCAGGTACGTAAATGTCTGCCAGAACTATAGATCCATCTCTCCTCTGTGTTTCCTTCATGTATTATTAGTTGCTCATTGAACTTTTCAAACCGAATGTCCCGGAGGCATCTTACATTTATTGTGTATAAAACTCAACTCATAATTTATCTCCTAAATTTCCCCTTTCCAATATCTCTGTTTCTGTAGAAGCCTCAGCCATCCTTCCATCATCTCAGGTTGTTACTCAACATTATCTCGGATTCCTCACTCTTCCTCTCTCTTCATGCCCAATTAGCTGCCAAACCTTCCACCTTTGCAAGGTCTCTTACATCTAAACCCCTCATCCCTGCTCTAGCAGCTCCCACCTTACTTCAGTCCCTTATTGCCACTTCTCACCTACATTATGGCAATAATTAGTCTCCCCGGCTCAAGTCTCTCCTTCCAGTCCACCCTACACACAGCTGAGAAAATCATTTTCCACAAGCATAGAGCTGACTGTGTGACATTTCCATTGCACCAATTCCAGGGGATTCCTATTGCTTCTAGGATAAAATAAACCATTCAGCAATCTGGGTTTATCTTATCTTTGCTGCTTCTTTGTCAAATTACACTACCTCCTGCACTCTGCAGTCCAACCCACCTGGCTCTATTTTTCATGCCTGATGCTTCAACTCCTTAGTGCACTTTTGCATTGGCCATCTCCTGTGCTGGAAACATACTCCCTCCTTACCAACACATCATAGAGGTCCTTTCCTTAAAATATAGCTTAGGCAGGAAGATTATCCTTCTATTCTTAATTCTAGTGGTCTGCCTCCCAAGTTTATGGTTTATTGAATCATTTTGCATAAATTTGTATTTATTAGCTATGCTGTATTTTTTATGTGGACTTGTCCCCCACTTTAGAATATAATCATCTTGCAAGTAAGAACTGTTTTATTCCTTGTCCTTTCATTCATAGTACCTCCCCCAGTGCCTGGCATGTGCTATGTACTTACTAAACATTTGTTGATTAATTTAATGTTATGTAATAGAATTGAAATGTAACTACCTAGTCTTGTGAAAAGATTATTGATTTTTGAAAAAAAAAACCCTATTCAGCTTAAAATGTCCAAGGCATAATAACAAGGAGAATTTGATAAGTTTTTGTTTTTTTTTAGCCACTGAGATACCTTGGTTCAGGGATACCTGCCTTTTGCAAATTTGAAAAGAGATCAGAAATTAATGAATAAAAACTTTAAGAAAATTGTCACTTAGAAAGAGGGGAATTTAAAATGGCACCATAATTCCAATTGGAATTGGTACGGTATACTCATAAAATCATTAGATGATTATCAACTAGGTACTTTATTTGGGGGGAAAATCTTGGAGACTATTTTAAGGGATGTGAAAAAAGAACACTTGGAAAAACAAAATTTAATTAAAGATAATAAATATGGATTCTGACAGGAAAGATTATGTATAATTACTTTGCTAGAAATCCTTAAGAGAAATTCATTGGCTATGACTTTTTTTTTAAATTTGGTAAATATTAACAGAGAAATAAAAAAATAATCAAGTAATGAGCATTTATTAAGTACCTACTATGCACCAAGCTTGTGTCAGTCACAGAGAGTAAAAAGACAAAAAGTTATCATGCCTACCCTGAAGAAGCTTGCATTTTATTGATGTAAACGACATGGATGTATATAAGGTAATGCAAGATATACACGAAATAAATACAAAGTAATTTCTTTGGCCAAGCCCTTTGAGGTCAAGGACTATCTTTTGCCTCTTTATGTATACCCTGCACTTAGCACAGTGCCTGGCACACAGTAGGCACTTAATAAATGTTTACTTAATTGTAAGGAGACAGTTGTGAGAAGCAGGGGAGACTTCTGTCAGCAGTTGGCACTTGGGTGAGCTTTGAAAGAATTGAGGGTTTTAAGGAAGTGAAGACTGGATATAGAAAGTAACATGATGAGGGTACAAATCTGGGTGACTGGAAGGATGTATTGCCCTTGACCAAAATACAAATGTTAAGGATAGGGGTAGGTTTTAAGGAAAAGATAATGAGATCTGTTTAGGACATGTGAAATTTGAGATCTCTATTGGAAATGCCCAGTAAGCTGTAGGCAGTGATATTACTTAACATCAACCTTTCAACTTCTAGATTCTCTGGGAGACAGTTATGGCAAAGAGAACATGAAAAGGGAGAAAGATTTAAATCAAATAACCAGGAGAAGAAAATCACATGGTAACTTGGAGGGAGTTGGACTAATAAAGCATTTGAGGAGATATTTGGCAAAATTTGGGAGATATTGAAGAAATTTTTTTTAAAAGAATGTCTTCTGGATTGTAAGGGAAGCTGGATGGAGGACAGTTAAGGAGGATATAATAAGATTAAGGAAGACTATAGATAATCAGGGAGGATTATGGAATAACCCTGAAGAGGTGTGTAGAAAGAGAAGAAGAAACTAGCTGACAAAAGAAGGCAAGGAGAGTGAGATATGGTACAGCCAAAGGGTTAAACAAATTGATGGAGTGGTGGAGAAGACTGGTGGGAGAAATTAGTGAAACAGACAAGAACTTGGCACAGGACAGAGGGCACATTGGTATGGCTGTGATTGTAGAACTGTTCAGACAAAAAAAGGGAATTTGAGTGAAGCCAACAAATTATTAAGAAACACTAAATGCAAAAAAAAAATTCACCAGATTCTTGGGATTAAGTATCCCAATATATCCACAAATGGTTTCAAGAAATCTCTCCTATTATAAAGAATAAGGGGACATTATATAGTGACTTGTATCATTTAATATAAGTATTTAATGTTTCTATTTCTGCCTCAAATGAATAACTGAGACCTGGCTTCCAAGTGTAGATTACCTCCTTCCTTTGAACTGTCTTAGGAAGATTCTGAAGATCACCTGGCAGGATAAGGTACCAGACACTGAGGTCCTTTCTCAAGCTAAACTGCCTAGCATTCAAACTCTGCTTCAGAGAGTGCAACTCTGATGGGCTAGCCACGTTGTTTGAATGCCAAATGTAAGCTTGCCAAAAAGACTATTTTATGGAGAACTCATATGGGGCAGGTGATCACATGGTGGCCAGAAGAAATGATACAAGGACACTCTCAAGGTCTCTCTAAAGATCTTTGAATTTCAATGTGTGTGTGTGTGTGTGTGTGTGTGTGTGTGTGTGTGTGTGTGTAACATGAATGATACTAGCACAGGACTGCTCAGCATGGCATGCCTTCATCAGAGATGTTGTGCTCTAGAAGCAAAGCAGAATTGAAATAGCTTAAAGGAAATTCAGGATGCACAAATCTGGAGAATCCACCCCAAATGTTCATATAGACTATTTGTGCTTGACCTGTGCTAGAGCATTCTGAGCCCATATTGGTCTGATCAGCCACAGTCAGATGCACTATAATCTGACTTGAGCATAGTGATGTCATTTTGGTCCTCTTCAGGAATGAAGGATAACCACCTCCTTCCTGAAAGAAAAGAGGATTTCCTTTGGAAGCTGCCTTTCCATGCTCTGGGTTGTTAAGAAGAATGAAGGACTTGTAAACCTCAATGGGAAAAGTAAGGGATGTTAAGAAGGGGAGGAAGGGAGATGGAGCACAGAAGAGCTTTACAGAGAGGATAAAGGGAAAGAAAAGGACAGCATGTAATCAGAGCATAGGAACACATTCAAGTCTTTTCTCCCACAGGCATGAGCTAATGATGCTCTGAGGAGGAAGAATCTGCTTGTCCTCCCAAGAAAGATGTAATAGAGTCACAGCAATGATTCCTTGCTCAAGGGTGGAAGGCAGCTATTTGTCAAACTAACAACAAAGGAAGGGTCTCCTGTCTTCTTAGGCCATATATACAAGACATATCAAAGACCCTAATTACCCAAACATCTACTTTCTCACTTCTAAAAAATCTTTATGAAAATGTTCTACACCAGAGGGGTCAAACACAGACCAAAAAATGTGCTGGAACTAGATTAAAATGTAATTGGGAAATGTTTAACAAAATAAATACAAATACAATACAATAAAAGTGACATTAATTGGTTTTTTTCTAAGTCAATACACTACTCACTGGGATAAATTTCTGTCTGAGTTTGATGCCACCGTTCTACATACATATCTAAGACATCCTAGATAAAAACAGTATTATTTGATACCACACTACATCTTTACAATCACACAGTTGACTGAAAAATAGGGAGAATACAATGTTCCATTTTACTTGTTGATTATTGATTATAAATAAGGTTTTTGAAAAGCATTTGATTCAGTAGAGCAAAATACAAGATGTTTACCCTTAACAGGGTTTCTCATATGTGTGTAGGCAAAGCTCATGCAAGATTACTTAATTATAATTCCTTATCAAGATTCCACACATGACCACAAGGCCACAGGTTCCCCACCCCTAGTACCAACTTTGATAATCGTTTGATTTTTTTATTTTTAAGAGGGGGGGAATATATATTCACCAAAGGCCTTTGGAACCACCATGAAAAGCCTCTAGTGCAAAATGAGAATATTAGAGTGAATCTCTGTGGATGAGAAGGCCTTTTAGGAACTACTGTTTGTGGATGCTATTTGTGATCATTTCATCAAAGCCCAGAGTAATGCAGAACTTTCTAAATGAAATGAGATCCATACTCATTCAAAAGTCTAATTACTTACATAGGAAACACCAAGTGGATAAAGAATGCCTATTATTTGCACTTTTGATATTCAATTAAATGGATACGCCATAGAATGGCCCATTAATAGGTGTGTCTTGGATGGATACTGCAGATGAATGATTAACTGGACTCAGGACTAAATAGTAGGAAAAAAGGAAATGAATCTTACCATCAAAGTGCCTCCCCCAAATAAAACCTTACCTTTTTATAGCAGCATGTTTCTGGGAATGCTATATGACGGTGAATCACCAAAGAATCAGGACTGTGGGTCTCCAAGGGAAATGGAGAGTCACTCATACGGTGGGCAAAGATCAGTTGTAGCATATCGCTAAAAACAAAATGTGCACAAGATGCAGCGTAAAAGGTTTCAAAGGGATATATAGTTGACAGAAGAGTGCAGCTTATTGAGTCGTGAGAGTAATGGGACAGTAGATGAGCCTCCATGTTGGCAGTGGCTCCTGCTTGATATGAAGAAATATAAAGACTGACCCCTCATCAGCACCATGCCTTCTAAACAACAGGACTGAGGAAACTGGACAGCAGTCTTACAGGGTAAAACAGTGATTCATTACCATTGAAGGGAGTATTTGTATTAAGGAGATCACAAACCCATTGAAATGGAATCCATTAAATATTTCATTCTAAAATGTGTTTTTAAAGTATAGCAATTGTTGTTTAGTCATTTTTCTTAGTTGTGTCCAACTCTTCTCGACCCCATTTGGGACATTCTTGGCAAAGATAGTGGTACGGTTCGCTATTTCCTTCTCATTTCACAGATGAGGAAACTGAGGCAAGCAGGGTGAAGTGACTTGCCCAGGTTCACGCAGCTAGTGAGCGTCTAAGGTCAGATTGGACTTCAGGCCTGGCACACCATTCACTGTACCACCAACCTGCCCTTAAAGTAGAGCTCCCTACAGAGAGAAAAGCAAGTATTGTCAGTTGAGAAGCTGCCTCATCACAGCTGAATAGATGTTTAAATGTGTTTGAAGGACAGTTAGGTGGTCTGGTAAAGAGCGTTGCCCTTGGAGTCAGGAAGACTGGAGTTACAATTTAGCTTCAGATACTTTTTGGCTGTGTGAGCGTGATCCTGAGTAAATACTTAACCTCTATCTCAGTTTCCTCATCTGTAATTGTGATTATGATAAGTACAGCACCTACCTCTCAGGGTTATGGGAACAGATGAGATATTTGTGTTTGGCCAACCTTAGAGCACTATGTTAGTGACTGTGATTATTTGTGTGGAGGTGTGTGCGTGGGTACAAGGATAGAACTACTGAACATCATGAGTGTACAAAAAAGAGAAGAAAGGTAGGTCATAGTCAGCAATTGTCAATTAATTAGTAAAGTGTGACCTTGGACAGGGCACAATTTCTGATTTTCAGTTTCCATATATGTTTTCTAAGTCAAACTACATATTAACATCTATATTCAATTGTGTTTTTATTTATTTTGTTAAACATTTCCCAGTTGGGTTTTAATTTGGGGGCACTCAGGATTGCTGTGGATCTCAGGTAAGTAGCACTGGCCAGTGGGCCTTGTGTCTGATACCTATGGACTAGAGAATCTTTAAAGTTCCTCTTGGCTCTACCATTCTATTATGTCCTTTAATAATTCAATAGACATACTAGTCTTCTGGACCATAAGAAACAAACCGGAAGTGAAGTTGGAAAAGAAAAATAATTTTAACTCATGTTTTCATTATGAAGGTTAATTTTTTTAAACTGATAGAAACAATCTTCATTGTAGATTGTTAGCACATTAAGATTATATTTGTTTAAACTAAAAAGATAAGATGTGTATTTTTATTCTTTGGTTCACGAGATTCATCATAGTATCATTATCTTGGGCCTAGAAGGAACTTTAGAAGGCATCTAATCTAACCCTAGACGTTAAGTGATTTGTACAAGGTCACTCTGATCATATGTCTTAGAGCCAAGAAAGGACACAATGTTCTCAGATCCTCCCTAGACCTCTATTTAACGAGGGCTACAGGCCAGCCATCTCATTACTTCCCATCTGGATGTATTCATTTGGATCAGATTTCATCACACTCCTACACTGCATACTCTCTCTTTCAGCTTCCTTTTGCAGATTGTTTTTCTCCATTAGATTGTGAACAACTCAAGGGCAGAGACTGTCATTTTCCATATTTGTAACTCCAGCACTGAGTACAGTGTTTGGCATATAGTAGGTGCTTAATAAATGTTTATTGACTGACTTTGACCCTAAATTTAGAGCTGTTTCTTGATGCACTTTATCCTAGAGTTAGAGTTCCAGTTTGTATTGACCTTCTACCAAGGACAGTTAAATGAAAGAACTATGGGTTTGAGGGCAGATGTAGCCATATAAGCAATCTATTAATTTGCTGTTCTTTATTAATATTGATCAGTCTCTATGGCTCCAGAGAAGACTGTACCAAAACAACTGTTTTGTTGTTGTTGTTTAGTCATTTCAGTTGTGTCTGACTCTTCATGACTCCATTGAGGGTTTTCTTGAGTGGTTTGCCATTTCCTTCTACAGCTCACTTTACAGATGAAGAAACTGAGGCAAACGGGGTTGTGACTTGCCCAGGGTCACACAGCTACTGTCTGAGATCAGATATGAACTTAGGTCTTCCTGACTTCAGGGTGGGCACTCTAACCGCTCTACTACCGAGCTGCCCAATTAATTGTATTACCTCCCCTTGAAGTTGATTTTTGAACAAATTCCAGACATCACCTAGTTTGTTTATCATATGTCTCATATCTCATTAAAGACACACAAATGGCCCAAGAAACAGCCACCCCACCCCCACCCCTTGCATAACTTACACACCTACACAAACCAAGTTATTTGAATTTTCTGGTTGGACAGCTTTGGTAGACATTAGAGGCAGAGAATTTTAGACCTGAAAGGAATCTTTAGAGATCACCTACCCTAATGTCATTATTTTACAGATGAAGAAACTGAGACCCAGAAAAGTTTCAGGACTTCCCCAAGGTCACAAGCCAGAGCATAATATTTTCAAGAATCTACCTCTTCTGCTTCCTAGTTCAGGGTCTCTTTTAGTCATAACATTTTACCATATATTTACTAAAGCACTATATGAATTACTGAATGATTAAAATTCCATTAATCATTCAATAGCAAAATTTCTTTATGATCAGAGTCATAAAGGTTTTAAATATTTAGTAAACTTGGCCATTTAAGCATAGTCAAACAGAATAATTAGATGTGGATTCTGTATCAAACTAGAGAAGATGTATTGAGAAGAGTCATTGTTGGAATAGAGCCATCATCTTTTCAACTAAATTTTAATAATAGAAAGCTAGAGAGCACTTACATTTCAAGTCTGTGAGACAAAGCATATTTAAAAAAACACTATTTATTAGAACAACAATATTTCATTTACACTCATTCCAAATGATCAGAAAGTTTAGATCATTAGGTGTGTGTGTGTGTGTGCGTGTGTGTGTGTGTATTAAGGCAGAAGAAAGTAGCATTCTGTATGTCATTTTTATGAAAATAATACCTAAAATGAATAAATAAACCGATGTCTGGGATTTATTAAAAAAATAACCTCCAGTGTAGGTAATAGTGTTGATATGGATATGGTCCTGTCTTCTCTAGAGCTATAGATGCTATTCATATGAATAATTATGTTCCTGAAGCATTGGAAGAAATTAAAGAATCCTCTAAATGAGCACAGATTAAATTATATTCATTATAATTTAAAGCTGGGTGTATTTTATCAAATTCTAAGTATTTGACAATTTCTAATCCATTTATGGCATTTAACTAACTCTCACTGAATCAAAATATGCAATAAATTAGAACATCTAATTTCTTCCTTTGATCTGGATAGTTAGTTTATAATGAAATACTATTCCTAATAATTAACCACACTTGAAAAATCATTTTTTCTAATTCCATATTTTTATAATGCTAAAAGAAACTTTAGTATGAATCTTAATCTAACTTCTTGGTTTTGTTATTGAAGAAACTGAGGCACAGATTGGTTACTAGATATGCCCAAATTTGCCCAACTAGTTAGTTGCATACAAGTGATGGTGCATCCTGACTCTAAGGCCAGTACCTTGCTCCATACCACACTGTCTCTGATGAATATTTGGTGATCTCTCCAAGATCACTCTCTAGACTTCCATTTGTATCCTGAGGCTGAGTCCCGGAGGATAGATGACTACTTCTTCCCTCAAGCTTCTATCATTGAATAACCCTGAGGAGCTGTGAGTTTCTATTACTACCAATCATGAGCCCCTATCCAGTATGTTCCCCAATATCAGTCAACCAGTTGATATGATAACTTTAATGATAGAGTATTTATTAAGAATATATTACAATAATTATAATCTTGCCAAAACAGGGTATGCATTCATTCCTTGTACACACACACACACACACAGAGTCCTGACTTCAAGTATGAAGGTAGTGAAGCATAATTCTTAGCTGAAGAGTCCCTTATGGCTTCTTGCCCTGGAAGTCCTATTCTTTATTTTTGGAGTCCTCACCAAATTCATCTGGGACATGGCATGACTAATCAGTTCAGTTGTTCAGTTGTGCCAGGTCCTTTTTGGACACAGTGAGTATTTTTAGTTTAGTCACTATTGATTTTTTACATAATGAATATAATTGTGGTTTTCTCAATAGGCTAATATTTAATTCAGCTCAACAATTCAACAAACATTTATTAAGTGGCTAATAAGTGCGAGGCCCTGTGGGGAAGCTAGGTTGTGCAGTTACAGAGCATTGGACTTGGAGTCAGGAAGATTCATCCTCGTGAGTTCAAATCCAGCTTACTAGCTGTGTAACCTTGGGCAAGTCACTTAACCCAGTTTACCTCAGTTTCCTTATCTGTAAAATAAGCTTTGCCAAGAAAACACCAGATGGAGTCATGAAGAGTCAGACATGACTAAAAGCAATTGAACAACAACAGCAAACTGTTCTAGTCCCTGGAGATACAAAAACAAAAGTCTTTGTCCTCAAGGGACTTACATTCTCCTGGGAGATGTAACACAAACACATCCCTTTGTTCTTATAGTCTCTTCTTCTGATTGGTCAATACTTCAGGGTGCCATCATTTTTTAAAAAGTTTATTTATTTTCAGTTTTCATCATTCATTTTCAAAAATTTGAATTTCAAATTTTCTCCCCATTTCCCCTCTTCCTTCTCCCCTCTCCCCCACCCTAGAACGGCTTATATTCTTTCCTCCAATCTGCCCCCTTTTCTATCACCTCCCCCCTTTATCCTCTTCCCTTCTATTTTCCTGTAGAACAAGATAGATTTCTATACCCCATTGCCTATGTAAATCTTATTTCCTAGTTGTATGTAAACACAATTTTTAGCATTCATTTTTAAAGCTTTGAGTTCTACATTCATTCCCTTCTCCCTTCTGCATTCACTCTCATTGAGAAGGCAAACAATTCAATATAGGTTGTACATATGTAGTCATGCAAAACACTTCCATAACAGTCATCTTGTAAAAGACTAAATATATTGCCCTCTATCTGAACCCGCTCTCCATTTATTCTATTCTCTCTTTTGACCTATCCCTCTCCCAAAGTGTTTACTTTTGATTACCCCTTCTCCTAATCTGCCATCCCTTCTATTATCCCCGCTCTCTTATTACATTCCCTCCTGCTTTCCTATAGGGTAAGATAGATTTCCATCCTTAATTGAATGTGTATGTTATTCCCTCCTGAAGCCAAATCCAATGAAAGTAAGGCTTACCTTTTCACTTGTACCTTTCCTCTCTTCCCCTCCGTTGTAAAGCTCTTTCTTGCCTCTTTTATGTGAGTTGATTTACTACATTCTACCTCTCCCTTTATCTTTCTCCCAGTACATTCCTCTCAAGTCTTAATTTTAATTTTTGATGTCATCCCTTCATATTCAGCTCACACTGTGCTCTTTCTCTCTGTCTCTCTCTATATACATACACACATACATATATATGTGTGTGTATACATACATGTGTGTATACATATACAGGATACATATATCTATGTATATATACATAGCTATATATACACACACATACATATATTCCCTCCAACTATCCTAATATTAAGAAAGATCTCGAGTTACAAATATCATCTTTTCATGTAAGAATGTAAACAGTTCAACTTTAATAAGTCCCTTATGATTTCTCTTTCCTGTTTACCTTTTCATGCTTCTCTTGAGTCTTATAATTGAAACTCAGATTTTCTATTTGGCTCTGGTCTTTTTAACAAGAATGCTTGGAAGTCCTCTGTTTCATTGAACGACCATTTTTTCCCCTGAAGTATTATACTCAGTTTTGCTGGGTAGCTGATTCTTGGTTTTAATCCTAGCTCCTCTGACCTCTGGAATATCATATCATATCTAAGCCCTCTGATCCCTTAGTGTAGAAGATGCTAAACCTTATGTTATCTTGATTGTGTTTCTACAATATTTGAATTGTTTCTTTCTGGTTGCTTGTAATATTTTCTCCTTGTCCTCGGAACTGTGGAATTTGACAACAATATTCCTGGGAGTTTTCATCTTGGTATCTCTTTCAAGAGGTGATTGGCTGATTCTTTCCACTTCTCTTTTACCCTCTGGTTCTAGAATATCAGGGCAGTTTTCCTTGATAATTTCTGAAAGATGATGTCTAGGCTATATTTTTTATCATAGTTTTCAGGTAGTCCAATAATTTGTAAATTATTTCTCCTGAATCCATTTTCCAAGTTGATTGTTTTTCCATTGAGATACTTCACATTATTTTCTCTTTTTTCTTTTGGTTATGTTTTATAATTTCTTGGTTTCTTATAAAGTCATTAGTTTCCATTTGCTTCATTCTAATTTTTAAAGAATTATTTTCTTTTGTGAGCTTTTGCCCCTCTTCTTTTCATTTGACTCATTCTGCTTTTTAATGCATTCTTCCCCCCTTGGCTTTTTGAACCTCTTTTGCCATTTGGGTTAGTCTAATTTTAGAAGTGTTATTTTCTTCAGCATTTTTTGGATCTCCTTTAGCAAGCTGTTGATTCAATTTTCTTGTGTCACTCTCATTTCTCTTATCAATTTTCCCTCTACTATTGATCTTTTTTCCTTTAAGGAAATATTTTTAATGAAGGTTGAGCATAACTAACTTTGGGGAGAAAAAGGCACTTCCATTTCATTGCTCCTCCTTTTGAAGGATCAATTGCACAAATACATACAAATTTTTTCCAATCTCTGAAATTTTGGTTAGGTTATGTCAAATTGAGCAGGCCAGCTCTCTGTCTCTGTCTGTCTCTATCTGTCTCTCTCTCTCTACTTGTGCAATGGGTGGAACTCTGGACCTGGAGTTAGAAAGATCTGAGTTCAAATCATGATTCTCACTTACTGGCTTTGAGATTGTGGATAAATTACTTAACCGCTGTCTGCGTCATCTTGAAAATGGAGATAATAATATTAATTACCTTCTTGTTATAAGGAAAAAAGGGGGTGGTGTTTGCAAAGCACTTTGCAAATCCTTGAAAAGGACTCTACAAAGGTAATATTTATTATTGTATTAATGGTGTTTGGGGACACTGAAATATTGAAAATTTCTTATGGCCAGTAATTGCAATAGGACCTATGAAGAAAGAAGAAGGTGAGAGTAGTCAGTCCATTAACAGGCACTTGTTAGATGCTTTCTGTATGCTATATGTATTTATTCAATGATTCAGAAAGGGCAAAAAACAAACAAAAGCTTCTACAGTCAAAAAGCAACCACTATGCCATGTTACCTTTCTTTCATCCAAGATAATTCCTCTTCTCTCTTCTCCTCTCCTCCTCTCCTTTTCTCTTCTCCTCTCTTTTATTCCTTTCTATTCCTATTTGGTAACTGCTAGACATATCATACTTTTCTAAAATTCTATTTCGGTCCTTAACTTCTTTCTTGTTTATCTCTTTTTGTCTGAGGCATAATTTGAACCCAAGTTCTGCCTGATTTCAAGTGCAGTGCACTCTACTACACTGGGCTGCCTCCCTTCCTCCAGTTAGGTTGTACTCTTTACTAAAATATATGAAATGGCCATCTAGTATTGCTAAATTGAGATAGAAGTACTAGATTACCAATATTTGAAAGAGTAGAACACTCTGTAAATACTTCATAACTGAATTTTTCTGTGGGACTACTTTGGACTACCACCTTATCTTCACTCTGGTAAAGATCACAGAATCTCCAGCCATCTTTTCCAATCCATACTTGGTCAGAAATCTCCTCTACAGCATGCTAATAAGTCATCACCCAATCTCTGCTTAAACACTGCCGGTGACTGTGGAAGCAATTACTTCCTGAGGCAATAATTCTGTCTTAAGAGAGCTCTGATTACTAGAAAATTTTTCCTTAGATTGAGCTTAATCTGCCTCTTTGTATCTTTTAGCCATTGCTCCTAGGGAGTCAAGGAGAATGAGGTCTGATATATCATCTGAATGAAGGCCCTTCAAATGCTTGGAGACCACTATCTTGTCCTCCTAACAGACATAAATTCCTTCAAGAGGTCATTGTAGAGCACAATTTTGGATTTGTCCACCATCTTGGTTATTCCCCTCTTGAGGTTTCTCAATTGGGCAATATCCTCCTTTAAAGGTGAGACCCAGAACTGAACACAATATTCTAGATGTGTTCTTACCAGGTTAAGGTTTCCCCCTTTTCTCTGTATACTACAATTCTTGTTGCCCCCTAAAAACGCCTTGTAAATTTTTTTAATTGTGATGTCTTGTAACTTCATTTTGAGTTTATAGTTTACTAATACCTACAGAGCTGTAAGATTTTAAGCTGCATTAGCTTTAAGGGTGAGATTTAGTCAGTTATAAAGTTGTTTGGGAATATGACTATACTAGACACAACTATTCAGTGCCAGCTTCCTGATGTGGAATACTTAAAGGCAGATTATTTCCTTTTATTGTAATTCTTAATTAATACTTACTGCATAACCAATGGAATACATTGATAGTGCTATTATAGATCTTTCATTTTTATTATTGGTTAGATTCAGTAAGATATCCAATTCAATTGACAAGTGAATTGTTTATAAAATAATATGTATCAACCCAGGTCTGTTTCAGTTTTTATATTTGTCAGTAATGCAATAAATAATCAAATATAATAATAAAGTAAATTTTCATTTGGGTAACTACTTCCATTTTGTACCCACAATTCCATTTTTTTCAATGATATTCATATACTTGGTATCTATTGAACTTTTAAAAACCAGTTTAAATGGTTTAAATGTGTCCTATGAGGATTATACTATAAAGTCACTCATTACATTCTGAATGGAGTATATGTTTCTCAACATATGTTTTAGAAGCCAGGGTTATTGCATAGATTTTTCTTGTTTATTTGGGCACTTTTGATTTTTTCCCTCATGATCACTTTGGTTAATGTTTCCTCTAAACTTAGCCACATTTCATTACTGTTTTTAAAAATCTGCAATTGCATTTAAAAAGTCTCAGTAGATTTATTTTAAATACTGGATTTTCTATGTGAAGCAGTTTAAAATAATTCTTCAATGAATATAGAGGCATCATGACAATTCAAAATCATTGGATCATAGGTTTAGCACTTGAAAGGGACCTTAGACATTATCCAATCCTCCCCCTCCCCCTCCCCTTTTTTTCTAAATCTGTAAACTGAGGTCCAGAAAGGTTAAGTGATTTTACCAGTCAGCTAGAACTACTCTCTTCCATCAGACAGATTATTAGAAAACAAAACAAACAACCCATCCCCCCTTCAAAAAACTCCACAAAACACAAAACAAACAAAACCAAACCTATTGGTCTTGAGATCATAAGATTTGAATTAAAATAAGGATTATAACATTTATATTGCTCAACCTACATGGTTTTTGTGAACTATGTAAATGTGGCATTATAAGAGTTGTTTCACTACTAGTCAAATGTAAAATTATCTAAAATCTTATATCTAAGAAAACATTATATTGAGAAACTTGCCTAGTCTCAGTCACCCCATTTCTAATTCCCTCTAAGTAAGTTTTTAACACAATCACTTATCCAAATAGAAATCTAAGATTTCATGACAGTGGAGGTTCGTGGATGCCAGAGGCATTTGGATTTTTGCCTCATGCCTCACCTCTTCCCAGAAGTGTGCTATTAGCACATTTTAATGCATGCCTTGCCATGCGTTATTGCTTACTTTTAGAAGATTGCTATAGCTGAAATTAACCAGTGCAGCTGTTATCACATGGACTCTGAAAATGCCCTGGACTTAAGAATTAAATAAATTGATCCTAATGGGGAAACTTTCAGACTGGCTGTAGCAACTCAGACATTTTAAATAGTTGGTTTTCTAGAGTGGCTTTTTGTAGATGATTACAATAGTTTTGTTTTGTTTTGTTTTCTTAGAGGGAAGTTCTCTCTGGAAAGCAGCCTGAGCAAAGTTTATCCTTCCTAATTGCTTTAACCTTTTCTTTTTTTAAATGAGGGTGGGTGGGTAAAGGAGGCTGGAGAGGGATTGCGGGCAATGTGTGGTGGGCTTATTTGCATTTTAACGGAAAAATTTTGTATTTTCACCTGTGGAGGGTGTTCTCACACCAGGAGTTTCACATACTAACAAAATTGTACATCCTTCTAGTATTTAAGGAATGGAAACAAGCAGTAAAATACAGATGGCCAATAATAACAGCATTTCTTTTACATCCTCCAAAAGGTTAAATACAATGGTTGACACTCAATAAATACTTGCTAAATTAAATGGAACTGAGTTGAAAATGTACCACCTGTCAACTCCCATTTGATTAGGAGTGTTCACTGACTGAATGGAAATCCAATAGTTACTTAGATGAATATTTCTCTACATACTAATTAATCAGCATTTATTATATGGCAGAATTGAGGAGACTGATTTAAATATTATGCCCAGTACAGAACGTGGAAAAAGCTGTTATTATCTTTTTATTTTGTATCTTTTAATTTTATTTAACATTTTATTTTTCCCAATTACATGTGAAAGTTTGAACATTCTTTTTTTTCTTTTAATTTTTAGTTCCAAATCTCTCCTTCCCTCTCCCCACCACTGAGAAGGCAAGCAGTTTGACATAGGTTATGCATGTGTAGTCATGCAAAGCACATTTCTATGTAAGTTATTCTGCGAAAGAAAACACAGACAAGAAAAATAAGGTAAATAAAAAGTATCTTTGATTTGCATTCAGGGTTTCCCAGTTCTTTCTATGGAGATCAACAACATCTTTCATCATAAATCCTATAGAATTGTCTTGAATCATATTGCTGAGAATAGCTAAGCTATTCATCATAGCTCATTATACAATATTGCTGTTACTGTGTACAGTGTTTTTCTGGTTCTGCTCATTTCACTGTGCATCAGTTCATGTAAGTCTTCCCAGGTTTTTCTGAGTGTATCCTGCTCATTTCTTAAAGTATATTAGTATTTCATCATAATCACATACAACTTATTCAACCATTCCCCAACTGATACACATGCTTTCAATTTTCAATTCTTTGCCACCACTAAAAGAGCTGCTACAAATTTTTTTTGTACACATAGGTCCTTCTCCTTTTTGTTTTTTATCTTTTTGGGATACAAATAGAATAGTGGTATTGCTTGGTCAAACGGTATGCACAATTTTATAGCCCTTTTGGCATAGTTCCAAATGGCTTATCAGGATAATTGAATCAGTATACAACTTCACCAGTAGTACATTAGTGTTTTAATTTTCCCCCATCCTCTCCAACATTTGTCATTTTTCTTTTCTGTCATATTAGCCAGACTGATAGGTATGAGTTAATCTTGTTTTAATTTGCATTTCTCTCCTCAATAGTTATTTAGAGCATTTTTTCCATGTAACTATAGATAGCTTTTATTTTGGTCTGAAAACTTCCAGTCATATCCTTTGACCATTTATCAATTGAGGAATGGCTCTTATTTCTATAAATATGAGTTTTCTATATGTTTGAGAAATGAAGTCTTTAGCACAGAAACATAAACTTTTTTTCACAGCAATGATCACCAATTTTGTATTTCCCTCCATACTATTTTCCCAGTTTATCTCTCTCTCTCTCTCTCTCTCTCTCTTTCCTTTTACCCTATTCATTCTCAAAAGTATTTTGCCTCTGACTTTTACCTCTCCCAAACTGACCTCCTTTTTATCAGCTCCTCCCTTCTCTTATCCCCTTCCCTTCCTACTTTTCTGTATAGTAAGATAGATTTCTACACTCAAATGAATGTGTATATCTATTCCTTCTCTGAATGAATTCCAATGACAGTAAGGTTCATGTGTTCTTCTCCTTTCTTCCCTCATTTTCCCTACCACTGTAAAATCTCTTTCAGGTTTCTTTTATGTCAAATAATTTATCCCATTCTACATATCCCTTTTCCCTTCTCCCAATGTATTCTTCTCATCCCTTAATTTTATTTTTTAGATAATCACACCATCACATGTGATTCACACTCTGCTTTTTGTCTATAAATACTCCTTCTAACTGCCCTAATAATGAGAAAATTTTTAGGAGTTATTAATACCATTTTCCCATATAGAAATATAAATGGTTTAGTCTTATTGAATCCTTTATGATTTCTCTTTCCTGTTTACCTCTTAATAGCTCCATGATATTTTGATTGTTTTTTTGACTGCTTGCAGTATTTCCTCTTTGACCTGGTGAGTCTGGAATTTGTCTATAATCTTCCTGGGAGTTTTCATTTTGGGATGTCTTATAGGAAGTAATTGGTGTATTCTTTCAATTTTTGTTTTTCTCTTTGGTTCTAGAATATTAGGGCATTTTCCTTGATCATTTTTTGAAAAATGATGTCAAGGCTATTTTTTTAATCATGACTTTCAGGTAGTCCAATAATTCTTAAATCACATCTCCTAAATCTATTTTCCATGTAAGTTGCTTGTCTAGTGAGATAGTTCACGTTTTCTTCAGTTTTTTCATTCTCTTGATTTTGTTTGATTTTTTCTTGATGTCTCATGAAGTAATTATCTTCCACTCGCACAATTCTAACTTTTAAGGAATTATTTTCTTTGGGGAGCTTTTTTTACCTCCTTTTCCATTGGACCAATTCTACTTTTTAAGGAGTTCACCTCTTCAGTGAATTTTTGCATATCTTTTTCCAATGGACCAATTCTGCTTTTCAAAGCATTCTTTTCTTCTTTGGATTTTTGTGCCTCTTTTACCATTTACCCTATTCTGTTTTTTAAGCTGTCATTTTCTTCAGTATTTTTTGTCTCCTTTACCAAGTTGTTGACTCTTTTTTTCATGATTTTCTTTCATCACTCATTTCTCTTCCTATTTTTTCCTCTACCTCTTACTTGATTTTCAAAACCCTTTTTGAGCTCTTCCATGGCCTGAGGCCAATTTATATTTTTCTTTGAGCCTTGGGTTGTAGGAACTTTGACTTTGCTATGTTTTTCTGAGTGTGTATTTTCATCTTTCTTGTCACCATAGTTACTCTTTATGGTGAGAATTTCTATGGTCAGAAATAGGTCTGCCTGTTTCTTGACTTTTACCTCTATGCTAATTTGGGGTTCTGCTTCCTAAGTGCAGGGGGCACTTTTCCAAGCTTCAGGTTTTTTGTGCAGATATTTTCAGAGAGAATTCTGGGGAATTGTAAAGTTTTGGCTGTTCCAAAGTAGTATGACCCAGGGAGAAGTATGTTTACTACTCTTCTATACTGCACACTTGTTTGTGAGCAACCCAAGCACTTTTTGCAACCGTGGAATTGGGACAAGTGCTCCTGTACCCCTTCAGTGACAAGCTCTTTTGTGCTAGTGCTTGCACTGGTACTAAGACCCAGATCTGTGACTCAGATCCAAATATAGTCAATACAGCATAGTCTTGTCCCTGGTGCCAACAAAAAGAGCCCTGTAAATCTCCTTCTGATCTGTTGTCTGATCCCTTTATAGTCCGTGGGCTGAGAAATCTGGAATGCCACTAGTGCCACTGATTCAGTCCCCTGAGACCTGCTCCTGATTTGATGGGACCAGTCTATACTGGTATATTCCACACTGCACTGTGCTCCTCTCTCATCATGGTGCAACAGGAGGGAAACCTAAGTTGTCTTGGGCTAGAATTTGCTTAGTCATTATTTAAAGGCTTTTGGAGGGCTTTAGGGGAGGGCTTTTATTCTATAATCTTGGTTCTGCCTCTGTTATTGTCTTTTTAAAGGTTTAATGCTTAATTAGCATTTTCATCGTAGCAGAGGAACAGCTAGTTGAGTCAGTGAATAGAGAGCAGCAGGCCTGGACTCAGCATGACCTGAGTTCAAATGTGACCTCAGACACTATGTGACTCTGGGGTAAGTCTTTTCATCTTGTTTGCCTCAGTTTCTTCATCTATAACATGAGAGAGAGAGAAGGAAATGGCAAACCACTTCAGTGTCTTTGCCAAGAAAACACCAAATAGGGTCACAAAGAGTCAGACACAACTGAAATAACTACACAATAACAATAAAACAAATATTAGCACAAATGCTATTGGGCTTTTAAGGTTTTTGCTGATTTAACAGGCTACATAGACAACGATTACCAGGGGGCTTTTGTGGCTTATTAATACCTTCAAATGATATACTGTCTAAATGTGAATTGAAAGGTTTTTTTTTGTATTTTTTTGGTAGGGGCAACTTTTAATAATGCTTCTTTTATTTATTAAATATTTAAGTACACAACTATGCCTTATAAATATTCTGTAAAAAATCTGATCTGTCTACAGATTATTTTTAGAGTTTAATCTCTTTTCATTTCAAAGATAATTTCTGTTTCATAAAAAATAGCTCATGATTTATTTAAAACTTTTGGATGAGAGTCTTACCCCCCCCTTTCCCCTGGAATAAATCTATCCAGTTTCTAAATCTTAACACACTTATTCCTAATTTTATAATCTCTCTCCTTTCCTCTGTCTCCTCACTCGATATTCTACCACCAAGTCTTCCTTTCAAATTTGTAGTGGAGAAAAAATTGTAATGCAGCTGAATGAAAATGGGCATTAGCAGTCTTGGGGGTGTTATATGTCACAAATTGAGAGTTTCTTACAAAGTTCTACAATATAGAACTGATCAGTTGTGGAAGTGAGAGAGATTTCTGTCTCTGGAAAGCTTTAAGAATGAAAGAAGGATTATCTTCAGACACGTTTCTTTAAATAATGCTATGGAAATGGTTCATCATATCTAAGAAAAAACAGAGAAAAAATGGATCCCCCATCTAAATCATTGGATAACTCATATACATATATATTTCATTAAATGTATTTTAAATAAAATTTCAGATATATAACTATGTGAAGATATGCAAAACTTTGATTTAGTACCTATCTTGAGAATCTCAGATAGCTTTACAAACATTATCTGGTCAATCTTGAATATATTCTTCTGAATTAGAAAAGTGTCAAATAATACTGTTTCAGATTCATAGCTATTTAAAAAAAACACAACAACAACCAGGACCAACTTAGTTTCAAGGATGTGCATTGATACAGTCTATATGACATATTAGAAAAAAAGAACTAATTTTTGAAGGAAGCAGAAAAACACTTTGTTGTTAACTTAAGCACATAGATGCATGAGGTATTTTATTTTGTTCATAAGTTTCATTGATGATACAGAGAAATATTATTAATGTGTAAAAGTTAAGGTATCGCAGGTGGCAACAAGTAGGTGAGGACTTCCCTAAACATTGTTGTAAGAAACTCACTTTTAATTTTATACATGATCAAAAGACATTTCAGCCATGTTATCACTCCAAATTGCCACTGAATTTCTTTATTGAAATCTAGATTGTACATGTCGCAAAATAATGCTGCAGTAATAAGGCTATTTAGGGTACATCCTGTCTGATACAGTGAGATTTAGATTTACTTTATGAAGGTTAGTGGAATGGATTCTTTTCAACTCCTCACTTAGGTCACTGGGAAGTTGATTTCAGACCAATATAACATTAAACTCCCTGCTTCATCTGAATGCCATTTATTTCAGGAGTTGTGGACTTTCAGTATTCAAAGGTACACATGCTGATTCTGGCGAGGGAAAAGGAATCATACAATCAAATCTTGCCTATTTCTACTTTTATAAATTGGGTTAACTTAAATAAAGTAATTGTGTATGCTGACCTGTTCTACCAGCATACTACTGGGGATGTATGAAAAAAAGATGTGCATGGTGGTGGAAGTAGAAAGAGGCATAAAGCATATTGGAAAACTACCAAATGTCCCCTGCAAATGGACACTATTCAGAATCAGTAAGCGTATGATGAGTGAAGTGGTTTTGAATATCGCCTTTAGATTCCATGCTGTTACAAGGCCGGCCCTGAACATGGCAACTCTTATTTCCACACACAGTACCTCTTCACTCTCAATTTAACCCCCAAATCTGATGAACCCATTACTCCATACTTGATTTCATGGAACAAGCAGTAGATATAGTTACAAATGATCAATCACAAGCCGTGAACCAGAGCAGCAAGGCATTAACAATTCACACCATTCCGGTCCACTTGCTCAAGCAGAAGACGCGCCAGCATATTTAATGTGCAGAGACTTGGTTCAGTTTAAGGAAAGCCATGACGCCTGCTGCCCATTAGAGACTTAAGGGGGCTTTGGAGGATTTGATACTTAGTAACCCATGGAGTGTCAAAGTGCACCCATATACGAGCAATTAAAATAACCAGGTGTTCAGTAAAGGTCACAGTGCTGAAATTCAATTTTACTCAGGTAAAAACAATATGGCCTATTAAATTTTTCTCCCCCAATGAAGCCCTATTCTGTTCGATCGCATCGTGCAAATCAGCCTCTCACTTCTCAGTATTACAACACTCTAGACCCCACAGGCATATGCCGTCAATTTAATGGGATCACTGAAAAAGCAAAGCAGCTGTGAGAGATTGCTTTAAGTACAGCAATCGTGGGCTTGTCATTCTGTTCAATGGTGGAAAAACCCAAATTTGGATAGGCATCGGTATTTAAGAAAATGACTGCTAAATCTTCTCTCATAAGTACCTTAGGGACAATAAGATTTGACACATAGCATGTAAACAAAAGTACAGAACAGCTGTTAGATTAGTTTTGTTTGAGTAAAAATACACTGACATGATTTAAACAACACAGAAAACGGTATGCTCGCCATCATTCATCCTCCCCAGCAGACCACACTTTTGACTGGTGGATGCCAGTTGCTTTGGGGACCTGGTGCCATATAACTGCTCCTCAAAACAGGCTGAAGAATGCATTCAGTCACATGCTTACCTTGGCACTAGCTCAAACTCCTTTCAGATCTCCATCCTGGTGTGTGAAATAATCACTTCTCATTCACTTTTTTAAGCAATCTCTTTGACCCTTACCAAAAGGGTTTTAGATAAACTTCCCTTTACATACCCCAGTTGAATTTAGGGTTCTTTTATAAAGTTTTGTAATTTTATAAGTCCTACCTTCTGTAAGAACCCTTTCCCAGTTCTCCTTAATCTTAGCATTTTCTTTCTGAGATTATTGTAAATCTCCAATTTATCCTGGGTAAGTCTGGTTTGTAGATAGTGGTTTGCATGGCAAATCCCCCTATTAGATTTCACACTCCTTGATGAATACTGTTTTTTTTCTTTATTTGTATCCCAGCACTTACTAAAGCGCTTGGCACATTCAGTCATGTCCCACTCTTCTAGATCCCATTTGGGGTTTTCTTGGCAAAGAAACTGAAGTGGTTTGCAGTTTCCTTCTCTAGTTCATTTTTTTTTATAGATGAGGAAACTGAGGCAAATAGGGTGAAGGGACTTGCCCAGGGTCACACAGTAAATATCTAAAGCCAGATTTGAACTCAGGAAGATGAGTCTTCCTGATTCCAAGTCACCAATAAATGTGCTCTATCCACTGTGCCACCAATAAATGCCTGTTGATTTGTTGATTGACTTTTAAAATAATAGTTCTTATTTACATAGATTTTGGCAAGTTTTATCCTGAAAATAACCCTATAAGCTAGGTTGTACAAATAGTATCATCCCATTTTGCAGATAAAGAAACTGAGTTTAAGGTAGGGTAATTTGCCCAGCATCTGTTAGTCTACATATGTATTGTGTCTACTGTGTGCCCAACATTGTGCTAAGCCCAAAGGCTGCAAGAAAGAAAAAGACAATCCTTGCTCTCCATGGGTTCACCACTGAGTGGAGCAACACATGGAGTCATGGAATGAAGGAGACAGTGTAAACAAGCAACATCTAGGGTAAACTGGAAACAATCAACAGAAGAAAGGCACTAAAATTAAGAAAAATTGAGGAAGGCTTTCCTGTAGGAGGTGGGATTTAGCCTTGAAGGGAGGCCTCCAGCTCAGAGAGAAGTGATGTGATCAGGACTCCATAACATCTTCACATGGCATAGCTAAGGCTCCTGCCAAGGTATCCGACTTCCAATCCATCACCCAGTGGGGACATCCACTACACTGCCCCAATACGTTCACTCAATCAACTCCAGTTTGGGATGCTTCCTGAGTGGCCAGTTTTATTTTGTTTTCATTGGAAGCAGAAGACCTGTTCATTTTCATTTCTTTGGAAAATACAATGGGAAGTTCTCCATCTTTTTCTGTTTCTTTACTTTGTCATGGGGATACAGGGCACAAAGGGGCACTTTGCATGTAACGTGTGTCCTTTTGGGGAAGAAGATTGATTCTCTTTTGGGGAAGAAACTGGCCTGCCTGCTTTTTATTCATCGTTAACAGATCTAAGTTGGTTTCTTAAAACTTCATTTGTATCATTTGCTAAGTCAGAAAGATCACATAAGTTTATGTCTAGTTATGCTGGCCTTTTTTCTCATATCAGATAGCGAGAAATTTACAAAAAAGTTATACTGGGTTTCCCATCCATCCCCAGTCTCCAATAGCATTCTGGCTTCCCTTCAGAGAGCATTCTGGTTCTGCCATGGAGAGTTCCCATTATGGAACCAAATACATTCAAGCTTCTTGTCAGCGACTTAAGAGATTTTAGTCTAAAGTCCTAGAAGGTTGAATAGTTCAGTTTCTCATGATCATTTGAACTTATTATATTGTGAGCTCTTTGAAAGAAAAAGCATTATTTAATTCCAAGGTATTAGGTTTATTATTTTAATTTTATTACCATGCTATCATATATCGAGTTATATGAATTAAATCATCTATTAGTACTGTTACTGCTGCTATTATCTAACTAGCCTTTTAAAATTTGCAAACCCTTTGTAAATATTATCTTTTTCTTCTCACAACAAGCGGTAGGTGCTCTTATTATGCCTACTTTACAGATTAGGAAACTGAGGCAGAGGTTAAATTACTCACTACGGTCACACAGCTAATAATGTTTGCAGTCACATTTGAACTCAGATCTCTCCTAACTCCAGATACAGCATCTTTCAGTTGTGGCATGTAGCTGCCAAGATGAGATAGAAAAATGCAGAAAAAAGAAACATCTAAGAATAATATTAATATATAATATACCTACTATATATAATAATATTAGTAGGTTAGGGGCGACTCTGGCCCTCAGTTAAGTGTTACTGCATGCAGCATAGTGGCAAGAGGTCTTGGAGTCAGGAGACCCAGGATCGAATCCTAATGCTAATACTCAGACTAATCATTTGAATTCTCTTGGGCCTCAGTTTCCTCATGTGGAAAGCAGGAATGATAATGTTTGCACTAACTTTCTCACAAGATTTTGTTATGAAAAATTGCTTTATGAAACTTTATTAAGTGGTGTATAACTATGAGTTATATTTATTATTGCCCAGCAATAAAATTGTATCATGTCTATTTTTAATCTTTAATTTCACAAGTTTTTTGTAAGAAAAACCAGCATAAAAAAATACTCTACTCTCCTGATTTAGAATTTTTGTATACAAATGACTTTGTTGGAGTGGGACACTATATGTATGTATGGTACATTTTGAAACAGTGCAGGAAAGAAATGATCAAAGCCACTGAAGCTTTTGAATAGATTCATATTCAGTGATCAATTCTGAATTTCTCCCCAGGTCCCAGAAAACAATCAGGAGTTATATGTAATAGATTTTTGCTCCTAAAACTCTTCCAACAGACACTGTCCAGAGTGTATCTTGAGCATCAGTCTGAAGCAGGCTGCAGATGCGTGAGAGCCTACTGGCCACGTGATCTGTTCAGTCATGGCAGATCAGCATCACGAATGAACAGGACCGAAATGACTGGGTTGACTTTGCAGTTTGGCACACGGTGCCCATCTGAGCTATTCTGCCAATCTCATCTTAGTAGAAAGAATGCTACCTGTTCAGCATCCACATCAGTTCCCACTTTCCCCATGAGCTTCTTGGAGGCCTCTAGTTCACGTTGATCCTGTTGGGGATTTGAGAGTTGATAAACCAGAAGGCCCACACTTCTAGAGTATCAGCTAGTAAAAAATAAACAAAAAACCTATTTATTTTATCTATAGTACATAGTTACATATAATATATTAAACACTTATAGAATGCTCACTATGCAGACACTATGGGGTGGCAGGAGTAGAAAATTGTCGTTCTTACAATTTTTTTTTACTATGACAAAAATATATGAAGAAAATGTCGCATTTCCCTTGCTAATAGCTCACTTTTATATAATACTTTATATTATTGAAGTCATTTCTTTATAATAATCCTATGGGATCCAAAGCATGAACAAAATGAATGCCCATTTTACAGATGAGGAGATTAAGCCTCACAGAGGTTAAGAGCCTTGCTCTCATGCAGTTAAAGGTAGAAACCTAAATTTCTGACTCTCAATCCAGGGCATATCAGTGCTGTGTAAATATGTTTAAATGTGCCCCAGGAATGTCTGTGGGTAATGGGCTTGGCCAACTTCCTGAAGGAGTTTTTTTTTTTTAGCAGAGATTTGAAATCAGGAAGACATATACAGTTCATTCTCTTTCACGGTTCATGTTTCTCTGTTTCTTGATTATGTATTATAGTATCTGAAAGGATAACTTTAGCTTATATCTTTTCGAAGGCTACAAGGAAAGAGACTGCACAGTATGGTAGAAAGAATACTAGACTTCAGGAGAGGGATTGGTGTAAATCCTGCTTCTTGACCCTTACTAGCTGTGTGACCCTGGGCAAGTCACTTCACCCTCTTTGCCTCAAGTTCCTCATCTGTAAAATGACCTGGAGAAGGAAATGGCAAACATCTCCGGTGTCTTTGCCAAGAAAACCCCCAATGGGGTCACAAAGAGTCAGACGTGACTGAAACCACTGAGCAACAGCAGCAAGGCCACTTAACCTCCTCCATGAGACTTGTCTCCTCATCTTTAAATTGGAGATAATACCACCTGACTCATAAGATTATTAGGAACATCAAATAAAATAATATTTATGTTAAATACTTCACAAACTTTAGAGCTCTAAATGAATGACAGCTGCTGATTTCCTAATTATCTACAGTCCGGAGTGATTGTCACTCACTCCTGGTGTCCTTTCTCATGATACAATTTGGGATTGTTCTTCCATAGAAACATACCATTTTCCTTTGAAAAAAGACAGATTCATATGAAAGGAAGAAGTCCCTAGCTAAGAAGATTTAGCAGCTCTTCTGACTCTGGTTAAAAACAATAACTCCCCAACAGTTTGCACCGGGTGCAAATTAATACACATTTTAGCTAATTAATATAGTTTTGTAAGATGTAGCACCAGATGGGGTTGACAAGTAGCAGTTTAAAAATAAGGATAGTTAGTGGGCCACAGATTTCTGCTCTTTCATAAACAATTCTATCTATTACTTAATTTCTTTTGTGGGACTTTACACACTTAGCTGATTTTAATTTGCCTTCTCTGCCTGTAGACACATCATTTTTCCCCCCTTCTGTTTTCTGTACCTTCCTAGTTAGTAGATTCATTGTTGGTCCTTGGAGGGTGCTTTGTCTCTCTTTCCGTGAGGATCATCAAGTTCCTAGCTTGCAGCATCCGCAAAGAAAGATCCTGCTTAATCCCAGTTCAGAGGCTAACCTTTATTAGTGTTCTCTTGGCTATAATGAGCACCCTGCCTCCAACAGAGAGATTCTGAAATACTGAGCAGATTATTCAACAAGTTCAGAGAATGTTCTGAAGTCTCTTATAAAAATCTGTTTATGAATGCTGATGTCTTTGTTCTGCTCTAAGTTGTTTCCATAGCATTTCCATTGACAGAAATAATTTGGGGCTTGGGGGCTATTGAAAAATAGATATATTCTAGTCTGAGTTCCATCATCCATAAGGATGGTTATAGTTCCTGTATTTGTTATCTGTAATCTATTTTGCTTAAACTGTCAAGTAGAGACCCTGAAAAGTTTTTTTCTTTTTCTTTTTGGGGTGGTAATAGAGTTGCCCTACAACAAGTGCTTTGTCTGACTGAATCTATTGGACTCATACAAATAATTTGAAATTTTATTCTATCACTAATATGGATGAATCATAATTGTTCAGACAACCAATGGAATGTTCTTAGGTTGCCAGAGGAAAGATTTTGTTCAAGGTTAACAAATTCTCCTTTAAATTAACTATGGAATATTTCATATAGGAAGCTCATTAGCGTAACTGTTTGCTTGAAGTAGGCACACAAATGATAGTTCAGCATATTATAAATTGAATTTGGTAGTAATTTAGGGGATTTTAAAACTATTTTCCTCAGGACAAAAAGAATCTCAAATCAGAAGGTTTGCAAATCAAGAGAGATTGAATTCATATACCATTTTCTAGGTTAAATAGAACAGATTGTATTATTTTAAAAAGTCATTTTTTTTAAATAAAGTGTTCTAGTTATTGTAGTAACAAAACTTATAACGAAGGCTACTGCCCAAGGGTCAAAGAAAATTATTGAGAGTTGGATTTCAGGAACTTATTTATCTGTCTGGTGAAGTGGCTTATTGAAGAAATTTGAGATTCTCTAAATATTCATTACGTAGTAACATCATTTTTAACTTTTCCTCTAAGAATCCTTGGAAAATCCTCTTCTGTATTCTTATTTAATATTGAGTATGTGAGAGAAACTTCAAATTGTGTTCTGGTGAAATTGTAGAAGTTATTGGCACAAAACACCTCGTGGTAACTTCTTTCCTGAGCATTAAATTCAGCGGAATTCTAGTTTCAAAGAGTATTTGCATAACTGCTGCTCAACAGCTCTGCTGAACCTAATTGTAATTCATTTTCCAGCTTGCCTTGCTAGTCCTCTTTGCATAAAATATGCAACATGCAATATAGCCAATGGCAGGAACCCATTTTCTTTGCTGGTGATATATGTAATTTCTTCTCTAGTCAGAAACTCTATTTAATGAAGATATCATAACCATACGATATTTTTTGTGTCTCCAGCATGCTTGCATATGTATCTCACTTTGGAAATGCGCAAAGTGGTATCTCTCTTTCATTTCTGCAGATTTCCTAGGAATGTCAAAAGTTTGAGCTTGTTTTTAATAGCTGGATTTACAATGGGAAATTGAACCCTGAAAAACCTTGCTTTTGGATGTGATTTTATTGGAGTGTTTGACAGTAGGAAGACTTCATAAGCCAATATTATGAAATAATGTATCAACATGTCTGACAAATAGTTATGTTGTAACAGTCTTATTTCCTCTTGCTTGCAGAATGTGTTTGGATAACAAGAATCCCCAAATTCCAAATGCTTCACATTCCAAAAACCACAAAGAAATGCTGATGACTGCTAGAAATTCTAGTTTCAGGTGCCCACTTTTAAAAATCATCCCACATCCCTATTTTTAAACAGTCTATACTGCCCTTTGCTATGGATGATTGGTTACTTTGATAATGGCAATGAAAAGGTTAGCATGAAATTACTTATGTGTTGATTATGTTGTATGAATAATTTCACACATAATATTTTAGATATATAAGAGCCCCAACAGGAAGCTATATCCAGAAACAACATGGATCTTACAATTTTATCAGGACAATGCAAGTAGATTTCAGCAAGGTTGGTTCCAACTCATCTGTGATAAATGAGAAGATAAGGCAATCAGTGCACACCATGACACTCAGTGCAGCTAGTTAGGCACACTTCAGAACTATTCAGGTGTGCTCACAAAGCTTATGAGTCTTACATGGGGTGGGGGGTGTCTCAATATAAATACATCCTTCATGGTGGCCACTAGTAAGGCGGGAGTTGCCTTTCTAAGACTTAACCCAGGTCATATATAAATAATAGATGTTAAGATGTTAGTTCTGATGTCGGGGCTGCATTTCAGGCAGTGTATTTCGTTTGGGTCAAAAGAATGTATTTTTCCTTTTTTTTCCCAATTGTATACTTCCTCTGCTTGAAAAACGCCTGCAAAATTCCATCATACCTTTGCAGGGACTTGTTTGGGTGGCTAAGGGAGAAGGTTCCAGCCCCTCAGGAGCTAAGAATGTACATTCAAGGAGTTCTATTGGCCTTGCACCAACGATTAAAGTCTGCAAAAAACTATTGTAAACAGGTGAGTTGTCCCACTTTTAAAATGGTTCTTTCTTTTTTTCTTTATCATTTAAAAAAATGTACTTGTTATATAGAGGCAATGATTGACACTATGTCATAAAGAGCTGTGACATGTATTTCATGAGCTCCACTACCCGTTAGGGAGCCAAAATGCTTCGCCTATAATCTCAAAGCCAACAATAATGGAGCTAATTGTATCTGTCTTTCGGTGTGGGATGTCATATGTCTCATCTCTTTTTGCTGCACACTGTGCAAGATGAAGGCAACTCCTTCTGCGGAAATTCTATAGGCAGTGATTTTAAATGAGAAAATGAATAGCCTGTAATGCACTCGGAGGTTTAAATATTCAGTCTACTATTATTCTAATATTCTTCCAAGAAGTCCTTTATGATCAAGTTGGAGTTGATAATGTAGAAATTGTGTAATATAAAACTGGAGTTGTCTTATGTGAGTTAGCTTCAGTGTTAAGATACTAATTCCATTAGTTAATTTTTTTGTTTACTTCCTATTTGCTTATTAAATTTGAATAAATATTCATCCTAGAAACATAGAAGTACCATTCATATGGCTATATGTGATTAGCCCGTGTCTTCTCCTTTAGGACTTAATATATCCAGGCAGAATTTTAAATAAATGTTTATAAAGACATTGTTACTTAAAGATGCTTTCGATTGATTTAGACTTTCGATTGATTTAGACTAATGTAAAATTCACCTGCTAAATAGTGATAGACTTTGATGAAATTTGGAGTTAACCAAGGTGATTTGAGCCTGGGGGTAAGGGGTTAGGGACATGATCTTATAATGTCACACAGGAATTATATGTCACATTGCCAGCTTAGAGTTTTCTGTTCAGAATTGGATTTGTGATCTCAAGCCCTAGACTGTTGAAAAATGAATGTTTCCCAAATCTCAGGCTGTCCTCTGTGTGCATGGGGCTGGGGTGGTGGAGTGGGGGGGTAGGAGCGGGGGTTGGGAAGGGAAAGCAGCGTGCCCAGCACAGTGTTCACACAGCACCTCCTGCTGTCTGGTCGTTAGAAGAGAAATTTGTATTCACTCTGAAAGAAAGTCAACTCTTCCTGTCTTGAGCTAAGATGTACTGAAAGCCAACAAAGAATAAGCCTTTGAGTAACTTGTTTGCAAAAGGTGAATGATTTACCAAATTAAATAATTTCAAAAGGATTGGAAGTGGCATGGGTAATGAAGCTATTTATTATCTCTGAAAAAGAATGAGTCCAGACTCATTCTGAAAGTTCTAAATCAAAATGATCCATAAATAAAAATCAGTGTGGAATCTGAGTTTTCTTCATCTTGAATTAATATTTACCTTGGTTATTTTAACCAAATTTAACAATGACATTAATTAACAAAAATAAGTAATATTTTAATTGACATTTTTCTTCACTAGGAGACTTGCTAGATTTTATATATATATATATATATATATATATGCATATATAATATATTCAGAGTGAAGCCGTTCATATATGTCTTTGATAAGTGATTTGTGCTTTCTAGAACAATTTTAATAACTAAAACATCCACTAACAAATAAAATATGTACAATTAAAAAACTTACAAAGCACTTTTTACATTAAATTTTAAAAAATGAAATTTAAGTATTTCCTTAATTTTGCTAGAAGTGAAATCCTCCCCTATCCTCTTTCCCACCCCCTTTACGGAACTCCAGTAGCATGGACATGAGTTATATTTTTCAAAAATACAATTTCAACATAGTTTTTCTTTAGTTCAAAACCATTAACTTAAAAACCAAATGGATAGAGTTCTGTATTCTTGTGTGAAAATGGAGAACTTTGAAAGGTGCTTAAAAGATTCTATTAGTAAACTTTTAAATTCTTTCTACTACAAAACAGATGAAAATGAAATGAGAACATTATTAGCTGTTCAGGTCAGAATACTACTCTGTGCCAAGAGTTCCTTATTTAAAATGATCACATTCTCTTCAGCTTTCCATGTGACAGTTAAAACCTTAACCTTCAAGATAGTTTGGCTTTTAAAGTCTCCATACTCTGGTAACTGTAACTAAAGTTCATTCTGTATCAGTGACTGCAAACTCTTTAAGGCTCTGTTTTCAGGAGATTTGTGTGTGTGTGTGTGTGTGTGTGTGTGTGTGTGTGTGTGTGTGTGTGTGCATGTGTGTGTGTGTGCATGTGTGTATTTGCGTGTGTGTGTGTGTGTGTGTGTGTGTGTTTTCCTTTTATTAGTTTTTTTTTCCTCCCCCCAATGGAAAAACAAGCTCAGTAGCAGGTTACGCACACACCACAACTTAGGAAGACTTGATATGCATTTCCATGTGAGTCTACCAAATCTTTTAGACATGCTCAATTGTCTATATTGTTGGGTCTCTCTTTCAGAGTGTTGTTACGCAATGACTTAATTTGAAATAATTTACATTGTTTAGCTCATCACTGTAGAGAGGCCATTATACATGACCAGGTTCTTGCTCCTTGGGTCAACGTTGGTTAAGTGTGGCAAGAGCTTTGTGTCTGAGTGGGATTTCTCAGCAAATATCCCTCTTAGCATGGATGAGCTTCATTTAAGGCCATGTGCACTTCTTCTGGCCTTGGAAAAAGTCTTTCCCACTTAGTCTTAAGGAGATGATGTTATAATTAAGGAGAGATAATTAAGTTGGCAAAGTGAAAAGGAATGGTTCCTCATTCTTTGCCTTCTTGAACAGAAAATTTGAAGTGGATCAACTATACCATTGTTTAAAATCCAGCCCACTGTTTATGATGTTGCTTCTTACTCCCTATATGGAGCCTTCTGACTAAGAAAGCATCATTTTGCTGGGATTTTGTAAAGAAATTGCACCTCGCCTGCTGATGAACCAAGGTCCTAAAGTACAATTACTTTAAAGCAAATTTTGTGAGAAAAAAACTTTTGAAATGAAGCTGAAACTGCTGACTTTATATCAATTTACATTGCTGTTGTTACAATTTAGAAACCTAAATTGGTTTTACAGTAAGTGATTACAAATCAGACTTGCTGCACTAGGGTGGTCTTATGACAAATACTGTATTTGCGTGTATGAGATCGTCTGGGGGAACATGATGAAGTTATTTGAACTTTCATTTATCACATTCACTTCCTTAAAAATAGAAACACTTTTAAAAATTATTCAGAGTGAAGCAAGAGATATTAAAATGCATTAGTAATCTTAGAAATAGCATAAACCTGTTAGGATGAAATGTAGTTAACACTTTCAATGATGGGGGCTGTTCCAGCTCATTAGCATTCTTGTTATGTAGTTGGGCTGTTGGTGGGGGTGTTGAAGTAGGAATGCCATTGTGCTGCGTCCCAGTGTTTGGGGACAAACACTGCTGTGGAAAGAACGTGTGAAAAGACCATAGTCCTGTCAGTGAATGAGGAAGGCTGTGCTTTCTGTATGCTTCAAGCAGGGAGGCTGTCATTCAGAAGGCTAACACAGCTAAACAGAGGCCAAAACACAAAACTGAACTACCTTTTAAAATGATATTAGTGATTTTAAAACACGATCTTCTTTTATTTATGATCATACATAAATGCCATTAGTTGGTGTCAGTAAACAAACTATGTGCCAGTCTTGGGAGGGAAAAACAACTACCACACAACACTGGAGATGCATAAGGTCTCTGGAGCTCTGTCATGGAGATGTATAAATAATTATTTGGAATAGCTGATTTGCAATCTTAATTACAGATGTGATGGGGGGGATTCATCTGGTCTTGTTTCCATAAAATCATCCAATTTGAATATTATTTTGAATTTATTCTATTTCAAACAAAATTCATGCTGATATGGAAATGAGTAAAAATAATAGCAAATCTTTTTCACCCCTTTAAATAGACTTGAAATAGACTTACTGAAACATTAAGTGACCCTTCCAATCATGGAAAGCTGAACAAAGCATAAGATCTTCACCCATTGGCTAGTCCCTACTGAAAATTCAGAAAAAGAAACAAAAGAAGCACACTCAATTGACTGTAACCCTTCGATCACCCACCATTTTAATGATGAGAAGCCTAAGAGGCATTGTCATCATGGTCTAGAGCTTCCAAGGGCTTCCATTGTGGGCTAGGGAAGGAGCTGTTTTTGTAGTTTCATGCTCTTAATTTGCAGCAGGAAGGTAGGAAACCATCACTGCTGTCTACAGATTTTTAACCTGCCTTTCAGGTCAGCAGTTTCTACTGATCAAAATTAAACTTCTTCCAAAAGTGCTGCTAGATCCTGAAAAGTGGTCGCCACTGGACAATTTCTTAGGGCTTAGCAAACTGCAATAAAACTATTTTTGTTTTGAAAACTTTTCGTCTTAAGTTAGCCATTTGGATTTGGCTGGCACTTGAGTGAAAGCTGTTTATTCCTCTGCCTGAGGGATGTTTTATCTTGTTGATGTACATGCCTGGGTACCGAATGTCCAATAAGCAAGCTTCCTTTGGAATGCCATGATGTGCAACCTTTTGCAAGTTCCAGTTCGGAGGCATTAAGTTCAAAAGACTCATAATGTATTCATTGTCAGTGTTTCTTCAATTGCTTTGTCCCTGACTTTGGAAGGAATGCAGCCAGAGATAGGGAGGAGAGCAAACTTAGATCATTTAAATTTTTTTCTTTTACAAATCAATATAGGAGTTTGTGGTTAAAATTCCCTTTATTTGCTTATTAAATTAACCAAGCTTTAGCAAAATTTCTGGGTTTTGTAAAGTATTATACTTTAAAACTGTTTTCCAATCCTCCCTGTACAAAAAGTAGGATCAAATATCAATACTAATGAAAATAGTTCTTTTTGGATCATCACCATTCTAAAGGATCTCGATATCACATGTAGCACAAATGCAGTTCATTTATTGCCAAAAGCATTTTAAAATTATGTTAGCAACTGAGTTATCCTCTGCCGTCTTCAAAGGATCAAGTGACCCAGATTTATTTCTCTTTCTGCCATTACAAAGTAATAACTATTTCATTCTGACTTTCTATTTATATATAAAAACAATCTGGAGCCTTTGGTGATCTGGCCTGCGCATGGTACTATATGGGAAATACTTAAAATTTTGAACAAACTTTTTGATGTCTAAATCTTGAACCAAGCCCATTTTTTTCCAGCATAATTTTTGACAAAAATAACATGTGTTTCAATCATTTTGAATTCAAGAGAAAAAAATTTTCCTTGAGGCTACTGATAAATCATCTTCTAGAATATTGAATTATTTATAGATTGGCATGATGACCAAAATTTTTTCCTGCAACCAAGCTGCATTCTAGTTATCTGAAGTATTTTAAGAACCTTAAAGTTGTGTCTTTTTCTAAGTGTCATGCTTTGAGCAGGCCTAACATCAGTTAAATGAAGTGAAAATTGCATTCTTGTCTTGATAGAGATGAAAATGGATTTCTGGTCATGAAATAGATGTAGTTGTCACTTTTTAAAAAAGGTGTCAGCAGTTTGCCTGAGCGAGTAAGGTGCCAATTCAGTATGACAGTAAACTTGTGATCTGAGCAATCAATAAAATGCTTCAATAATTTCTACTTCATTACACTTATAATAAGAGGCTATAGATCTGTGGCACATAAAATGTTGATAAAGAGGCTACGAGGGGACGGGTGAGGATTTCCTCATGGGTACAGTCAGTACAATGTTGCCATCTAGAGTTCATGCATAGGTAATTATTGCAAGGAGGAAAACCATAAAAAGAGATTGCCAAAATGATCCTAGGTGACTGTTTATTTTCCATAATTTTTCAGTGACACATGTGTCTCTGTCAGAAACAGTTCATTGGCCTTGTCACAAAGCTGTTTGAGCCAAGAGAGGAAAACAAAAAATCTACATTTTCCTCTAATTCCTTTGGCATGGTTTTTACCAAAAAACCCATATGCCCTGGAAATGTTTTAATTGGCTTAAAGTAGAATTTTTTATCTTTAATAATGTTGATCATATGAATCAATTTGCAAAAACACAGAATCTGTAAGGATTTATTGTCTTCTTTATATTTATTGCCTTTATTAAAGCAGATCAGAACGTGTTTGTGGGTAGCTGAGGGAGATAGCCTTGTAGCCTTTCCTCCTTGTGGTCTTCCAAATTAAACCCATCCTTATGAAGTAAGAGCCTATTCACTTAAAAAAACCACATCGTTTAATAATATATCTTAATTAGGCTTTAAACACTAAATCCGTATCTCTCATATTTTATAAAATTCCATAAATATTCATCCTCTCAAAGGGAGCATAGAACTTTCAAGACATATATTGACATGAATATTATCATAGAGTTGATTTCTTTGGAGATTGTCAGTGATTCGTGCCTCCATACTAACTAACCCTTTAAAATAATTGGTATCTTTTTTGGGAGGGAAGGGGAACAAATTAAAAATAAAATTTTCTGAACTGAGTTTTGGTTTGATGTTAAGGCTGATTTCTGAGTGAACTGAGGAGAAGTCTATACTTACATAGCTGTAAACAGAATTTGAGGTTTTTTATTTCCTTGTGAGCTATGCCCCCCAGAAAAGCTAATCAGGTAATTGATAGAAAATAAAAAATGACTTCATATAAATGACTTGGGATGACTTGCTTCACAAAAGCACAACTTGACTTCAGATTGAATTAACTGATGTTGTATAAAAGTTGGGGGAGGGGAAGAGATACATGTCTTTTCTCTTTCCACTCACTCTCTTTCCTTTCAGCAAATCTTTGTGTACAGTATCAGGTAACTGAACTGGGCCCATAGGTTGCCCAGAAAGTACCAGATTGGTATAAATGTTCCAGAAATATATTTTTATTTTCATGCGAAAAGGTTTCCATGATTAGCTTCCTTTGGTGCACCCAAAGAGCATGTCGAGCTTTGTACAAAAATGACTCTGCAAAGTAGAAAGAACATGAACTTCCCTCTGACCAAAACTATATTCTGAAAGGGCTGTTGAATTACAGAGAAAACACATTTGCTGGCATTTTTTATCTAATTCAAGACAATTTTTAAAATAAAAGAACATGAGCTGAAGGATTTTTTAAAAAGGAAAATGACTTTGAGCACAAATGTTTGCATCTTCAAACTTGAAAGTAAATTCAGAATTGTTCTGGTAAAATACGTGAAAGTAGGCCTGGCAAATTTTCTTTAAATTACTCAGCCACCTACAGGTATTATTGCCTAAGACTCTTTTGAAATGAGAATAAATTTTATAGAGTTACAGCGGTAAAGTGAGAGAGTGTGTTTGATAGATTCCCTGAACAGTTTCAACACCCACAGGTATTATTTGTAAGAAAACAATCAGGCAGAGTCTTCAGCTGGTTAGAGAGGGCACAGCATTCTATCTTCACCTGACATCCTATCTGTTCTGTCAACATCCTGGGCCCCCCGCCTGCTACCCCCTCCTCCCAAAACAATGTTCCCTGAGAGCCTTGTGTGAATGGACAAGAATATGAATGTTGGTTTCTTGTTTTTTTTTCCCCTTGAAGAACTGAAATGTTATTGAAGTCACATTGTTAGGGGGAAAAATCCGACAGTCTTTAGGATTGATTGGTATTTTATATTATCTATTCTCCCTGAAAGGGGCTATCTCTGAATTGGTGGTCCAAGAGCATCCCTGGTTATTCAGAAGTCTTTAAGATAACTGATTAAAGAGTAGGAAGCTACAAGCTATTTTTGGAAATCTTTGCTGGGCTTTTCTTTATTCAGAGAGAGAGTGATTTTTCCCACACCTTCTTCCCCTTTTAATTTATAGCATCAAAAGTTTGGATAGATATTAATCATCATCAGGCATCCCTAAATTTAAATCCTACAGAACTTTACTACTTGTTTATATGAGGCCGTGTCAAAACACATAGTGACATTGTTTTCTACATGCCTTAAATACCACATCTAAATATATAGTGACCCTAGTTTCTGTTCTTTAAAGTTGGCTGTATTTTCATTGTTGTTGCTGTAAAAAACCAGAGTTTTAGTGCTAGACGAAGCTTTGGAGAAATTAAGATTTAATGCAAGTGATTTGCCTAAGGCTACCTAGCCAGGAAGGGAACAGAGATGGGACCCAAATTAGAGTAATCTGACTCAGGGTCTAGAGATTTTCCTACAATCTCTAGGATTGGGTCTCTTAAATTCTCTTTAGTTATTCTTTTATGATGGGGTTTACTTTTTAGTTTACTTTGACGGTGGGGTCATATGTAGACCTCACTGGAAACATCACAATCTCCTATTGCCTCAGTTTCTTCAACTGTAAATGAGGGATTTGGATTGACTGGCTCATTTAGGTCCCTTCTGGCTCAAGAGCGATGATCGTCTGTATCTCACGGCACCTGTTTCTATTGTCAACCAGAAGATGTTTATCCAAGATAATTTTTCTAATCATCTGAACTTTAATGTATTTTTCAGGCTAACTTTAAAAAATAGAAAGACTTTTCACTCAAATTTTGTTCATGTGCAGCTAGGGTTGGGGAAAGAGTATAGGACCTGGAATAGGGAAGAGCTAAGTTCTAATTGTGTCTCAGATACTTCCTGTGTGACCCTGGAAAAATCGCTCAAGCTGTCTGCCTCAGTTTACTCAACTGTAAAATATGGATGCCTACATCTCAGAGTTGTGAGGATAAGGTGAGATAATATATGTAAAATGCCTTGTAAACATTAAAGGGAAATATGTTGTTCAGTCGTTTTTCAGACTTGTCCAACTCTCTGTGAACCCATTTGGAGTTTTCTTGCAAAGATACTGAAGTAATTTCCTATTTTTCCTTCTCCAGCTCATTTTACAGATGAAGAAAGTGAGGCAAAAAGATTGAAATGACTTTCTTAGGATCATATAGCTAATAAGTGTCTGTGGCCAGATTTGAACCCATGAAGATAATCTTTCTGACTCCAGCCCTGGTACTCTATCTATAACACTACCTAGCTGTCCAAAGTGATATATGCATATAACATATATAATGTATATGTGATATAGATATAAAATACGTAAATACTACCTATGATCATTAGGTTACTCATAGCTCTCTTTTATTCAGATCTCAAATTCCTTAACTTATACAACAAAAATTTAGGAAAAATGAGACAGTATCTTTATTAACCCTTAGGAATCTTGTTATGCATTAGCTGTTAGGCAGGAAAGAAGAGAGAAACTGCTTGAACAAAAGGGTGATAACCATGCACTAAGCCCCCATAATCTGTGAAAGGTACACCTGCTGAAACTTAGATATTCATAAAGGTATCTAAAATTCAGGTGATCCACTCACATTGTGAGTGCTGGTAGTGAGGAAGAGTTTTTTTTTACAGGACTGGAGACTAATTCATTCCTCTGAAGCAAAGGAAACCTGAAATCCAATCATTTATAGAATGTCAAATAAAAATGCAGGTCATAGAGTATTCACAGTCTAACCACCAGATGGACACCTTTTGGTTCTTTCCAGTCTCTGCAGAACCTGAGCTGAAATGTGAAGTTTTTAGTGGTATGCTGGAGCCAGCTCTTACCAGCCAATGAGAGCCGATTGTTAAATTTTCTCTGCGGACATTTTAGCCTTAGAATACACAAAGATTATGCATCAAGGCTTGATTTATTAATTGCCTAGGTTTAAGAAAAGGGTGGAGAATATATTAATTCTGGTTAAACTTAAAAGTGTTATTTTAAAAGAGCCAATTATTAAACATTTATCACCATGCCCCAGGCTACTCCAATTCTAGCAAACATTAGTCAGCTGCTAAAAAAATCATGAGTACAGCAACTACGTGGAATATTGAATAAAACTTTGAGCCTAGGGCCAGAAAGACCTGAGTTGGACGGCCTCAGATTCTTAGCTGTATGACCCTGGACCAGTCCCTTAACCTCTCAGCGTCAGTTTTCTCATCTTTAAAAAGGGGTACTAACAGTGCCTACTTCGCAGAGATTGTTTTGAAGCTCAAAGCAGATTATATGTAAAATGCTTTGTAGACTTAAAGTGCTTTGAACTCTTGTTATGATCATAAGAACATTGAAGCATCTGCTTCTGTCTCTTAATTTTACACATTTATAAGGCAAGCCCCGGAAGTGTGACTGGGCTTGCCTAAGGTTATATTGGCACTAAGGAGCAGAACTAGGATTGTAACTCAAGTCCCCTTACTGTAAATCTAGCACCTATAGCTTCCCTATAGAGACTAGTAAATGATCTCTAGCATGTGGTGGTGATTAAGAAATGAAAGGCTAGTCGTAGTCCTTGTCTGACATGCAAAGAAAGCTGGAAGACCACGCAGCCTACCTGGAGAGGCAAGCAGTACAAATGAAATGAACGCATAGAGGACAGCACCAGACTGCTTAACTGGAAGATCTCTGGCAGCAAAGATCTTAGCTTACTCACATCTGGCTCCTCCGCTTGTCCCTAGTACAGTATGCTGCATGTAATAGGCAGTTAAGCAATACTTGTTGAATTAAATTGACATCATCAGTCCTCCAATCACAAATATTTATTGAACATCTACAAGATATTTGGTGCTCTGCTGTGCATTGTAGGGGACACAAGAGATGAGTGAGAGAGGGATTGCCCTGACTTCAAGGGGATTATAATCTTGTTTGGGAGGAAAGGCCAACGAAAAACATCCGACACAATGTAATCAAAGACAGGCAAATAAACAAGATATAATTCTTCTTGAGGAGCTAGTAATTTAGCAATGGATATAAGAAGTTTAATACTTTAAGCATCAGTGATTTCATGGTATTTAAGATTTGCTATGTTAATAAAAAGCCATCAACCTGATGATGAGCCTTCAGGATTCTCCTTAGACAACAGAGATAGAGAGATAAAGACAGAGCGGTATGCTGGTACATATTTAACCATCAGATTTTATGTACATATGTTACCTTACATTACGTTATGTTGTATTATATCTCATATCATATCATGTTTTATTTTATATTATCTCACTATACTATATTGTATTATGTTATATTCACACACATATTGTATATACACACATTTATATATGTATATACACATCTCTCTTTTCATTCGCACACACACATGTACACACACATATACTTATTCCTTCTCTGGGTAATTTATAGAGTTCAGTGACTGTCATAGGATCATAGACTTACAGCTGGAAGGGAGGTCAGAGCCTATCTAGCCTGATCTCCTCATTCTGCAAAAGAGGAAATGGATGTAGAAAGATGTTGATTTGCCTAAGGTCACACATTCTGCATCCAGCCAGTATGCATCAGTGCTGGGCTTGCAGGTCGTACGACTCTGAATGAGTCAATGCTCTTTCTATGGTACCTATATACTCAAAGCTTTTCCAGTTCATGAGGATCTACTAGAAGTTAACCTTTACCAGAATCACCTTAAAAAATCCAGGGGCATTTCTGTGCTTGGTTGAGGTATCCAAGTAGAACTTTACCCTTACAGAAATATACACATGCAACTGTAATTTAAGAATATCTCAAGTTCCTTGAGAGGAGTATAGACAACATAGTATGTGGATCCAAGGGAAGTAGATATACTATATACATCACTGGAGACTGAGTACATTTTTACTAGCTTTTTAAACTTCTTGAGGTCAGGGCCTTTTTTGTTTTTGTCTTTGTATACCCAGTGTCTTAATCCATGCTTACTGAATTGACTTGACTTGTGCTCCATATCATACTGTTAAATCACATAGAGTTTGTAGTCCATTAAAATTCAGCTGTTATCTAAACATCTTATACCTGTGCAGTTGATTTTTTGAACCTATGTTCATTTAGTTTTTTATCATTTCATCTTATTTGACTTTGTCCAGTGTTATAATTTATCAAAATCTTTTTGGATGATGGGATCCAGAATGTCAACTATTCTTCTTAGCTTTGTGTCATCTGCAAATTTGATAAATATACCATTTATGACTTTATCCAAGTCACTGATAAAATATTAAACAGCATAGACTCCTGGGAAGTTCCATTGGAGATTTCATTTAAGTTGATATTAAATCATGTTTTATGACTTCACTTTAGGACTATTTATTACCAAATTCAACTTTACTATCATCTAGTTCACATCTTTTCAGCTTTTCCAGAAGGTTAATATGGAAAGTTTTACCAAATGTTTTATTGAAATCTAATTGAATAGGGCAGCTAGGTGGTACAGGGGACAGAACACTGAACCTGAGTTTAAACCCAACCTGACACTTACTAGCTGTGTGATCCTGGGCAAGTCACTTGATCCTGATTACCTCCCCACCAAAAAAATCCAGTTGAACTATATTTAGAAGTTCCCTTTATCTATAGGTTGGAATCCCATTCCATTAAGGAAATTAAACCAGTCAGGCTTTGCTTATTCTTAATGAAGCCATGCTCTTGTTTTCTAATCAATCAAGAAATTTTTAAAGTACCCTACTATGTTCCAGCCACTGTATATACAAAGACAAAAGTGAATATTCCCTGCTCTCAAGGAACTTGCTGTTGATCTTGAGGAAGTAATATATATCTAACCATCTAATCATCTCTCCTCTATCTACATACATATCTTTATGTATCTATATGGACATACAAAAAAGATACAGGATAATTTTTAGGAGAAGCCCCTAGTGGGGCAAATAAGAAAGACCATGTAGAAGTTTACACCTGAGCTAAACCTTGAAGGAAATTCAGGCTTCTAAGAGGGGTGAGGTCACACATTCTGGGATGAACAGTAGTCAATGCAGACACACAGGTGGGAAGTGGAATGCTGTGCATGAGGCATGGTAAGAAGGTCATGTTGAGTGATCCATAGTGTAACATTTAAAAAAGTCCTAGAGACATGGTTTCTGGGTAGTTTAATCATTGTCTTAATAAGGTTAGAAGTTTATTGGTAGAAGGCTGGTCATTTGGCCATCTCTCTTAGATCGAAGACCCCTAATGGTGGTGGAGTCACAGTGTATATGCCCTTGGAAGAGATGTTCCTAAGGGGAGGCAATCAACTCTGATTGGTTAACACAATGAGAGGTATGGGCTATATTAAAGTGAAGGTCTTGAGGTACATGACTTAGGCCACTCAAATCTTGGTCAAAGACATATCAATGTCCATATCACCTGTCTTAATAATAGGGAGAATCAGCATTTTCCCAGGACCTATCTGAGCAAACACAATGAATGGGAATCCGCCCACTAGCCTAACCTTAGAATTTCTTTTACTGTCTAGTTAAACCTTAGCCTGGGTAAATTTTTAAGAGAGACTTCCCACCCTGGTTAATTTCTGGATGAAGAAGTAGAAAAAGGGAAAATCTTAGTCCTAATATAATAATTAATTATTAAATACAAGAGAAATGTTTATTTCTTACAATAATGCACATGAAGAGATTAACTGCTTCCTTTTTTAGATGTTGACTGACTATCTCAAATAATATATTTTAAAATCTCTCCAGGAAATGATCCTTTCTTGAGTTTTTATATATGAGGATGACAGAGTGGGCCATTTCATCATTTCATGGGGCTGGGAAAAACTTGAAGCAAGTTATAGACACAGGAAACCATGGGGCATTTTTTAGAGGGACAGTGAGTAGTTAAGTTTAGCTGAAGCATGTGTACTATATGTAGAAAGATAGGTTGGATCCATGTTGGAATGCAGTGGTGTCAAACTCCAATGAAAAAGGGAAAAAAATGCCTACTAAATTGTACATAAGGACCTGTACATGTTAACTTAGTTTTAAAATGTAATGTTATTTTTGTATTATTGTATTCTTATTAATTTTGAGAATTGTTTCCCAATTTTAAGTTGTGCATACAAGTCCTCACCAGTGTTTTTGGCACCTCTGGAAGGCATTGGAAATTAAGCTGAGGAATTTTTTTAGGTCCCATCTGAGTTAGGGGCGACATGTGCTAGTAATTAGAAAGAGTTGCACAGTGGGAAGGAGAGGGCAATCCTTGCCTGTGGCAGGATTGGTCTGAAACAAGACTGAGTCAGTTATTTTAGTATTCCAGGTTCTATGATGATGGGTGACTCAGTGGCCAGTTGGAGTTCAAAGCTGTGGGAATGTACTAGAGCAGCAGTTCTTAAACTTTTTGCTTTCAGAACTCCCATAATCTCTTAAAATGACTGAGGATTCTCTCTCTCTGAGAGCTTTTGTTTATGTGAGTTATGTCTATTGATAATTACCAAATTAGAAATTAAACATCTTAATATTATTATGAAATTAATTTTGACCTTATAGATCCCCTGACCTTGAAAGGATCTTAGGGACCCTCAGTGGTCCCTAGTTCACACTTTGGGAAGATCTGGATTCAGGGAATCCAGGGAACTAACACTTTGTTCAACTTAAGTTCTTTCCCAGAAGTTAGGGAATTTCAATTGAGAAGACTCCTATGCCCCAACTCTAGCTAACACGAATGACCAGCATCAATCAAAAGATCAACAAATAAGCATTTATTAAGCACTGACTACGTGCACTGGGGATAAAAAAGGCAAATAGTTTCTGCCCTAAAGAGGTTACATTCTCTCTGGGGAGATAGCATGTGCATATATAATCATAACTAACATTTATTTACATAGCGCTTGCTATGTGTTAGGAACGGTATGAAACTCTGTAGAACTATATCTCATCTGATCCTTACAGCAATCCTGGGAGGTAAAGTGCTGTTATTACCCCCACACCATTGATGAGGAAACTGAGCCAGGTCGCGGAGAAGTCACTTGTCCAAGGTCACACATCTGAATGTCTGAGGCTGGATGTGCACTCAGATCTTCCTGACTTCTGGCCTGCTGCTGCTCTATCTATCCACTGTGCCAATATATCCAAAGTAAATGCAAAGTTACTTTTTTGGGGAGTAGGGCTGAGAGGAAAGTCCTACCTGCTGAAGGGATTAAGGAAGGTCTTATGCTTTTGATATTTGTGCTGAACCTTGAAGGAAACTTGGAATGCTGAGAGGCAGGGTTGATGAGAACATGCATGCCTGAGAGCCAGCCTGTGCAAGGCTTTCCATGGAAATGGGCGATGGAATCAGTCTGTTGGGATTTCCTACATGGGGAACCACAAGAAGACCAGAAGCCCTGGCAGACCTTTCTATAGCCAGGTTCTGTTGTCACACCAAATCATGGGTCTCTACAACTTTGGATGTAATTTAGTGCATAATAGAGAGCTAGTGAATGCATTGAGTTTTTTTTTTTGAGGTAGATACTATGGAATGTAATCATGGATTTGAAATACTAATAATAATACTTTTATTTTGTTGTTATTGAGTCATTTTTCAGTTGTGTCTGACTCTTCATGACCCAATTTAGGGTTTTCTTAGCAAAGATACTGGAGCAGTTTGCTATTTCCTTTTCCAGCTCATTTTGCAGGTAAGGAAACTGAGGCAAACATTGGATTAAATAACAAGTAGTAAGTATCTGAGCCCGAATTTGAACTCAGATCTTTTTGACTCTAGACCTAGCACTCCATCCACCCCCTATCTGCCCAGAGTTTTTATATAGTGCTTTAACATTTGCAAAGCTCCTTACAAACAGGACCCCATTTGATTGGTTGAAGTGGGAGGAAAAAGTCAAAAATGACTCCAAGATCTTAAGCATGGATGAAGCAGACAATGGCCAGACCACAAGGAAAAGAAGAGCAGTCAGAAAGAGAAGCTGACTTGAGGCATAGTGTTGCAAACAGTGCCATCTTTTAAGTCTCTGGGAGAATAGGGATGAGGCTAAGAGTTTGAGGAAGGAGACTCAGCTGTAGTTGCTATGAAACATAAAATGATGATGATGATAGCAGCTCACATTCTTAACAGCTCACTAAAAGTATGCACAGCAATTTTCATACTCATCTCATTTGAAAGTCAGAGAAGTGTCTAACAGGAGAAAGGGTCGAAATGAAGCTGCCTGGTATCGAGTAATAGGTGTGGTTCTGCATTTTTGCTTACCAGCTCTACCAAAGTGGAGAAGGTAGATGCTAAGGATGGGCACAGCTGGTATGTCTGATTTTGAAGCAGCCTCAGGAGAGGTACACAATGCTGGCATGAACAACTTTGAAGTGTTGGCTATGCACACCTTGTGGACGTGGATGACTTGGCAAATGGGCATGATGGATGCAGTAGGAGTTTGATCAGTTTTGACTATCAATGATAATACCTGTTTCATGAGTCATCACCACCAGGAGTCTCTTGGTGATTCCATTTAGTTTGGAGCAATGAGAGATGATCTAGGAAGAATAAAAATCACCATTGATTCATGGGGCAAAGGAAAGACTCGTGGTAAGTGTGGATGGATGAAACTGTATTATAAAGATGACCTAGACATAAGAATAGAAGACATCATTAGGTATATATAGCGGGAGAAAATGAGATAGGCTGCTCTGAAAGTCATGAAACAGGAAAAGAACCAGAGATAGGTCTTACTTCTTTAATTACTTTGGGGAAAATTTATGGAAACACTGATAAAGCTAACACAGTTTTGATCATTTTTGAACTGTGCCAATGGAAGGAGTACCTACCTAGATAAGGTGATGAAGCCTTTAATATGTATTGTAGCAATTCAAAAGTATTCAAATATTGAATTATCTAAGATGATAGGTCTGTAGGTTCAACCGTGGGCAAAGAGTGGAGTTTTTGGATATAGGGTGCTAGGAGATAGAACAGTGTGAAATTACATACCTGTTTTATGGTGTTGACTCTTTAGGGGTTCAGGGAAAGGGTATATAATTGTAGGTAGTCATAGCTGGAAAGACTTCAGGGAAGGGATTGGTCTTAGAAGGTGGGTATTCTAGGCATAAGAAGTAGAGGCATGGAGCTGGAAATATATCTATTATATGTTTATTAATGTAATGATGAAACATCAAAATGAAGATATCTTATAGAAATTTTAAAATATATATCAGGAACTCAAATATGGTAGTCCCATATTGAATGTTAAGGACAGAATTTTGGAGGAAGAAGATAGGAGACAACGATGGTGTGGTCAGAGAAATAGGAATATCAGGCTAGAACACTGTTGGAAAATAATGCAGCCTTCTTATCATAGAATTAGGAAGTTTCAAGGTTGGGAAAGACCTTAGAGATTCTCATCCAGCCCTTACCTGATACCACCTGACAAGTGATGGTACAAATTTTATTTGAAAGTTTCCACTCATTGACTCCCAAGGCAACCATTTCTGGATAGCTTTAATTATTAGGAAAATTTCTCCTCTATTGGCCTCAAATCTATCCCCTGAAATTTCTTCCCATTTCTTCTTGTTACAACCCCTGGGACCAAGCAGAATAAGTCATCCACATGACAGCTTGTGGAATATGTGGCAATAACCATCTTGTGCCTCTCCTCTTGTCCTGATTGATAAAGCGTGGCCCTGGGCATCGTGATACCTCCATTCTACATCTGATTCCCCTATTTATTGAGTGCTAAGGACAGAGCCTTGGAGGAAGAGTATAGGAGCGGAGACCAAGTCTGGGAACCTGGGAAAGCATGCCATTCTACTTTTCCATCTTTAAAGTGGAGATTATACCTGCCCTCTCCTCATGTGAAATAATTTCAAAATATGGGAGAGTTGCATTGGTTTCAATTATAACAATGCAGCAAAGACAAAGATTTTACAATAATAGCAAAAAATTATTTTGAAGACCTCATCAATAAGATTTTTCAGATGTATCATTTTGTGTTCAGAAAAATTAATAAATGTTCAAAAGAAACTCCAGATCTATTATTTGGATCTTGCATTAGAGTTCTTCTCTGATGCGCCAGTGCAGGGTTGTTGTTGTTCAGATATTTCAGTCATGGGTGACTCTTCTTGACCCTAGTTGGATTTTTTTTGATGAAGATACTGGAGTGGTGTCCCATTTCCTTTTCCAGTTTATTTAATAAATGAGGAAACTGAAGTATACAAGGTTAAGTGACTTGCCCAAGGTTGTGTAGCTTGTTAGAAGCTGTTAGTTAGAAGCTGAATTTGAATTCAGGTCTTCCTGACTGCAGGCCTCTGTGCCACCTAGCTGTACTAGTCATTTATACTTGTGTGTGAATTAGCCTAACATTGTACCTTTTCTCTTATGAGCTGGATGAAATCACTAGGAGAATGGGAGTTTTGATTCAGTAAGAGAGTAGAAGAGAACTTAATGTATGTACATTGAGCAGTTTGTAAAGAATTCAGGCCTAGGTGGGAAGTCAGACTGGATAGATTCTCAACAATATTAGGGTACTGGGCAACCAGAGGCTTTGGAAACCAAGGACAGAAGTGGGCAGAAGGATATAGGAAAAGGGAAGTAGATAATAAGACAAAATTTGTCTGCTTTGCAATTTTATATAACTAGTCATGTAGTAAAATTGAATAACCTCATGGCTGCCCATTTTTCTGAGAAATGATGAAAAAGTGGTGTTGACATTTGAAATGTCTTCTCTTCAAATTTCAGATGGAAAGATTAACTACCTTTTAAGCCAAGGAAGGAAAGACTGTTGGTCCTCAAGGCTTCTACTGGTCAGATTTCTTTCTCAGTTTTCTCCTTTATAGGATATATAATACATTATGAGAAATCATGACTGTTATGTCACCCTCAAAAGGTTAGAAATGACCCTAAACATCCTAATTTTCTTCAGTAACCCCTTATGAGATGATCATCCATTAATTAAATCCTTTTACAAAAGATCTTTCTCTTTAAAGGGAGAGAGAAGCAGGTGATGGAGATGGAGGAAGAAAAATAAGACAGAAAAGTTGACACTGGGAGATGCAAAGAACCACAAAGGCTGAAAGTAAAGGGGGCTCCAGAGGAGATGCTGTTCAAAGACAGTGGAATCACAGGCATCTTTCAGCTTTCTCTGGAGACATTGGGCACCTTTTGAGTAGCTTCAGGGAAAGGCTGACAAAGCAAGACAGATTAGTGGAGAAAAGCAGGAGAGAGGAGATGAAAAGAAATGTACAAAAGGGCTGTTGGGGTTTTACCCTGCAGGTTTCAGGGCTTTCTGGATTGGCCTGGAAACACTACATTTCATCCCCACCTACCAATGTTAATGGATATGCAATCTCAGAATATCCTTCATTTGTGCCCATTTTATTGGAGCCATCTGCTCTCATCCTCTGAGATCCTTGACCACATTCTCTTAGAGATCCTGCTCAGAGGATCTACCCAAGATCCTAGAGATCTTTAGTTCCTTTAGAATGATGTGAGCACTTGTGCATCACACTGGGTCAATTTACTCTCACTTCTCTTCCCTTTGTACCTGCTTTGATTTAGACAAATGCAGCATTGAATATATATATTGAATATATATACATATATATATGATTCAGATAAATTTATCACACACACACACACACACCTTCCCTCCCAAAGGATCATTGTATTTTTAATATACAAACAATTGAAACATGTCTACTGTGTGTAGAACACTGTATTAGGCTCTAAGAGAGATGTTTTAAAATGTTATATAAATTTATGTAAGATAAATTTAAATGTATAAATATAGACATTTATATAAGATATAATTTTATGTAAGAGATATATATGTAAAATTACATAAGATAAAATTTGAGATATAAAATTTTTCTACCAACTCTACTACTTGGATTCAACCATCATCACTTCTCTCCCCAACCCCATCCTAAGGAATTACTAGAAAACTTGTCATCTTGGAGACTGCATCAGCTTTATTGCTTATACCTTATCAGTACCCTCAGTAACCACTGTCCCTCTGATTGAAGGGTTGGGTGGAAGTGGGGTAGAGCAAAAAAACAAACAAACAAAAACCAGTCTTTTTCTAAAGCCTCTGCTTTATGAAAGACTCAGAATTTCCAATTTATTATTTACCACCAGCTGCACTCTTTGCATTCAACCCAAGTCCCTCCTCCCCTTCCCCTTTCCATCTTCCTTTTCTATGTTTTCTTCCCCTGTTAGATTGTAAGCTCCTTGAGGACAAATTGTCTTTCTCATTGGTTTCTTCAGTGCTTAGCACAGTGCCTGGCATATAGTAGGGGCTTAATAAGTGTTTATTGTATTATATTGTCCCGTCGAGCGCAGGCATAACACATGCCTTATTTGCACCAAGTTGTTTGTATATTGTCTCCCCCATTACAAAGTGAACTCCTCAAGAGGAGAGACTGTCTTTTGCCTTTCTTTGTATCCTTAGCACTTACTACAGTGCCTGACAAACAAGAGATGCTTGTTAAATGTTGATCGACGGATTGTCACAAAGATACACACTGTATAATATAACTGCATTACATGACAAAATGCAAAGTGAGATTCGAGGAGGGGAGGTTTATTACCAAGTGAAGTCAAGGAAGACTTTTTTTTAGAAAAGATGGCATTTGATTCAGACTTTAATGGATAGGTAGAAATTCAGCATGTGATGGGAAGAAGGGAAGACATGTTAGACATAGGAGCGCTGTGACTGAAGGTGTAGGAGTTGGGAGTGTTTGGCACATACAGCACAAAGAGAGTAGAATGGACTGACTAGGACTTAGAGAGCAGGAGAGGATATTAACATTCCATAAAACTAGAAAGGTAGCATAGTACCAGATTACAGAAGATCTTAAATTTCAAGCAATGACAGTTGAACTTTACTCAGGAGATAATGCAAATCTTTTTTTTATTTTAATAATAAATTTATTTATTTAACTTTTTACATTCATTTTCACAAAATTTTGGGTTCCAAATTTTCTCCCCATTTATCCCCTCCCCCCACCACAATACACCGAGCATTTTAATTTCCCCTATCACCAGTCTGCCCTCTCTTCTATCATCCTTCCCTTCCCTTGTCCCCATCTTCCCTTTTGTCCTGTAGGGCCAGATAACTTTCTATTCGCCATTACCTGTATTTCTTATTTCCTAGTAGCAAGAACAATACT
>CM053772.1:251908967-251958116 GCA_028658325.1 Potorous gilbertii | reverse complement strand
TCCCCCCATACAGGTATTCAAGATGATCTAAATACCTGAGAGGATAAAGATGAGAAGCCATTATTTAAAACTACAAATGATCTATTCAAAAAAAGGTTAAATTGGCAAAACAAGAAATTATTACCACACCCTAAAGAAGTTTAACAAGAGTGAAGGATTTGATGAAACGAAGAGGCTTAAAGCCAGGAGCAAACTCTTGATCCCTTTGCCAAGTAGAGAGACATGGCAACCAAGGACAACACTGGTTTAGATGCAAATCATTGCAGAGAAAGACAGTAGAAGAAAATGAAGCATTATCACCCCAGAAGCAGTTGATGGGAACCAGATCTTCAAATATCATGGTCTGAGACCCAAGTAAACCATGTTATCTCAAGAGCACCGATAGATGAAAAGGGAGGATGCTAACTCACAGATGAAAACGAAATAGATCAGTGAGCATAGTAAACACTAGGAAATTCTTTTATCTTCAGCAAGGGTGGAACCACTATCTTTGGATTCTAACAGATTAGTCTTTGATGTACTAAACTGGAAAAGTTAAACGCCACTTAAAAAAAAATAAAGAAAAGTTACACCAGACTGAGTAAACACAAATGATTTTAATTTTCTCTACCTGTTCCCAGGCATGGAATACTTTACTTCCTATTTTACACAGGCTTTCTGGCTTCCTTAACTTCCTTCAGATACCATCTAAAATCCTGCCTTTGGCAAGTAGTCTTTCTTAATCCCCCTTAATGCCAGTCTTCCCACTGTTGATTATCTTCATTTCATTCTGTGTATATCTTGTTTGTACATAATTATCTACATGTTGTGTCCCCTATTAGACGGAGCTTCTTGAGAGCAGGGGCTATCTTTTGTCTTTTTCTGAATCCCATAACATAGAGCCTGTCATACAGTAGATATTTAATAAGTGCTTGTAAATAGTAATAATAGCTAACATTGATATGGTATTATGTGCCAAGCACTGCACTAGACATTTTATAAGCATTACATCATCTCATCCTCATTAATATAATCTGCTCACCGACTCTGAGAGGCAGGCGCCATTATCACTCCCACTTCAGAGATGAGGTTGAGGTAAACATGGGTTCATTGACTTGCCCAGGATCATATAGCTAGTCCACTGAGCTCTATCCACTGAACTGACCTGGAGTCTGGAAGACCTGCCTTCAAAGGTGGCCTCAGTTACTTACTAGCTGCCCCAAGGTGGGGCAGTTATTGACTAATTTACAGGGGAGAGGATACAATTTTGAAAGAAACTAGGAATAGATTTCAATATATCTCAAAAAATGGAAGCTAAGGAATGATTTGAAAAAAAATCTTGGATGGCATTTAAAAAAAAAGGCAATCAAGAGATCAACAACAGATGGAATTCCGGGGAAGAAAAATGGTGATAAGCAGTAAATCACTATAGGTCTTCTATACTCACAAACAACCATAAAATATGACCCCAAACAAATCCTGGAACAGTAGAACCAGCAAAAAGGTGGGGTAAAATAATCTTTTAGTCCAAGAAACTTGGAGAATGGGCAAGACTGTCTCACTTGAGTGAAAGGAGAGCACAGTCCAGGGCAGGAACTATGAGAAAACCAGTAGAAAGCAGGCGATCATGAGCTTCAGCGTGGTGCAGCAGGCAAATGACAACACCAGGACCCTCCCCTCTCCTCATGCCTCAGAGTAGCCAGGGGAACCAGCAGACTTTAGCTTTGGAAACCAGCATGTGGCAAACAGGTCTGGGCAAACAGGCATCCTCCATTACTCAGACTTCCGGGTTTCAGCGCAACCCCAAGCAAATAGGCAGCCACTAGTCAGCATGGCCTCACCACCCACCACGCTTCAGTGTAGCCCCAAGCAAACAGGCAGCCTCCAAAGGTCAAATGTGTTTGAATATAGCCCTGGGGAAATACAAAAAACACCCCATTGGGCATCAGCACACTTCAGATAGCACCATTAGACACCCAGCTCAGCACTAGGTAAGCTGCCAGACCCCTATGGCCACCAACAGTGCCAGTCAACCCCCATCCCATTCTCTCAGCACAGCTCCTGTGAGCCTCAGGCAACATCAGTGCAGAAACCAAGTAAATAGCCAGGGTCTGTAGCCCCTGAGACAAGAGGCTGAGGCAGTGCCCCTTCCACCCTGGGAGCAGAGCTCAAATTTGAAAGAAAGAGAAAAAGTCTCCCAAAAAGATAAGCAAAAAGCAAAACAAACAAAAAAGAATCTAACCACAGAAAGTTATCATGATGACAGGGAAAACCAATACACAAACTCAGAAGAGGATAACAAAGTCAAATACCTATGGGCAAAACCCCAAAGAAAAACAGGGAGTGGTACCCAGAAAGAACTCATGGAAGAACTCAAAAAGGAGTTTAAAAATCATGTAATAGAGGGAGAAGAAAAAATGGGAAAGGGAATGAGAGTGGTGCAAGAGAATTATGAAAAAAGAGTCAACAGCTTTGAAAACTGCTTAAAAAGTAGAATCAGCCAAATGGAAAAGGAGATACAAAAATCCACTGACGAATGCAATTCCTTAAAGAGCACAACTGGCCAAATGGAAAAGAAAGTACAAAAGCTAATTGAAAAAAAAAACTCCTTAAAATTTAGAATTGGGCAAGTGGAAGATAATGACTATGAGACACCATGAATCAATCAAATAAATTCAAAAGAATGAAAAAATGGAAGAAAATGAAAAATACCTTATCAGGAGAGGTGATAGAAGCAAAACACTGCTGAGGAGGGAAAGGGTGAAAGGAGAGAGAGGACAAACAAGGGAAAAATAGTATGGAGTGAAATGCACAGGTAGTTATCATAACTGTGAATGTAAAGGGGATGAACTCTCCCATTGAATGGAAGCAGTTAGCAGAAGGGATCAAAAAATCAGAATCCTATAATATGTTGCTCACAAGAAACACACTTGAGGCAGAGAGAGACACGCAGAGAACTAGAGTAAAATCTATTATGCTTCACTCATGAAGTGAAAAAAAAGCAGGGGTGACAATCCTGATAAAGCAAAACTAGGACTAATTAAAAGAGATAAGGAAGGAAACTACATCTTGCTAAAGGGTACTATAGACAACAAAGCAATTAAATTAGAAGAGCAAAGAATAACCTGCCTGTCAGATCTATGGAGAGAAGAAGAATTCATCACCAAAAATGAGAGAGCATTATGAAATGTAGAATAGATAATTTTGTTAATATTAAATTTAAAAGCTTTTGTATCAACACAACCAGTGCAACCAAGGTTCGAAGGAAAGCAGAAAGCTGGAAAGCAATCTTTATAGCAAGTGTCTCTGATAAAGGCCTCATTTATCAAATATATAGAGAACTTAGTCAAATTGAGGGGAATACAAGTCATTCCTCACTTGAGAAATGGTCAAAGGATATGAACAGGTGATTTTCAGATAAAGAAATCAAAGCTAACTAAGGACTCCCATAGGAAAGTACTGTTCATATCCAGATAAAGAGCTGATGGGCTCTGTATGCAGATTGAAGCATTTGTTTACTTACATTACTACTTACGGTTTTTTTTCTTTTGAGCTGTTTCTTCTCTCACAACTGTGACAAATATGGAAATATATTTTACATGATGGTGCATGTATAAACTATATCAAACTGCCTACCATTTTCAGAAGAGGGGAGGGAGAAAAATTGGAACTCAAGATCTTGTAAAAATGGTAGAAATTTTCTTGATATGTTATTGGGGAAACAATAAAATAATATTAAAAAAACAAAAAAGAAACCAACAACAGCTGACTCATAAGTCTGTGTTCTCATTTTATAACACCTTTGTACGAATGATGTATGTATGTATTAATAGTATCTTGGATAAAATATGAGAAAGGAACAAGGTCTGATTATTTTCCATTTACACTTTTTGTAATCAACAAAAGACAAGCATCACAGCAACCTATATAGAGGGTCCCAGAAACCACTGTAGTTACCAAAAATTTGATCTTGTCAATTGCAGAGGCCTAAAAGCCAAAAGTAGCATCAGTTTAGGGGTGGCTGGATGGCACCACAGAGAGCTAGATCTGGAGTCAGGAAGATTCACCCTTTTGAGTTCAAATCTGGCTTTAGATACTTACAAGTTGTGTGACCCTAAGCAAGTTACTTAACCCTGTTTGCCTGTTTTCTCATCTGTGGAAAGAACTGGAGAAGGAAACGGCAAACTACTCCATTATCTTTGCCAAGAAAATTTCCTGAAAAGTGTCGAATACGACTGAAACAACTGAATACCCTCAGTTTAGAATATATTTATTTGTAGAACGAAGGCAGGAGTGTTATTATAATTAAATAACAAAAAGTAGTGAATGGAAAAACGAGTCTTCGGAAAGTTTGATGTGAAACGTAACAGTATCTTAAGAGCGTCTGCAAATGGAACTGGAAGATAGGCAACAGGTAGAGGCAAAATGTAAGCAATCGGCCATCAATTCTATAATCTCTTCCCATTATTGCTGTCAACGAAGCTGCTCCATTTGGACTCTGATCTCCCATTAGATTCTAAGCGCCTTTCAGGGTTCAGTACTTTCTCTGCCACATAGGAGGGACTTAATAAAGGCTACTTGATTGATAATGCTAGAAATGCTTTAAAAAATCAACTTCAAGTATAAGATAGAAAAGGCATAACTTTTCACAGTTCATGTGAAAAAAGATATGAGAATTTTAGTAAACTTTATGATGAAGATGGGTAAGCAGTTGTATTATGGCAGCCAAAAAACTAATAGATTTTGCAGATTCACACTTGATGTAAGGGAAAAAAAACACATCCTAACAATTTGTGGTTCTTGAGTCATTTCAGCCATGCCCAACTCTCACCCCAGTTGGGGTTTTCTTGGCAAAGATACTAAATGATTTGCCATTTCCTTCTCCGGCTCCTTATACAGATGAGGAAACTAAGGTAAATAGGGTTAAGAGACTCGTTTAGAGGTACATAGCGTGCAAGTATCTGAGGCTAGATTTGAACTCAGATCTTCCTGATTTCAGAACCAACACTCTATCCACCACTCCATCTTAACACACATAATTAAGCATTCTAAATGGACCACTTCAGGAGAGAGAGGGTTCCACATCACTCACAACCGACATTTTGTATTCCTTTATCAGATATTATCCTGTCTAGCTAGAAGATCTTGTGACTCTACAAAAATACCTCATACATTTTAAGAATAGTGGTTATGGTTGTTACTTGATTTGGATTGAAGAATTTTGCTGACTTATTTGTAGAATGTTTTCCCATCATCTTATCAACAGATGTTGGTACATAAGCTCCAACAATCTTCAGGCATTCTTTTTGCCAATTATCATCATAAACATGACAACCTGAAATCACCAAATCTCCTATGAAATGTTCCTTTTTGTCCATGGGCTTATTTCTAGCTTGATCGAACATCCCAGAGTTTTTACAACTGACATAGTCTTTGAATAACTCCACATGAAGATGGGCCTTTTTAAATGACTCCCTTACAAATGAATAATTTAAAAAGTTACTATTTATTTAAAAACAAATCACAGTGCTTAGTTCTTACCAAATTTCTAATAGAGTCCTACAGAAGTACCTACAATGAAATGAATACTTGTTATCACCATTATTTTCTTTAAGAAGAAAATCAGATAGTACTAGATATTTTCCGTGCCAAATTTCACAAAATGAAATTGACTATATCTTTTTTAAAAATAAAGATTTATTTATTTATTTTGGTTTTACATCCTTCTTTACCTTCTCAGAGAGGCATCACATATAACAAAATATTTTTTTAGAGAAAAGAAGATAAAAAATCCAGCAAAATCAATAAATAAGTTAATAAATCTGAAAATACATGTGATGTACCATATCTGTGTACCTCTGCAAAGAAATGTAGGACTATGTCTTCTTGGGGGCAACGTTGATCTTTGTAATTATGTACCATTCATTTTCAGTTGTTTTGTGGTTGTTTTTATTTCTACTTACATTATATTAGTCATTGTATAAATTGTTTTCTTGCCTTTGCTTACTTCACTTTGAATCATGTTATGTAAGTCTTTCTCTGTTTCTCTATATCCATCATATTGTTTGTTTCTTGTAGCATCTTAATATTCCATTACATTCATGTACCACAATCTGTTTAGCAACTTCCCCAGAAATGGACATGTTCTTTGCTTCCAATTGTTTCCTACCACTAAAAAGTGCTGCCATAAATATTTTGGTATATATAAGAACTTTCTTTTTATCGGTAACTTCCTTGGGGAATATGATTAGTAGTAGAATCTCTGGGTCAGAGGGTATTGAAATTTCAGTAATTTTATTTTTTCTAATTAAAAAATGTTAATTTGCAGCTCCACTAGAAATGCAATAGTGTGCCTTTCTTCCCACAAACCCTCCAACATTAATTAGTCCCGTCTTATGTCATCTTTGCCAATTTACTGTGTATGAGTTGAAATTGTAGGGTTGCTTTGATTTGGATTTCTCTTATGATTAGTAATTTGGAGCATTCTTTCAAATAGTTCTTCATAGTTTCCAGTTATTCTTTTGAGAACTGCTTATTTATGTCTTTTAACCATTTGGCTATTAAGAGGTGGCTTCTGATTTTATATGATGTTATTTGGTTATTTCAGTTGCATCCATTTCTTCATGACCCCATTTAGGGTTTTCTTGGCAAAGATACTAGAGTGATTTGCCGTTTCCTTCTCCAGCTCATTTTACAGATGTGGAAACTGAGGCAAACAGTGTTAAGTGACTTGCCCAGGGTCAGATACTTAGTAAGTGTCTGAGGTCAGATTTGAATTCAGGTCTTCTCAACTCCAGGCCCAGTGCTCTATCCACTGTGCCACCCACACTATATGTATGTATGTATATGTGTGTATACACATATGTACACATATGCTTGTATATATGTAAATATGGCTCATAATATGGTCATGTATATTTCTACATACATATATGTGGTATGTTAAACATTGATCTATCTTAGATATCACAATTTTGTCTGCTAAATTAAATTTAAATTTCTCCCCACCATTTAACCACTTGAAATTCACAATATTGATAGGAAGTGACTAGTTACCGATACAGGCATCATTTCAGTATTAACCAAGGGAAGAGAGGCTATCGAAGAGTGTCTAGGAGGAGGGTATGGTCTTGAAATTCAGTCAGAGTGGAGGAGTGGTGCGCTCAAGATCTATCTATCTAATCTATCTATCAAATTTCTATTAATCAAATTTCCATTCATCTGTATCTAATTTCTATCCATCTATATCTATCTAATTTCCATCTATTTATCAAGTTATCATCCATCTATCTATCTCTTTATCTATCTCTATGCTTGTCAGTCTTTCCATCAATCTACCACACTGTGAATCTATACATATACATACAAGCACATACACATGTGTCCAAAAGCCATTTTTGAATAGACAGGTGGTCAAAAGATATGGGTAAATATTTCTCAGATTTGTATCTTGTTTATGTAATTATATATATATATATATATATATATAAAATTCAAGTTTACAATTGTATTGACCATATAAAAATATGTTCCAAATCATTAATGATAAGAGAAATGCAAATCAAAACAACCATACATTTTTGCTTCACACCCAGCAAAGTGGCAAAGATGCAATTAGACAACATTATATGTAGGTAAGTGTTGTGGGAAGAAGGATACACTAGTGTATTCCTGATGAAGCTGTAGATTGATATAACTTTTGGAAGGTGATTTGGAATAAGGCATATAAAATGACTACCATATGAACATACATAAAATATATATTTATAAAATATAAATGTGTATACATAAAATATAAAGGCATACATTGACATGTATGTATGTATATGTTAATATACAAGCTGTCTCAAAAGTTTTAGTGCCATTTAAATAGGTTAAAAACTTTAATCTTTTAAAATGGCACTAATACTTTTGGGACAGTTGTATGTGATGTGATATGTGTATGTGTTAATTGTTTATATGCCTTCAATACCAAACTATGTAGTCTTAAAAATCTCATCAGAAAGGAGGAATGGCATGGCCAAACACCACATAGGGACTGAGGAATAAAATCAAAATTTGAAAGCAGGACCTTTGTCTGTGATGTGGTCATTTCTATGATTATGAAAAGCAGGACCGAATATCTACATGTCTATATTCACAGCTACAAAACCTGTTTGCATATATCTGGGCAAAATGACCAAGGACATCCCTACAGTGTATTTCTTAACCGTGATTTTCAAAACAGGTACAATATAAAATTATGTAGAATTCTAGCCTGTGTTGATTTGTTCCATCACCACTGTATGTTAGAAAGACTACTGAGTATGGATAACCTCAGTCCAAATACTGTTTGTTCTACCACTTACTGGCAAAGATGCTGGGCAAGTCACTTCAACTCTATGACCTCGGTTTCCTTATCTATGAAATTGGGGAGAGGGAGTGCCTTAATGACCTTTATGTTTCCCTCTAGCTCTAAGGCCATGATTCTTTTATTTTATTTTATTCTCTCTCTCTCTCTCTCTCTCTCTCTCTCTCTCTCTCTCTCTCTCTCTCTCTCCCTCTCCCCATCTCTCCCTCCCTCCCTACCTCTCTCTCTCTCTCTCTCCCTCTTCTTCTCCCACTCCCTGTCTCCATGACTTCCTCTTTCTCTAATTCTCTCTCTACGTAATACACACACACAACCACACACACATAATTATCATAAAGAAATAAACTAAAGGCACATTTCTGCAGATAAAGCTCTTCTTATACTTAGTCTTCCTGCCTAGCATTCAAAAGAAATTAACAAAGCCTGTTACAAATACCAAAACGGGTGTGCAACATTATTGTTTTCCAAAATGTATCCAGTTTTTGTCCTGCTAGATTATTTTAAGATGTGCAATTTACATGAGTGGCCCTTAACATTCAAATTCTTTTACCTTAAATTCCTGGAGGGGGAGAGGAAAAAAAACCTCAATTAATTTCCCATTCTCATGACAGTCAGAAATGAAACTTTGTGTGATGCAGTAGGGTTAAATGAATGTGATATTACAATGCTCAGTAAAAACAATGATTTAAAAAAAAACCTACTGGTCCTAGGGATGTTTGCCAACAGAGAATTTGTTCACTCTCACAGTGCATCAGGGTAAAGTCCTTTGAAGTCAGAGGCCACTGATTGTACATGACTTCTTAAAAAAATGCTTTTTAGTCAAAGAAGCAATTCAGTGTTGGGTATCGATTTGGCAGCATCACAGCTGCTTCTAATAAGTGGGATGGAAGGGACGTTTCTATGGGGTTGGAATTACTTTTCGATTGCCGGGGCCACAGTGTTGGTACTCCTCTGTCGCTGTGCCACCCTTCCTGATCAATACTGTATCACCCAGCAGATAGTAATTAGGTTTTAGAGAGCCATTCAACAAAGATGTGTGTTGACTGCGATAGACAGAGCCAAGGAAAAGGTCACGCGAAATCAGCAGCCAACTAAAAGGTGATGGGTAAAGAAAAGACCCCTTGCCTGAGAAGTACTTAGCTCTTTTTTAATTACTGTAATTTTCAACAAAAGTCAGAGAGTGAGATGATGAAGTGAAGCACTTTCCTCCCCGCTGTTCGTGATGAGGCTTGATAGGCCTCGAAATTACGCATGACTCTCCGTTTGATTTCTCCCAGTGTTTAGTGCTAATAACCTGTAGGGTCTCTCCTTTTTTTTCTTTGTACCTCTCAGTCCCAGTGTCACGGCTGTAATTACACTGTGTGAAATCTGCACCGAAATCACAGCTGCCGCTTCCAGCTTCACAGACTGGGTCAGGCACCGAGCGAGGATGGGCATGAGCACAATGAAGGAGCGGGGAGGGGAGACGGAAAGACAGGATGGTGGGGCGTGTGTGCCTGTGTATGTGTTTGTGTACGGGTGTTTTAATTTGGGAAATGCTATTAGGAATTTTAATAGAATCTTATAGTTTCCAAACTGTACACCAACAATCATGGATTCCTAGAAACACTGAGGATTTGCCATTGTGTATTTGCGTGCGTGTGTGTGCTTTCCCACACTCAGCCTTCTAAAACAATAAAAACCACAACAATATACTTTGCTCCAGGGATAACCATCAGTATTTAAATCGTATGGTTTCTCCTTTGTTGATGTTTTAAATTTCTGGATAGAATCCATGTTTTTTTTTTATTTTATGAATGATGGAAAATTAAACCATCAGAGATAAGATGTTTTCAGTGGTACTTCAGTCTGTATTCCTCACCCGCTCAACCAGTGTCCTTCATGGAAAACCAGGCTATTGTCATTCCTCCATGTGTCTCCCTTGGATTTTTGAAGGAGCACCTGCTGGTGACAACAAGTATTGACATTACTGGAGGTATTTCTATAGTACTCTATCAGAAGTTCACTAGGAACACTGCATTCTGATTTTCTTTTAAAAGTCAGTGGTACCCTTTAAAATTAGAAGAAGAAATTTACAGTGATTATAGTTTTATTGTACTACTAATCCCAGCCAGAACTCTTATTAATACCAACTGATAGAGCACTGAGATGTTGCCTACTATGATTTATAAAACCATTAAAATGCTTTGAAAAAGACTATTAGAAACACAGTTGATTTCAGAACAGTTGATGAAAGAACTTGCTAAGCTACTAGTGGAAGCTAAAAATTATCAGTTTTCACATATGAAATGTGCCATTGGAAAAGCAGAAATGATCAGGAGGAAATCTTTGAACATTTTTTTTTTACAAAGGATCTCTACTTTCTGTAAAACTATTGGTGAAATGTATAACATGTATGCCCACTGTCCTTTAAAAATACCTTCGAACACATTTAAGTAAAATGAAATAAAAAGATAATCAATTTTTAGAGACCCTGTGATGCAGGGTATTTATAACATCAACTACTCAATTTAATAAAAGGTTAACTTACACAGAAATGGTGAATAAGTTTTTATATTATGAAAAGTCTGCAAATATAGAAGCAAAAGCCACAGTAAAATTAATCACGGAAGCGTTGCCATGTAAAAGCCACTAGAAATTAATGAATCTCAAATAAAATTGTATTATTAAGGCTGTCAACTGAAATAGTGTTAGGGATAATTATCCAAGCATAGTGTAAGATATACCAATGCTCTGCAATGGAATAAGGGACACAGGGTTTCTTGGCATGGATGAGGTATTTACCAATTGGTATAGATCAGGGATATACCAATGCTATGCAATGGAAAGGAGACATGGAATTTCTCGTGCAATAGCATGCCATTTATGCAGCTAATCCATCCACTTTTTAGCTGGCAGCTCCTAACACTTTGTATTTCAGAGAAAGATAAATTGCCCCTCCCCCACAATTCATCTGTCAAGTTACATGGTATTTCCTATTAGGAGAGAGGAGGAAATTCCTTCCTGACCCTTGCAAATGATCATTTTCTTTCTTGAAGCATGAGATTTGATTGCCCTTGCAATCCTGGCTCACACTCACTGCTTGCATTGTGAATGACAGTGCGTTTCCCAGTCACAGTATTTGACTCCCCGACCTCCTGCAGAAATGAATTCCACACACCGATTATGTTCTGGAAGATGGAAAATATGAGCTCTTTGATACTAGATGGTACAAGCAATGCTAACTGGAAACACTCCTGCCCTGAGTTTTCTGCAAAGGCAAATTTCTCTACACCATACAGGAGAGAGAGAGATATACTTTGTAATCAGGAAGCCTTAAGTGCAAATAAGTGATTCTTTATGTTAGGCATAAGTCTGGCAGGGAAAGGAGAAGACTTTGTGTTGATTTGGATAATGAAAAAATAACTCATCACTTCAAAATCTGGTATGCTTTGGTCAGAGGCTGCTCTGAAATTTACCTTTTTGTATGCTTAATTTGCATTATTTGGGAAAAAAAAGCAAAATGCTTCTCTTCCTGGTTATCAGCCTCTACCCCCAGACCACCAACCCTGTGGAGGCTTTGCTTTCTTCCTTTCACAGTCATGACTTGTAGATAACCAGTCCAATCCCCTTCTTCATTGCTTCTCCCAAACTGATGAGTAATTCCAGGGGGTCCTTGGCACCAAGAAAGGTGAAGAACCCAGCTCTTTGGAGAATTTTTTCAACCCGTTGGAAGCCTTCTAATTCTTGGAATATTTAGGGGCTCTCCTGTATTATGTTGGTGGCCCTTCCTTTGATGCTGATTCTCACCATAACCGGTCCAACATCTTTAATGTTATCTCTTATTTAACATCAGCTATTATTGCTGTCAGTTTTCTTATCATTATTTATACACAAGTGTTTCTGTGCAATCAATTGTTGCTAACCCAGAGCAGCCTACTTATGACCACTGTGCAGCTCTGTTTTTCCTTTGGGTTATTTGAAATTTTAATTAACCTGAGATTGTAGTGTTTCTTTATTGACAGACATGGGAGAATGCCGGGGTTAGAAGGATAAGATTTTTGTTTGTTTGTTTTGTTTTTACACAAGAAGTAGTTTGAGTTGTGAGCCTCTCCAACGTTAGCTAGGCTAATCCTTGGACTACCAATCAATGTGGCCCATTTTCAGGCCCACTATCATCCTTTTTTTTTTCACTTGGTGATTTTTGTCAGGGTTTGTGTCCTTCTGTTTAGCTTTTGGGAATGAAAGGTTACCATGATGTATCATCAGATTGAGACTTCAGTTCCGATAAATCTTAAAGTATCATATAAATGTGACTTGTTATCCTTCAGGAATAGAAGAGAAATTTGAGATAATATTTTGCTTGAGATTGAGAGCCTTGCCTATATCAGAGATACACAGCAAGTATCAGAGTTTAATGTACAAGGTAGACTCCAGACATTGAGAAGAATATGTGACTTTGGTCAAGTTGCTTAACTTTCTCTGCCTCAGTTACCATATTTGTAAACATGATGAAATTGGATTATATGACCTCTGAGGTCTCTTCCAGTTCTAAATATGTAATCTTATGAGCCTAAGTATAGGACACAAGACATGTCCAAGAGTCTGGATTCTTCTTAATTAAATCTTTCTTAAAAAGTTATTTTGGTTATTTATCTTTTATATAAGGATTATAGATCCATCAATAAGTGTATATGAAATACCTAGATCTTGAGGACACAAATATATTAATGAGACCATCCCTGCCCTCCAGGACTTTACGTTAAGAAAGACTGTATATAGTTAAATATGAAATATATACAAGATAAATAATACAAGATAATTTGAGGGAGGAAGACTAACAATTTAGGGGATGAGGAAAAGCCTCACATAAAAGATGGTGCTTGAGGTGAGTGTGGAAGAAAACTAGGGATTTTAAGTCTTTTCATGGGACACAGCAGACATGGGACAGTTATTTTTTTTAATGAAGAGTCTTTTGTATAAAAGGCCATTCTCAAGAGCTTCAGTTGTCTGTGCCAATGAAGATTGGGCTTCTTGTCAATGCTACTAAGCAGGCATCTAGTGGTGGCTATTCCAAAGCGGAGCAGAAGCACTTGAAATCCTGCCCTCTTAAGGAATTCAGCTCATGTATTAAGTTGCAGGCTTGCAGGCTGATTGCTGCACCATTGCCTGGGTGAAGTAATTCTAAAATGTTGTTATTGCTATTATTGATAGAAGAGAATGAAGATTCAGAGAGGCTCCCACTGTTTTAACTGCTTTAGTTCTAGAACTACTTTTTACTTCTTCTGAGGACCCCCTCCCATTCCCCCTTCCCATATTCCCCTTCAGATCTTCTCTGCTGCTTTCCACTGTTCTCCCCTTTCCTTCTTCATTCTCTTTCCTTTCCTTTTGTCCCCTTTATATGCTTCTAATCTCTTATATAGAAGGCTGGTAGGGGAATATGAACCGAGTTAAAGCTTAGGGCCATTTTTAGGGTCATTATTTGTGAAAATATTCCACTTCTAGCACAATTACAGATATCAAATAAGAGCACACTCCTATAAATATAATTCAATAACATTTCTCTATATTTAGCTTATTGTTGTTTTTGTTGAGTTGTTTCCACGTTGACTGACTCTTCATTGACCTCATTTGAGGTTTTCTTGGCAGAGACATTGGAGGGGTTTGCCATTTCCTCCTCAGCTCATTTTATGGATGAAGAAACTGAGGCAGATAGGGTTAAGTGACCTATCCAGGATCACCCAGCTAGTAAATGTCTGAGGCCAGATTTGAATTCATATCTCCCTGACTCCATTCCAAGGGCTCTATTTACTGTGCCACCTAGCTGTCTTATATTTAGCTTTTAAGATTTTTTTTTTCCAAAATAATATTTTATTTTCTTGACTTTGAAAAGTAAGTGATATTTCACATATAAAATGATATTACTACAGACTATCAATTGGACCCACATGATAATTTTCTAATAGTAATAGTGTATCCACATCATCCCCCTCATGATCAAATAGATCTCTAACAGATCTGTGATTTTGTCAATCTTAGTATTGTGTGTCCTTCAGCAAAGCCGATCACAAACCATCTATGTCTGTCTACCCATGATTCTTTTCCCTGTTTTCACTTTTGTCCCATAAATCTTCCTTTTTTTTTGATGCCATGAGTATGCCATTGGAGAATGAAGGTTGTCCATTGGTTATTTAGCTCACTCTGGCTATCTTATATTTCAATCATATACTTTTTGGATTATTCATTTACCCAACTTCTTCATAATTTCATGTTTGTTATGTCATGGATTACTCATGCCCATGAGGAGCCTCTTTATTGCACTTTGGGTGATCCTTAACTCCAGTTATTCAGAGACTGTAATGTTCCATAACTCCGAACCATACAAGACATTGGTGTTAAGTAACACAATATTAGTGTAGAAAAGATGGGTCTTTGTTATAGCAAGAAAATTGAATCCCATCAAAAGAGCCTTGAAATCCCCCAAAGGCAGTTCAATTTACTCTTCTTCTGTTCAATTCTGACCCAACTTCAGGTCTCATTGCATTATCTTTTTAAGACCTAGGTATTGGTGGAAAATTTACGTTGTCCTTCAACTGCTTATCAAAGCCTGGGGAAGAGAAATGTTCTTTATCCCTTAAGTTATTCCTGTGTGGATAACTAGGTCAGATTCAGTGGCTTATGGAGGAAGCTCTGCACGATTTTGGAGATTGAAGCAAAAATCATATTATTACCTGAAAAAAATATCACCTGGAGGACCCCTACCTCTCTAGGGAACCTCTCTTTGACTTGAATTCTGCTCCATAAGATTTGAGCACCTTGGCAAGCAAAGTTCTTCTCATGTTATTCCTTACTTTTAGGCGTCATTGAATTAACAGTGTCTATACTGTTATATTTTGCACAGAATCTTGTATTATTTTGTCATGTGCATGGGAGACATCTTATTGGATAAGGGGCTTTAAAATACATTTTATTCTACCTAGTCTCCTGCTTTTAAAAATAATTATCACTATTCTGATGGGTGACCTTCCCTGCAGAGCCTGTTATTTTAGGGAGCCTGCTTCACTTCACTAGCCACTCCCCAAAGCCATCTTCTCAACAGTTAGTTTGGCTCTAGTCAGAGACCATTGCTTGGATGTTTTAATCCCTTTAATCTCTGGAGTTTGTATGTGGGGGTCCTTCTATCCAAGCATCTGGTCAAGGAACAGCATCATGAAACAGTATGATGGTAGCCTTGAATTTTTGAAGCTACTGGTTTGTAATATACTAGAGGACAGGGGCCCCTTTTTTATTCCCAGAACCTAGTGCAGTGCTGAAATACGATATTAACTGAATCAAATTGAAAACCAAAAGGAAGAAGGAGTACAAGTCCTGTGACTGACCGTGTCTGCTTTCCAAGGACAAGCCATCAAATGATGGCCGAACTTTTCCAGTGATTGGGTTTTTCTTTTTTTGTCATTGCTCTACGTGAAACAGATTCTTAAATACTTGTCAAATTGAATTAAATCTCATGATAGTTGAGTAAATATTCAGTGAATTTTTATGTGTAATAATAAATTAAGCTCAAATAATTACATAAATTTTTAATGCTGAAGATGGTTGAAATTTTCAAAAATATTTTCACATTTCTTATTAACTACATAAAATTATAAAAGAGCAAAGAATTCTGTTATGACAACAAGCCTTAAACCCTTCAACTTAATATGAGTTATCTACATAGAGATTAATTTTTAGTAAGAAGAAAGAAGACTTGAGAAATTGTGCTATGATTGTTACCTGACTTTTAGAAGTTCAAAGAATCAACCTTAACATTTATAGTCAGAGCAAATAACATTTCTCTGAAGTTTTGACCTTTTCATTATGGTGGCTGGTGGATGCTGAACTTTTTAAACTGTGGCATTAAGTTGGATTCTAGCTCAAATCACAATGGGAGCAAAAAACGCCAAGCCTATTGAATTTGAAGTGATGGATATTCATTCATTCAGCAAATATTTATTAACTGCCTGCTAATTATAAACTCTGTTCAAGACCCATCTCTGACTACAGAGTATTTGAGTGCCTAAAATTCAGCCCTTTTCCTGGACAGCCACAGTCCTCAATGTGGCCCTCATGATAGTATGATTTTACAGGGTCTCTTCCAGCAGTCGCTCCTCTTTTCCCATACATAAATGGCAGCCAGGAATGGCTAGAAACAAAAGACCCTCTCCCAGTCCTTGAATACAGTGACATTCATTCGGAGAGAAGCAGGGGCAGCTTTTTGAAAGCTGACTTCTTCAGCCTAACAATAACACACAATGAGTTATTGACTTGTTTATATATGGAATTCTTTTCAGTAACTAACTTTGACTCCCACAGTCTGGACAAATGATTGATTTCGTTGTTAGAAAAAGAGAAAGCTCTCTCACTCAACTCTGTAGTGCAAACTACTTTCCCCCATTTGTTCCCTCACTGAATAGGACCTTATTAAAATGCACTTTCCAAAAAATACCTGCAGCTGGCCTTTATAACCATGTTTTGTATATATAAATAAGTAATTTGTCCCAGTCTTTTGTATATTAACAGACCATTGGAGAATCTTGTCAATATATATGAAGGCCGATTGTCACGTTGCTTATGTAAAACTGTATTGCTTATATTGATCTACATGTAAAACACAAATCACATAATTTGCTAAGAGTTCAACAGTGATTGGCTCAAACTTTTAGTATGTATGTATATATGTATACATACACATACATATATATGTATATATAGATGTGAATATACATATGAAGTTTCCTGCAGCATATTGGCATATATGAATCAGGTATCATGTTGATATTTTTGAACAATGCCTAAAATGACATATTTCACATTTGAAGCAGTTGGTTTTATCGCTGATGTAGTGAAAGTCACGCAAATATAGAGACGCAAAAACAGAACAGAAAAAGTAAAAATCTCAAATGAGTTAATACACTGAGAAAAACCCTAACACATCTTGGTTGTAATTATATGGCACAAAGATAACTGAAATCCCTAGTTTGCCCAGAGTAGTATACTTTTCTTATCAATATTGGCATTAGTATTAAGTCTTGAGTAAATCAGCGCTAATTTTTCCTTTCATACAGCTTCTCCCTAGCTCATTCTCTCTTCCATATTTCTACATTTCTACAATCACTTTAAAATATTTCTAGTTTTAAAAGTTAGCTAATTTACTTTAAAACAAAGAATATAGAGTTGGATGTCTTTCTGACTCTGTTTCTCCATGACACAACTGAAAGAAATATTCTATCATCTCTTCCCTAGAGAGACTATGACGTAGTTTCCTGGTGACTATAAGATGAATGTCAAATTTTAATCACAAGTGGTCCCGTATGCTGTATCCCTGATCTTAAGTTTTTGGTATTCTGTGTCCAAAGACCAGAAGAGGCTACAATCCCTATAATCCGCAGGGTCATGTTTTTTAATCCAAATATGTGTGACCTGGGCAGTAGCAACTTGTAGTAATAGCTGAACCAAAATTTGGTGCCTTGAAGTCTTTACTTCATTCTTGAAAAAAACCCATCAAAAAACTTATTTTCTTTTGTTCTGGAGGCACAATCATTTCCCTCTCCTTGACCTGTACGTACCTCTTCTCGTAACGCATTTTGGTTTAGGTTGTTGGTTTTTTTAAACATAAGATAATTTTTGTTTCTTTGATTTATTCTTCCATCCTTGACCAGTTATGGACACTTTTGATTATTTCTATTTTTGCTGTAATTCCTCTTTCCTTGTACCTACCACTCTTTTCATTGATTTTTATCTTTGTGCTTTCTCTCTTTTTATTTATCCTGCTTCCTAGTTTGCTTTGGTTTCTCCATTTTCCCATTTTGTCTCATTTACATCTAATTTTATTATAATTATATTATTTTTTATTAAAAAATACTATTTGGAAGAAAATATCTATATATAGATACACACACGCACCTTTCAGCTTAAGCATGACCTACTTATGTTTTGACTTAAGGAATTTTTGAATTTCAGTTGCAGGGAATCTGCAAACTGAGCCTTCACATTCATTCCCCTATGGTTTGACTTAAAGTCTTTCACTTTTTAAATTAGAAATGACCTTAGAGCTCATTCGATCCAACCCTTTCATTTTGCAAATGAGGACACTTAGGACTGGGGTAAGGAAGTAAATTACCCAAGGTCACACAGTTGACTAGTTGCAGAGCTGGCACTAATAACAATATGCCTCCACATTTGCAAAGCTCCGTACATTTAATCTGGTTTAATCACAACAATGCTAGGAGATGAGATGCTATTGTTTCCCCCATTTTACAGATGGGGAGACTGAGACAGAGAGGTTAAGTGGTTTACACAGGAACACATAGGAAGTAATTCTGTGAGGCGGAATTTGAACTTGGTTCTTCATGACTCCAACTCCAGTGCCCTTATTCGCTGTGCCACCTAGATGACAAGTCCCTGATTCATGGTCCAATACTCTTGCCAGTATAGCAGGATCTTCAACGTGAATATGTCTAACCTTCTGAAAGGAGAAAATATGCCTGATTGGTGATCTGGGAGTAGAGTGGACACAGCTAAAGTTGTGAAGTTTGATAATGCAAAATTTACCAAACATTTCTTTAAAAAAACAAAACCTGGTAAGTACTGCTCCTTTAGAAAATGGAATTCATCTCTAGATATTCAATTCTAAGAAAACAATTTCACAGAATGGATGAGTGGGGCAAACCAGGAGGCTCTTGTTTCATCTCAAACAATAGGATGTCCTAGGCTTAAGTGACAGGAGAATGGATTCCTAAAGGGAAAAATGGCATGCCAATTGTTACCCTATCTGCACACTGGAAGGAGAAGCTATTAACACTGCAGAGGATTAATTCCTAAAAGTGAAAATGTACTCTCTTAATTTGACTTTTTACTTTCGATCATTTTCATTTTGCTTAAGCTTGATTTTATTGGAATATATCCGTGTCAGAATGCCACACCTCCTATCTGTTTCCAGAAATTTAAAGAGTGCTTGCACACACATAATTCTTCAAGTATGGCATATATTTACTATTTCTATAGGGCTCTTGGCACATGTTACATATGTACTCTGTAGGTTGGTCGATTCACTCTAACTCTCCTTCCTCTTGCCTGTCATCCAGGCATGTGTGTATGGTGAAAGGTATCTTCTAAACGTTGCCTTGCTGATGTGTTTGGGGCTTTGCCTGCTTTGGAGGAGAAGTATTAACCTGGAGGTGGTTTTTCCTGTGGGGCTTTCAAAGGTAAGGAAGAGTTCCTCACCTTTTCAAGTGCTATTTGGCAGCGGGTTCTGAATGTTCATTCAGTGGGAGATCTTATTAGGACTTGACCCACCTGCTGGGGCACTAAAGCATTTCACAGCTCAGTTTGTTTTTGTTTTTTTCTTCAAAATCGAGTTCTATCTACTCGTTCTGGATGTTTTTGAGATGAAAAGTTGATTCTCTTTAAGAATGAATGAAAAGAGTGATGATTTACAGTCCCCGAACACAATGATTTTCTTATAATGCTGGTATTTGTCTTAAGCAACCTGAAGAGGTCAGTTGGGAACAGCAATGTTGTGCCACAGTTCAGATACATTTCCTTATCTGGAAAGTGGATTGGACTCCTTTAGCTTCTATTTTAATAAATACTTCTTCATTTTTGATGGTATATATTTTAATAATTATAATATCTTTCAAGTCACCATTAATTAAAAGTAGTTGTTAATAATAGGTATTAATAACTTAAATTTATATAGAATTTATATATTTAAAAAATACTTTCCTCTTCATTATCCTGGTGAGAGGTGGCATGAGCACTGTTACTCCCATTTCACAGATAAGAATACTGAAACTCAGAGTGACTAAGTGACTTGCTGAAGTTCTCATGGCTTTTAAGCATCCGTGCCTACATTCAAACCTTCATGTGTCAAGACTCAATGTGCAAGGTTTTTCTACTTCACTTTGTCACCATACATATTTTTCCCATGATGTTTTACAACTTTCTCATTTGAAATGGATATAGCAACAGTGAATTTAAAAATCTAATAACATTTCTCTTGAGTATATCCTTAACCCAATGAATGGCATCTCTGCTTAGAATGAAGAGATCATGTTCTCAGAATACATTTCCCTATCAGACATATAGGGATCCTTATTTAAAGAGGGCAGGTGTTATTGGAACAAGCCAATCCAAAAGCCACATCCTTGACCAGCCATGAAATTAATCAAAATCACTTTTTCCTTAATAGTTTTACCATTGGCTTCTTCCTTTTGTTGTTGTTAAAGTCATTTTTCATTCATATCTGACTCTCAGTGACCCTATTTGGGGTTTTGTTGGCAGAGATACTAGAGTGGTTTGCCATTTCCTTCTCCAGCTCATTTTATAGATGAGGAAACTGAGGCAGACAAGTGACTTGTCATGGGTCATACAGCTAGTAAGTGTCTGAGACCAGGTTAAAACTCAGGAAGATGAGTCTTCCTGACTGCACACTTAGGACTATGGTGCCACTTAACAGCCAATCCCTTTTTTCTTTCATTAAACCAACGTCTCATTTGTTTGGGAACAGATATCTGTTCTAAAATGTGGGAATGTCTCCACTTAGAGACTCTCTCTGCTGAATCATAGAGTCAGATATTAGAATAAGAGAACCAGAAGGACCCTGAGACACGATCTAGTCCAGTTCCCTCATTTTATAGTTGAAGAAACATACCTAAAGAGATTAAATGATTTGACTACAATCGTACAACATACTTTGGATCTGGGATTTGTACTCAGATTTCCTGACTCCGAGTCTAGTATTTTTGTTCTATAAGAAAGAGGTATCCCTGAATTTTGAGAAGTATCAATTTAGAATTGATACAAAATGTCACAATCGATCACACTAGGATATTTGGGTTAACATTTGTAAGTCCCTGTATTGTATTTTATCCTTAATATAAGTCATTCATAAATAATATGTAAATGATAACATAAATTTCATACTTGAAACTTCAAGTAAATTGCATTTTTCATTTTTTATACATAAAAATTAAGATGCTATTTGGGGGGTGTACAGGAAACTCTTTCTTAAATATGTGAGTTTCATTTTACTAAAGTGGATCTTTAAAAATACTTGATGAAAGATAGGTCACATTGCTACAGTGGTGGAGCAGTGAATTCTAATAAAACTAAATCATCCCAGAGAAAGTTAATTTCAGCTATTTGAAAGTTTGATAGATTGTGGAGATGGTGATTTTTTTCTCATTTACTTTAAATAAAATGCATCCATTTTCAAGTAAATGCTGAAAAAAATCTATGAAGAGCTATAGAAATACGAACTATTACTATTGATATTAGTATTTTCTTTTAAGATATGTTTTAATGACACCAAAATATTCATCACTGAGGGGCCAACCTGCTGGTGGTAAACTTTTCCATTCTAAGGCTGGTCCTTGGACAGAAGACAGGAAATCCTTCATGTAGATTATACTTGAAGCTTTTCTACTATTGGTAGAACCTTCTTTTACTGTCCTGGCTTTTAAGAACTTAGGATCCACATGTTGTGATGACCTAAATTACAAGCCATGAGAGCCTCTTACAACTTTTTTCTTTTTTTTTGAAAACATATTTTTTTCTACGTGAACTTATATTTAAATGGTCAGAAGGAAAAAAATTACAGATACAACTATTCTCTCATGGACAATGGAGCAACTACCCAACATGCAAGATGAAATAAAGAGTTTCCTTTGCAAAATCTGTTACAAATCAGGAAAATATACATATTCCCTTAGCTTCCACATTTTTAGGGAAGCCAGGTTTTACTTTGGGTCAATTATTTTATATATTCTCGAATCAGATATGATACCAGTTTTATAGATCCAAATGGTGTGAACATTCCTCAGACCCTAGCTAAAGTAAATTATATTATAGAATATATTTTTGAGTTTTTCATTTCAAAGTTCTGGAAATTAATAGATTATATCACATACTACAAAAATGAGAATCATACACAATGAAGCTGTAGGGAAAATTTGGAAAAAAACTCACACATTTGAACTTTGATACACACCAAGTTTTATTTTCTTTCTGATTTTATAAGACTTTTTGAAGACAAATGTTAACAAAGTTTTTTTTTTTTTTTCAGGGAAAAAAACTATAGTTTATAAATGTCAAGACATAGGGAGCTAATCATAAGATCTTGCAGGAAATATTGTAATGAAGACCTATTAAATCAAGACTTCTTCTTACAAAGGCTCATGCTGTGAAGTTGACAGCATATTCCATAAATGAAATAATAATACAAAATTGGTGTTAGATAAAAGTGGAACATGATTTTCATGTAGATTCCTGGAATGCAAAAAATGTTAATCTTTCAAGAGAAAAAGCACATGAATTTGCTAATTTTAGGGCAGTGGTGTCAGTAACTACAATTTATAATAAGCTATTTTAGGTTTAAGGTATAGTGTCTATGTTTTAAAATTTCTTATATAATAAGATTTGGCATCTATAGTAAATATTCTCATTTAGGTGTTGTTACTTTCTGACTATTTAAAAAAATCTCATTAATTTCCACTGCCTATTTTTTCAATTTTCAACCCCTACTACATAAAATATTTGTAGCAATTCTTTTTGTCATGGCAAAGAACTGGAAAACTAAGAGCATATCCTTCAACTGGAGAAGAATAAGTGGTCACATATGAATGTAGTGGAATATTATTTTGCTATAAGAAATAATGGAATGGATAATTTTAGAGAAATCTGGGAAGACATGTATGTACTGATACAGAGGAAATGAGCAGAACAAAAGTTGTTTATACAATAGCATGGCTCAGTTTTTGGTCTGTTTCCAAGCACACTCTCATGTTAGCTTACAGTGATGGGTTCTGAGCCCGATAGTAGAAATTACCATCACACTGGGGACAGCAAATTCCATTTAGATTTAAAGACCATATTCCAACTATTGATTCTTCCTCATCTCAGGAGATGTTATTACAGTAACACCACATTTTCCTCTTGAATCATAGCCCCGTACCTAGCTCACAGTAAACACCAAATAAGTGTTTATTAAATTTGTCTTTGTTTAATAATGATTGTAATTAAATTAGCACATTTTAACCTTCTGTTTTTCAAGTATATCTAAATGATGTAGATAGAAATTAAACTTCTGGCTAATCCAGTGAAGTCACAATGAATTTGAAGCAATAATAAGTTATTAGGTGGTTATTCCTAGATTTTAAAGGGCTCATTTCTACTGTAAAGAATGTTCAGTCAGATCATTTGTGTTTTATTATATTTCACAGTAAGTTTAAAAGTGAAAAATTAATCACATTCTAAAAAGTGAAATTTTGAACTTTAAAAATGCAAGTCACTCTAGATTAATTAGAGTAATTAGAAATTGGTGCTTATCACAGTAATATTAATCATTGTAAATGAATACAAATGAAAGATGAAAAATCATCTTACTATAGAAACTGAGTTTTAATTCTGCATTCACTGTGTTGACCTTTTGAAATTTTATATCTTACTCTGTGCTGAACCTCGCCTTTTACCAATCTTAGCATATTCAATTTTAATTCCAAAGTATCTCCAAAAATTTAGAGTTTCCACAGAATCAAAAATTTGAATATGTACAAGTACATATGTATGTATTGTTCAATTGTTTCAGTCATGTCTGACTCTTCGTGATCCCACTTGGAGTTTTCTTGGCAGAGGTATTGGAGTGGTTTACCATTTCCTTTTCCAGCCCATTTTACAGGTAAGGAAACTAAGGCAGACAGTGTGAAGTGACTTGCCCAGGGTCACACAGCTAGTAAGTGTCTAAGGCCAAATTTGAAGTCAGAAAGATGAAACTTCTTGAATCCAGTACTGGCATTCTACCCACTGTACCGCCTAGTGACCCATGTATACACATAGACACACACACAATGTATGTATGTATATCTACATTTCTATATATTTATATCTATCTATATAATATATTCTTAGAATAAATATGGCATATATATGCTGTGTTTGCTCTTAGAATGTTGCCATATTTTATTGGGAAAATGGCATACTTATTCTGTAATTTAAGAGTATAGTTGTCAAGTCTGTGCTCAAGACCCTCTCTGTGCCTTGCCCAGGTTGAGCATTTTAGAGTGAATCTCAGGGCCTTAGACCTGTATGTCTCATACATGAGCTTGGACACTGACTTGCTTACATGTTCAGCCCTTTCTGTCTAGATGCTATTGCGCAGACTAGTCTACATGATCAAAGAGATCCAGTAGCAGGCCTTGGGGCTGCTATATACTTTTCAGACCATTTCTATGAACAGTAAGATTGATTACCTCATTGTGTTCCTGTGACCTGCTAGGGTAGTTGGGAAACCAACAAGGGACATTACAAAAGAAAGTAATGTACATGCTAGATCTGTCAAGTCAACAAACATTTATTAAGAACCTCCAAGATGCCAGGAATCGTGTTAAGCACTAGAAGAATTTAAGTGTCTTATTGAAATTGTCCCTTCCTTTCCAAATTTAAGATTGTCTACATTTATTTCTGTGGTAATGTCGTTGTTCAGAACATTTCTCTATCTCTTCTTTTACATTTGTCTTCAAAGGCAAATGTGGAAATGCTCCTTGTTACTCTATACAGAGTAAACCCAAAGTCTTAATGCAGTTGTAACCTTTTATAGCTCAATCAAGCTTATATAAGGCTTTAAAGATTAAAACTGCACTTAGACTTTTGGAATATTCAGTATTCATTCTTTGTTTTTGACTAAAAATGGTAAGATCTAATTTGATTACCTATCACCAGACACATGGTTGTGAGTGATGGTTAGCAAAAAAAAAAATTCCTCCTTGAAAGAATAAAAGGACGTACCGCCATTTAGGACATTCAATAGAATGCGCCAAATGTTTTAAGAGAAATTACAAAAGAGGAGATAAAAAATTCTCTGAGTAGTAGAAACATCTCTTGAATAAGTGTGTAGTCTCCTTTGAAAGGAAAGACATTCTGGACATGTAAGTTCTGGCACATTTGTTTAAAAATTAGTTATGATATATTTAAACACATGAAAAACTGAGAAAAATCTAACAGAAAAATGAGAGTGAGAGTGTTTTAAACGTTTTCTGGCTTGAAATCATTAAAAAAATGTTTACATAGCAGATTCCTCTGGTTATAACTGAACTCAAAGTCAAGAAATTTAGGTTTTAGAAGCATATCAGTTTATGACCTCTATTGTGTCATGCCACATGAACACAATGTACAAACCAAGAAAACACATGCTTACATTAGGTGTTAACCCATATAAATATGTGTAATCCCATTAAGCATGTTCTGTTCAATGTTAGAACAGAAGAGGAATTCTTGGACAGTGGTACATATTTTCCAAATATTCTCATTTGAAGGTGTCATTGTGATAAGTGCATGATTCAGAACATGATTATCAGTGATATCTACTTTGTCATTAAAAAGACACAGACCTGCCTAATGACAAATGCTAATTGTCTTGATAATCAGCACATATAGCAGATGTAGGTACTCTGGGAGGAAACAACAGACTCAATTACAGTTGGGAAACTGCATAGTGCTTTTGGTAATCCCAATCAAACTTGGATGAAATGCCATATTTTTAACATAATTTCCTAGTAATTCTATATGGCTGCAAATCTTGGGGCACTGTAAACTCACAAAAATCAAAAATTATGGGTTATTCATGTGCTGTGATTGCTTGAAGGGGCCTACAGTACGTTACCAGTAATGACCCAAGTGTGATAAGATTTTAAAGGCATAAAGGGTCACGTATGACTGGAAAAGGAGTTGGATCAGTCCGATAGCAAACAGCCCATGTCTTGCATTGGTATCCATGAAATGTTGAAATACACAAGCTGAGAAGATGTAGGGGGATCATGATTTGCATTGGTGGAAGTGATATGTAGAAGATATAGTAATGCCACCAGTGTATGAAAGTACCTATTACTGTGATTAGGAAAGTAAAGTTCCTAATTTTGCCTTAAGAAAATCAGAAATAATTACACGCTCTTTCATGTATAGTACTGCTCTAAGAATAAATGAGATGCCATGTGAAAAAAAAACTTTCAATTTTGGGGAAAAGTCATATGAAAATCCAATTTCTAATTTCTAAAATCTAAATTTTAATTTATTTGTAGTGATATAATGAATATTTGACTTATTATGATCAATATTGGAGGTAGAGCTACCCTTTCCTGTCCCATTACTTCCAGGATACCCATCATCATATAGTTCCTATCTTTATCCTGAATTTCCCCTTTGCCTTGCTTTATCTAATTTTGTTAAGGATTAGTTTTACCTCTATGAATGGGAAGTATAAGTTATTTGAGGCTAGCAGACTCTCATATGGGCAGGCAAAATAATCTTAGTAGGTAGATAGAGGGTCATTCAGCTACTTTGTGCAGCTCAGGTCTGAAGTGAGTCCAGGAAGCTCAGAATGTGACAGGAACAGTAAGGGATGATCTTCCATAGTGGTGAGAGAGAGAAGCAAGTTGTAGCTGGTTGGCGAATCAGTAGTGGGCTGCTCCAAGTGCAATCATTTCCTGTCATCAGGACAAATGGTTCCTCCAACAGGAGAGAGTTGTGATAGCTTTGAAATTGTGTTAGGAGTGGAGAGGCTCTTGTCACTTTTGAGCCTTTCTTTCCTCATGTCAGATTCATATTCCCTCTTTCTTACCTAAGAAACTTAACCCTCTTGAGTGTAGAGGAGAGACTCGTGACCACATATCTCCTTTCTTCCTCTCCATCCCCTTTCTATTTTTATTAATAGCAACACTTCCTTTAGTCTCCATCCAGAGCATGAGGTCTGATTTGGGGAATGCATTTAAGTGTGCCTTTTGTGCTGATTTCAACTGAAAGAATAAGCTCAGTGTGCCTTCAAGCCTTCCCTGTTAATGTGGGTAGATTCTGAGTTACCCAGCCTTCGTGCTGATGGTTGAATTGATTGCTGGAAGAAAACAGAAGATGCAAAATAAGAAGATATATTAATGATAATGGGAATGTTTCTGGACTTATTTTAATCCTAGAAAATAGGAGATTATTATGCATCTGGCTTTGTTCCTTTACTAAGTCTCAAGGAATTCAATGTATTTATAAGCACATGCCATAAAATAAGAGACTGATAGCCTGTGTCCCATAGAAGCATCGCTCTATTGTTTTCTAAAAGGAGAAATAGGAGACTTCCCCATTGCAATGCCCATTTTCTGCAGTCTTCTCCTCCTTGGTCATAGACCCTCCCCAAGTCTGTACATGTGTCACTTCCGTGCTGCGTTTTCCTGGAGAATGAAGAGTATAATGTGTAGTCTTTCTGTTGCACAATGAGATTGTCCATTTTTTCAACTTATGCATACGTAAGCCTTCTTTTGTGAATAGGGCTGATAGGGTCAGATAATGTTTAAAGGGAAAGGCTTTATGTCTCTCAGGCCTGCATGTTTCCACATGGATGCTTCTACACACACATAGATTGAATTATGAACAGACCTATTAATGCTGGGATCACAAGAGGTCAAGTTTTGTCTTCTTTTACCTCTATTCACATTGCTTTTGTAAAGAAAAAAGGGATTTGCAGGGGGAAAAAAAGATGCACGATGAAGAATTTTACAGGTCTTTTTCCTCCCTTTTAGCAACATCTGTGAGTTGAAAAAAATCTTATTATGTAAAACAGTTCAAGAATATTGTATTACCAGATTTTAATACATCTGAGTTGGATCATGTGTAGGGTTATCTTTAAAGATCAAATGGTATCTAAAGAATTAAAAGTGAAACACAGTCCTTGGTGGGAAAGGTCTTGTTCTAACATACAATAACTTACCCTGTAAGTAAAATCGAGTTGGAATATCACCAAAATTTTATCAGTAACCTCCTAAGACATTTTTCTGCCATAATTATTGAGATATATGAATATTTGCTAGAGATTCTTATTTGAATGAGTGATTATTGGAATAATTTAGTCTTCATGGACCTTAAGAAGCTAGACAATCATCTTTGAAAAAAGGAAAGCAAGACTTATTTTGGAAGGGTAAATAAGTTGATTGCAAGTGAACTTTTCACCATTTTGACCAATAGCACTGCAGTGTGCGAATGGCCCCATTGCTTGCCTGACTGGTTGACCTCTGATGTCATACCAGATCAGCCATCCATGAGAGGGCCAGACTCTGTGACAGTAATCTGCCAATGCAAAGGATGTCTTAAAATATAGTTCTGCATCCCCCTCTCCTCTTTTTGACCCCCCCTCTTTTGAGAATGATTTTTTTGTAGTGCTAATGCACCACACTCTAAGGAGTGTTCACTGTATTCAATCATACAATCATATACACAACATAATGCGATAGACTTAAAATATTTTATCTTCTTAAAATATATGAAACTGGAAATTGGATTAGAAAGAAGCTGGTATGATTTAGTCATTGGAACAACACTGCTTATTGTCTTTGCTTCCACGTCTTTCTCCAATCTATCCTTGTTATGTGACCGTGGGCAAAAGTCACCTGCTTCTGCACCTGTGAAGTGTGTCTCTATAGCTTACTGCCCTTCATATTTAAGGTTGACACTGTTGGATGGGGGTGTTATCCATCTGTGTAGTTGTGACTGAAAAGACTGATTTGTAATCAGTAGTTTTTTCTCCATCCCATACACGCTTTGGAGAAGAGGATAGAGCCAACAGTTATAGAATTTAAATCAAATATCTTTTCAGATCCATGAGAGGTGTGTGCATGTGGGGGGGTTGATGCAATGATGTTTCTACTGTGAAGACTGTACATTCCATTAATATTTTTAGTTATCAGGAACTTTTTTTTAAACAGAGGCAAATAATATAGAAGGGAAAAGAAAGCCTTCTTGAATGTCATAATATGTTGGTGGTAGAAATAAATTCTTTTCTTTCTATTTTTCTTATCATTTTCCTTCCCTTTCTTCTGTCCCCCTTCTTTCTCTTATCTAATCTACATTTCCTTTTACATCCCTCTTTCTATTCCTTATTTCTTCACTCACTTTCTTCCCCTTTTTTATCTTCCATTTCTCTCCACTCCAATTTCTTACTTATTTATATCTTCTCATATATTTTTCCTTATTGCTACTAACTCAGTTTTATTCTGATAGGTTCATATTCCACTCTTTCATCTCCTCTTTCATCTGCCCCCATGTTGTCTCTTTACTTCCACCTTTAGTCTGTAACTCTTTGAGAACCAATTTTTTTGTCTTTTTTTGGCATTCTCTGGGTTAGAACAGAGAGCATGCTGAACTCGTTTGCCCTTGAAAAGTCACAGTGATCTAGGTAGGTAGATATAGAGGAGGAGGATGGGAAAGCCATTGAGTTAGGGCAAGGTAGCATGGTGAAGTAAAAAGAGACCTACACACACACAGCTTACCTAGTTTCAATTCTTCTACTAACTATCTATGTAATTGAGGGTAAATGACTTCTCCTCTCTGGGTTTTAGTCATTGCCTCTATAAAATTAAGGTGATAAGATTCTGGTGCCATCTTCCCCTAGGCTATTGTAAGAATCAAATGCAATAATGTGCACAAACTCTTTTGTACCCATCTGTTATCATTGCTGCTGTTGCTGTTGACAAATAGTATTGGAAAGCAATATTGGAGTCAGATTGTGAATATTTAAATGTCTAAGGACTGCAAATTCATGGATGGATAAACTTCATCTCATTTATTTTCATCTCTTTTTGAACCTAGCCCAGGATTCTGTACTTTGGAGGTACATAGCTGTTTGTTGTGTTAACGTTAAACTAGACAATTTGGAATTTTTAGCTAGAAGTAATGGAGAGCCCTCACAGTATATGAATCACATGATAAAAATGGCTTTTTACTTAGATAAACCTGGTAGAGAATGTAGGTTTTATTATGGAGAAATGACAGGGGAGGCAAAAAACCAAAAGCAAATGTGGTAGATGATGCTTTCATTTCTGCAGATGTAAGGTGATGAGGATTCAGATTAGAGTGGTATTTGTGGAAATGGAGGAAAGAAAACAGCATCAAGGAGACTTGGTGCCTTATTGCTTAAACAGGGACAAAAGAAAGGGCTATCTACACATCTTTAGTAATTAGGGTGGTATATTTAGACAGATTTTGAAGATTAGTCAAGCTAAGTACAAAAATTCATCATTTGATAGCTGATTGGCAAGTAGGTGATGGGCATCTTTGTTATAGCAAGCCATGGAACTTCATAGCTTTAGAAAAAGAAAGAGGATATAAACAAAAGGATAAGAAGGATAGATATTTATAAGGAAGATAGTTCATGAATGTGCACTGAATACTCAAACATTCAGATGGATCAGCACTTTTCACAACTTTAGTTTAACCTGATTGGCCCATTTTAAAGGACAGATGAAGAGTTATTTCCATTGATTTTCCAACTCTCTTAACTTTCAGTTTTTATGTTATTGTTCATGCATCTAGAGTGACTGGAATATTGTTTTACTACAACATCTCTTTCAAGAATCCATGGATTTATTGATATTGATAGTCCCTCAACTGTAGACCATGATCCCTTTATGCATTGGTAAATAATCTTGTAGGGTTTCTATAACTGGGGGAAAAAACAATTGGCTTGTTGTTGATGTCTCTGATTGTGGAAGTATGCTGGCCATTTCCGGTAAGCACACAATCCATTCATGAGTCCATACTTGAAGCTTTTCCAGTTTGGTAGAAGCTGCTGGTGCAAGTGCTTTATTGCTGGAGTCTTTGTGAGTCCCTGGGGTCACCTCCATGTCATGAGGATGCAACAGAGAAGGACTTTACTAGAGGGCTAATTTATACTTGATAAATAATCGAAGAAGAACAATGGATTGAAAGTCTGTAAAACTGAAGGTTTTTAAAACGCTCATTATTAGATTCTACTGAAAAAATTCAAGGTGTATCTTATTAATAATCCATAAATGATATGAATCCTCATCAGGATGTCATCTTAAATTATTTAAGTTAGGTTTCTAGACATATAACAATTATAGGTAATGAAAATTCTGCCGACACAGCTCTTTCTCTCAAAATCACGTCATCTATTGTAACGCCATTTTGACAGCAATATAAATGAGAATATTATCAGTACTATAGTATTTATATTTTAGGCTTTTCATGGCTTTGTTCAGAATGTAAGTGATGAATTATTTGGCCATGGCAACCTGTGAAAACTCCAAGCTAAATAAAAGAAAGGAAGAAAGGAAAGAAGACAAATTAAGAGAAAGGAAGGAAGGAAAAAAAGAAGATAAGCAAGAAAAAGGGAGAAAAAAACACAATTTGTTTTTTTCTTCTTTTCTATTCCCAGTAGTCCCACAAACTTGAATTTGGATGAAAGAGCACCATTAATTACTAGAACATCCAAATGATAGATTTTAAAACAAAAATTGAAAATTTCAACATGATATAATGGAAAAGGCACTGACTGGAAGGCCAGAGGCTTGACTTCAAGTTCTGACTGCAGTTTACCTCAACATTACTTTAGACAAGTCATTTTCCATCTCTGAGCTTCAGTTCATCTATAACTTGGGAATATTTACAATGCTTATCTCATGATGTTCAATTCAGTTCAATCCAATAAATATTTATTAAGCTATGTACTACTATGTACAAGGCACTATTGAAAAGTGCTTGGTATATATGTCTTATACATATGTTAAAGAACTATATAAGGGAGATCTCTATTATTATGTCTTATATTATGGACAGCTAGTGGTACAGTGAACAGAGCAGTGAGCCAGGAGTCAGGAAGTTCTGATTTTAGATTCGACCTGAAACATTTACTAACTGTGTGACCCTGAGCACTACCTAATTCTGCTTGCCTCAGTTTCCTCATCTGTAAAATGAGCTGGAGAAGGAACTGACAAACCACTCCAGTCCTTTGCCAAGAAAAATCCCAAATGGAGTCACAAAAGGTTGGAACTGACTGAGATGACTGAATAACAATAACAAATAATACACACACACACACACACACACACACACACACACACACACACACATATATATATTATGACTACTACTACTTTCATTTCCAGTACTCACACTACTTTGAACTTTTTTACCAAAGAGTTAATAGGTACCGTTCTTTTAGGAACCTGCCTTAATGAATAAGTGAGACCGTTTGCATATCAGTTGTTGGCGTATAATTGGTCTTTATAAAGTTTTGAAAGTATTTTCTTTTCTTAAGTAGTTTGACCACTTCTCTTTGGGATCCTTTTAATATTCATTTTCTCAAGTCCTTTTTCCTTCATATGCAGAAATATCAAGCTGATTATGATCAACAGATTCCCAAAGTGTGAATTAATGAAATATTACTCAAGGTATAATTTATAAACATACAATCCCATACTTGACTTGAACATGGATCTCCAGCCAAAGTCCGGTAAGGACTGAAGTCTTATTTTTCCTTAAGCTCAGTACTCAAAAACTTAATAGGTGTGACATCAACAATTACTTCTTGCTAACAAGGCTTGTAATTTAACCCCTTCAGATGCACAGGCTGATTGATGAATTGCAGACAGCCGTCCAAAACCACAAAGGTCATCTATCTAAACTTGCCCCACAATTACAGGCTGAGCAAGAGCGGTGTTCTTCCTTCTGTCTACCCAGCACATTAAAAGACTTCCAGCAAACGCTGTTCTCCCACAGGGCCTGCAAGTAAAGGGAGATGTCACTCTGTGACGGCTGTTTGACTATGTGGAGCCGTAACAATACTTTAGTCTAGCTTAAAGACCCTACAAGAGTTAATTTGATTTGAATTTCTTTCTACATTGTCCTGTTCAAACTTGGAGTCTGATTCCAGTTGCCTCGGTCCAGTATTGTTTTTGATACAGAAATCTCAAATATCAAGCAACTGAAAATAAAGATTTCTTTTTACTACTTTCATGTCCAAATAATTGTAAAATCCAGAAAAAACAACTTTATAAGCATTTCAAAATGTTTACTGGTTGTTTGCTCCATTTATCTTAATTGAACTGCATGTAAATTTTCATTTTTAGAGGATAATATATAGTCGATGGATCCCATATAGATAGCAATGTGTATTTCACTTTTCAAAAATAAATCCATTGTGGAAACAGGCAAGCTTTAATAATTGACAGACGGAGGCAATAGGAATTAGAGGTGAAAGACCAGGTGGCTGATTGATGTTCAAACTACATTTCAAAGGAAAGGGATGTGCCCTGGATACGTGTGACACATGCCTGGCTTTGGTTGGTAAAATCAATACCTAAGAATACACTGGGAATAAAGGTGAATTGGTTATTTGTCAAGACAAGATGGCTAAATGCCTTAGAAAACTTTTAGGTATCACATCTTCAGGGGAGAAAAAAATAGATGCCTGATCAAAGTATAGTGGGAATGGGAAAGTTAGAAAATTTAATGACTTTTAGTATCACTTCTGAGGTCCTTTATTAAATTTGTAATGTCAAAGGACATTCTCATGGCATCAAATCTTGCATTTCAGCAGAACGTTCTTATCTGGTTAGCACAAATTGAGTTTTTTGGTTAACAGTGGACTGTTTTCTAATTGTGGGACTTTTGTTAGAAAAGCCCTTTGTTTTTTTCTGGTCACGGTTCTAGAGGGTGGTTAGATCCTACTCATTACAACTGGTATTTTGATTAGCTCTCTTCTGTCATTCTTTAAAAATTTAACAAATAGTTTTATTAATTAAAATGGTTTCTGTTTATTTTTCTGTTTGTGTTTTGATGTGTAATTCATTGCTAGTCATTCCTTAACCAGTTTTTCAGTTTTGCTTTTTCATGAATAGAAAAACATGAACCATCTTGGTCAGTGTATGGTGCTAAAAAGGCCAGTACCATGAGTTCAGCACTCATAGGGGCCAACTCGTTTTCCATTCTTTCTCCATGGGTTCCCCTAACACACACTAGCTATGTTGTAAACACTTAGCAGCAATAACAAGGGGCATTGATGAGTCACAGTGGGAGGAGCTGCTGAACCCATTCCCACTAGCAGCACCACGTAAATGATGGTGACTTATCTGATAATACAGTCATGTCATACTTGTATCTAAAAGATACACCAGGTAACTTCATAATTAAAGATGAAAGTTTATATAGCAAGATATGTTATATGTTTATATATTTGTTTATGTTATATATGTTTATAACATGTTATGTAAATGTATGTTATAAATATAACATGTAATATGTTTTTATAACTTATCTTGTCTTCCATGTGTTCAATAAAGCGAGGGCTATACTGGGTTTCCTCAATCCAGGCCTAGCATTTTATCTATGGTGCCATCATCTGCCTCAAGATGGAATAACGAAGAGGAATACACATTAGGTACAATAAAGCAAATATTTGGTACCTGATGTTGCAAAGCACAAGTTAGACGATAGTGGAGAGAAAAAATTTGTCAGATACAAACCATGTTCAAGTTGAGGCAAAGATTATTTAAAAGGAAAAAAACCCAATGACAGCTCCTTGAGAGAGGAAGTTAAGTCATCAAAGGAGCCCAATTCTAAAATAATATGCTTTCTCTTTTATCTTCTATTAGTACTAGCACCTTCCTCCTCTTAATTTCTTCCTGTTTATCCTGTGTACAACTTGTCCGTATTTGTTTTCTTGCTACCTCCCCCATTAGAGGGTAAGGTTCTTGAGAGCAGGGGCTGCCTTATTCCTCTTTTATATTCCCAGCACTGAACACAGTGCCTGGCATGTAGCAGATGCTTTGTAAGTGTTTAGTGGTTGCCTGACTTAACTTGGACAATCACAAATCCTCTGGGGGCACTAGTTTTCTCATCTGCAAAAGGCAGGAGGGGGTAGATGATCTCTCCAGTCTACTAATTTCACCTTTTTGTTGTACTCTAAGTGAAATCATCCTTATAGCAGTTTAGCTCCAAAGAGAAGAGGCAGGAGAACCAATACTTGTCATCCATCAAAGCAGAATTGCTCGAAAGAGGAAATCACAAAGAGAGCAGAATTTAGAGGTGCAGTTAGCCGTTCATGAATGGGGTATTCAATGACATAGACATATGGGAGCAGTGGCTACAAAAATACTCTGCTTGTTCTGTTATTTTAGTGGGAAAAGAGGGAAGCAAAGGTAAGAGGGTTCTCTCCTAATGTTGTGACAGGATTAGCCATGTTTCTTGGTAGTGATGTATTAGGTATAAGAGTTAAAATAATTAAAGACCTTAATGCCACCATGCAGGTAATATCTTACTTTTTGCTTGTATCTGTATCCCCAAACGCTTAGCACAATGGTTGGCATATAGTAATGCTTGTTGCCTTGCCTCGTTAGTTAACATTCTCCCAATCCACTTACATCACTCAGTTCCAAACCTGTATCTTTACTTTTTCCAAAGCCTAGTTTTCCTCTATGTTGCTCTCTAACACCCCTCTCAGAGAGAAATCCCTTTAATTTCAAAGAATTTAAGCAAATTCAACAATAAACCTTCTAACTTCTCTCCCTGCCTTGTGCATCTCCATTCAATCTTTCAATATGATGCCATTTCTGACCACGTAAGCCTGCTAAATGACATTCAATGGCTCCTCATTCCCTTCACTATCAAATGCTAATACTTTTCACCCCCAGCCCTTTCCTATTTTTCCAATTGTCTTATACTTTACTCCCCTGTATTCATTCTACGATCCAGTGACAATGACATACTTTTTAGCTCCTTAAACAAGACCCTATCTTCCATTTCTGTGTGCTTTTACTGGCTGTCCCCCATGCTTGAAATTCTTTGCTCTCTCACCTTCGTCTTCTAGTTTCTCTGGCTTGCTTTGAGGCTCAGCTCAAATCCCGTCATCTACAGGGAATCTTTCCTAGTATTCCCTCATGCCTCTGCTTGGCTGCTAATGCCTTCCATTCTCAGGTTACCTTCAGTTACTCTGTATATGCATATTTTATGTATTTCTATAGTATGTGTATATATGTACATGCACACACACACATATATATATAAAATATAACTATTCACATCTCTTTATGTGTGCTCTTTAATGCCTAGCACAGTTTGTTGTATAGGCTTAATAGCTAATGAAATGCTGACTGATCACTTTCCCACCTCTTCTTGACTTCTACATGGGTAGCTAGGTGGTGCAGTGGATAGAGCTCCAGACCTGAAGTTACCTGAGTTCAAATGTGACCTCAGACACTTTCTAGCTGTTTGACCCTGGGCAAGTCACTTAACCTCAGTCTGCCTCAGTTGCATCATCTGTAAAATGAGCAAACCACTTCAAGTATCTTTGCCATGAAAACCCCAAATAGGGTCACGAAGAATCTGATGTGACTGAAATGACTGAACAATAACAACTTTCTATCTTCAGCAGTCTTCTGTTAATTATCTTCATCTCTGGGGACTTTTTCATTGAAATAATAAGTTAGCAGAGTCGGTTTTCCTAGAGAGCTTTTCTTCTCCTATTGATGTCATCTACTTTAAAAGATAACCACTTGGAGAACAGTCCTTATTCCTGTGTTTCTCCCAATGCCTAGTTCTGTTCTTAAAAGTAGATAGAATCTCACCACACTCAACTTAAGTGATATGAAGAAAAGTAACTATAGCCTTAGTGTTTTGTGAAGGTTCTGAACCAATATTTTTTTTTTTTTACTCTGCAGCATTCCTCTTAGATCCATGGCTCCATCTATTACTATGGTTTAGATGTTTGGTGCTCTCTTCTCAAACCCTTATGCTATCCCCATGGTGACATTGTCAGAAATGTTAATGATTCCCTGGGAAAATTGGAAAGAGACTGAAATAATGAGTAGGTAGATGAATGGGAAAGATGATCACCCGGTCGGGAAAAGACAGGCTGGGTGGGAAAATGAGTAGGAGGATGGAAAAGTGTGAAAGAAAATTGATGAATAAGAACACTGTGGATCAGATGAGTAGGTGGGAGAAAGTGTCCAGAAGTAAGGGGAAGCTAGAGATACAGATATTCAAATCTATTTCAATCAATTCCCAAAAAAACATTTATTAAGCACCCAACTATTTTCAAGGTGCTGGACGAGCCTTTTCCCTAGCATTAATTCCTGTCGCACAGAGTCGGTTGGCTAAGTCAACATAGGTTAGTGTCTGTTTTCAGTTCACAAGAGCACTCTGGTTGAGCTTAGTTGCCTTGACAAAAGCAAACTGAAAAGGTCATGATTTGGGAGATGCTTTTCACCCATCCTTGTCATGTTGAGAGGGGCCAAAATGAAAGGAGACTCTCAAGCTGAGGGGAAAGAGTCATTTCTCAGCCTTTCCTATTCTACCTGTGACTAGAGTACAGCTCACCTTCTACTTATTATAATCTATAAACACCGCTAAACACAGGGTCCCCCGTGCTGGGCTTTCTGGAGTATGCCGGAAGAGGGAGATATGGTCCTTGGACACTACTGATTGTCTCATTATAATTAGAATACTTGGCAACCTCCAAAGGAGACTGTTGATTACTCTTCCTGGATGTGACCTCTTACCCTACACAGCACCATCCCTTTACTCTCCAGATGCGTCTTCATGTGGGAAATTGGACAGTTCATTTGTGCTTGATAGTAACCTTGGAGATGATAATAGCACTCCACACATATTTTTTCCACCATCATGTAGTAATGTTAATGTTTCTATCACTATAATACTTGACTTGTCTGGGCCAGAAGGCCACGATGCTCATCATTTGAGATTTTCTTTCTATTTTTGTGACTCCCTGGAAAGCTTTGAAGTTCTATGAGTTAGCCATGCCCTTATATCTGCAAGAACTCCTGAGTTCAGGTCCTCATAAGAACAACAGATGTGCCTGTGTGCACAGTAAATAAAAGGGGACAAATAAGGCATTGTTCAGAAAATCTAGGCAAAAGAACTCTTTCCCTCAAGCTAACAGGATGACCTCTTTTATTCTGTAGGTGTGTTAGTTCATATATGTTGAAGTGTCTCTTGATGGCTTCCTCTAATCTGCATCTGGCTTTAACAAATGATGCATTTGACACCTATGTTCTTTTGTTGTTTTAAAGCTAACTCTTTAAGATTTTCAGTTACCTGGTATTTCACCCGACTTATTTGGGTAAATTGTAGAAGAAAGTCAAGAAATACCCTGAGTACAAATAGAAAGCTCTGGGATTTTGGCATAAATGAAAGAATGAATTATGATGGGCAGAGCAAGAATCCATCCATTTGTTATTCTAAAGATAAATTGTTATGATTTCAGGCAAATGAAAACCTTCATTCCCAAAGTGGTCAAGACAAAAAGTTCATGCCAACATCTTGTCATGTCTGGTACCTACAGAATCCTAGAATGCTAAATGTAGAAAGGACCTTGGAAATCACCAGCTTCAATAACATCCATTTAGAGGTGAGGGAATTGGGACACAGAGATTCCCTGGCTAATGGAGAGCTGTAGTGGAAAGACTGTTGTACTTGGAGTCAGTAGAAACTTTGGATCAAAACCAGCCTCTGTCGTTTACCAGGTGTGTCACGTTGGGCAGACCACTTAACTGCTCTGAACCTCAGTTTCCACATCTGTAAAATGGAGATCATTGTATCCTTAGTACACATTCACAGGGTTGTGGAAATGCTCAAATGGAGTGAGATACAGTACTTTGCAAATCTTAAAGTTTCATACCTAAGTCAGCTAATGATCAAAGCTGGCCGATGACCACTCACTATTCTACAGATACAGTAATTAAGGAATCTTTATCTTCCACTCATAATAGGGACTAGTCTATTGCCTTTTTCTGTGGGCACGACGCAGTGGGGTGGCTTCAGATGTGCGATGGTCTTCACACTGATTAAAAGTCCAGAATCCCTCAAAGCTCAAACTTACATTGAGTGTTAGAGAAAGAGCTGGCATGGCCACAGAAGGAAACTGCCCTGTTATCCAAGGGGAAAGTTAGTAGGGAGATCTGGATCAGCGAAATGTGCATTGCCCAGTGAGGAGGGGGTGGTTCAGGGAGCCAGGAAACATAACTCTGTGTCATGCAGCCAAATGGCTGGGGTAGTGGTTGGGGGTAATGTTGATCTCCTGGTTTATAAAGACTTAGTATGTGCACATCCTGGTGGGGGCCGGGGAGGAGAGGAGACTTGGGACATATCAGCAAAGCTAGTTTTTACCAGTTCCTGCCTGGGTGCTACCAGAGTTGTCTTGAAGGTATTTTTAATAAATATACAGAAAAACTGACTTAGATCCCAATGCTTCTATTCAGTTACAAAAGTGAAATTAATTTATCCACATGTGCAACAGAGCATTAAATCTGAAAGAAAAATACCAGGATAGAAACTTGCCTCAGGACATTTGTAGTTGAACTTCATTGAAAAAAAGGAAAGGGAGAGGATCAGGGGTTACGATACACACATGTAATATGTGTGATAAAAATAGTAGATTTAAAATCTTGAATGCCTTGAACAACAAGGATGTTATATAACAACAGCGATGATATTATTATTAATAGTAAAATAGATTCAGAATTATAACCCAGGTGACTTTTCAGTTCTTGCCTCCTCCACTCATACATCATTTTTTGGATACACCTGATATGTTTATCCTTGTAGTCATGTGTAAGGGTCTATATGTAGAAATATACAATCTTTACTTTCTCTAGTCTTGCAATTGTTTTGCTTTAGTGTGAAGAGGAAAACCAGTATGATATTCATATCAAATAGTTGGTTTGAAATGTAGACTCCCCTATGGTGTTTGGTAGAATGAAGCCTCCCCCCGTGCTTTCCGTTGCTCTCCTGAGATATTAGGGGTGCCTCAGGAATAACCAGTTGGGCGGTCAGCAAGTCAGGTCCATGGGCCAACGCCAGGATGTGATTTTGCTTTTGAGCCTTCCCTTCCCTCTCTGAGCACATACTCTCTCAGGGAGACTGTCCGTCTCAATAGCGGCTAATTTGTTTTTATCTCTCAATTAGCATTTTCACAGAATGTTTGCCATGCTCAAATTGCTGAGTTCTCCTCCTTGCATATGCTCCAGTCCCCTGGATTGCTTAGTGACATCTGTTTGCTAGCATTATCAGAGAAAATTATAAATCTCGTCTTTTGAACCTAAATAAACATGTTCAGATTTTCTTCAGAGTAGGGTTCCAAATGAGGTACATCATTTTGGACATTTTCATATATCAAACTGCAAGTTAATTCTTAGGGGGTGAGGAAAGAATATGTCTTTGTCAAATATGTCTTCCTGTTAAGCAAAATGTACTTTCTGCAGTACATATAAAATGGATAAAAGATTTTCTTAAACACATAATTTAAGTCAAGCAACGTGTTTGTCATACCACGTGGCCTGGGACAGGAAATTAGGGAGCCATTTAGGCTTCTTCTAGTTCCCTCCTCCTCTTCCTCCTTCTTCTCTTCCCCCACTCCCCAAATCTACAGGATTTCCTTCTCCCCCCATCTTTCCTTCTGCTCCTTGGAAGCAGCCCATAACTCTCTGTTCTTTTTAAAGTGGACTAACTACTACTACTACTACTACTACTACTACTACTACTACTACTACTGCTACTACCACTACTACTGACTGGATTTCCTTGGATGGTTAGGCCCTTGGTCACCAAACTGCCTTTTCCACATGCCCATGCATGGATCATGTCTCAGAACCTAGGTCCTCCTGCGCTTCAGAGCACAGTCTTTGCACTGTAACAAAACTATCCCTCCCTTCCTCTCCTTTGCAGGGTGAGGGTGGGAGGGGTTGGGCAAGACACTTTTCCAAAATGTCCAATCATTGACTGAACTTGTGGACAGACATGTTCCATGGCCGGTAGACATTAGGTGCCTTCCTTTACTTTCAGCTGTTGGCTCCAGTAACTTTCCTATGTCAGAATACTGCATCAAGACCCATGCCCCTTAGAAGGGAGGCGCTTTGTGCAATAACTATATTTAAAATGTACAAATACACAGAAATACACGTATGATGTTCCGAAAGCATTAGTGCAGCTTTGGACTCTGTGTGTGTGTACGTATATGTGTGTGTGTGTGTACGTATATGTGTGTGTCTATGCATGTCTATGTTTGTGTCTGTGTCTGTGTACGATCATAATGTCTTAGGAAAGTCTTCCTTGGATGTCTCCTCCCGAAGGTAGGGCAGTACCTGCATTCTTGAGGACTATGTCGGCAGAGCACAGGCACTCGTAAGGCCTCACTAAGTGAATAACATAATGATAATATTGAGAATGATATTAACAATGACAACAAATCTTTATATAGTGTTTGAAGGGTTACAAAATGATTTACATACGTTATCTCACTTGGTCCTTGCAGCAATCTCGTAGTACATGCCTTTAATATTCCCATCTTACAGAGAAAACTGAGGCTGAAAATCTAAGAGTCTTGTCCAGGGTCACACAGTGACCTGGCCAGATTTCACATTGATGGCCACAATGACTGAAGTCCAGGAGATTTCTTGTCCTTTCTTTGTGTAATCAAAACTGGAAAATCTTGTCTTATAGGATGTCTATATTAAGGAATGTAACAGGAGACAAAGGCTAGTCAGGAGCAGCCTACTTTATTAGTAAGTGTCTGAGTCAGGACTCAAACTCAGGCTTTCTGCCTCTGGGCCCGGTGCGACCATAAGGCCTAGTTGCCTTCCATTGTGAGCCCCATAGCCAGATTCACTGGGTTCATGAAGGTTTGTCATCATGACAAGGTCTTGGCTATTCTTTTTTAGCAACTCTTGAAGACCATCTTCAGGTATAAATTATGGAGTTTAAGGGTGAGAAGGGATCTAAGACATCCATATTGGAACAGTGATTGACTTTACAACATACCTGTCAAATGGTCACCTATCCTCTGCTTGATAGAGAGAGTTTGGCATCTGCATACAGGGGAGTCCCTATGCCAATGAAGTCATAGATCTTTGAAGTCTTAAAGCATAATGAAGATGCCCAAGTACCCAAACTGCAGGAGCATATTTTATTCAGTAGTTTTCAATCATTTCTGACCTTTATGACCCCATATGGGGTTTTCTTGGCAAAGACACTGGAGGAGTTTGCCAATTCTTTCTCCAGCTCCTTTTACAGATGAGGAAACTGAGGCAAACTGGGTGAAATGAATTGCCCAGCGTCACACAACTAGTAAGTGTCTGAGGCCAGATCTGAACTCAGGAAGATGCCTTTGTGACTCCAGTGCAAGCATTCTATCCACTGCTCCACCTAAAGAAAAGATATATCGAAGCCTTCCTGACCCAATACCAGAATCACCTATATAACCGCTTTTTTGCTTATTTTTAAGACCACTCCTGCTGACTGATACAAGAGGCATCTTAAAATTCTTTGCTTTGGACTATATTATTTTCTTAGGTTTATCTGTTGGCACATGGAGAAAAATAGTATTTGGCTTCTCGGCAAGGTAGTATAGAGACCAGAGAGAGGCTGAACAGATTTTGTTTCAATTTCATCCTCTACTATTTTTGGGAAGTGTCCATATTCTTCAAGCAAGCACATTGTCATTACTTGGAAGATAAAAAAAGAAATAAAAACCAGTCACCAGAGACAAAATGTATTTATTTGATTTTCTAATACACCTCCACAAAAGTAATGTACCTTCTACTTCATTGGATGATTGTTGACTGAATCACTGATTCTTAACTAAGAGACATATTTATCTTTAAAAGATTGTCTCACCTGAAAGGTGAATATGGGAACCATTTGCTGTTTTATTTTAAAAGGGTTCCTTTATTGGGGAACATGTAAGTTGCATGCTATGAGGGAAATGTGGCTGCTGTTTCCAAGTGCAGTCAAAATAGATGGAAATAAATTAGTAATATATGTATTTGTCTTAGTGCACATTCAAGGTTAATACAATGCAATTTGATTTCTCTCTCCACAGAATTCTGTTTGAATAATTAACTTTCTGTGACTAATTAGCTTCTCACATAATATTAAAATGTTCAATTTTAATTTTCATTCCCTGTTTGACTTAGGTAAGGAATTCTGGTGTCCAATACTTTTGAATTGTATTGTTTGTGCTATTTTGATACCCCCCTCCCACTTTGTTTTCATTCCTTAAAGAGGATTTTGATCTGTGTCTTTCCTAGAATGGGTTTCACATCGCTAAGCTCATTCCTAGTCCTTTTCATAAAACATTGAATCAATTTCACTGGAAATAGGCGAGGAGCATCTCTGTCCTCCTCATGTTCTTTTCCTTTTCCTCGTTCTTCAGCAACAGGCAGTCACTGCATGGCCTGCCATGTTTTAGCAGCATACTGTAGTATTATTTTTATATTATTGACTCTTGACAGCATTGTACTGTACTGTAAAATTTTGTTTTTTTTTTTAAATTCTGAGTTTTGTCCTTCAGCTTACACACAGCTCTGCCTCCTGGGTGGTCTGAACAGCAGTTACATAGGGTTTGGGAATCTGCTGTTCCATCATAGTTATCTTTTAACCAGACTTATGGTATTAAAAACTGAATAATAGTGCTGAACTAGGCCTTACATAAGTGCTCAGATTGGTCAGCCATGGCTGACCATTTATCACACCCAAGGGCCATATTGGGTAATCTGTCTTTGGGATTTTGTGTTGGGTATACTAGTCCAGCAAAGATTCCTGAGTCTTTTATTGGCTTTTTGATTTTTAAAATATTTATGTACTATTTAGGTTCGAAAAACCAAAGAAGTAAATCTATCTGCTTATATTAGTGGATATCAGTCTTATTTCCCAAATGTTATCTAGACTGTGAATTAAGATGACCCTTCACCCACCTCTTCCAAATTAATTGAATATTGCACTAAATATAATGCCATGAAATACATGGAAAGAGAAGAGAATGAGAGTGGGGAAAAAGAAAGGAAAGAAGAAAGATGTTTAGTGAATGGAAAGTATTATCTACTCCCCTCAAACAACATAATTATGTGTTTCTAATAGGGACCTAGATGACAATTCAAATCTCTTGGTTTGACTTTTAAATTTTGGAAAGAAGCTATTCTGCCATGTTTTTTTTGAGACATGTGCACACATGTAGACACACAAACACACATGCAAACATACATACAGCTAGGTTTATTACCTTGCACTCTGGGCCCTAGGGCTAGCCTCAGCTAGTTTTTTTTTTTTTTGCATCATCCCACTCCAAGGGTGAGAATCTAATTTTAGAGCTGTAGGGATGTTGGTCTGTGCAGAGAGCCATGAGGAAGCCCAGACAGCTGCAGATACTCATCAAGAGCAGAGAGAAGGCCCCAGGAAGGTGAAGGTCAGCTTTTTCAGTTTCTGGCCCAGTAGAAAAAGCATCTGGATTCTGAGGCATCTTTGCTTAAACACTAGGTCACTGAAATCACAAGAAGTACTCGCATATGCATAAAATGTTTTGTAAAGGCAGAATTAGGGAATCTTGGATACTAATAGCACTTGGGTTGTTTAAAAATACATCAGTGGCTGAACAGACTGATTTCATGAGATTTCTGGTCTGTTCCTTTCTTTGTGTAATCAAAGCTGAAAAATATCCTCTTAGAGGATGTGTGTGGTAAGGAATGCGGCAAGGAACAAAGGCTGGTCAGGGGTAGCCTTCCCCTGTTCTTTTTTTCTTAATCATAGCCCTCATATGATATTGAAAAGTAATTATGGTAGCTCCTCCAATCATATTTTTTTCTTGAAAAATTGAAGAAAATTTCAAAGAGTGAGAGTGGGAAAAAGTGATGATCTGATGAAGGTCCTTTGTGCTGACCAGTCATCTCTAGCCCTGCTTTTCTCAAGTTGGCAGTCGGCAGCCTTCAAACTGCTGTTCTCCAGAAGGGGATTTGTTGCATCCTCTGACTCGATATCTAGCAAGTCTAGACAAAGTAACATCAATAACCTCCCCACACCCAGCTTTGGTCAATGACGATAACCTTACAGTATTACGATGTGTAACTTTTACTGTTGATTCTTTTTTTTCTTCTTTATGTTTCCTGCCTTTTTTCAGCTTTAAAGCAGTCTTCTCCAGTCATTGGGTCCCTGCAGACATCCTCTTCATAATTCTCCTAAATTCATATATGAAAATTGGACCTGAGACTTACTGTACAAAAATACGCTATTCAGAGACTTCACAGATGGAACAGAGTTTCATCTGAATCTGGGAAATTACCTCCCTCAATAGCAGTGAAATATATGAAATGCCAATGACAGTCACCAACAACAGGAGACACGCTGGACTGATTAGACTGCCAGCAGAACCAGAAGAAAAATAAAACCCAATCCTGAAACTGAAGTCATAAATCTATTTTTTTAAGCTTCATAGCTTTTCCCCATCCTTTCTTAATGTTCCAAATGAGATGACTGAATTCTCAAATCAACTGAAATAAATTCATTCTTTCTTTGCTTTAGGCCTACTACTCAAATAACTTGTCTCTTAAATAGCCTCCCCTGGAAAGAAGCAGGTTTTGCTATCTCCTTTTGTTCTGTCTTTCCTTCTCTTAATCATTCTCTCTGGAAATATCACTGGACTATAAAATGGCCATTCTGAGGTTATAGACATATCAAAGAGAAAAGAGCTTTGGGAGAAAAAAAGGCCAAGATTTAAATTATTCATACATCTCTCTTCTCCGGTTTCCCTTTCTTGCTCAGTGAATAGTGTGTCTTATGTGAATCTCAGGCGTGAGTGGAGGTGTGGGGTTCCACTCTAGTGATGCCGTCCTGGAAGATCGGACTGTTTCTCATCCTTTTAACCATAACATATGCAGTTTTTTCTTCCAGCAACAGTTGCTGATAATAATGTTGCAAACATTCTCTGGGTTCTCTTCATCCCATCCAACACGTGAAAAGAAATTGAATTCTTTCTCTTTAGCATAATCATGCCCTAAATAAAATGATCAGTCAAATTTTTTTTTGGCTGGAATAAAAATAAAGGAAAATTCTATCAGAGGTTTATCATAAGCATCCTTTACATGCATTTTGTGAAGTATTTAGTAAAAAGAAGGAAAGTAAATCCTTCAGCAAATTCTTAGCTAGTCCTTTGCTTTGAAATTCACTTTTTTCACACTCTTGCACTATTTAAAGAAACAAAATAGTCTTGCCTTTAACCAAAGCGAACATTAAACACCTACTTCTCTTTTATTTTAGATGCAAGAGGGATGCCCAAAGTTCAAACATTCTAGTTAGAACTGAGAAATTGAGAAAGATCCAAGTTAAAATTGAGAGTTTTCTTATAGTATTCTTTTTCAGTCTCCTTGATTTTCACTGTAAAATCCCAAATTCAATGCATTTACTTTGCAGATGTTTGATAATGCAAAGACTTGGAAGTGATCTCTTTGTATACATCAGCTCCAAAGTGTGAACTCTAATTAGGACAAATCTGATTGGAAGCATGATGGAAAGAATCAGTTTGTTTTCTTTCAGGATCCCTATCAAGAGTTCTCAAAGTTTTCAGGTTAGATTTGTAGATTATTTATATTTTGACAAATTACTTTGAATAAGTTGCTGCTTTTTAAACTTAAGTTTAACCCAAATCCCTCCCCCTCAGCCCCTAATATGTAGCTTAAACTCTTAAATGCTTAGGAGCCATGATTTTATGCCTCCTTCATGTACACGTATTGAAATTTGCCAACATTAATGATATAGTTCATCCTGACCTCAGCATGGTGATACAGTAATGACTTTTGGACATAGGGACTTCTCTTGAATATACCTTGGAAAGAAAGGACATGGCAGTAGCTGGTGTGTGTTGGATTTTTTAAGTCAGAGGTTTCAATGATCAACGAGAAGCCCCTATTTCCGATTCCTAATCTAATTTTGAGTAGGAATTAGTTCATTGGTTCTATGCGCTCTTACCTTTGCCTGTTTTCCAGACAATTAGGATCATTTCTCAGGCAGAACCATCTTGTTCCGAGTCTTCCTTTTTAGCCTTCATTGCTTTGAATTCTTGACTGCTTCTTTTGGGTGGTTTTGTACCAGACTCACTTTCTCACACTAGTGGTCATTCCTTGAACTTTTGTGACCAGTGTACAAGTTGTATGGGATCTCATGGCATCATTAACTGAGATGAGAAGAATGAGAAGTCAAGCCAATAAGAATCCACGACGTGTGTGTGTGTGTGTGTGTGTGTGTGTGTGTGTGTGTATACGTGTGTCTGTTTACCATTATGTCCTAGATTATACCAATCATTTGGACCCACCAGCTAGGCTGTATAGAATTTCTCAAGTAGCTACTATGATCTTCGTTTCTTCTTTTTGAAGATATTTTGCTTTTTGATAATGTTTGATTATTGCAATCATATCATATCAAAGATGAAAACATTCCCATAGAAACTATGAGAATTATAAACATCCTCAAGTCCCACTAAAATTCTCCATCACTTTGTAGGTATGTGCTAGTGAAACTGGGAGAATTCTCTTTGGTTAGGAATACAATGATCTTCACTATTAAGTTTTTTCCTTAGCGGCTGCCAAGTTGTTTTTTTTAAAGCCACTTGTGATAATTTCTTTGTAAAATAAATGTTTCCCTAAAGAATTGAACTGAAATGATTAACTTTGTTCCTAGGGGGAAGGGGACTTTATCCTGTTAAGTCCTGGTAATTAAGGAATTCATTAAATTATATAGATTAAGGTGATCACAATTTTCTGTAGTCTTAGTCTACCCCAAGCCAGCATTCTAAAGATGAAAGGCTCTAGATATCTTTGTTCCCTTCAATCAGTATTATTTAGTTATCATCTGTGATAACTACACTAAGTGGAACTAGTTTATTTTATTAACTGAACTAAATTGTTGTTGTCAATTGTTTCAATCACATCTGACTCTTGCTGACCCCATTTGGGGTTTTCTTGGAAGAGATGCTGGAGTAGTTTTCCATTTCCTTCTCCAGCTCATTTTACAGATGAGAAACTGAGGCGATCAGAATTAAGTGACTTGCCCAGGGTCACACAGTGAGTAAGCCTCTTGAGGTCAAATTTGAATTTATAAAGATGAATCTTCCTGATTGCAGGCCAGCACCCTATCTAATGTGCCACCTACCTGCCCTGAACTAAATTATATATAAAAATTAGTGAACTGAAAATGTCAGTGGTCAAATAGTCAAATGAATCTGTGAGCTCATGGATTCAAGAGTTCCTTCCACGGATGCAATTGGCTACACACACACACACACACACACACACACACACACACACACACACATGCATACACAGACACAGACACACACACACACACACACACATGCCCACACCTACCCATCCTGTGTGACTCTTGTTTATGCCCTCTCAAAGTTCAACACAGAAACTACACCCAATTTGCTTGAGATATTGCTGCCATGTAGCAAAGATGAGGAAATTGAGATGTAATATAATCACATCAAAATGTACTTGGTTGTATTGTAAGGGTACAAACATTTTCTCTATGCACATATAGTTTTATTTTGTGAACTGCTCTCCTAATATCAGACTTTAAACTTTTTATGTCTTGCTTCCTTAAGTTAAGGTGATCATTTAAGTTAAAATTACTCTGGTTTTGAAAATGACTGGTATTATTGGATTTCAAATATAAGAAAACTAGTAAGTTCAGTGGAGTCAATAAGATGATGTAGAAATCAAATGGTAATCTTTATACTGTAATACTAAAATACTATTTATTAAACATTGTTTGGTTAAAAATTTAAAGGTAAGCTTATGCTAGCTATTATATTTTTTATGTGTCCTTCCATTGTAACTTTAAATCCGGAGCCAGACTTATACCCTATATGAGATATCTATCTGTTTGTCTATCTATCAACATATATGTTAACATATCTGGATATACAATAAATATCTCATATAGGGAACGTAACATTTTTATGAAATTAAATAATTTTCTGCCAGCATGATTTTCTTAGAGAGAAATTTGATATTTCTGTATCATAAATGCCTCTAAATGCTGGAATTTTATAATATATATATATTTATATAATATATATAATATTATTTGACTTCATTCTCTCTACCTATGATCCCTTGTCTCTTAGATCATCCTATTTAAATAAATCTTAGTGATCACAAAGGTTTCTATAGTCAGTGATGCTGGTTATC
>CM053772.1:251889179-251908467 GCA_028658325.1 Potorous gilbertii | reverse complement strand
GCATAACCTTTAGAAAGAGAACCCTTCCAGTGGGTTGAAGCTAAACTACTCGCTCAGTACAACTGTCACATCTGCTTTCAGTCTCTGTGCCAAAGGGTCAGAGCTCAATCATAATCCTGTTGCACCCCCTGCTGGTTAAAAGCCTGTGCTCGTTTTGTTACTTTACACTGAGATAAACATTGCAGTCATTTCACACTTCTTTTAACATTCTATATGGATTTAATTATCATTTGTTTGGACTTCAATTGTTAGAGAGTATAGACAGTTTATTACAGATGTTCTCATGCTAGGTTTTTTTTTTTTTGGCATTTCCACTTCTCCCCTTCCCCAAAGGCTTCAGGGGTTCCACTGCTATCAGTCCTCAATCTCTCGTCTGCTCACTTCTTTGATGAGAGAGGACAAGAATTAAAAGCCCACTCTCACCAAAGAATGAATAAAAAAATCACTAGGGTTTCTTATGGTAAAGACTACAGGTAGGAGGGCTGAGTGTGTTTGTTATCTGTCTGACTGTCAGCGGTCTTTCCATCATCATCGCTAACACAAAGGGATGCCAGCTAACCTCCAAGTAATACCCCTTTTATTTTTATTTTAAATTCCAATAAAATTTCAGGGGTCTCGTTTGAGGCAGTATTGTTTGTGGAATATGACATCTCTGTCTCTGACTTTCTGTCTTAATGCCTTGTCATCGTTCTTGATGTCTGCCTGTCAGCACAGCAAGAGGGATTTTTTCATGTCTGAATAGTCACCTTAATGATAGCAGATGGAAACACCACAGGGGGTCCAAGCCCATCACACTGTCATTGTCGCACACTGCCCTGACCTGCTTCCACTCCTCCATTTTTTTGTCCCTTTTTAAAGGAGAAATGGATGGTAATTGAAAAGGATCTTAAGCAAGATTTATGAAACTGTAGACAACATGATTCCCCACTATCTCTCTATGTTTTCACAAATAAAGTCTTAACCTTTTAAGCACCAATGACAGGATGGCTCAAGATAAATGGGTAAAATGCTTGTAAACCTCATCCTACCAAAGTTAGCCCACCCCAAAAAATGGTCTTACATTAGCTCATAATAATTACTGGCTCCAGCTGAGGATTGTGTAAGGTTTTAGACTGGTAAATTCCTGAATAAAAATTATCAAAGTCCCAGAGCTGAGACAGCAGCAATACTGAACAGTTGTTCATGACCCAGGATGTTGTGATCATGGGGAACAGACCGAGCTTTCTGCATATTTTGACAGGACACTTCTAGATGAACTCTGGAACTAGTCGTTAGGAAACTTAAACATACTTTTCTATTTTTAAATTTTTTCTTTTAGTTCATTTTATTTGTCTTTGTGGAACAGAGCAGAAGAAGATAGTTTATATGTGTGTCACTGATATATATATATATATATATGTATATATATATGTATATATATGTAGAACATACTAACTTCAGCAGAGGGAGTTTATATCAATTCCAGAAGTGAACTTTTGCAAATCTCCCAGTCTTTCCATCTATTTTGCATGTAAGGAAAAATCTCTACTGTAGCATCATATATGAAGAAGGGCACAGGCACCTTTGGAAGACAAAATGAGTAGGGAAAAATTTTGCCTAGGCATATTCCAAGATGATATCCAAAGCCTCCATGTAAGAGGGCCTGATTGGGCTTGGCTCTATATAATGAGGCATATTCCAAGAAGATTTTCAATACTTCCGTGTACCTCCAAATAAGAGTGCTTGATTGGGCTTGGTTCTGCATAGTTTCCAGAATTAAAGTTACTCTAGATCCTTAAGGAATTGTAACCAGGCAACCTTCAAAAAATAATTTAACCACATTGTGACTAGATTTGTTTTTATACTGATGAAGCAGTAATGAGCTCCAAAGTGAAAGGAATCCTTGAATAATTTACTGAGCACTTTCTCTAGTCAATTAGAGATTATTCTACATAAAAAGGGAATAATTGAATAAAATCAATGTCATTATGGCTCCTTCTTAATATCATGTCAAAGTGAAAGAGATGATTGAATTAAATTCATCCTCTTGATGATGTTTGCCATAATGCTGTATCTTAATAAGACCAAACACTTGTTCTTGGCTAATTGGATCACTTTTGTGGAATAACTAGGAAGATGCCAAGTAGCTGGCATTTTCCAGAACTGACTGGGTTAAGGAACTTGAGTGTTGTAGATAGCTACATGTTGCTTTACTGGTTTATTTATTTTTCCTCCTGATAGTTTTCGAGTTTTATAGATAATGAACACTGATCCATAAGCTATTTATAATATTTTACCATGGTAAACACTTGTAAGTATAAAATGTGCTTATTTAGCTTTATATTACTATGTAATTATGTACCTGTAAAGAATAGTGTTCTAATGGGTTTATTCATTATTTTTTAGTAATTGATTGTACTATGTGGGGATGACATGTTTATATGAGGACTACAGTGGTCAGATTTCTTAACTTCATCAGATGATGAACTGATTTATCTTTCTCTTCCCCTCTACTTCCCTCCCTCTATGTGTATACGTATGTGCACGTCCATATGTTTCTATATAGATTTTCTTAATCCTCTAATTTTGAAATAAGTTAATCTCCACATTTAATTTTTTTGATTTTTACCATTTGACAAAATGATGTACAGAAGGTTCGTTGACAGTTCTCTGAGATAAGACAAACATGAGTGACTGGCTTCTGTCAATTTGATTTTTCTCCTTAGTATTTTCATCAAGTTCTAGAATCCCAGAAAGGAAGTTATTTTCCCTTTTAGCTCAGAATGTCTTACCATTAGCAAATGGTAGCTGCCAAATCAGTCTAGCATTTTAGTGGACAATAAATCTGTTGTCTGCCACCACATTTTAGTATGTTTTTCATTCCTACTTCTACCATATGCATAGGAACATTATAGACAAAGATAGATATGAAATGTAAAAAAAATTATTTGAAAGATGCCATATAGTTCTTAGCTGAATATTTGGGTTCATGAACCCAATCATGAAATTAAAATGATAATTTCTTTCAGAAGCTCTTGTTCATTCTCATTTGTTTCTGGAGTTATGTAGACATTAATATGGTTTAACTGTTTGAGAGAATAGTCATGTAGACTTTTTATCTCTAAGTTATTCCTTGAAATAAGTGACATTGGTTTTTGATCATATATTATTGTCTCTCCCTTCTCTCTCTGTCTTTCTCTCTCTCTTTCTTTTTCCCTTTCTTCCTCCCTCTTTCATCTCTCTGTATGTATATGTGTATTATGTATAAATATATGCTATTTATACATATATAATAAAGCCAAATAACAATGTAACATATACAGAATAAAGATGGAAAAACAAAGGAGTTCTAAAACAAATTTATGAGGAAGAGAGTACCCTAGTAACTGTAGGTGTAAGAAAAGGCTTCATAGAAACTTAGGTTCTTGAGCTGAGCCTTGAAGAAAGAGAAGGACTCTATGAGGTGGAGGTGAGGAGGGAGGATCTTGTTCCAGGTATCAGGAAGAGCCTGTTCACACTTAGGGATGGAAGAGGAAGTACCAGACAGAGAAGTCCAGTTTGGTTGGAATGTAGAGTATGAGAAAGGAAGTAATATACAATGAGTTTGGGAAGATAGACTGGCTCCAGAGTGACTCTAAAAAGCCAAATAGAGGTGATTTTATTTTATATTATAGGTAATAAGGGAGCTATTAAAATTAATTGAATAAGGGAGTGACATGGTCAGATTTACACTTAGGAAAAGTCATTTTGGTAGCTGAGTGGAGGATAGATTGGAGTGGTGAGAAACTGGAGGCAGGGAAAGTGATTGGAAGCCTATTGTAATAATTCTGGCAAAAGGTGGTGAGGGCCTGAAGAAAGGCAAGAATTGTGTGACTAAAGAGAAAAGAAGCTGCATGTAAGAGATGTTGTAGAGGAAGAAATGGTGGGACTTCATAATTGATTATATATGTGAGAGATGAGGAGTGAGGAGATGAAGAAAATGTCAAAGATAGGAATTGGGAGGATTGCAAGGACAGCAGCATGTTGGACAAAAGTAAGGAAGTTTGGAAGACCATCCCTGTGTATGGTTAGGGAGGAATGAAGAAATGGGTCATGAGCTCGATAATTTATTTTTAAAAATTGACTTTGTAATATAATGGGCTACTAGCAAAAAAAGGTTTTTATTTTTGGCATTTGTGAACTTTCAAGAATTGTACAGGTATGATATAGAAGTAGCATAAAGTCCTTTATATTTTCTGACATTATAAGGGGCAGGATGAAATCCCAGGTTTGGGAAGGTGGACACATTTGTGTACAATTTCAACACAAATACCAAGAGACACATTTATTTTATGGAGTTATTAAATTCTAAACTAGTGATTGCATCTGTATAGCTCTTCTTCCTCTCTGTGCTTATTCTTAAAAACCTCATTGAGATCACTGGATGGAGAGTCAGGGAATTATGTTATCATCATGGGTTTGGCCCACACTAGCCATGGGATTTGGGGTCAGTACCCACTACTCTTCCATTTCCTTACCTATTGAATTGGAGAGTGTCAGATGAAATCATCTCCAAAATTCATGTTAGCTCTAATATTCTAAGATTCAGACATTTCAGAGGGGTAGCAATAGTTTTTATTAATTTGCAGGTAGAGAAGAAATGGAGGACGTGTCCTGTAACTGGAAGACATGTCATGATATTATGAAACTTCAATCCTATTTAGATCTATTATTGCTCTGTACCTTGGGAGTACAGGTCCCCTGAACACCAGAAATGGCACTCCTAGTTAACTGAACAAGTTTAGCTCTGGGAACACTGCTGAGTTAGAATAGAGGAATTATTTCTTGACCCTAGTACATGCTGTTTGTCTTCATAGTAACTTCCAGTATGGCTCAATATTGCTTCTTTACTTCCTTCACAGTCACCTCTTATTTTGCTTGGTTGTTCTTAGCTAGTCTATTCCCATTTTAGACCTGTGGAGTTTCTTTTAGACCCTTTAATATTAACAATTTAACATTTAGCAAAAATATTTGTAAGTAATTTAACATTCAATATTGATTTCAACCTTTTTCATGATTTTTAAAATACAAACCACTTTGAATCATCTTATTACTTTTCAATATATAACAACCTTGCCAATATTGGATGATATGAATATATATCTACATATACCTTTAAAGTTTATGATGCACTTTACATATGTCTTCTCATTTGGTCCTTACAACAACAAGGTGTAAGTATCTCTATTTTCATTTCACAGATGAGAAAATTGAGGCTGAGACAGGTTAAGTGTACTGACCAGGGTCACACAACTGTGTGTTCACCCTTCGTTGCCGAAGAAGACCATGCCATCAGATAAATAACTTGCACTTGACTTTGTTTTGAGAGAGGGGGTGCTGTGCAGGTCATTAGTCTCACTTCCCCTCCAGAGCCATCTGAATTTAGTGACCAGATATTCATCAGGATGACTGGAGATGACCCAGGATGAAGCAATTGGGGTTAAATGACTTGCCCAAGGTCACACAACTAGTGAGTGTCTGAAGCAGCATTTGAACTCTGGCTCACATCACAGAATAATCCTCTAAGGTAGGTAGTATTGGTATTACCTATGTTTTTGCCAAAGATGGAGCAGGAAGAATGACTTGCCACCATGGCATGCAAATAATAAGTAGCAATATCTTGCCATAAGTGATGGAAATTTTATAAAATGAATATAAGAAATAATGACAAGCTATTCAATTTGGGTGAGGAGGGGATCTGTTCTCTACCACAATAGTGGATCTTAATGGCATCCTGGTTTGAAGGCCAATTAAGTGGAGATTGACAGAAATAGTTGAGTGGTTTTCCTGTTATCTCTGTCCTCCATTATCATCTAAAATCCAGATCATCAGTATGGTGTAATGGACAGAGGGCTACCCTTGGAATCACTAAGACCTGGGTTTGAATTCAACCTTTCATACTCGCTTTTTCTGGTAGTTACTTGGCAGGTCCCTTAACCTCTCTTAGCCCCAGTTTTCTCATCTCTCAAATGAGGTTTTACAGATCTGTAAGGCTTGAAAGAGACAATGAATATAATGGGTTACATAATCATCAACTCTTTTTATTTCCAGTGTGATTGAGTCTTAGAAAAATCTTACAGATCCTTCCCTTCCTCACCACAGAAAACCTATTTAAAAGTTTACATGAAGAATTCTCTCTTTACAGGAAGGTTTTTTCCTCTTAAGTGGAAATATGGATATAATTTAAAATATTTCTCCATAGAAAATGATTAATTTTCATAGCTGAACAGGTTACTCATAATTTATAATTATTTTTGTTGTAAAGATTATCATTTGAGTATCTGGAGTCAGAATGAAGAAAAGACTTGAGTAAGCCACCCAAACCATCTTATCCACTGGTCTGAGCCCTCTTTCTTTCCTAGTTAATGGTATGGAAATGTTGTTCCAAATTTTGCTCCAACCTTTCCACTCAGTATTCCAGTTTGTAGAATTTGTTCCACTGATCGCATCTACATTTATAATTAAGCTCTCTAAAGGCACTCTAAAAGAAGTATTGTGATATGATGGATAGAATTCTAGACTGGGAGACAGAAGGCATGAGTTCAAATTGAGACTGGGCTACTTCTTAGCTTCATGAATATGAAGAAATGACAATTCATCCTCACCTGCAAAATAAAGATAATGCTAGACTACCATATCATGGGGCAGCAAGGTGGCACAGTCAATAGAGTACCAAGCTGGTAGTCAAGAAGACTCATTTTTCTGAGTTCAAATCTGGCCCAGACACTTACTAGCTGTGTGACTCTAGGTAAATCACATAACCTTTTTGCCTTACTTCTTCATCTATAAAATGAGCTGGAGAAGGAAATGACAAACTACTCTAGTATATTTGCCAAGAAAACCCCAAATTAGGGTCATGAAGAATTGGACACGATTGAAATGACAGAACAGCAACAACACACAGAGTTGGTCAAGTCAAATGAAGTAAACGAGCATTTATTAAAGGCCAACTGTATGCTAAGTACTGTTCTAGGTAATGGCAATGCCATGGAAAGCAAAAATAATCCTTGCCTTCAAGGAGTTCACAATGCAATGGGAGAACAACATGCTGACAACTTAGTTTTAAACAAAATATATAGAGGATAAATTGGAGATCTCAGAGGGAAGGCACTGTGTCTTTGTAAACCTTCAAACACTGTACAACTATAAATAATTATTATTAATGATTGGTCCAGGAAAAGAACTTTCAGTTTCCAATTCCCCCTTTAACATTTGGTTATTTCTTTGATCAAGGAAGGTTTGACTTTAGCTGACACAATTGCAATGATGGAAATGAATGAGTTGCAATTTCTGTACTTTCTTTTAGTAAAGGACTCAGGAATGAAAGAAAAATAAGTCGTACAATAATTATTGCTTGCCTTCATATTTTGCATTCATGCATCTTTTAATTTCTTTTCTTTAAACTATGACAGTGATCAAGTAGTTTTTATTTTATAAAGACTGCATTTTGTGGTACTTGTATAATATTGCTTTCATTCTGCTACACTGATTCTGCTGCCAAATAATTGGATTTCTATTAAATAGTACAAAGTTGAAAAGATAGTATGTGGATCTATTATAAAGTGAAGTCCATTGGCCATGGGTTAAGGGATTAAAAAATCAACTAGGATTTTAGCAATGTTGTGGTCACTACAGGATGAGCCATAGCTGTAAAAATCTGTGATATTCAGAGGATCCTAGTTGTAAGACTGAAAGGGATCTCAGATTTATTCTGAACCCTTTCATTTTGTAGATAAGGAAAATGAAGTCAGAGTTTAGTGATTTGTCTAAGGTCACACAGCTACTAAGTATCAGCAGTGAAATTCGAATCCAAGTCTCCTGAATCTAGAGCTAATATGTGCCAGTGTGTGCCACATGGCCTCCATAGAAAAATATGGGCACATATTTTCTAAAAAGGAATTTGTAAAATTAATTTAGCCTGAATGTTGGGATGTCTATCTTGCTCTTTGTTTTCTGTTTCATTGGCCATCACGGGCTATCTTTTGGGGGCAGATTATTATTTCCAATGCCCCACTATATATGTAAGGGTAGGAAGTAATTGAACAAACCAATTAAATCACCTGCATCCTCCTTAATGCTATCCTAAATACCATAACCGGGCTAACCATCCCAATCAATCAGTTGTAGGCTTAAGTGGGGGTGAAGAGTCCTCCATCAGCTGAGATGATGTACAGATTGAATTCAAGTTCATCTGTGTAAAAGCAGGGAGCAAATTCAGAAGTGGAAGGTTTCAAGCAAGTGCAGAGTAGATGGAATTCTAGATAAATCCTGAAGAGGAAATCCATTGGGAAGGGTGGGGGAAAGGTGGAACCTTGGGCCATTGCCTTGGTTTCAGTCTCTTCCCTCCCCACTCTTCCTTCTCACCTTCCCGTTGCAGTCCTAGTAGCTTCCTAGATCAGCTGAAGGCAGTCTGGACATAATAAGCCTCAACAAACAGCTCCCAGCCTTTCAGGAGTAGCTCTAGAGTCTTGAGCAGACTTACTTTACTCATCTAACTTGTCAGTGCAAGTGGGAGTTGGTTCGGTTGCCTCAGATCATTGCTACGTAGATTTTTCAGATTTATACACATTTTTATTTTTTCTTGCTTACTCATTTTATTTGTCTTGAATTACATCTTTATTTCATAAAAGGCAGAAAAATTTCCTATAAATGCCTATATGATGACTAAAGTTCATTTTATTAAATATAAATCTAATAGTTGCCTCCCCAAATCCATAATTTAGCAACAGTTCTCTAAGCATTTATAAACATACACAATGTGCTAGGCTTGAAAAGCTGCTCCCTTATTCTTGATGAACTTACAACAGTCTGGCAGAAGAAATGAGACAAGGATACTCTAAGGTGATGCTTACTTGGTGGCCCTAAATCTTTGGAATGAAGGGAATTTTGGAATCATCGAGCATCAGAGCTAAAAGTACCTTTGGGATCATCTAGTAGTCTGAACCTCCTCATTATTATGCTGACAAAGAAATAGGCTTTCTGTTTTCTTAGCTTGGTGCCATTCAATTTAATTCAATTTAATGAACATTTATATAAAAACCTGCTAGGTTCAAAAGCATTGTCCTTTATGCTGAGAATACTAAAACAGAAGCTCCTAGTTCTTGTCCTGTGTTTCAGAAAGTAGTAACATGATTCATCATCCTGCTTAATTGAATGATGGTGTAGCTCAGGGATGCGGAACCTGTGACCTCAAGGCCACATGTGTCCCTCTAGGTCCTCAAGTGAGGTCCTTTGGCTGAATCCAAATTTCACAGAACAAATCTGTTCTTTCCCATTAGTCTGTAAACTCATTGAGAGCTGCAAGTGTTTTACATTCCCCAGTACTTAGCGTGCTTAATAAATGCTTGTTAATTGTCAATTGATTGAACTGGAGATCTCTAGATCATTAGTGTAGCCTTGCACCCAACTCAGGGAACCGCCTGCCATCATCACTTTCTGCCAACTGCCAAAAGGTTATCAAACTGAATTACTCTACAGGTATATAAACATCCATTTTTCCTAACTAAAGGCGAATGATCAGAGATAATTCATTTCATATGTGAACTTATTTTATTATAATTGATGGGAGGTGATTAACAAGTGACATGTCATGAGGGTGGGCTGATCTTAAACTAAGTCTAAGTATATACATGGGAAGGATGAGATAGGTTTGAATAAACGTCTCATCTAGCTATAGTAACGAGAGTGAAGCAAACACAGACAAGCTAGGTTAGTTAGTAAAGAGAAGCTTTGAAAGAAAAACTGTTCTTAGCCATGAAGGTCTTCTCAAATCTATTCAAGAACATATCTCCAATTACATGTAGGAAGGTGAAGTGTGTTGGGAATAGTAATTTGATAAGTTGAAAAGCAGAACCTTTAAAGATCAATTCAGGGCAGGGGTGACAGGCATTTCTAGGATGCTTTATTTCAGAATCTTCCTGCTCATTGAGGTAAAGAAGACGCTAAGAGGATTATAGGGGAGAAAAAGGCAAAAGCCTCAGATGCATACGTGCTAAAATTGCCTTGAGATAGAGATATTATTGCCCAACCCCTGACTGTTATTTTAATCTCTTATTGACAAGTAAAACCTTTCCTACAGAGAGGAATTTGGGACATGTAATCCACACTCTTCACTCTCAGGGTCTGAGATAACCCTGACAATTACAACGTGTTGCTCTTTTATCCATTTAGAACAAGATTTGGAATCTATCACAAACGAACAATTTGGCAAACACAGCTCTCAGTAAAAATCTATTGTCACTTAATTGGCACCATTTTTAAAAATTGCTGAACCATCTATAAGTACAATACAACAGCAGAGTACAGACCTTTGGCAATTCTGTTATGAGCCAGTTTTAAAGTTTAGCCATCGTAAATGACAGCTGAATGAGTTATTTTGTCCGTGATGCATTGGGCTAGGTAAAGAAAGACATCTACGAAACTATACACATTGATTATCTCTATCTATGTATCTATGTATCTGCCTATCTATGTGTGTCTGTCTGTCGGTCTACCTTCTGTCACTGATTCATTGCAGTGTCCCCAAACCCAGAATTTGAGCCCCTCTTACTTCTTCCCAGAATCCCTAGGTCATTTCAAATCTCAGCTCAAGTGCTCCGTCCTACCAGAGGCCTTTCCTGATATCTTTAGCTGCTGGAGACCCCTGGAATACTTGAAGTTACTTTGAACTTAGTTTGTCTATATTTTTGAAATCTCAGACTCATCCTTAACTCTTTCCTTCACCCTCATCCCACACATCCAATCAATTTTCAAACCTTTTCAATCCTAGCTCTATAATATCTCTTGTATTCATCTATTTCCCTCCACTCATGTGTCTGTCTCCTTAGTTTAGGTCCTTATCAATTCTCTGTTTCCTGGAGGGCTGTGATAGTTTCCCATTCGGTCTCCCCATCTCAAGTCTCTTTCTTTAAGTAGTTCTTCCACTCATCTGTCAACATGATATTATAGATTTAGTGTAGATAAAATAGATAAATAGATTTGTATTTATATTAAGTAAATACCATCATGAGTAGTGATCATCACCACCATCATCATCATCAAGCGCTTATGTATACTTCCTATGTGCCAGGCACTGTGCTAGGTGCTAGGGATACAAAGAAAGGCAAAATCATGGTCCTTTGCCACGAAACAACTCCTAGTCGAATAGAGGCGGAGGGAGATAGTATCCAAATAGCTTGGTCCATACAAGATACATACAATGTAAATGAAACGTCATTTCAGAGAGAAGACACAAACAGTAAGGCAGGACCAGGTACCCAGAAGTAACCTTTTGCTGGAGATGAGATTTGAACTGAGTCTTGAAGTCCTTCAAAGCCTGTCTCTGACCTTCCTGGCTAGTCTGGTTATACATTTTCCCCTTTCACTCACCCTTTGTTCTAGCCAAGGTTTCCTTGATATTTCTCCTACAAGATAATTCATCTCCCATTTTTGCTATTATGCAGATTATATACGAGTGTGTATCTGCACGTATCTACATGCAAATACATATGTGCACGTACATATATGTTTGTATGTATATTTAGGTGTATGTACTACACATGATGAATTAATTGGCTCTCTCCTCTGACAAAATGTAGGTTCTTTGTAGGGAGGGACTTTCATTTTTCTCTCTGTTTTTCTAGTGCCTGATATATAATTGGTGCTTGTTAAATGTTGGTGGATTTGTTGCCAAATTTTGTATTACTTACATGTGTAAGTCTCATAGAATATAAAGTTCTTGAGGGGAAAGACTCACAGAGACTTATTTTGCTTTTGTCTTTATATTAGAAAGCCTAGCACAGTGCCTGGCACATAGAAATAGGTTCTTATTAAGCGCTCACTGAATTAAATAGAATTCTCTATAACTCCTTTTCTTTTTTTTTATAACTCCTTTTCTTAAGTGAGTTTACTGACACACATTAAAATTAATTTCAAAAGTGAAAACAATAAAAATTATGTATTAAATTTAGTTGTACAACTGTTAAGCTATTGTCTTTAGAAGTAAAATTAAAAGAAGTAAAAAGTTTTGGTTATAGAACTTCTATACAGATTATTTAAAATTATGTTCTAATTTATATCTATTTATCAGACCTCTAGCTACGAACTAATATTGTTTCTCTGATTAATCAGTAGACTGCCTCTGCTTCATAAGTAGTCTGGCGAAAAAGGATTAGTTGGAGAGTTTTCACTTAACCCATAAAATACAGACATGCCTCCCATGCACTGGTGACATCAGCCCCAGTCATCCATGCTTCATTTTAATGATTATTTTAAAAGGGGTTGCTTCCTTGTATATTTCATGGAACTGATGAAATGCATTTCTTTCTCAGGAGGACTTTAAAAGGGGTTTCTAATACACACACCAATGTTTAGTACTTATTTGGACATGAATATTGATGGAAAGAATTCCCTCCCATACATCTACACCAATAGGGATAGTTTCTGAAAACACATTTTGGCACAGGATATCATAGGTTATGAATATGAGGTTTTTATTATATGTTATAGGACTTCATCTCATTTCATAAGCCTCCATCTTCATAGTCCCCTTCCAGAGGCTATCGCTCTGGAGCTTAGCTATGAAATCAAAAGAAGGTCAAGTAACACAAGAGAAAGTTAATCACCATCATCACTCCTTAGAGGTGATGATGCCCCATGCTCTGCAGGTTTTAAAAAAACCATCAAACGAAGCTGGGTTGGCTGGCCCATGCCGCCTCTGCTTTATCTAGATCACTTGGGTACTGTCCAGCAATACATCTCTTGGAGAACAGCATGGTGCCAGGACTGGGTGCCAACCCAGGAGAAACACAAAAGACCCCTTCTCTCTGCACCAATAAGCCAACTGTTAAAAGATTAAAACATGTTGTGGAGATAACAAGAATTTAGAAGCTGGCAGCAGGTGTTGTACAAAGAAGCATTTGGCAGCATGGCACTTCTGCCTGTCTGATTCCAGTCAAAACAATCTTCTGCCCAGTTGTGAGGAAGGTCTGGAACTGAATAGCAACTTCGAAGGAAGAGGTTGAGTTAGGGTGCTACTTTAAATGCTGAGTCCTGCAGGGAAGAGATTAATGGAATATAGTTTATCATTGTTGAGGACCTGTGGGGTTTCGTTTCAAGATCTAACTGCCGCTGGCTTTTGCTATGGAATAGAAACTCCAACAGCTGTACCACAAATGTTTCCATGGGCTGCTGTTACAGCCCATAGTAATACGTGGAAGGTTTGCCTGTTGGACATCACAGACAAAAGTGGTCATTAGGTTCCTTACAAATCCTTCTTGCTCTCAAACATTTCTTTAATGTCTTTTAAAATATAATTTGATTTTATTTTTTTTAAAAATTCACTATTCCTTGTTGCACAGCTAGTATTAGGATGGATATAAAATGGAAATTACTAATCTCATAGGATGTTGTTAATGATTCCTGAAGTCATATAGTTGGGTGGGCTGAAGATATGTCACCAGATTTCACTAATGCAATTTACATGAATAATGTTATTTCAGAGAGGGGAAACTAATACACATTTATTAGTTACCTACCATGTGCCAGGAACTGATAAGCATTTTTTAATAAATATCATCTCATAGAAGATGGGTATGTCAGCATTTATTAGCAATAGTTTGTTCTGAAAGCAATACTGGAATTCTGAAGCTAAGTCTCTCTCTCTCTCTCTCTCTCTCATGGACATGTGATATGAGTTCAAATCCTGCCTCTAATACATATGGTGAATGTGACTCTTAGCAAGTCATATCTCAGTACTCTAGATAATTTCATTTTTTATTTTTATGTCTTAAAATTTTATTTATTTTATTCTATACCTAAGAAATAAACATTTCCATAACATAATGGAATAGAAAGAAAAGATGATTGTACATGAAACTGCAAATCTATTATGTGCAATTTACTATTCCTTTTAAATATGTAACAAAATTATCATGTAACTTTTTTAAAGTCGTCTCAGTGCTCTAAGTAATTCTATAAGATTAGATACATTGCAGAGGTGGATGGAGCTTCCTTATCTAGGACTTTGCCACACAGGTCCAGTGCCTACCCACATCCTATGTAAAAGCAGTTGTTAAAAATTTTATTTTGTTTCTTAAACATAGGTAGATTGGTTCTTCTACTGCAAGATATCTTTAGTCCCTGAAATTTTATGATGATTACTAAATGAAATAAATAAACTGTCTCTCCTCCCCATCTCTTTCTGTTCCTAATGCCTTCATATTGGTTCAAGCCCTCACCACCTCCAATGTAGACTGTAGCTGCAGACTATTAATTGTATCCAGTTTTGCTCCTTCTGCCATTTCTATCTCTCTCACGTGATCCATTGGCCAAGTCATTTAAACTTTCTATACTCTAGGCAACTGTCTAAAACTGTACATGGTAGAGAAGCTGCCAACATGAATTGACAAAGGGAGTTTCTTAATCTTTTCTTTACCCCTTGTAATCTGACTTCAGCTTTACCATTCCACTGAAAGAGTTATCTACAGAGCTATTAACCATCTCTTAGTTGCCAAATTCAAAGGCTTTTTCTCCATCCTCATTTTTCTCGACTTATCTGAAACCTTTGACACTATTGATGATCTTGTCTACTCTCTTTCTCTACTCTCATCAGTGTCTCCTGGGTTTTTGCCTACCTATCTGACCACTTCTTTTCTTTCTACTTTGCTGGATCTTCTTCCAGATCATACTCTTTAACCTTAGGTACCTCTTAGGATTCTTCCGAGTGCTCATCTCTTTCTCTCTACGATGCTTCACTTGGTGAGCTCATTAGCTCCATTGGAGTTAATTGTCATCACAGCTGATGATTCTCTAATATACCTACCCTTCCCAGTCTCTCTCTCTTGACTTCCATTGTCATTTCTCCAAATGCCTTTTTTGAGCTGAATTTCCAGGAGACATCTTAAACTCAATATATCCAAAACAGAACTCATTATATCTCCCCCCACAAACTCCCCACTCCCATACCTTCACATACACTTTCTTTATTACTATCCAGGGCAATTACTATCCCAGTCCCTCAGGCCTATGTGGGTGTCTTCGTTGACTCCTCACCATCTCTCACTATCCCCCTAACCCTATCCAATTTGTTCCCAGGGTCAGTTAATTTCACCTTTGCAACATCTTTCCAATACATCCCCTTCTCATTCACACCTGGACTATTACAAGAACCTGCTGGGAGGATCTGCCTTCCTCAAGTCTCTCCTCACTCTAGACAATCCTTCCTTCAGTCACCAAAATGATTTTCCTAAAGTACAGGTCTGGACATCTCTCTCAACTCAATAAACTCTATTGGTTTCTCATTGCCTCCAGGATCAAATGCAAAATCCTTTGGCATTCAAAGCTCTTAATAATCTGGCTCACTCCTACTTTTCCAGTCATCTTACACCATACTCCCTGAGACACACTCTTCTATCCTTCTGGCTATTCTACAAACAAGAGACTCTGTATCTCAACTCCAGGTATTTTCTCTGGCTTCCCCCATGTCTGGAGTGCTCTCCTGCCTTCTGGCTTCCCTGACTTCAAGCCCATCTTCTTAAGGAAAACTTTGCCAACCCCCCTTAATTAGTTCCTATTTGTCCTGTATATAATTTGTTTGTACATATTTATTTGTCATCTCCCTCATTAGATTGTAATCTCCTTGAAGGCAGAGAAAGTCTTTTGCCTCTTTTTGTATCCCCAGCGCTTAGCACCTAATAGCTACATAATAATGAAATCATAGGTCCCAGCAAGCCCCAATTATAAAACCTCAGTGGTTATCCCCATTATGTACAGGAAAGAATCTAAACACCTTAGCCCATCATTTAAGGAACCGCACAGTCTGAACCCAAGCTACATTTCTAGCTCTCTCTCCCAATACACGCTAACATGGACCCTAGCTTTTGAATTTGTTGTTGTTCAGGCATTTTCAGTTATGTCTGACCCTTCATAACCCAGTTTGGGGGTTTTCTTGGCAGATATACTGAAATGGTTTTCCATTTCCTTCTCCAGCTCATTTTACAAAGAAAATGGAGGCAAACAGGAGTAAGAGACTTACCCAGGGTTACCCAGATAGTTCATTCCTGAGGCCAGATTTGAACTCAGGAAGATGCATCTTTCTTCCTTCAGGCTTGGCCCTCAATCTACAGAGCCGCTGAACTGCCCAGTTCTTGAATATATTTATCCAGTTTGGACTACTAGTCATTCTATAAACTATATTGTGCCTTCCCATCTCTCTGATTTCATCCCTTTTGTTCCCGTCACTGGGAGTGGCTTTCTTTATGTTTGACAAAGGAAATCCCATTCATCTCTTGTGATTCTTCTCAGATGTCCCCTCCGCTATATATCTCTCCTCTTCCCTCAAAAAGGAGTGCCATACATCTGCTCTAACTCTCATAAGATGTTGTTTTTAGTCACTTAGGGCACTGATCACTTAGTGTCTTATATTGGAGAGAGGTTGCCTTATCCTCTTGTAGGTCATTTGTTCAAGGGCAGGGGGTGTGTCCTGCCGATTCCAAACAAAAGAAGCATTTATTAAGTGCTTAATATGTGCCAGACATGGGGCCAAATTCGAGGAATAAAAGGCAAAAAAGAAAGGCCCTCTTTTCCCTGAAGGAACTTCCATCCTCATTTGAGAAGATAGTGCATAAAAGGGAGCTGGAAAGCTGGGGAGAGGTGTTCAGAGGGTCAGGAGTGGAATCCCTTGAGAGCACCTTATCAACTCTTCCCTGTCTTCTGCCCTGCTACATCTCCTGTACCATACCCCACCTTTCCAACAACAGAAACACCATCCTTGTTCAGACTCTCATCACCTCTTCTACAGAGTTTTATAGCAGCCTCTTCTTTCCTGGCTTCTATATTTTCCCCTCCCTGCCAAGATAATCTCAAAGTGCAGGTCTGACCATGTCATCTCCTTCTCAAAGTTCTTCCCTGTTTTTCTCTAAGATGAAGTACTGAGTCCTTAGTTGAATGTTGCTGGTCCTTTCCAATGTAGTCGATCCAACCTTTTTCTTTAGTTCACATTTCTCCCTCTCACCCACTTTCTGTCTCAACCAAATCAATTCCACAAACTTGTCATTCCGTTCCCCACATTTGTACGTTTTTGGGAATCTTTCCCTCCTCATCTCTGCCTTTCAGAATCCTCATGTTCTTTCCACGCCTTACATTTCTGAAGTTTTTCCAGATCTCTTCACTCCTCCAACTAGTATTGTTCCTTTTCTTCTCAAATGACCCTGTATTCTCACTTTTGTGTGTGTTGCCCTTAGCACTACCATCCTCCCAAGTAAAATGGAAGTTTTTGGGAGGCAGGTAATGGTTCATTTTTTTCCTGTACCTTCCCAGCATCCACTAGAATACTTTACACATAGTAGCTACCTAATAAATGTTTGTTGAATTGAATTGTCCTAGTCAGACTCTCCCTTGGAGTATTGTGTTTGGTTTAGTACCCACCATTTCACAAAAGCTGGAGAGCAAAAGGTCAGGAATTCATTCCATATAAGTTCTGTAAAAGAAAATGGTCATGGAGAAGATATAATTCAGGGGGAATAGGTCTTTCTTTAAATATTAAAGAACTCACCCATGGAAGATGGATTGGATTTGTTCTATTTCATCCCAGGGGACAGAAGTAGGAGTGATGATTAGAAGTTTTAAAAAGACAAATTTACATGATGTAAAGGACAGAAAACAAGCACAATCTCCCAACAATTAGAGTTATACAAAAGCAGAATGAGTTGCTCTAGTAGGTAATGGGGGGCTTGCTTAATGGAATTTTCTAGGCAAATTTTTGATGACCAGCTGTTGGATATATTGTAGGAGTTTTAAGAAAAAAATATTATTAATTAGACTGGATGGTTTCTGAGACCCTTTCCAATGATAAAGTTCTGTGAACTATATATAAAATTCTCTTTTTAAAAGAATTATTTATTTACTTATTTTTAGTTTTCAACATCCAAATTTTCTTTCCATCTCTCCCCTCCACCTACCTCAAGATAGCGTGCATTCCAATTGCTCTTTCCCCCTATCTGCCCTTTCTTCTATCACACTCCTCCCTTCTCTTATGCCCACCCCTTCTATTTTCTCATAGGGCAAGATAGATTTCTGTTCCCCATTGCCTGTATATCTTATTTCCAATTGCCTGTAAAAACAATTTTTAACATTATTTTTTTAAATTTTTTTAAATTTTTTTAAAACATCTATCCCTTCCTCCCTCCTCACCCATCCTCACTAAGAAGACAGACAAGTAGATATAGGTTATACATATATACATTTCTGTAGTAGTCATGTTATGAAAGACTAGCTATATTTTCCTCCATCCTATCCTGCTCCCCCATTTATTCTATTCTCTCTTTTGACCCTGTCCCTCCTCAAAAGTGTTTACTTCTCATTACCCCCTCCTCCCATTTGCCCTCCCTTCTATCATCGCCCAACCCCCACTTTCCCCCTGTTTCTCATAGTGTAAGATACATTTTCATACCAAATTGAGTGTGCATGTTATTCCCTCCTTGAGTCAATTGTGATGACAGTAAGGTTCACATTTTCCCTCTTACCTTCCCTCTCTTCCTCTCCACTGAAAAAGGATTTTTCTTGGCTCTTTTACATGAGAGAATTTGCCCCATTCTATTTCTCCCTTCCTCCTCCCAATATGTTCCTCTTTCATCCTTTGATTTTATTTTTTTAGATACCCCTTCCTATTCGGCTCACCCTATGTCTTCTGTCTATATGTATATAATCCCTCTAGCTGCCCTAATACTGAGAGTTACAATTAATATCTTTCTATGTAGAAATGTAAACAGTTCAACTTTAAATGTAAGTCCCTTACAATTTCTCTTTCCTGTTTACCCTTTCATTCTTGTCTTGATTCTTGTGTTTTCAAGTCAAATTTTCTATTCAGCTCTGGCCTTTTCATCAAGAATGCTTGAAAGTCCTCTATTTCATTGAATGACCATTTTTCCCTTGAAGTATTATACCCAATTTTTATGGGTAGGTGATTCTTGACTTTAATTCTAGCTCCTTAAACTTCTGGAATAACATATTACAGACCCTGTGATCCTGTAACATAGAAATTGCTAGATCTTGTGTTTTCCTGATTGTGTTTCCACAGTACTCAAATAAGGTGATCAATGGATTCTTTCAATATCTATTTTTCCCTCTGATTCTAGAATATTAGGGCAGTTTTCCTTGATAATTTCTTTCTTTTTTTTCTCTTTTTTTATTGTAATAGACTATTTTATTTTTTATTTTATTTTTTTATAAATTTATTTAACTTTTTACATTCATTTTCACAAGATTTTGGGTTCCAAAATTTTCTCCCCATTTG
>CM053772.1:251856991-251888679 GCA_028658325.1 Potorous gilbertii | reverse complement strand
CTTGATTTTCAAAATCCGTTTTGAGCTCTTCCATGGCCTGAGCCCATTGGATATCTATTTCAGATGTTTGGGATACAGAGGCCTTGAATCCTATGTCTTTACCTGATGATAAGCATTGGTCTTCTTTGTCAGAGAGGAATGGCGCAATCATCTGTTCTCCAAGAAAATAACCTTCTATGGTCTTATTTTTTTTTCCCTTTTCTGGGCATTTTCCCAGCCAGTTACTTGACTTCTGAGAGTCGTCTCCACCCTGGCCCAGGTCCGCCCAGCTAGTGCTTGGGGTCTGAGATTCAAATGCTACTCTCCAGCCTCAGGGCTTTTGGCAGCAGGCCTGGCTGCTATTCAATGGGAGCTTAATTTCTGGTACTCAGGTTGGGGCAGGGTTGCCTCCCAGGCTCAGTTCCCTCAGAGGGTTTATGCAGAGACCTTTTGTAATGGAGCTCCTGCCTGCTCCGTGAGCCTCTGGCCACCCACTGCTGCTGCCTCCTGAGGGAGCCTGAGTCCCAGAGACACCCCGCTCCCATCTCAGCCTGTCTCTCTCACTGACCTGTGAGTCTGTGGGTGGAGGGATCTTCACGGCCCCTGGAGATTCTGTCCCTGAAGACTTCTCGGATCTGCTCTCTCCTCTCAGTGACAGGCAGCCAGGGCAGGGCAGGGCTCCGCTCCCATCTGGTGTGCGATGGACCTTTGGGATCGGTTTTTGAGGGCTCTCTGGAACGGAAATTTCCTTCACTGTGTTGCTATGTGGCTTCCACTGTTCCAGAATTTGTTGGGAGTTCTTTTTAGAGGAAATCCATGGGCTGTGGGTTTGGAACTAGTATATGTGAGCCTTTCTACTCCACCATCTTGGCTCCGCCCCCCCGATAATTTCTTGAAAGATGATGTCTAGGCTCTTTTTTTGATCATGACTTTCAGGTAGTCCAATAAGTTTTAAATTATCTCCCCTGAATCTACTTTACAGGTTGATTGTTTTTTTTTTTTCCAATGAGATATTTCACATTGCTTGCTATTTTTTCATTCCTTTGGCTTTGTTTTTTAATTTCCCATCAACCTTTCAGGGTGTCTTGGGTTGGAGATTTGCTTTTCTCCATCATTCTCTTTGTTCTGAAGCTCCAGAATTTGTTCAGAGTCATTTTTACAGGTATTTGACTGGGTTTGGGGGGAGATCTCTAGTTCCCCCTAGCAAGTAGTGCTTTTACTCCACCATCTTGGCTCTACTTATATGTAATTTTCACAAAGGGGTTAAATTTTTTTTAAATTTCTTGATATAAACTGATCTCAACATGATTTTGTACAGCTCATTTACCATTGGAAAAAGAAGCAAAAATCCATCCTCTGAGCATGCTAAGAACCAGGTAACACCATTGACCCTGGGGCTTTATCCTAAAGGTATCCTTGGCTTCATAGGTCAATTTTTGATTGTTACCATAAAGACGGAATTTCTTGGCTTTCTGCATGCTCCAGGTTGATTTTGCTACTCATTCCTTTTACCATCTGTTTCTTCTGACCCAGAGAGTGCTTTTAGAGCCTTAGTGATTTCTCCCTGTCTTCTACTTTCAGAATTATATAGTATATGTAAATCAAGTACAGACCTTAATGAATGATATTCCCCACACTCATGAGCTGAGTCTTATCGGTTTGAATATTAATTGCTTCCGCCACATAGTTTTGTTTTGTTTTGTTTGTTTGAGCTGTGCAATAAATATTCTAAATCAATGAATGCCAACCTATCCCCATTGAGTTTAAGTTCCTGCATGTGAGACAAGGCAATGAGTGTGCTCTCATTAGGCAAGAGAATATTGGCAGTACTCTGGTCAAATAGAAACTGTTCCCAGGGTATCCAATTCTCCTGAAGGGTCAACTACTGGATGTTTAGTAATATATCCCTTACTCAGAGTAGGACACACGGTCAATTAAGTCCTTCAGCAGCAATGAATGCACTGTTCACATCATAAGGTGAATCTGGAGGTTGTCTTTGAATGGAAATACTTAACTAGCAAAATTCATCTCTCTGAAGAAGAAACACTTCATTAAAATAGGGCACAAGTTCTGGCAAGAGAAAGCACTTTATTATTCATATGTTCTCATTCCTGGTTTAAATGGAGAAATGGTCCTTTGCTATCCCCAAACTTCACTACCCAAGACTTTGAATCAAGGTTTAAAGTGGAGCCTACTGTGAATTATCTAATTGAGATACCCAACTTTTGCCTAATTCTCCTAAATAACGTTAATGGGACTGACTTCATTTTCAAATGTATATTGTTCAGTCATTTTTCAGTCATCCAATTATTTGTGACCCCCATATGGGGTTTTCTAGGCAAATATACTGGAGTGATCTGTCATTTCCTTCTCCAGTTCATTTTACAGATGAGGAAGCTGAGGCAAACAGGATTAAGTAACTTGCCCAGTCATGTAACTAGTAAGTGTTTGAGGCCAGATTTAAGCTCAGAGAGATGAGTCTTCCTGACTCCAGACTTGGGGCTCTACCCACTGCACCACTTACCTGTCCTAATAGATATCATTACTTTATATATGTTAGCTTATGAACGGTTGGATATGATGGACACAGAATATTGGTATTTTGGTTCTGCATTGGGTGTGCGTGCATGGGAAAGACATATTTGGAGGAAGAAAACAAAACAAAATTGTTCTTGCTTTAGGTCTAAAACTCTAGCAAAACCTATAGTGAATATCTTCAAATGTTTGTCTTGCTTTTGTGGATGAGCAATTGAAAATGAAGATGGTCCCACTGTTTTTCGTATCACCTATGTATATATTTGTGTTTACATATCCCATATATGTATATATATATATCTCAAACGTGTGTATAACCCATTTTTGTGTGTATTTTGTGTATATCCCATATATGTGTGTATATATGTATATCCCTTATGTATATATGTATGTATGTTATCCTATATGTATGCATATGCATATGTGCCCCATATGTGTATGTGTATATAGCCTATATATCCTATATATATCCCCTATTGTGTACCTGTACATACATACATATATATATATATACACACGGGACATATGTGTATATATACACACTATGTACGTATATGTATTCACACAATGTATGTATATATATATATATATTCACACACAGAAACAATAAGGAAAAGTAGAGGCTTGCTAAAGTTTAAATAATTTTGCAAAATCCTTCTATTTCAAGCTTTTCCTTCCTCTTAATTCAAATTCCTTTGGCTGTTCAGATAGAGACATTTTGCATTTCTTAAATGCATAGGATAATTGACCAACCTTTGAGTTCATCCCATTTCATGCAATAATTAGGAAAATTGTTCTGCCTTAGTCCAGACAATATTTTGCATAATCAGTCTTCGGGGAGGGGTGGTTGAGGGATAGAGGGATCCCAGCCTTTGCAACCCAAGCATCACTGACAGTGATCTTAGCATGACTAACCAGAGCATTTGCAGCTCTGGGTAAAACTTTAAGCCTACAGAAAGGCTCCGGATTTGTTACAATGTTTGCAGTTCACTGAATGTTTTTTCTATGCATACATATTTCAAGTGGGCCCTGTGGTTATATCTATAGCAAGTGACACGTTATGGACCCTAAATCGTTGCAGTGCGAAATATGCACAGAAAGAAGACCAAGGAAGATACCAAGGTCGGTTTTATCTAGCACTGAACTGTAAAATGCCAGCCCCATTGGACAGAAGATATCTGGTTCTGAGCAGGGCTCATTGCCTGCTAAGTTGAGGATAGTGTTTCACTTTCAGTAACTGTTAATATCCAGGGCTACCCAGGCATAATGACCCTAACATTTGTGACACATTGTTGAATTTTCTGGTTCTTTTAACTTATTTAAACCTTTTCCCCCTGGTACCCCTCTTCTCCCGCCCACCATTCACTGGAAGACTCTTGAGTACAGCTATCAGCAGGGCTCTCTCACTGATGGTTGGCCAATCGGAGTCCAGACCATGGATGGCCACTCTCTAGAAGGTGGTTCCTCAGAACTGCTGCAAAGATGATGTTCACAATACCATTATCTCAACAACGTTTATTTTTTGTTCATAAAGAGTTTAACTGTGATATTCATTTAACTCGGCTGAGTATCAATTAGGAGAACAAAGAAATGTTGTAAGAATATGGATATTTTCATTCTAAGATAAGCATTCAAAGTTTATTCTATATAATAAGGTAAAATGACTAAAATATTTAAAATGAAATTTTGACCTTTCATTTTCAGTAGTCACAAATTTCTTCCCCCTGTAATAAGTAGAAATAATTAAAATGATTTCTTTTTTATTTTTAGCTGAAAATATTTCCAGTTGTGTTTATTCACATCCTTTTCTCTTACAACTTAATAGGATAAATGTAAATATAAAAGCCAAAATAGTGGAGTCAAATCATGAGAGGAAAGAATGGACTTCCGAGGTCATCTGGCTCATCTTTCAGACATAATTGAATATGCTAAATGAATTAGAAGGTTGTTTTTAGCCACCAAAAAGAACTGTAGCCTTGCAGCAGGTCTCCTCAGCACTGTAGCAACCCAGCTTCCCCAAAACAGGAAGTATGGAGCTTAACCTGGAACTCACTGATCCCCGAATATATCTGTAAAATGGCAAAACCTTTTCCTTTAATAGGATACAGGACTTGTTCTTTGTCTGGATTTTCCTTCTAGTGTTTTTTCTAAAATTAAGATAACTTTTATTCAAATAGTGCTTCACGGCTTAAATGTGCTTTACATAATGATTTTGTAAGGGTTTTTGGTGTACATACCACCCCCATTTTGCAGATGAAAAAAGTGAGGCACTGAAAAGCTTGGGGTCAGAACATTTTATTTTACTGTGTCAAAAGTGCTTTGTCCAAAAGTTGCACTGCATTTCCTCATTTCCTAAAATATGCAACTCCTCAAAATGTTAGTGTTTATCTGTTTCTATTTCTGACCTGATGTTAGCCCATTTACAGTCCCCCAAGAAGAGACCTATTGGGGAGAATGATGGCTTTTTATTCGTGAGGATCACGAGGCTATCCCCTGACTCTAAAGGGATTCTACTCACTCTTGTGTTTCACCTTATCCAGCCTATTCATGATTGGTATATTCAAAGGTACCTGGGGTCTATTTACTCTAGTTTCCTTTCTCCATGTAAGTTTAAAACTGTACTGTGTGGGTCTTCTGGGGTGGGAGGAGGAAGAGGGTAGAACTATTACTGTTTGAATTGAACCAGTCTTCTGGGAAGCAGATATGTGTGTAGCTTCATTCCCTTGTTCCAAGTGAAGAGGGGCACCCATTGGGTGGCAGTGAAGTGGGCATGACTGCCTTCTTATTGTCTTCTTTTGTTTAACTCTGCCCATGGAATTGTAAAATGTTCAATAAACCCTGCAGCCAGATAATTTACATCTGTTTCTTGAAATCCCTAACTTGATTAATAATGCCCTATCAGCTTGCCCCATGTTGGTGTTATTTCTTTTTAATTTTGGAAATTGTTATTTAAATTATTTGTTTTTAAAAATAGTTTACTTCAAAATGCTTTACTCTAAAAGAAAAGCTTTAAATGACCACAGGAGGTGGAGGGATAAAACTGCATAGATTGACCAAACTAGGTAGGTAATGCAGTAGAGAGTGCTGGGTCTAGAGTCACATAGACCTGAGTTCAATTCTGCCCTCAGATTCTTACTAGCTGTGTGACCCTCAGCAAGGCACTTCAAAAGAAGACGTCAGATCCTCCTCAGCTCTAAAATGGGGATCAGAACAGCACTTTCCTCCCAGGGTGGTTGTGGGGCTCAAATGAGATGTTTGTAAAATGTGCTTAGCACAGTGCGTGCTAACACATGGTAGGTGGTCCTTCCTCTTTTGCTTTATTTGGTTGGCTTCATGACTTGAATTAAAGCAAAGACTTGGGTTTGAGAATTTGCAAGAAATTGGTACTAGGGAAACTGGTACAAATTGGAATTTTATTATTATGCTATATAACAAGCAGTTTCTCCACACACACCCCAAATAGCGTATACATACACTGTCTGCCACTGTAAACAGACAGAGGTCTGACCCTACAGATATAAGAAACTCACTCAGCTTGAGCTTGAGGAGCAGAGAGTCCTGGCAGGGGAAGTACACATTTAAAATTGGGATTCAGACAGGGACATTTTATATCCTATGATGGGTTTAGTGGAGAACAGGTAATGGATGCCAGATGTGGGAGGGGGTCATTACTTATCAGACTTAGATGTGGGGGGAGAAATTCCTGTGGATATTTATCCATAACAGGGTGAGGTTGAGGGAATTTCTTTATCAGGTCCAGAAACTAGGTAAGGATTTGAGATGGTTTTCTGAAACAGCAGATAGGAGTGGATCCCAGGCCACTTTAGTGTGTCAGGAGTTTTATCAGATCAGAAACCCTAGTCATTCACTGCTTGACAAAAGGTCCAAACAATGGAAAAATGCAAAAGTATCTGTCATTGCCCATATGCTTTATAGTTATTAGGACTATTTAGCCTAAATGACTCCATAGTGAAGTCTTATCATTAGAATTATAAAATGAAACAATATAAAAATCACAATTACCAAACCTTCTCTCAAGAGACAATAGGTACATTGTACAGAGAAGACTAGCACATCCTCCAGATAGGTAAAAGTAGGGTGGGGGAAAGAGGAGGATTATACACAGAGAAAATATCCTCATGTGAGGAAGACAGGAGCCACCTGGGTGAAGAATGAAGGAGAGACTTTGGACAAAGAAGACAGGAAGAGAAGGGCCATTATCACTGAACATCCTATAGGACTACCTGAATAGAGAGAGAAACCAGATAAGGAATTTGGATCACAAGGCTGGCATGGAACCATGATATAGCAGTGATGGGGGACCTCAATTATCTGGACATCTGTTGGAACTCACTCTTTGCCAAAAGCAGTAGCTAATAATTTCTTGGCTTGCTTTAATGACAATTTCAGCCTTTAAAATGTGGATGAAGCAGGGAAGAGAATTGCTATTCTAAGCCTAATTCTGACCCAAGGAGGATTTGACTGATGAATTAGAAATGATGGGAACCTTAAGTGCCCCTTCCAATCTTAGAAATTATCAGGAAGTTAGTCAATACTGATTAATTATTAAACACATTATTAGGCATTGTGGTATGTGTTAGAGATCTGAAGATATGCAAAAGGCTAGCCCCTTCCCTCAAGGAGCTCATATCCTAATTGAGAAGACAGCATACAAACAACCATGTGCATCTAGGACATACACAGAGTAAATGGGACATAATCTTAAAGGGAAGGGGATGGGATAAAGCTTCTTCTGGAAGGTATGATTTGAGCGGCATCCAGAAGAAGTTCAGGGAGTATTTTAGACATAAGGGACAGATAATGAAAAGGAACAGTCTATTACCAGGTCAAATAGAAAGGTAGGAAGAAGTAAGGTAGTAAAGAGTGTCAAACGGAAAGTTTTATATTTGATCCAAAATGTAGTAGAGCATCGTTGGAATTTAATGAATGGTGGAGGTGACATAGTCAGCTCCATACTTGAGGAAGAACACTTTGGTTGTGATGGAATATTATTGTCCTATAAGAAAAACTGGGAAGAGTTATATGAACTGATTCAAAGTGAAATGGCAGAACCAGAATATTGTGCACAGTAACTGCAATATTGTAACAATGATCAATTGTAATACAGTGACCCAAGACATGCCTGAAAGATTCACTATAAAAAATACTATCTACCTCCAGAGAGAGAACTGATGAAATAGGAGCACAGATTGAAGTGTAACATTTCTCACTTTGTTTTTGTTACAACATTGCTAATAGGGAAATGTTTTGCATTATTTCACATGTATAATTGATATCATATTGCTTGCATATCATATCATATCAGTGGGCTGAGGAGGGGCTTGAAAGAGGAAGAGAATTCCGAACTCAACATTTTAAAAAAATGTTAAAAATAATAAATTTATTTTTTAAACAAAAAAGAAGATCATTTTGACAAATAGATGGAGGATGGACTGGAGTGAGGAGAGAATTGAGGGAGGGAGACCAGCAAGAAGCTGCTGCAATAGGCCGTATGACTGTACAAAACGCAGATATACTGTGCAGGGTAAGAAGCGCTAAAGTCTAGAATAAGCTAAGGATGGAAAGAAAAGACAAGGATGTCACCAACAAAAAAGGGGCTTTTATAAAAGCCATTTTGAAGGATCAAAGAAGGCATTGATTGGATCCCTGCTCAAAGTAGAGGAGATCATGATTGATATTGGAGAGAAGGCAGCTATGCTCAGCTCAGATTTTGCTGCTTAACACAGAGACTGGCACATACTAGGCACTTAATACTTAACTGACTTGTTGACTGTTCTCTCTGCCAAAGAGAATGACTTTTTAACTGTATAGGACAAAATAAAAATAATTTAATGACAAAATTTATACCAAAGACAACTAGGGAGATAATAAGAGAAGCCCTAACTGCCCTTGAAGAGTTCCAGTCACCAAACCCAGATGAATGATACATTTGGATCCTGAAAGAAATGGAAACCATGATGGTTGAGGCACTGACAAAGCCTTGAAAGATTGTAGAGGGTCGGAGAAATACATTAGGATTGGAGAAGAGCAAATGTTGTCCAATTCGCCAAAAAAGTGGAGGGAGGGGAAGAAGAGAATTAAGCCTGAAAATGTAAATCTGATTGATTTTTCTTTGATTCCTAGCAAAATTCCAGAATCTACTGTGAAAAGGGATGAGTTAGGAAGCGGTTATCGCGAGAGTCAACATGGTTCATCAAGACCAGGTGATAGCAAACTACTCTCCTTTCCTCTTTTGACAGGGTTACTAGACAGAGATCAAAAGAATGGTGTAGATACAATGTACTTAGATTTAAAGAAAACATTTGACCAAGTCTGATGTTATTCATGTGGAAAATGTGGTAATGTATGAGCGAATTAAAACAAAGTACAGTTAGATCAGTTTGGAACTGGTTGACTGTCCAGACACAAAAGCTTTGATACTGAGGGTTCAGTGTCACCTTGTGAGGAGATCTCTGGTAAAGTTTGGCTTTCAAATTTTCCAGTGACATGAAACTGGAAAGGAGAGCACCTAGGATTCAACATCAGAATTCAAAGAGATCTTGGTAGTTCGATTTAAAGGTCTCATTTAGTGGGGATGAATGTATCTTCTTCCACCTGGGTTCAGAAAGCCAACTATTTCATAAGGGAAGGTAATTGTGTTTAGATTGCAATTTGCCAAAAAATATTCTGGGGCTTTGAGTGGACTGAAAACTCAATATGAGTCATTAATGTAATATAGCAACTAAAAAGCTAACATGGTCATAAGCTTAAGAGAATCATAAGGGCACATTCAATTTAGTTCATAAGCATTTGAGAGCCTACTATGTGCCAAGTTCTATGACATTTACCTGGTGATAGAAAGACAAAATGAAGCAGTCTCTGTCCTCAAGGAAATGGGTGGAATGGGTGGAGAGGGGAGAACAGCGTTTACCTAGACAAATACGTATATAATATATACAGACTAAATACAAATTATTTTTAGTGGCAAGAGAGAATTAACAGTTGGAAGGAGTAGGGGCTGTTTTTGTCAGAAAAGATTTCAAGGGGAGCTGGCAGATGAGCTGTGCTTTGAAGGTAGTTAGGGAATCTAAGAGGCAGAGGTGGATAGAAATCATTCCAACCCTAGGGGACAGTCTCTGCAAAGGCACAAAGGTAGGAGATACAATGTTTTATACATGGTACAGCAAGTTTAGTTTGGCTGAAATGTTAAGCACATGAAGGGCAGTAATATGTATTCATCCTGGTAAGATTGGTAGAGTTGTGACGAGCTTTCAATGTCAGAAAACTGCTTTTTATCTTAAAGGAAACAGGGAACTACCAAAGCTTCAAGAAAGTCTCATTGCCAAACCTTTAGGTCCTGGCAATATTCCTGATATTTAGGAATATCAATTTGACAGATGTTTGGAGGATGGATTAGAGAGGAGTAGAAGCTAAAAGCAGAAGACTAATTAGATGGTTAACGCAATAATTCAGGTCAGTGGTGATGGAGGGCTAAGCAAGTGGCTGGGTGGGTGGAGACAAGGGAACACATGGGAGAGATGTCATAGATACAGGATTGACAGACCTTGGCAACTGACTAGGTATTGGAGGTAGGACAAAGGAGAGATTAATTGAGGGAGGAAACCTGAGTGCTTAGAAGAATGATAATAGTCTTTGCAGAAATGAGAAAGTTAGGAAAAGGTAGGAATTTTTGGGTAAAATGAGTTTTGTTTAAACATATTGAGTTTGAGATGCCTATAGGACATCCATGTAGAGAAGTCGTGGGTGATCGTCATGCTAGACCACATCTGAAATATTTTTTCCAGCTTTTGATGTTATATTATAGTAAAGACAATGAAGTTAGGAAATAATGACCACAGAAAAGACAGAGCTGTAAGATAGCTGAGGATAAAGTCATCATGATAGTAACAATGAACTTTAATATTTGTCTAATACTTTGATTTGCAAAGCACTCTCCATACATCATCTCATTTCATCCTCACAACAACATGGGGAGATGAATGGCACTATTCTCATTGTGCAGATGAGACAAGAGAGACTTAGAAAAATTAAATGACTTGTCCAGGGTTACACAGTAAGTAAGGGTCTGAGGAAGGATTTGAATCCTACTTATCCAGACGCCATGTCATGCTAAATGTATGTCAAAGGTCATTAAATTCTATGTTCTCATTTTCCAGTGAAGAAACTGAGACTCATTGATAGAAAGTAACTTTCCCAAGATTTCTGAAACAGTTTATCAGAGATCAGAGTAGAAAGGAAATATGAGGAGATTCTGAAAATAAGACTTTACTCAGGGCCATGTAAGAAATCCTGAGACATTATGACAGCAAATTGATATTTATTGAATGAAGGAATGGGTGTTTATGGAATGTTTAACTTCTGGAGAGGGGACATTCTGAACCTCCCTACCCCTTTGCTTATATCCTTTTCCTTTTTAAAAAAGTAGACAAAAGATAATTAAATTTTGAAAAGCAAACACTGAAATGAGCATAATTGGTATTGCTTAAAAATTCCATTTGTCCTTGAGCAAACATAGCCCCATCATCAAATGACAAAGAAGTTAGAAGTCCAAGGTGAATATGCTTTGGAAGTCAACAGTGGCACATTAGTGCTGAAGTTCTGGCCATTATTGCAGATCAGTGCTTTCAGTTTGAGTACCTTGAAGAATTATTGACAAAATAATTCATGCAACAAGAGAAATTACCTGCAGCCAATCAATCACATTTAGAATCCTATCTCTTCCATTAAACTTTATCACAGTCTAACACATTTCCATAAATGTCATTGCACCAAGCTCTCTTAAATAAAGAGACCCATAGTTTGTCCAGGTGGTTGATTGATAGCCTTGAAAATTAGAATTCCTTTATTTTTTTCTCCAATTAACAACTGGAATTCATGCTTCCCAATTTTTCCCACTCCCTATTTACCCTGGATTCATTCCTGATGGGAAATATTTGGTACTCTCATCAAGGAACTTTTATTCATTTTATATATATATATATATATATATATATATATATATATGTATATGTATATATATATACACATATACATACATACATATGTATATACATACATACATACATGTATTTATATATATATTTGGATATTTTAATGTCCTGAAAATTTGTCATTAAGTTCTGGGCACTGAAGATTAACAAAAAATAGAAAAGAAATAATTCTTACCTCTAAGAAGCTTGCATTCCAGTAGTGAGAGAGGACATCATACGAACACAGTAAAAACTTTTGATATTTAGGTTGCTGATTATACTTTGATACAAATCCTTTGAATTTAAAAATCTCAGCTGAAAAACGTGGCGATCTATATTTTTGTACTTGAATGTTAAAACAACTTCCCCTAAGGCCCTCCTCCAAAACCTCATTATGGCATGGAAGTAACTCTGGTTATGACAGCAGCATGCAAACTCTAACAGGTCCACCAAAGCAGAATGCAATCTGATGACAAGCTATGTATAACCCTGTGATTATAGCAAGGGCTACTGGGAAATATAGCTTTTACTTTTTTTAACTACTTGGAAGGAGAAGCTGAAGGAGTGTGAGAAGGGAGATGGAAAAGCCCAGCAACTTTAGAGGTGCCCAGAGAGGAGAGGGGTCCATGGGCAGGGAGAGGTGTGATGAGTTCCATCAGAGGGAGCTGATTGCAGTCGAAAGGGATTGATACCCAAAAATGAATATAATCAAGAATTATGTAGTCTTCTTTGACTCATTGTTCTACTTAAGGGGTTAATTACCTGTCCTACAAAGAACTTAATGTTTGCTTAAATATGTCTGCCCTACCATTTCTGGGACCTGGTGAATTCATCTACTTCTTTTATGAAAGAGAATGATCGAATGGATTAAAAAGTAGAATCCAACAATACGTTCTTGAAAGATATATGAGAGATAAAGATTCGCAAAAAGTTCAAATGGAATTAGTACAGAATTTATTAACCCTTAGATGAACTTTTGAAAAAGTAGGGATGGGATTCATAATCTCATAGAAGCCAACAGGAAGAGAAAATCCTAGTTAAAAGAGATAAGCAGGGAATGCTATTACCCTTAAAGGAATCATAGCTAGTGACATAATAACGATGATACATATTCACCAAATGGCATAGTGTCTAAGTACTTATAACAAGAGCTAATACTAACATAGGGAGAAATAGACATCAAAGTAGAATAGTTGAGAGACCTAACATATTTTTTTCAGATCAAGGTAAACATAATAAAAAGATGCAAAAGAAGGAAGTTAAGGTCTTGGATATAAAAATTAGAAGTGACAGACATCTGGTGATTACTGAATCAGAGTTTAAAAGGAGTATGCCTATTTCTTAGTTTTGCATGGCTCCTTTACAAAGTTTTGCCTTATACTAGGTCATAAAAAAATTCATATACAAATGCAAAAGAATTCAAAATGTTAGCTATAAAACAATACAATAAAAGTCAGACTCATGTATTTAAAGAAAGCATTAAAACTTGAATTGAATTTAAATTATATAATTCTTAATCATTTATGATTCAAAGAACAGGTCATAAAATAACAATTGCATCAAAGCAAGTCACACCAATGAGATAACACGTCAAAATTTTGGGGTTGCAGTCAAATTAGTCCTCATTGAAAATTTTGAATGTTTGATACTTTCATCACTAAAAGAGGGAATGTATATATCAATAAGTTTCAATGCTGTTTTAAAAATATGAAAGTAACAGAAAAGCAATTAAACACAAAAAAGGCATAAAAAAACTAAAAAAGGAAATAAAGCTTAAGAAATTAATCAAGAAATATATTTAGGAACTATTTTAAATCTAAGAAAATAAATAACTTGCTGATTTGATATTTTTTAAAGAGTTAAACCAACTTATGGTAACATTCAAAAATGAGAATTTTCACAATAGATGACAAAGATAGTTACTAGAAAATAGTTAACAACAGAACAAGAAATAGAGAATTTAAATGATCCATTTTCAGAAACAGAGATTGAGGAAACTATAAATAAATTGCCAAAGCATGTAAAAGTCCAGCCCCAAAAGGATTTTTGCATTAATTCTATCTAACAATGAAAGAATAATTAACTCCAACATTGCAGAAATTTTTTTGCAAAAATAGAGAAACTATTTTACCAAACTTCTTTTATGAGACATGTGGTCCTGATACCTAAATGAGGGAAAGCTAAAGAAAAAACAAAACAAAACAAAGAAAGCAAAACATTGTATCAGGCATTGGGAATGCTAAGTCAATATGTCAATTCAGCATTTATTCTGTTCCTATCACGTTTTGTGTAGTATATATTCAATCTTCCTTTGCCTAGTTCCTAAAAGAAGTGAGGTGATCCACCTACTCCCTCCTCCACGTTGATACACTCTTACCCTGGCATGTCCCAATTATGAGAATCAGTATATTTCTCTGTGTTCTTCATGTCATGTCTTTCTCGTTGTGTTCCTTTTCATTTCCTTTTCTCTCTCAAAACCCACAAAACAGATAAACAACCCCTCCAAGCCCTTTGCTTGTTTTTCTTTACTTTGTTGAAGTAAGCAAGATTCAAAAGGAACACATCTCTTTACCTTCTATAATAAATATAACTATTTTATCATCATTCTGCCCCTCCCATTTGTTCAAATGTATTTATCTTCATAAATTACTTATGCCTCCTCTGTTTGTAATTCAAAGATTCAACTGATCTCCGGTCTTTTCATTATGAAGTCCTGCATTTTAATCAAATGTACATTTTTGCTCCTGTAGCATTGTTTTTGACTTAGAAGATTAAGTCGTTCTTTGTTGTAGGCCTTTTTGTTTTACCTTTTAAATACTGTTTCATGATTTTCTTTCCTTTGAAATATCTTCAGCATAGTCTTGTGTGATCTTGGCTCTGAATCCTTTGTACTTGATTTTTTTTTCAACTGCTCGCAGTATTGGTTTGTTTTTATTTTTGGCCTAGATCTTTTTATTGAGTGTTTCCAATTTGCCATTTCTTTCTGGAAGTGATTGCTGGGTCCATTGGGTTCTATTTTTACTTTTCCCTATGGTTCTAATAGTATTGGACAGTTTTCTTGAAATATAGTATCCACGATTTCTGTTTATCTTGGTACTCAGAGAGTTCAATGATTATTAAATTATCTCTCCTTAACCTGCTGTCTATGTCAGTTGCTTTAAATAGATACTTTACCTATTTTTAAAAGTTTTTTAAAGTTAGTCATGACTTTGTTCTAACATTTCATGTTGTATCATAGTCGTTGAGTTCTGCTTGTCCCTTCTATTTCATTTCTACTATTTAGGTAAGATAAGCCCTGGTCCTTCTTCTAACCCCCAGGCTTCTGACCGTCTTCCTGGGTTGTCCAGAACTGGTTACAGAACTTTACTGGTGTTTCTCTCTGGTCTTATTGACCATTATTCCATCTGTTGCTCTTTTAGGTCTTTGTTGGGTCAGTTGTCAGCAGAAATAGATTCTTCAAAGATTATTCACATTTTCATCTTAACTAGATTTCAGTTGTACAGTATTTTGTACAATGTAACTACAAAATAAATATTTATTAGATCAAATTGATTTTTAAAATTTATTTATTTTTAGTTTTCAACATTCATTTCCACAAGATTTTGAATTCCAGATTTTTTCTCCCCATCTCCCCCCTCTCCCACCCCAAGACACCATGAATTCTGATTACCCCTTCCCCTAATCTGCCCTGCCTTCTATCACTCATCTCCCTTCCCTTATCTCCATTTTCTCTCTTTTCTTATAGGGCAAGATAGATTTCTCTACCCCATTACCTGTATTTCTTATTTCCTTGTAGCAAGAACAATACCTGACGGTTGTTCCTAAAACTTTGAGTTCCAACTTCTCTCCCTTCCTCCTTGCCACCCATCCCCACTGAGAAGGCAAGCAATTCAATATAGGCTATACATGTGTAGTTATGCAAAAGACTTCCATAAGAGTCATGTTGTGAAAGACTAACTATATTTCCCTCCATCCTGTCCTGCCCCCCATTATTCTATTCTCACTTTTGACCTTGTCATTCCCCAAAAGTGTTTACTTCTAATTACTCCCTCCTCTCATTTGCCCTCTCTTCTATCATCCCCCACATACCCCATTTATCCCCTTCTCCCCTACTTTCCTGTAGTGTAAGATAAGTTTTCATACGAAATTGAGTGTGCATATTATTCCCTCATTAAGCCAAATGTGATGAGATCAAACTTCACTTTTTTCCTTTTACCTCCTCCCTTTTCTTTCCATTGAAAAAGCTTTTTTTACCTCTTTTATGAGAAATATTTTGCCCCATTCCATTTCTCCCTTTCTCCCTTCAATGTATTCCTCTCTCACCCCTTAATTTTATTTTTTAGATACCATCCTTTCCTTTTCAATTCACCCTGTGCCCTCTGTCTATATATATATATATATATATATATATATATATATATAAAATCTTTCCAATTACTCAAATACTGAGAAAAGTCTCAATAGTTACAAATAAGATCTTTCCATGTAGGAATATTAACAGTTCAACTTTAGTAAGTCCCTTGTGATTTCTCTTTCCTGTACCTTTTCACACTTCTCTTGAATCTTGTATGTTCAAGTCAAATTTTCTATTCAGCTCTGGTCTTTTCATCAAGAATGCTTGAACGTCCTCTATTTCATTGAATGACGATTTTTTTCCCTGAAGTATTATACTCAGTTTTGCTGAGTAGGTGATTACTGGTTTTAATCCTAGTTCCCTTAACTTCTGGAGTATCATATTCAAAGCCCTTTGATACCTTAATGTAGAAAACTGCTAGATCTTGTATTATCCTGAATGTATTTCTAAAATACTCAAACTGTTTCTTTATGGCTGCTTGCAATATTTTCTCTTTGACCTGGCAACTCTGAAATTTGACTATAATATTCCTAGGAGTTTTTCTTTTCAGATCTCTTTCAGGAGATGATCAATGGATTCTTTCAATGTTTATTTTACTATCTGGTTCTAGAATATCAGGGCAGTTTTCCTTGATAATTTCATGAGAGATGATGTCTCTTTTTTTGATCATGGCTTTCAGGTAGTCCCATAATTTTTAAATTGTCTCTCCTGGATCTATTTTCCAGGTCAGTTGTTTTTCCAACGAGATATTTCACATTGTCTGCTATTTTTTCATTCTTTTGATTTTATTTTGAATTTTATTGGTTTCTCATGAAGTCATTAGCTTTCACCTTCTCCATTCTAATTTTTAAAGAACTATTTTCTTCAGTGAGCTTTTGAACCTCCTTTTCCATTTGGCTTATTCTGATTTTTATAACATTTTTCTCCTCATTGACTTTTTGGACCTCTTTTGCCATTTGGGTTAGTCTATTTTTGAAAGTGTTATTTTCTTCAGTATTTTTTTTTCATCTCCTTTAGCAAACTGTTGACTTACTTTTCATGATTTGTTTGCATTGCTCTCATTTCTCTTCCCAATTTTTCCTCCACCTCTCTTTTCTGATTTTCAAAATCCTTTTTTGAGCTGTTCCATGGCTGGAGATCATTGCATATTTTTTTGGAGGTTTTAGATGTAGAAGCCTTGACTTTTATGTCTTCCTCTGATGGTATGCTTTATTCTTCCTCATCTGAAAGGATGGAAGAAAATACATTTCCACCAAGAAAATGAACTTCTATAGTCTCATATTTCCCCCTTTTGGGGCATTTTCCTAGTCAGTTACTTGACTTTTGAGTCCTTTGTCAAGTGAAGGGTATACTCTAGGAACCTGTAAGTTCTCAGTTCCTCCAAGGTGGCACAGTCAAGGAAGAGGAATTTTTTCCTCTCCTAGCCTGCGCTCTGGTCTGGGAACAACCACAAGCTTTTCTGCCCAGGATCTGCTAGTAGGATTCCCTCTCCAGAGCCTCCATGTCAGTGCTCCTCCAGACCCCAGCACTGCCACTGAGACCTGAGACCCAGATTAGCCACTCAATTCCCTCAGAGTTTTAGAGGGAGGGCTCCAAAAATGGACAATGTTGCCTCAGTGGCTGCCAATGCCTTGGGACCCAGGCTGGTGTTGGACCCTTCTCCCTTCTCTCCCAGGTGAAGGAGATTTCTCACCAACCTTTGAAGCTGTCTTTGGCATTTGTGGGTTGAGAAATCTGGAAACCTCAACTGCTACCCATGATTCCATTCTCTGAAGCCTGCTCCAGTCCTGTTTGTGCAATGTGGCCAATTCTGGGCTGCACTCTACTATGAGACCTGTGTGATAGACCTTTCCTGTCAGCCTTCCAGGCAGTTTTGGGCTGGAAATCTCTCTTATTCTGTTGTTTTGTGGTTTTTGCTGCTCTAAAATTTGTTTAGTCATTTTTTACAGGTATTTTATGGGCTATGCAGGTAGAACTAGAGTAGATCCATCCTTTTATTCCACCATCGTGGCTCTGTCAAATAGATTTTTTAAAAAAGTTATTGAACTATTTTCTATTTAATTGGTAAGACAGGGAATTAAGATGGATTTTCATAGAATGAGAAAAAATTAAATGTTATGTGTATGACTGCTTTTATTTTCCTGTATAGTGTCCTGCACATAGTAGATTTTCAATAAATTATACATACTTGTTTGCATCTCCTCTCTTCCCTTAGACTGTGAACTTTGTGAGGGCAGAGACCATATTTTTGCCTTTGCTTTTATTTCAGCACTTAACACTGTATCTGGCACATAGTAGACAATTAATAAATGCTTATTGATTGACTAACTTACTGCTGGCAAGGGAATTGAACAATCATACTTAATACCAATAAAGCTTTTTTGAGGGAAATGATGATGATTTGTCTGCTGATTGCTTCTGTCTTGACTTATTTTATCCCAAGTGTAAAATGCATTTGATTTTGACAATAAAAATGATCTGAGCTCTGGCAAAAAACCTCACTGTTTTCTCATGAGCAATATACAATATTTTCTGCTCCTGTGCCCTCCCATCAGTTTGATTTAGGGATTCATTGTCAAACAGGAGCTCTGATTGTGTTTCACAGTATGATGAGCAAAAAGAATAGTCCTCTTTTTCTCTTGTATTGCTGTTTACTAAAACAATTCAGATCAATCACCAAGAATTGCTTGGGACTCATTCATCTAATTAGCATTTCCTATTAAAGTAACATTAGGAAATGGCTAAAACCATCCAAATTAAAGGCAAAATAGCTTTTCAAATAGAGGATAACATAAGAAAGGGATGAACCCAGTAAACACAAAATCCAATAGGATTTTAGAGGAAGAATTAGAGAAGACTTCCAGGAGAAAGTGGCATGAGCAAGGTGACTCAAAGAAAAATATTAACAGAAATCACGCATTCACATTCAGTTCTTGTAGCATATTTTAGAAGGGTCACTGAAAAAACTGAGCACATCCAGAGGAAGACGACCATGATGCAGGGAGGAGCAGAGAACATGCTAAGTGAGGATTATGGCAAAGTGATGGTGGTGTTTAGTCCAAATAAGAGAGGGCTTTGGTAGGGATATGAATGTGAAGAGCTGTCATGTGGATAATGGATTAGACTTTTTTTGCTTCACCTCAACAGGTAAAACCAGAAGATTACAGGTAGGCAGAATTTTGCACAATACAAAGAAAAATTCTCCAACACTTGGAACTGAAAAAAATGGAATTGACTATATTGGAAGAAAGGGAATTTACATTAATTGTAGACATTCAAATGGTGGCTGAATGTCATGGACATTCTAGAGAGGGATTCATGTTTTGTGCCAGAGTTGACAAGAAGAGCTCTTAAGTTTCTTTTAGCTCTAAAATTTTATGATCTTAGAAGAATGAACATTTGGGGCAAGGGGAAGATAATGAGTTTGGTTTTAGACATTACAGGAGTTTAGTTGTAGGTATTTACTGTTCAAAACCACTATATACATGTGGATACTATAGTTAGTGACACATTCATCGATTTTCTCCTTGTTTCAGTTTTTTCCTGCTGACCTCAATGCCAGTTTTGTATATCAGCAGGGATTTCTCCAAGTATAATCTAATGGCCACTCCCATTCTTTTAACCCCATCATGCTACCTATTCTTTTACTCTTCAGTCCTCAACACAGGACGTGTCACAAAGATAGTTAATAAATGCTGGTTGATTTTCTCTTTATGTTGAACTTTTCATGGATGTAGAAAATCTAAGGTGTATTATTTGGTTATTTGCATTAGTAGTAAAAACAGGCAAACAAAAACAAAAACCAAGATCTATATTGTGCAAAGAAAGGCAAACTGTGTGTACATAGAGGTTTGCATGTTGTTTCCTTAGGGCAGGGACTGCCATTTTGCCTTTTTTTTTTTTAGTATCCCCAATACTTAGCATAGTGGCCACTATGCTAAGTATTGGGGATATAGCACAAAACATGAATCCCTCTCTAGAATGTCCATGACATTCAGCCACCATTTGAATGTCTACAATTAATGTAAATTCCCTTTCTTCCAATATAGTCAAGTAGCTATAGTAGGCACTTATTAAATGTTTATTCAACAACCAGTTGACCAGCAGATATATATATATATATATATATATATATATACACATATATATACACACACATACATACATACACACATACGTACATACATACACACACACGTATATATACTACTTGTAAGAAAAGAACAATAAATTTGGATTTAGCAAAATTGGATTCAAATCCTGACCTTTTCATTTACTAGCTGTGAGACAATGGACAAATTGTCAGGTTTTTATTCATAAGTAAAATGATGAGCTTGAACTTCATATTTTATTGAGTCCCTTCTAGCTTTAGCTCTATGATCCTTTGATCACCTGGGACATCAGAATTCCTTCTTAGTGGAATCCTATCTTGTTAAATATAGAAATATTCCCCTGTAGGCAACATCCAGTACATTGTCCTCCTCTTGAAAGGTAGTTATAACTCAGAATTGTATTTTATTACAAACCAAAAACCAGTGCTTCTCAAAAAATGAGTGTTTAAAGTGGAAGTTTGCATCTATTCTAGGTGATGAAGTTTCTATAAACTGTCTATAACTTAGTTTCATGTGTCTGTTCACTGTGTCTGCATCAAATATCTATTATGTCTAAATTATTGGAGAGTTTTTCCTGCAAAAATTATTTTAATCAGCACCAATACAAAATATTTTTACCATTTCTATACTTATTTTATTTTAGCTTTACAATGTTGGGCTCTCCAAAATGCTATATTTTCCCTTAAGACTTTGTGTGATTTTTAAAATAGCTCACTTGAACAAAAATAGTTTTTCCTATTCATTTATATGAGATAATTAACCTGGTCAATAATTAATATTTGACAGCGGCCAAAGCTGGCTATCATTTTGATATGGCATGACATATTTGCTTGATTTATTAAAATTTATTGAAATTTAAAGGGAGATAATGCTTTATTTTCTGAAATCTAATGATCATCACTCTTCAACAAATATTTGCACATAGTGGAATGCAATTCTGCCAGGAATCTAGAAGAGCATTGATTATAATATTTATTACATTCACCTAGAAATTTTGTGTACAATTAATTTTTAGATTATAATTGTCATAAGAATTTTACAAATTAAATTGACAGTGTTCCAAAACTATGTACGTTTGATTAAAGATAAGAGGAAGGATAATCTGATAATTAATTGCAGTTGATAGAGAAACTATTATCTAGATGGATTTTAAGCTTGATCAATATGTTTTTTATTTATCTATCATCTCTCTAACTATCTCATCTATATCTTCTCTATCATCTATCTATCTATGTGTCTGTTAGTCTATACCTTGTAACTTGCATTCATGGTCTAATTCAATTTTTCTATATCTACTCTATATTGTCGGAGAGACACCATGATGGAGTGGATAGAGAGGTGGCCTTGGAACTAAGAAGACCCGAATTTGAGTCTCGCCTTTGACACATGCTGGTTTTGTCACCCTGAGCAAGTCACTCGCCCTTTCAATGCTCTGCGCAACAGAGCATTAAAAAAGGAGCTAACTTAAATTGATGGAGTTTCCTCATCCAGGGAGTTCCGCGTACAAATGAAGTAACCCACCCAATCTCCGGAAACCCCTATCCAAGGGTGAATTGGTCCATTGGCCTTTTGATACTTTCATATAACTCCTGTCCTCTGAATTTATATGTATAAATGTATATATACACATATAAGCACATTTATCTATATATAAATTTTAGCTATTTAGATATACAAATACATTTGTGTATATGTGTGCATACATATGCCAAATATATGTGCGTTTGTATACAAACATGTACAAGTATATGTATTTGTATATATTTATTTATATATATTTATACCTGCATATGTACATATATATATGTGTGCATATATACGTGCATATGATATGTATGTATGTGTTTGTGTATATATGTATATATATATATATATATATATATATATATATATATATATATATGTGTGTGTGTGTGTGTGTGTGCGTGTGTGTGTATACACACACGCACACACACAGAGTGTTACCTAGAGATTACTGGGCAATTTTACTCTGGGAATACCAAGAAGAAATATAGAAAATTTGGATTACTCCACCAACCATGAATACAAGTAAAAAGAGATTTTTAGAAGTTTTGTTTCTTTTGTTGTTGTTTTTGAAGAGAAGGAAGGGAACAAGCATTTATATAATACCTACTCTGTGCCAGGCACAGGTCTGGGCATTTGGCAAATATTATCTCATTTGTTTAGTTTGATGAAGTTCTATTTGGTGCCTTCTAGCACTTTTTGGCATTGCGATCATGGGAAATTTGAGAGTACTTTGTAAGTTGTGTAGGGGACAAAAAAAAGAGACTCTTCCCCATCACAGTGAAGGAGCCCTGACTGAAAGATATTTCAGTGATCCAAATGATGAGAAGGAACCAAGAGTTTTTGAAGGCTCATGGAGGTGGGAAACTTCAAGAGGCTGTTAGGAAAACTATGGAAATGTTTAAACATTGGGAAATTTGATCTTTGAGGAATGTTGAAAGAAACTGGTTGAATTTATCCAAAGAATCTGTGGTCAATGGACTTAATATTATTTCATTTATAAAGGGATAATTAATAGAATGAAAGCACAAAATGTGACAAGACAGGCTATTTTATGGCAGGGCATCCTTATTGTTAAGTGATATAGCTTACCAAGAAAAGTAGTGAGGATTCCTCATATAAACACTGAAAATTAGACAGGGGGCAGCTAGGTGGCACAGCAGATAGAGTACCTGTCCTGAACTCAGGAGGATCTAAGCTCAGATCTATCCTCAGATACTTACTAGCTGTGTGACCATCAGCAGGCCACTTAACCCTATTACCCACAAAGAAAAAGAAAAGAAAATTAGAGACAATGAGTTGCAAGGCAGGGGAGTGGGGGTGGGGTAGCTAACTGTCTCAGCAGATAGAATGCTAGGCTTAGAGTTAGAAAAACTGGAGTTCAAATCTGACTTCAGACACTGAGCAGTGGGCAAGTCATTTAACCTCTGTTTGCCTTGAACCACTTGAGAAGGAAATGGCAACCTATTCCACCAAACTCTACGGACTATATAATCCATAGGATCTTGAAGAGTTGGACACAACTGAACAACTAAATAACAACAGATGTTAGACTTGTGGTCGGAAAGACCTGAGTTCAGATTCTTCCTTACCTCAGATGCTTACAATTCATGTGATCCATAGCAAGTCAATTATCCTCTCTGTATCTCAGTTTCATCATCTGTAAAATGAGGTTGGATTCAAAGGCATAAACATTTCCTTCCAATTCTGTATTTATGATCCTATGGGGGAAAAGGAATAGGCTACAATCTTTTTTCTATTTCATTCATCAAAATTCCTCAGTTCCTTCATTCTCTCAAAAGAAGTGATAGCCCTACCCCTCATTACGGTCAATCCTTGTGCTTATGCCTTTGGGTCCCATTCCCTCCTGACTCCTCCAGGACCTTGCCCATCAGGAATCTCTTCTGTCTCATACAGCTTCCATCTCTCTGTTGAGAGATGTTGAGCCTTTCCCATGCTTTTGTTAACAGACTCAATCCTACAAAAGCTTTCCATTGACTCTGCTAGCATCTGTTCCATCTCTTTCCCCGCTTCTCTCTAACCCAATTAAAAAGCAGGTATAAACCCAATTCCCTCCACTTTCTCATGATCCTCACACCCAATTCTCTAACTTCCACCTGTGATACTCCATAACTCTTGTCCATGCCTCTCCGTATTCAGAAACTGTCAGTGGTCTCCCATTGCTGACCGGATAAAGCACAAAATCTATAGCCTGCCATTCAGGATCTTTGACACTGACTTAGACATATCTTTCTAGCTCTGTTTCATACAACTTTCCAAATATGTGACTTATGCTTCAGGCAAACAAAACTATTCAAACTGCTCGCAAATACATGTCACATGGTGCTACTTCTCTACCTTCATTCGGATCATTCTACATTTCTACAATGGCCTCCCTCCTCTTCCCTGTTAAAATGCAGTTAGGCTTCAAGACTAATCTCAAATGTCGCCTCCCTCATGAATCCTCCTGTCTCTGGCAATAAAATCTGGTGCCATGGGACTCTCAGAGGACTTTGTACTAAGTTCCGACACTTATCAAACCATACTTTGATTTATATTTATTTTGTTAGGATATTATCCCAATATATGCAAGATACTATCCTAATATAAAATATGACTTTATATCATTAGACCAACAATAATTATGTTGTTGTTGTCTTTTGTTCCTAATTTGAATTACACTTAGTTAGGTATTCTCTTTCCTTTAAAATGTAAAGTATTTGAAAGCAGTATTTGAAAGCTTCTATCATGTGAACTCTCTCTCTGTCTAATGCAATGACCAGAACATAACAGGGGGCCAGGAAATATTGGCCAAATGAATGAATCAGTATTCCCTCAACTAAACAAATATCAGTTAAAGAGAGAGTGGAGACCATGTCAGTACAGGAAAGAAACATTAGAAAGTGCATGAATTAAGGATCTATTTGTAGTTCCATTATGCAGGATAATCATTTCTTTGCTCAAGACAAACCACAATCAATGAAAACATATTGACAGAGTCTGCTTTGAAAAGCAAGAATGAACATGTGAAATTCAAAGCTACCCGTGGAGTTCAAACATATTATCATCTACTGACCAGCATTAATGACTGTAATGATGATGGAGGACTTTAGTTCAAACACATTGTTACAGTTGACTCTAGCAGTATAACCACAAACTCTATTAATGGATTCCCTAATTGGACTTTTTTTTTTGCTAAATTAGTAGAAGTGTTTAGCAGCAGTGGACATTAGTACTGTGTTCTCTGGCATAAAACCTTGGAAATAGTTTAACAAGTCATTAGTCCAAAAAAAAAAAAAAGAAAACAGCCCAAACCCTGATTGTCAGCTAACTATTCATTGCCTGTATCTCTATCATTACCACCTCCTAACTCATCCCATCAATCTGCATTGCCTTCCACTGTCGTCTTTATCACTAGGCTAAGAAACCCAGAGACCCTCGTTGCAAATATATCTTCATTTGGGTTGGAAGAGAAGAAATACAGTGTGACTACATGAACCTTACCATGCAGGAGAATTCATCTGTTTCCATGATTTTGTTACTTGTATAGTTTATTCTCAGATTTATAAGATCACAGATTTAGAGTAAGAGGAGACCCAAGAGATCACTTTTCAGATGAGGAAACTGAGACCCAAAGGCTTGCCAAGATTATGCAGGCAGCAAGTAGTAGCACTCGAATTAGAGCTCAGGTTGTCCAAGTTCAAATCCAGCACTCATTTCATGGTACCATATGTCTTTTATCACTCTTGCATATCATGATTCCTCTCTACTGCAGAGCCTTTTCTCTTTGTGTGGTCTCTATAAGTAGATACTTTACTCTTCTTTCAGATTTCTTCTCAAGATTTTTCCAAACCTCAGACTTAACTTATATGATACACTTTGCTCCATTTTCCACAAGCCATCAGTAACTGAGTCTTCGAACATTTTCCACAGCAGCATCCTGTGCATCTCCCTCCCACCTGAGCATTTGCTATATAACCTTCTGTAATTTTCTGACTCCACTTACTGTCATGACATTCATTACCTAATTTAGGTTCCAAACAGACCCCACTGTCAATACGGTTAACCTGTTACTTCAAGATCTCAGATAGTTACTAGGCATCCTCCATGGGAATAAAAACTCCTCAGTGCTGATGTGAAGGTTTTTTATTTCTGGTACCTGATTCCTGTACTCATTTCTCTTATGGCTGGTGAGGGGCACCCAGGAGGTAAGTGCTGAGACTGGAGTCAGGAATACCTGAGTTCAAATCTGGCCTCAGACGCTTACTAGCTGTGTGACACTGGACAAGTCACTTAATTCAGTTTGCCTCAGCTGAAGAGAGAAATGGCAAACCACTGCAGCAGTATCTCTGCCAAGAAAACCCCAAATGGATCCACAAAGGTTCGAACATGATTGAACAACAGGGTTATGGTGAAGTTCAAATGAGATAATATTTGTAAATCACTTAGCACAGTGCCTGACACATAGTAGGTATTTCATAAATGTTTGTTGACTGACTTCTCTCAGTCTCATTTTCAATACTGGCAAAAAGAGGAGAAAAATTGAGATTATTTATCTATTAATATTATGTGAAGAAAGTGTTTAAGGATCATAAAATGTAGAAAAACTCCAGATACATTTTCTATTAGGATGAATAGAAAGCAATCTTTTCAATTTCTGCAAGAACAATATATATTCAATACAGTGTAGATATATTGAGAAATATTTCAGATTTTTAGGATAGCTGTAGTCATTTACACTGATTGAAGCCCTTCTATAATTTATGGTTTGAGAAAGCTTCTGATGCATGGAAAGATTAAGTGACTTCACCCTAGTCACGTAGTGAGTAAATATCAAAGGTAAGATTTTCACTCAGGTCTTCCTGACTGTAAGCCCTTCATTCCATCCTCTGATACCATTCTTCCTGTCCATAGCATGATATACTAGTTAACATGATTTTTAGAATTAAGGGGCTATTCACTTAATATGTTTATTTTAAATTATGGAAACGTAACTTGGAATACAATGAAAATAATTTTTTTCTTTATGGCTGATATTCAATAAATAATTGAGTACTGAATGCCTACTATTTTCATGGTGCTGTGCTTGGGATGGTGTGGGTACAAAAGAAGTATAGGATAGGATTCCTGCCATGAGATGTTTAAAGTCCAATTGGAGTAATAAGACAAACCCCCAAAACAATTAGGGAGCAAGAGAGTGTTATGAGGTAAATGGATGCTGCTGTTCTGATGTATAACTAGGTCAGTAAATAGGGGATTAATAATAGATGATGTTAATATAAGGCTTTATGGTTTATAGACCATTTTACTCATATTATTAATTTCATTTTATTTTTTAAAATTTCAATGTTAAGCAAACAAGAGTCTTAATTTAACCCATTTTTTAGTAGAGTAGATTTTGAGACATTTCTTCTTTTCAATAACTTCCCTTCCCATAATTCCCACTCTACTGAGTGTTGTGCCACAGCTGGCAAAGACATGGCATCTTTTGTCCTTTCCTACAGGCTTTCTCTGAGTTTGTTCTGACCTACCTAGAGGAGCTAAATGCAGGAGAGGATGTGACCCAGACAGAGCATCACATTCACCATGGGGCCTGGACCACAGCTCATCAGGGACGCGACAGCCGCTTAGCAGAAGAGGTCAGCATAGTGAGCCAGAGGCAAGTCAGAAATAGTCTTCGAAAAGATGGATTTTGAAAAGAGAAAAGGAACCAGGTTTTTTCCCCAAGTAATCAGGCTTATATTTCCATTTTGATGTTGTTCATATTTAAAGCAAAGATTCCTAATGTGGGTTCTGTGAACCTGTTATTTTTATATTTTTGTAACTAATTCACATTATAATTGGTTTTCCTTATGATCCTATACATTTTATGTATTTAAAAACATTCTGCTAAGAGGTCATTGGGTTATTCTTTTTCTTTCTTTCATTTTCTCTTTCCTTTTCTTTCCTTCTTCTTTCCCTTCCTTTTCTTCCTTCCTTGCTTTTTTCATTCCTTCCTCCCTCCTTTGTTTCCTCCTCTCCCTCCTCCTCCTCCTCTCCCTTTCTCTCTCTTTTTCTTTCTCCCCTCCACTCCTCTCTTTTTCTCTCTTCTCCTCTCCTCCCTCTTCCCATCCTGGTCTCCTTATCTTATCCAGGTTATAAGTGCCGTAGCAACTTATAGCCCTGCTCTCACTGATGATTGACCTGAAAACTTTGTCCTCCCCTTTTTCTGACCTGGGCTACTTTGCCTGTCCTTAACCAGCTTGGCTACTCCCAATTGTCTTTAGTGCTACTGAAATTCAAAACTCTTGTACTCAAGTCATCTACCAGCCTCAGACTTCCCCCAGCAGCAGAGACTACAAGTGTACACAATCACACCTAGATCCATCAGTTTCATCAGACTGCCAAGGTGTCCTTGACACATTGAAGTTTAATCACCCCCTGATTGAAAGTTAGATTCCATGCAGAAATACATTTAATCAGATTATTTTAGTAAATAGAGAGGGTAGTTTCTAGGTAACTCACAGCGCTATCATATTTAACACATGTAACCTATATATAATGAAATTGTTGCAAGATTTTCAAAGTGTGATTTACCTCTTGAGTATTTGGGGATTACAATTTTCAGCTTATTGCCATTTGAAAAAAAGTAGCCATACTTGATGCCAAATCCATATGGACTTTGTTTTTTAGGTTCCATATAAAAGCACCAGCACTCCCAAATCTACAGCTACTCTTCAAACCTTTAGATGCCCATTGAATGCCAGAAGGTCTGCAGGGGGAAGGGCTGCTAAGCTGACTGTGGCTCTGCTGAGGAAACTGGATGAGAAACATCCTAAGGCCTCTGCTCAAAGGTAGGATGGTGACAGAACTGATAGTTATTGTTCAATGACATTAGATATTTTCCTTCAATTTCATATAAGATTGGTTTCTTGAAGATTATTGAAATATCTCAAAAGCCCCACAGCCTATAAGCAAAATGGATTTTTGATTAACATTTAACAAAAAGAGGTTACATTTATGTCAATTGATCTAGATACGATCTTTGTTGGTGTTTCCACTCTACACAGGCAGATGGAAGGTGAGAATGTTCAGTCCACTCTAATGCTGGTGCCTTGTTCACTTGCCCTTCAGAATAGGTAGTTCTTGGTGGGAGGGCCATGGAGAAGGGTCACTTACTAATGAGGCAATAATCCTTCAATATGAAGTGTCAGTACAAGACCTGGACCCCAAAAAGCATAGCATTGAAGGTTTATGGTAAATGATCCATGCTTGATCCTAAGAAATGTAACTTTTAACATCATTGACACCATTTCTGGGTAGAGATGGAGGAATCTTTCTGATGATTTGACTGATACAGTTGAAATGAACTCTTAGTTGAAACTCAAAATTAAAAGTCTAAACTTTTGTTCATTGATTGATTTCAACGTTAAATCATTCATGTTGAACAATTTCAGAATTGAAGATGTCTTCCTGACCTCTCTTAATCTGACGGCAAAGATATTTTATGATTTGAATTGGCTCAAAATTATTATAAAGTGATTTTATAAGTGGAAATTTAAGCATAAATGTAGTTTTAGAAATAATAATAAAGCGCTATATGGTCCACACTTCTGGAGAACTGCCATTTTTTGAGCAAGCGTGCTATTATAGAAGCAGAAATAGTATTTAAATGAAGAAAATTAGCAGTCATTTAGCTGGTAGAAGGCTTCTTCTCCTTTCTAAGTAAATCTCCTGGCCAGGTGTCTGCCTGGAGAGGAAAATTCTCTCTGATGGCACAAGTGGCTTCCTCTCCCTCTTCATGCTTATTCTCTCATCTTATTCTTTTTGTCATGTATTTTGGCATTTGAGCATATTCCATTTATTATTGCATGAGGAGTGAGTGGACTTGGTTAATGTCTTAAACCTGTCGTGTATGAACCATTTATCTTTGGGTAAATAACTTCACCTTTCTTAGTTATCTATAAAAAGTCACCTATAAAAGGAGGATAATGATGCTAAGACACCTCACTCACAAGGTTACTTTGGGGAGAACTCTCTCCAAGCCATAGCTTGCTTAAGGCAATTGGTGGCACAGTGGATAAAGAGCTGGACCTGATGTCAAGAAGATTTGAGGTCAGTTCTTCCTTTAGACATTTACTAGCTGTGTGACCCTGGGAAAGGCACCTCTGTCTGCCTCAGTTTTCTCATCTGTAAATTAGGGATAATAACTACTTATTTCTCATGGTTGTTGTGAGGATAACTGAAGGTAATATTGGTAAAGCACTATATAAATCCAAAATAAAATATAAATGTTAAAGTGAGCACACCATTGCCTTTTTCCTTATATCAATGTATCTGAGATTTCAATGTGGGCATTCTCTCTGTAGGCCCATATTGCAAACTATCCTCATTCCTGGTTGTTCCTGCCTCTCTCGCTTGTGTAAATTAATGGAGTTGCCCAAGGAGTGTATTAGATGTTTTCATTTTAAAGAAAGCAGAATGCTACAGAGTTGAAGAATCCTCCTTTGCATCTAAATTTGTGTAACCTCCATTCCCAAGTAGATCAAACCAATTATTCAGTTTGTTACTGGAGGCTCAGAGACAGGGAAACATTTATCTAAGGGTATTCGTTGTTGGTGGTAGATTGTTTCCTCCTGTGCTTTCTAAAAAGCAATCTTCATTACTCTATCTATACTTCTTGTCAGATACCAGTTGTTGTTGTTGCTTAGTTCGTCCTTCGTTGCTGAAGAAGACCATGCCATCAGAGAAATGATGACATGACTTGCACTTGACTTTGTTTTGAGTGAGGGAGGGCTGTGCAGGTCACCAGCCTCACTTCTCCTCCAGAGCCATCTGAATCCAGTGACCAGATATTCATCAGAATGACTGGAGATGGCTGATTCCATGGGAGACCTTAGCCCCTTTAGGCCAAGGTCTGTTCAGGTATTCACTTAGGGTGAGGTAACACCCATTCAGTGAATGGGCCTGTTTACGAAGTAATCAGGAGATGAAACCTTTAATGAGGCAAAGAAAAATAACTACATCAGGCTGGGAGGGAAACAGCAACAGTTACTACTGGTAATCACTCCTAAGCCAGGAGGATCCAGAAAACAGCCCTTAAGTGGAACTTGGGTAGAAGCCTAGTGCAATCCAATATAGGGGTTTCAGAGTGCAGTAGTGCTATTACATTCATGACAATGTCATTATGTCAATGTTGGTGCCATTACAGTACATGGTCATCAAGCCTTAATATTTTCCTTGAGTTACAAAAGCCCAACTCACAAGGCCAAATTCTTTATTTGTGAGTAAAATCTCAATTCAGATTTTTTTAAAGTAGGAACATGTGAATGAAAATTTTTGCTTATCTGTTGTTCACAGGCAAAAAAATCTGATACTTTGAATTCTGTTCTAAGGTCATGTTGAAAACTTTTCATGGAATCAGTTTAAAAGCAAAACCACCTTAAGCTTTTTATGTTTCTCTCAGAATTTTCAAACATTCCTTGTGTCAGCTTGGATGGAAATTATCTGATCATAGAAGTTGATTACTTTAAGGGACCTTAGAGAACATTCAGTCTCCAAGCTTTCATTTGATAGATAAGGCAGTTGATGTGCAAAGAGATACAGAGGCTTACCTGTGGTCCCAAAGCTTGGACTAGACCCTAGGTCTCCTGATTTCCCTTCAAAATGCTATATACATTATGAAACTCTATTTAAAGATGATATCTTAAAGCCAGATCACAAGGATTTATTTTTATATTTTTCTGTAATGTGTAGCCTAAAAGATGCTTGAATATTTCAGTATGTCCATGAGCTCACAGAGTGAGATATTCTCTCTAGTGGTGCAGATTGCAACCCATCTATACCTTTTCATTCTAGGAGATCCTGGCTCATTTTATTATGCAAATTCTCCTATTAGAGGATCTATCCAGTGTGCTGAACACCTTCTATTGGTTCTTTCAATAACACAAATGATGTTGTGCAATAAGGAGTGTATCTATATTTCCATATTTCAACAGATCTATGGTTTTAAATGATGTGGAAATTTTCTCCATTGATTCATATAATAATAATATTAATGATGATAGCTAATATGTATATATATATATACATATATATATCACTGATTACGTTCTAGGAATTGTGCTAAACATATTACTAAATAAATATTAACTCATTTTCTCCATTGATTCATATAATTCATATAATTCATATAACAATAATATTAATGATGAT
>CM053772.1:251789656-251856491 GCA_028658325.1 Potorous gilbertii | reverse complement strand
GCCCGTCTCTCTCACTGACCTGTGCGTCTGTGTGTGGAGGGACCTTCGCGACCGCCCGAAGATCCAGGTCCCTGATGCCTGCTGGGCTCTGCTGGCTCCTCTCAGTGCTGAGTGGCTGGGGCGGGGGAGGGGAGCGCTCGGCCGGGCAGGACTCCGCTCCCGTCCGGGTACCTTTGCGGTCGGTTCTTCAGGGCTCTCTGCAACGGAAATCTCCTTCACTGTGTTTCTGCGCGGCTTCCACTGTTCCAGAATTTGTCAGGAGTTCTTTTTACAGGAAATCTATGGGCTGTGGGTTCGGACCTAGCTTAGGTGAGTCTTTCTACTCCGCCATCTTGGCTCCGCCTCCCCGATAAATATGATTTTGAGCCTGTTTTTGCTTGTTTGGGGAAAGATCTCTATCACATTCCTAATTTAATTGCCCAAAGTTCCCTGATAGACCAAAACAAAGAAGACAGAGCATCCTCCTTGTGCCTGCTTTTTGATAGATGGATGGATGGATGCATGGATGGGTGGATAAACAGAAACAAAGGAAGTATTCTGATGCACTAGACTTACCTACAAAAACTTGAACTGCTTTCTGGTCTAATAAGGAATTCTTAATGAGGATTTTATGATCGCTTCCTCCTAATTTTCAGCCATCTGCCTACTCTAAACCTTCAATTAGGCTTCATAGCTATTTCTTTATATGTCATTTTTCCTTCTGATAGAATTACTCATTTGTCAATGATGGTTAAATAGAGTGGAAGAAAGTCTGACCATGGGTCAGCCCATTAAACTTTGAGTCAAAATATTTTGAGGTTGAGTCGCAGCTCTGCAAGTTGTGTTACCTTAGTCAATTTCTTATCCTTTTGGGGACTTCGTTTCCTTATCTGTAAAAATGTAGATACAAATATTTGCTCTACCTCTTATACAGATTTGCTATGGGATTCAAACAAGAATATATGTATATATACACATATGTACACATATGCATATACACATATGCACATATGTATATATACGTACACACATATACACGATATATACATATATGCCTATATTTATATATTCACACATACATAAACACTATATGTATATCTATCTATATATAGTACTTTGTAACTATAAAGCAAAGTTCCATGTAAATAAAAGGCAATAAATAAGAAAAAAAAGAAAGAAAAAAGTGTTCATAAAGTTTTAAAATAATTTTGGTTTACTTTTCAGCAAACAGAACATTAAATGAAATATTCTAGTGAAGCCATCATCATTCTAGATATGAAGTGAACAAAGATAAGCTATAGGCTCTTCTTAAACAGATGGATTAATATACTTAACAAATTGAATATGATCAATCAATAGACTTTATAGTTAAATTAAGGGAAATGATGATGTCAGGGACAAAGGTCATATTAGATGCGGTACCAAATCTTGAATGAGGTCATCATGCTATGTCATTGCAATTGGTATGTTATGTTCTACCAGTGGGAGTATAGACAGGGACCAGGATACAGACAAAAGATTGAGGGGTGGGGGTGGAGTTAGATTCTGGGTTCTATTTCCAGTTCTGTCCTGTCCCTGACCAATTATGTTGCCTTTGTTGACTGACTGACAACTGATTTTCCTAAAACACAAATCTGATGTTGCTGTTGATCTACTCAAGGCTTCCTGTCATCTATAGGAACTACTCAAGTTGGTATTAGAAGCCCCTCACAACGTGATCCAAGCCTCACTTTCCAGATTGATTTCCACATTCCTGCCCTCCTCCCACACTCTTTTCCAGCCAAACTGGCTTATTTTTGTCTCCTCTTCTACTGGCAGGGCTTGGTGTAGGCTGCCCTTCAATGCCTGGCATTCCTGTGTCATGAGATGATAGACTGAAAGCTGTAAAGTATGTGGAAGTCCTATAGCCCTAATGACTCATTTTAAAATGAGGAAATTGGAACCAAGAGGGATTAAGTGCTTAAATGGTTAGCCAAAAGTCTCTCTCTCTCTCTCTCCCCCGCCCCCCCCCCCACACACACGTTAAGAATTACTTTGTGATCAACCTGGTAATGAAACTCTTTGGACTTGGAGAAGTTGCTTTTCAGACAAGGTTCTCTCTCCTTATTTCTATCTTTAGTTTCCATCAAGATTTCCAGTCCCCACTTTAGTCTCTCCCTCCTGCTAATATATACCCTCTGAGATGACTTTCCATCAATGTGTGTGTATGCATATAGATATATACATATATAATATATTTTGTACATGTATATGTCTCTCTCTGTGTATAATATAGATCATTGTTTGCTTGTTTCCACTATTATCCCTTTGCATTTCTGTGTGTCTTAGCACTTAGTACAGTGTCTAGCACTGAAGAAAGACTTGTGGACTGAGACAGTAGAATACGTTCTTCATCAGACTTATGTCCCAAGCCTTTCCAGTTTGGTAGAACCTTGGACAGCTTTTTGATTGCGTGGTCTTTGATTAAGCCAAGTTGCTGGTGGTGATTTCTTTGTTGTCTCCAATGATGTGATTTGCTAGATTAGAATGGAGAAAGTGAACCGAGCAGGACAATGCAAAACTAATAAACAAGAGACCATTGCTCAGACACACAACCAGCAATCCATACCCTCTTCTAATCTGAACGACCATACCCCAGTTTGTGACCTTTTTTTAAAATCCTTTCCCATTTTTCTCTAATATTATGCAATTTGATAATACTTAAGATTAGATTATTAGAGATAAATAATAAGCCAATGCTGTTTGTTTCTCCTTCGTTTCTTCTTATTCAATCATTTATTTATTCAATCAGTATTTATTCAGCATGTGTTTCGTGCTAGTTACTATACTAAGTCTCTGTCCTCCAGGAGCACTGCCTGTAACTATACTTGGAGCCAGTCATTTGGCATCTGTCCCTGAGTTTCATAAGGTTCTTAGTACTGTCTTATATCCTTGTGGCAGGAAGGAAAGGGAGCAGGCATTTATGAAGTACCTACTATGCATCAGGCACTCTGCTAAGTGATTTACTAACATCTCATTTGATCTTCACAATAACCCTGAAAGATAGAAGCTGTTATTATAATACCTATTATATAGTTGAGGAAAATGAGATAGATGGCAATTAAATGACTTACTCAGGGTCACTCAACCTAAGAAGACTCTGAGGCTAGATTTGAACTGATTCCAAGTCTATTCATTAAATCACTATTCCACTGTATCCACTCTACCACACAGATGTGGAAGATGACTCAGTTTTGGAATACAGAGGTCAAAGAATTTGAGAACTCTTAGCTATCTTAATATCATAGAGAATCATGGTAGGGAAGAAAAGGGAGAATTCAGTCTTGTTTGAATTTATATTTGATCAAAATAAACAATGAGTTATAAATGTATCTAACCAAATTTTGAAAATCTGTTAGGACAAAAGAATTTGAGGGATATAAATCAATCAGTCAGTAAGCACTCATAAAGCATCTATCTGCCACAAGCATTGTTCTGGGAGCCTGGGATACAACAGCAAAAAAAGAATAGTTCTTGCCTGCAAGAAGCTTGTGTGTGCAAAATAAATACTTGGGGCTGGAGGGCATGTCCAGCCTACTAGATCAAGAAGAGTTCCAGAAAGAAAGTTGACTTTTAAAGAAAATAAAACATTCTAAAGTCTGTCTAGTGGGGTAGGGGAAGTAAAGAGGCTTCAGAAAAGAGGTTGCAGGAATGAGAGACAACTGGAATAAAGAATGGTGCCCAGAAATGAAATTTTGTTTGTGAGGACCATCAGAAAGTTCACATAGATTGCCCTATGCACAAAGGAGAATAAGTACCAAAAGTACAATGAGGGAAAAGATAGCATAGGACCAGACTGTGAAGGACTTTAAAAACAAAATTTATATTTAATCTCAAAGGCAATGGGGAGCCATTGGAATTTATTGAGTAGAAGAGAAACATAGACTTACACTACAGGAAAGTAATGTTAGCAACTGTGTGGATAGGAGAAGGGGGAGACTTGAGGTAGGTTGACTAATGAGGAGGTCATGACAATAATCCAGGCAAGAATGGATGAGGGTATGTATGGAGTGATAGGGTGGTGGCCACGTTGATAACAGATAACATATGGGAAAGATGTTGTGGAGGAAGAATTGATGATTTGACAACTGATGCTTGGATATGAAATAAAGTTCAATTCAATTCAACAAACATTTTCAAATTACCTACTTTGTACAAAGCATTGGGTTAGATACTGGGGATAGAGATAAATATGAAACGTCTCTCCTGGACCTCATAATTCACTGAACCCTGGTGACTCAGAGGATCATGGCATCCTCAGTGGTGATATGGGAGATTAGAAGAGGATGAATTTAAAGGTCAAGATCCTTACATACTTTGGGGACGTATTGAGTTTCAGGCAGTGATAGGACATCTAGGAGATGTCTACAGGGCAGTTGTCAATGAGAGAATCAGGAGATTTAAAGAACTGATTCATATTTATAATGAGTCATTCCCCTACTTGATAAATGGTATAAAGATATGAACAGTCAGTTCTCAATGGAAAAAACCTAGGTTATCTCTAGAAATACAAATTAAAGCAGTTCTGAAATTCCACCTCCCACCCATCAGATTTGCAAAAATGATGAAAAGGAAAATGAGAAATGTTCAAGGGGCCATGGGTAATGTGCTCTTAGTTGACTTATAAATGGATACAACCATTCTGGAAAGCAATTTGAAACTATACACAAAAAGTTACAGAACAGGTGATTGTTAAGACCTGATGTAACCAACTCCATTTTGTTTTCTACTCACAATTGGCTGTGTGTGTCTCCAGTATGTATTAACTTCTCTAAAAAATTGCAAGATTGGTTTGACAGCTGACTTTTGCAGTGTGTTCTTTCTACTTGTAATTGCCTCAGGGGCTTTAATTTCTTCAAGGAATTCTCAATCTTCCTCTCTATCGCCTGTCACAAGGGACACACACATATGTATATATACACATGTATATGTATGTATATATCCTCTTATCTCATGTGAATATGTGAATAGTATTTTATTATTTTAATAGTATTTTAACTACCATTGATTTCCTCTTTGCCTCATGAAATTAGTAATATTTTATGTATATATGAATATACACATATATACATATATACATACATACAGGTATATGTATGTATATATGTGTATATATGTATGTGTATGTATATGTATATATGACTGTGTATGTATGTATGTATGTGTATATAAAAGCTAATAGCACCATAGTACAAAGAGTGCTAGAGTCAGGAAGACCAGAGTCCAAATTTAGACTCAGGCTCTTACTAACTGGGTGACTCCAAACAAGTTGCTTAAGCTTTGCCTCAGTTTCCTCATCTGTATAATAGGGATAATAGTAGCAACTACCTTACAGAGAGATGATATTTGTAAAGTGCTCAGCACAGTGTCCAGCACAGAGTAGGTGTGTATAAAATGTTAGTTATATTAAATGTGAATGCATATGCACACATTATATATGTATGTATGTATATGTATGTCTATATGTATGTATTGTGACCAGATGATTTGTAACAGCTACACATTACCATCCATTTGCTGGTGGAATATGTCTTACTCTGATTGAATAAAGCTGCAGTGCCCTGGCTCTGTCTTATTGTAACAGAAGGAAACTTGTATAACACATTCAACGATACCAGTAACTGTCTTCTAAGAAGAAGGATGGGTCCAATATGGAGAAATATATTTATTGTAGCCCTTTTGGGGGTGACCAGAAATCCCAGAAGTTAATGAGATTCTCATCAATTGAGGAATGGCCAAATAGGTGGTGTTAGAGGAATTGAAAGGTACTATTATGCTGTAAGAAATGAAGAAATAAATGATCTCAGAGAGAAATGGATTTATATAAATGTGCAGAGTGAAGTAAATAGAATTAGAAGAATAATATAAACTAACATCAATATTACAAAATGAGTAATTTTGATGATTTTTACAAGCTAATGAAGAATGAAATGAACAGAACCAGAATAACTTATATAATAACCACACTGTTGTTGAGATAACCAACTCTGAAAGCTTTAAGCTTCAAGAACTATGATCAACACAAGGGCCATTCATGATTTCCAAACAATGATGAAACATATTATACTATAGTTTTTCTTTTCTTTTAAAAATTAATAGGGTGGGTTTTAGAAGGGAGAGGAGAAAAAGGGAATAAGCATTTATTAAATTCCCACTACAGTTCAGGCAGACAGCTGGGTAGCATAGTGGATAGAGGATCTCTTGAGTTCAAATCTGGCCTCAGACATTTACTATCTGTGTGACCCTGGGCAAGTCATTTAACCCTGTTTGCATCAGTTTCCTCATGTGTACCATGAGGTAGAGAAGGAAATGGCACACCACTGCAGTATCTCGGCCAAGAAAACCCCAGATGGGGTCATGAAGAGTCAGACATGACTGAAAACATCTAAACAACAAAAATATTCTAGGCACTATGCTAAATGCTTTACCAAATATGACAACTCTGTGAGGTAGGTGCCATGATATCCCTGTTTTACAGTTGAGGAAGCAGTCAAATAGAAGTTAAGTGACTTGCATGGGGCCATATAGCTAGGAAATATCCAAGGCTGGTGTTAAATTCATTTGTTCCTGACTTCAGGTCTAGAGCTCTTAATTGTTTTTACTTTGTTACAAAAAACTTCTTACAAAATGGGGGTAATTTATAAAGGTTTGTAATGTTAAAAATGTCAGTAAAACTTTTTTTAAAGAGTTCAGGAAATAGATTAGGACTGGAAATAAAATTTCGGAATCATCTACAAAGAAATGGTCATGGAACCCATGGGAACGAATGGGTTCATCTATGCAAAGAGTGTAGAGGGATGAATAAGAATTCAACAAAAAAGACTGTTGAAATAGCATTTAGACAGATGGAAAAAATACAGAAATAGAGAGAATAAAGAATTTATAGTTGCCAAGAACCTGAGAAAAAATACAGAAATAGAGAAAATAGAGAATTTAAAGTTGCCAAGAACCTGAGAAGATGAAACCTGAGAAAATGCTATAAGATTTAGCAACTGAAATTATTGGAGACCTTAGAGCTATGTCAATAGAGGGATTTTGAGGTCAGGAATCAGATGACAAGGTGTTGAGCAGTGAATGAATGAATGATGAGCAAGTAGAAGAAGGGAAGGCTAACTTTTTCTAGGAATTTGTTTGCAAAAATGAAAAGAGACATAAGACAATGGCTCAAGTGGATGCCAGAATCAAGTGAAAGTTTTTGTTTTGTTTTGAAGGAGATGAGAAACTGGGAAAGAGTCAATAGATAGGGTAGAAAAAGAAATATTTGAAGGAGAGAAGGGAATGGTTCTTCTCAAGACTGGCATAAAGGAGAAATAGATGGATGAAAATTTTGAGGTATGAAATAGGCATTATATACTTAAGGTATTTTCAAAAATGATGGTTTTGATTTTTGTTGTAACATAGAATGTGAAGTTCTCTTCAGAGCATAGAGGTAGGAGTCATGTAAATAGCTTGAAGAGAAAAGAACAGTTTTAGAAAAGTAACTGAAAGGTATATAATGGAAAATCAATTCAATAGTTAAAGAGGGGAAAGTGACAATTAGATAAGAATTTATAGTGGTTTTAGTCAGCAGAATGGCATAACTCTCTCTAGGGAAAGCAAGAGGAGTGGAGCAGATAGATGGTTGGCATGATCCAGGTTAAGAATACTGAGGTGTGATGGAACAAGGCAGAAAGAGATTTGAGTGGGGAACAAGCAGGTGACCTGATGAGCCAAAGGATCAAGATTGTGAAGGGAGATCAAGGAAGGAGTAATAGTCTAGAGAACAGGGAGGACTGGATAGTTTGGAGTTCACAGTAAGGATGAAGTGTACATATAAGAAGAGTGAGGTAGAGGGAAAGATGGAAGGATAGATGATTATTACTTGAAATGAATATTTCAGAGTTCAAGATCATGGAGGTCATGGTAGTTGTGAGCAATGGTGAAGTCCTTCTGGGTGACTAAGGTAGAGTGATGATGTTGGTCATGGGAATTGAAAATGTTGGAAAAATGGGAGAAGAGATTGATTGAAAGGATATTTTTATGTATGTGTATTGTTGTCTCCAAAAATGAGGACATGAGTTAGTGTAGAGAGGAAATGTATAATCCAGATACTATCTTGAGAAAGGAAAGGGAGAACATTTGGAAGGAGTAGATTATAGGAAAAAAAGAACTATACTCATTGATATAGAAGGATGGAGAGATTGCAGAATGATGGTCACAGATAAAATGTCTGGAAATGACAGCAGGGAATACTGAATATTATAATTTCCCTTTGTGTCCTGGTGTGTCAAAAGGGCACCAGAACAGGTCTTCTTGAGTATCCAGGGATATAGTATTTCAGGAGAGATCCTGGTTTCCAAGAGCATGAGATAAAAAACATGAAAAGAAGTGATTAAGGTGAGATTTTTAATGATAGATGGAGTGTCCCAGAGGCCCCAATGGGAAGATGGGGCAGAGGAGGAAAGGGACTGACCAAGGGTATTATTAAACGATGCAGATGAGAGTACAAGGAGAATTAGGAGGGGAAAGGGATTCATGACTCACAATATCAAGAATGAATGAGGGAAGCAGACGATAACAGTTTGGCAGCCATAGAATAGGGAAGTACCAGTTGATTGGGAATATTGCCCACATGGTCCTGTGATTATCATAGAGAACAGCAGCATTAATTTCCATGTGGAGTTCTTTCTCCAAATTCTGGGGACCTGGGAATGGAGGGGACAAGATATGCAACTGGGTATTTGGGTCAGTGTACCTACCTGGAAATCGAATCCTTGAGGTCAGACTCACCAGGTACACAATACTAGTTTCTTACTAGCATATTGAAAGGTAAGACTCACATGCCCCACAGATGGGACTCTTGGTCAGTCAGGTATCTGAAGCACTGGTATGGTCTGTACAAGGCGTGTTTTGTGGAGGCCTGGTATGGACATTATGATCCTTATGTCTGAGGGCTTAATGACCTTAAGGAACTTGAAATCTAGTTGCGGTAATGAGATGTAGACAAATGAAAAGCTAAATAACAGTAGAGGAGTTAAATTTCAGTGAAGACTGAAGTCAAAGATATGGACAAAATAGGACAAGTTTCCTTGTTAAATGAATGACGTAGCAGTGTTATGAAGACAAGGAGAGAAGATAACTGTGATCCAGGAAGGTTGCATGGAGGAGGCACTAGAAGGATGTTTGTCTTATAGAAAGAGGAAGGAGAGGATAAAGGATTTAGGGGAGTGTGTGTGTGTGTGTGTGTGTGTATGTGTGTGAAAACATTGCTTTTATTAATGGATGATTAATTCAGAGCTAGAAAGGACCTTGGAGGTCATTGAGTCTAAACTCCTCACTTTACTGATGAAGGCACAGAAGCCCAGAAAAGAGACTTATCCAAAGTCATATAAATAGTAAGAAGCAGATCTTGGATTTGGCAAAACCTCTGATTCTGCATCCCACGCGGCTTGACTCTGCCACACGAGGGCTATGGAGATCCAGGTGGAACAGCACAAGGGCCGTAGATAATCATTTGCTCTGTGTTATCTGAGGCTTGGATGACATAGATTAGAATGCCATCCTCTAACTCTGCACATTCATTGTTTCACCAAAGGCATTGATACCCCTTATATTGGTGTTTGACCGAAGATACAAGTTCTGCAGATAGTTATAACCAATCCTCCTTGAAACAAGCATAAGGAAATCTCCTAAGCCTGTAGCAATTAGGTCACCTTTCCCCTGAGCAATCTGATGGTGTCTTCTTGTGTTGTGTTCTTTGTCCTTTGTGACATTGAGAATTGATGTAGCACCACTGGGACTTAAATCTTGATGGTTTAATGAATTCATCTAGATTTAACACACTAGCTATTATTGTTAGCAATGATTCTTAGTATCATCTTACAGTCCACAAAGTTTCCACTTGGTCAAGAAACATTTAGAGCATATGTGTTATCTATGTTTACATTTAATTCTTTGAAAGATCTATGACCTCATAATTGCTCATGCTTCTTCCATTCACAGACTGAAGACCCCCTTTATAATTACGCATGATTTTTAACCATGCCATTCCCCACATTTCCCATAGAGGACCCATGTTTCACATTGCTTCTTTCCCCTGGATCTTCCTCTGCTTCCTTTACTATCTCTGGGAGCATTGGTGTAGCACATAGGCTAGTTACTATCTCTCCTTGTTACACAGTGGACACATTTCCTTTTACATGATGCTTTTTGTCACATGTAATATGTGTAAGATATGATACATATATAGTGCAGACAAACATATAATGTAAGATGAGCATCGTCTTTCAAAAACTCTGATTATAAATTATAAAGACCATGAGCTCCTTAAAGTCTACCACTATTGAGTTGAGACCTTCATTCTAGAAGAAAGCACAATTTTTCCAAGGTTGAAATATTAAGCATCTAGTATAATGGGAGGGTATAGATGGAGAATATATGGTATATATGGTTTAAAAAAAGTAAAAGGAGGTAGTAGACTGGGAGGGTATAGATGGAGAACACATGACATATATGGTCTAGAAAAAAAATAAAAGGAAGTACCGGCTACCTTTGTTAAAGGATAGAGCTTCTGTCAGAGAAGGAGTCATTACAGAGAGAAAACAAATTTGACTCACCTGAAAAAGAATTCCTGGAAAAAAGAATTGTGTTCCCTGAATTTTCATGCCAATCCATGGTTGGATACCTACAGTAAGCTAAAGGAGCTTTAGACAAGAGTTCCTGTTTCTAACAGCAGATGGAGATGTTTAACAGATTTCCATAGCTCATTCTCACACCTACACTAGGGTCCATTTCCCAATAAGGAAATAATATACAGACAGTGACAATTTAAGGATTGGGGAAAGTGGTTGTGAGGGAAGTCAGGACTTAAGATTGTATCAGATTCCAAAGTCTAAGGGAAGCATTCAGTCTTTGACTGGGGAAAGTGAAGATTGAGCTAGTCAAAGAACTGTTCCTTTGTCTATTTATTACCTTTTTATATGATTCTTTGTCCTTTCATTTCCTTGCAGTTCAGTTATTTCTATGTATATGACTTCAAATCTCACCAGAGCACCAGTTCTATGTCACCAACTCCCTTTAGGATATTTTGAATGGGGTGTTCCATAGCCATAAAAAACTCAACATATATAAAACAGAACTAATCATCTCCCCCAACCACCAAACCTGCCCACCCTTCTGAACTTTCACCATTGAGGACACTACCTTCCAGCCAAGTGACTGCCTTGGATCAGGGCACCATCTTCTTTCACTTGGATAATTTCAGTAACCTAATTTTCTCCTCGCCTCTTGTTTCTCTCCATTCTGATCCACTCTTCATCCAACGGTCAAAGTGAGTTTCCTAAAATTCACAGGAGCTCCCCCTTAACTAAATTTCATAGGCTCCCTTGACCTTTAGTATCAAATATAAACTCCTCAGTTTAGCAGCTCTGTTTAGAATAGTAGCTTGGGTGGTGCAGTAGAATATTAGACCTGGACTCAAGAAGATCTGAAATCAAATCTAGTCTCAGTCACTTCTTAGTTGGGTGACCCTAGGCATATCACTTAAGCTTATATGTCTTAGTTTCTTCAACTATGAAGTAGCATCTACCTTCCAGGCTTGTTGCAAGGATCAAATGAAATAATATTTGTAAAGTGCTTAGCACAGTGCCTGGTACACAGTAGGTACCTAATAAATGCTTGTTTCTCTTCCTTCCTTCCTTCTTTCCTTCCATGCTATGAATAGTCTACCTTTACAGAATTCTGACACTTTATTATTATATGCTCTTGGTGGTCCAACTATCCTGGCCTTGTTATTCCTCACAGAGAACACCTCATCTGGATCTGGACCTTCACACTGGCTGGTCTCCTTGCCTGGATTCTTTGCTATCCTCACCACATCTCTAATTATCTCTGGTTTCCATTAAGACTTAGCCCAAATGTGACCTCCTGCAATAGGCTGTTCTTGTGAGTGACTTTCTCTACAATATTACCGTGGACCTGCCGTGTGTGTGTTTTGGATATCCTTACACCTGTGTTGATTGTGTCCCTCATTAGAAGGTAAGCTCCTTGAGAAAAAAAAAGCAACCTGTTTACCCTCCCTTTTGTCTTCATATATCCCCATGCTTAGCATTACTTCTGGAGCAAAGTTAGAGCTTAATTACAGTTGTCTGACTGATTGATACGATGGCAATGACTTTTATCTAACTTGAGGCCCTGCTGGTCAGAGGCACTGCGATTGTTACACATTTTGCAGATTTCAAGCATAAAACTAAGTGAATATAGAGATGATGGAAAAATTTGGATTGTTTTATCTTTGCCTTTTAGAGTCTTGCACTTACAAGGGGCACTAAAAATTCTCAAGTCTGGGACTATCCTCCCCCAACACTCACATGCACACTGAAAATACCTTGAACCAAGAGTAATTGAGATCTTTTCTCCATATCCACATGAATGCATACGATGCCTTCGTGGTTCACCATGTTAACCCCAGAGGAGTAGCAATTTCTCGATGCTATTGACCTAACACTTCACGCTCACAGCTATTTCCTGGTATATTGTTTGACCTTTGGGAGAGAATGGGGATTTAGCATCTTTCTGATTCATTCAGCAGTAGGATGTGTGGGTGGTGATGGTATCTCCTTCCTCTTCCCTCCAACTACTGCTAAAACCATGAGATCAAGTCAACTCTGAGAGGGAGCGCCATGATGTATTTTACTGCCAGCAAATCTCCATTTCCAGGTGCTAAAGGGTTAACCCCTTAAACATTGATGATTCAGATGGGGCAAAACTAAACAACTTTGTTGACTGTTGAGCTGGGGAGAACAAGCCATAGTGTTTTTGTTTTTAAGTTAAATGTATAGAACTATATTATGTTTCACTGTCTTTTAAAATCCTAAACTTTAGATTCTCTCTCTCTCTCTCTCTCTCTTTCCCTCTCCCCCCTTCCCCTCACCATCTCTGTCTCTCTGTCTCTGTCTCTGTCTGTTTGTCTCTCTCTCCTTCTCTCTCTCTCTCTCTCTCTCTCTTTCCTTCTCCCCCCTTCCCCTCACCATCTCTGTCTCTCTGTCTCTGTCTTTGTCTGTTTGTCTCTCTCTCCTTCTCTCTCTCTCTCTCTCACACACACACACACACACACACTTCTCAGTTGGATGAAGAGATGCAAGACGTTAAGAATCATGTCTATATTAATAATTATAATGGCTAAGGTTTGCAGAGCTATTTACAGATGCCATGTCATGTTATCCTCACAACTCTGCAGGTGGAGTTTGACAGATTAGGACATCAAGGCCGACAGGTGAATGAGTCACTCAGAGTCACCCAGCTGGTTAGCGTCTGAGGCGAGATATGGATTCAGCTCTTCCTGACTCCACATCTAGGGCTTTTCTCCAGATGCACCCTGGAACCTTAGAACAGAAAGCCTACCTGACACTATTGCTGTGCCTTTTGATTACTCCATAAGAAATAGTCCATGAGCTGAAGTTTTACTTTTTGATTCATAAATTTATTGTTCATTATTATCTTCAGTACTTTTCTAAAATTATTTAACCTGAATGAGTTAATGATTGTTATTTGAACACTTCATTCAGTTTTTATACTTTATTACTAATTACTAGGATTTCATATTTGAAATGGACTTTATTCATCCCTGTCCAAAAGTGAAAGAGAACCGATGCCTTCCTGCTTTGTAGCTGGCATAGAAGTTTTTAGGCATCCTGAGACTCCTTCCTTTTTGCTAGGACTCCTGGGATGAAATCACCATTGCCATTGCCATCATCACTGACTACACTGCTAATATTTTTAATGTCATTTTCCAGTCTAGTGGGGAAGTGTGGGGAGGGGTGGGTGAGGATAGACAGTTCACTGAATCGGGAACCAGAGGCCCTGGGTTCAATAGTCACTCTGTCACTTCTGTGACCTAGACCAAGTTACTATTCTCCTCTGTATAATGAGGGGGCCAGATTCAGTAATCAATAGGGTCCTTAATAATAATAAGATCTTTGATCTGATAAGTTTTTCATTGATCTCCAAAGTTTTGTTTTCACTCACTGTTCCTTAGGCTTGTCAAGGGGTTTGCCCTGTTATGAAATGTGACAAAATTTTGGAAGTCCTTTTTTTTGTACTTGTTTTACACATGTTAAATTTTACTCATTTCTAGTTTATTCTCACTAGAATTTTCAGTGCCTTATTATTTTGTGTCTATTGTCTTTCATTGCTACATCTATCCTTAGAGGCAGCTAGGTGGTACAATGTATAGGGTGCTGGGTTTGAAGTCTAGGAAAGACCTGAGTACAAATTCTGCCTTAGAGATTTATTAAATTTGTCTGTCACTCATTCAATTAGCATTTATTAGTCACCTACTGCATACAAAGCACATAACAGTAAGTGCTAGAGATGTAAAGAAAGATAAAAGACAGCCCCTGCCTTCAAGGCGCTCATAGTCTAAAAGGAAGACAAGATGCGAACAACTATGTACAAAGATGTATCTGTCTTCCTATCTATTCATCTATCTATTATCCACCTGTCTATCAGTTCATTCACCTATTATTTATCTATCTATCTTCCTATTTTTAGATATATATAGGATAAATTTGAGATAATCTTCCATGGAAGGGATTAAGAGTAAGGAAGGCTGGGAAATGACTTTTTGTAGGAGTTGGCATGGCATTTTGACTGGGGCTTGAAGGAAGCCAGGAGGTAGAGATGAGGCGGGAGAGAATTCTATGTATGGAGGACAGTTGATGAATGTCCATAGTCAGGAGATGGAGTGTCTTTTAGGAGGTCATGGTCATGGGATGCCAAAGTACATGGGGTGAGTAGGGTGTAAGAAGAACGAGCACATGAGGGGTGAGACAAGTTACGAAGTGCTCTGAATGCCAAACAGAGGATTTTCTGTTGGATCCTGGAGGTGATAAGAAGTCATTGGAGTTCATAGAATAGGGGGCTGACATGATCAGACTTGCATTTTGGGAGGATCAATTTGATAGCTGTGGGGAGGATAAGCTGGAGAGGGGAGAAACCTGAAGCAGGAAGACCAACTAGCAGGCTACTGTAACAGTAGAGACATTAGATAATGAGGATTCACACCAAGGCGTTAGGGTTGTCAGAGGATGGAGGAGGAGATTACACACACACACACACACACATAAATGTATATGTATGTATATACATGTGTATATATGTATGTATACATATATATGTATGTGAATAATTACTATGATTTCATATGGAAGATGGACTTTATTCATCCCTGCCCAAAATTCAAAGAGAAAAGGTGCCTTCATTCTCTCTAGCTGCATATAAGTTTCCAGGTATCCTAAGACTCCTTCCTTTTTCCCAGGACTCCTGGAATGAAACCACCCTTTTGTCATATTACTGACTAGGCAGTGAATTCTTTTTTTTTTAAAGTTAGTTTCCTTAAAGAGATAGTTTAGAGGAGGGGGAGAGCTGCGGTGGAGGGTTGGTAGCTCAATGAATCTGGAGTCTGTAACTGAACACACACACATGTATATACATGTGCATCTCTATATATGATATATATATATGTAAAATCACCGACTTGGCAAGAGATTGGATATGAGGGGATGAGAAAGAGTAAGGAGTTGGAGATGACCCCTAGGTTGTGAGCCTGAGTGACTGGGAGGATGGTTGGACCCTCTCCAGAAACAGGCAAGTTCTGAAGAGGGGAGCTTTTAGGAGGAAAGCTAGGGAGTTCAGTTTTGGATGTGTTGGAATTGTTATGCCTATAGTAATCCAATTTAAGATGTCTGATATAGAGTTGGAGATATGAGATTGGAGATTAGCAGACAGATTAAGACTGGAAAAATGAATTCAAGAATCAGTGATATAGAGATGATCCTTGAATCTATGGGAACCAATGAGATCGATGAGTGAAATAGAAGAAGAAAAGGGACCAGGAGAGAGTCTTGTGCAGCATTCATGATTAGCTGGTGTGTCCTGGAGGAAGATTCAGAAAAGGAGATTGATGAGGATTACTCAGATAGACAGAAGGAGAACCAGGAGACTGTGGTGTCATAAAAACACAGAAAGAAGAGATAATCAAGGAAAAGAGAGTTATTGACAGTGTCAGAGGGTTCACAGGGGTCAAGAAGTATAGGGACTGGGAAAAGGGCTGTTCAGTTTGGTAATTAAGAGATCATTGGGAACTCTGGACAGAGCAACTGAAGTTGAATGGCGAGGTCAGAAGCTACCCTGTTAAAAAGAAAGTTAAGTTAAAAAGAAAGTAAGAGAAAAGGAAGTAGGGACATTAATTACACAGCATCTTCTCGAAGGTGGCCACCAAAGGGTAGAGAGATATGAGATGACAGCTGGTGAAGGCTGTTTTCGAGGATGTGAACCTGAACAAGTAATTTCTTTTCTTAGCTCCAGTAGCCTCATGTGTAAAAATGAGACTTAATTACCTCCATGTTCCCTTCTAGCTGTAGATCTGCACTCACAAGGATATCCCTACATACATACTTCGTTTGACCAAGAACGTCCTCGAGGTGCTTTTAAAATAAGCAGCTAGATAGCATAATGTGCTGAGCTCAGAGCCAGGAAATCCTGAGTTCAAAACTTGTCTCAGATATGTACTAGCTGTATGAACCTAGATGAGTCATGTGGCCTAAGTCTTAGTTTTCTCATGCTTAAAATGAGGGGAGCTGGACTCAGCAACCTCTAAGTTGCCTTTAGTGCTCTAAATCTATGGATCTGGATGTACATAAAATAGTATTGATGTGGACAACTTTTATTCAGTCACTTTTGAAAACTCAGAGTAGCATATTGTCAAATATCTGTTTTAAAAAATCTTCCAAGTTTCCTGACAGAATACCGTGTGTCCAAGCCCAGAGGTTGTTCTCCTAATAGGTGCTATGTTGAAAATCCTTTCTTAACTGCCTTTTTTATGGTCTATGGTTTTCACTTCTCAACACTCCTTGTCCTTTTGTTCATTCCCCTGGGTCCATTTAGGAACAGCCAAGGACAATCACTTGTCCCAGAGAATACTTCCTTAGGAGACTGCCAGCAAGGTTTACCTCAGAGCTTGAGTCCAATTTCCTGTGTGGCTTTTAAATTGATGCTCTCTGGTCAGAAGCATTAGTGTTAAACGCAGCTCTACACCGGCACACAAAGAAGTGATGGGCATGCAAAGAGGAGTGGAGGTGGACCAGGTCAGACACAGTAATTTTTGGATATTTCCCCCTTCCAAAAATCTGGCGTGAGATCCAGAATTGACCCCTAGTATTTTACTTAGCCACTGACCCGGAGAATCAGATCTTCATCTCAGTAACATGCCCAACAAAAGCTCATCATTATAATCCCCCAGTCCCCGAGAGTCCGGACCTAGTTGTCAAGTCTTTGGCAGATGTCATTATACATGGAAACCTAAAGCAAAGATGTCGCTGCTCGAATGCATGAGAAATCTTTTGTGTTCAATGTTCCCTTCATAAGGAACCCTTGAAAGCGGGAAAGATTTGCTTTGAAAAAGAATAGTATTAATAAGAAAATGTCATTTAAATATTTTTAGTAGATTTCTTTGAAGAGTTATATATGAACTCATTTGATGAAATAGTAGGTTCTAATATTTTTCCTCTTAATTTTACTGAAAATTCTAATTTTATAATAAATTATCTGTTTAACTTTTCCTATCTTTTTTTAAAGGTAAACAATTTTTTTAAATTCTGGTGCTCCAGTGGATCTATGACCACATCAGTATGGGTACTCTTGCACTGATACAGATAGTAGCCCATCTCTCCCTGCCCAATCTTTGGGGCTTGTTCTCTGAAAAATAGAGAGACAAGAGACAAAGAGAGACAGAGATAAAGATAGAGAAAGAGTGAGAGAGACAAACAGACAGAGACACAAAGACAGAAAGACAGAGAATGAGGGAGCCCTATCTTGATTGAATTTATATTTCATTTGCCTTCTTATTCAGTATATCACAGTCATCTCTCTCTCTCATCTTCCCATCCAATACTTGCCTTTAAACAAGTTTATAATCAATATTGTTTAATATTAGTTGTGTTTACTGAGTGAATTCATGTAAAACTACTTGAGTGTTTTACATTTTAAATCGCAAAGGCTGAGGAGACATGGTTGATTTGTTTTTTTTATAGCACGAATCACAGTGACATGCAGACAAATGCTTAATGAGTGCTGTTTGAAGTTGATAACAAGGATAACCTCCAAGTAAAAGTTAGAGGAATTAGTATTATTTTCTCTGAAATGAGAAGGTTTAATGGTGATTTAATAGTGGACATTAACTTTAAGAAGGGCTTTTTTATGGAGACTGATAGCCAGTTAAAATCCTGTGATTTTATTCTCTGTCTCCACTGGAATGAAATTCAGCATGAAAGATGCAGGTTGTTTATAAGAGCAAATTATCTGGAAATGAGTGAAAGCTTAGAATAAGTTTTTGATCAATTCAGTTTTGTTGACTTAAACTGGGATGATTTGAAGTCAATTTATGTATGGTTAGTCCACTTGTGTGTTTTGAATAGGTTGAATTTTATTTTCATGGTTACTATCAATGTGGTTGATTTAGTCTCATCCGTGTTTATTTATATATGGTTCTTTTGGCAGACAAGAGAAGGCATTAGATTCAATTGAATTAAAGAGACAATAAGTACCTACTGTGTGCTGAGCTCTGGGAAGACAATAATTAAAAAAAAAGTTTCTGCTCTCAAGTGACTCACAGTCCAGAGGGGTAGAGACACAGATAATACAAGTAGATAATCCATTTAGACGATTCATAACTGTGATTCAGTATAACTCTTCCAGGAATAATAATTCTTTTTGGCTACTAAGATACCATTAAATAAATGATTATTAGGAGCAGTGATGTGCTCAGTGGCATCCTATTGTTGTGAAAGAAGTGATATATATGTGTATATATATGAATATATAAACATATGCATGTATAAATACATATATAGTGTATACATGTATATATACATATATAAGCATCCCATTAATAGTGAATTCATTATTAGAATGTGATCTATTAGTCTGTGATTTTTATGGAGAAACCAAATATATCAGTTCTAGAATCTTAAAACTGCACCAAAACCATGGTGACAGCCTGCTTTTATTAGGATTAAAAATATTTCCATATTAATAGATTTAAAAACCCATAAGTCATAAATAGAAAATATTATAGGTATAGACAGGACTTTTAGTCATACCCAGTACATCAAACATGTTATTCCTTTAGATTTTTGGAAGTTTTTGTTCTATAATGAATGCTCCATCTTAAAATTTCAGCTGTATTTATGGGATTCCTCTCTCTCATTGTGTTGTCCTAAATCTTATAAAATGACCTTATTTTCAGATTTGATTAATGCATGATAGTGTCTACAAGGGAGATCTCTTAATTCTAGGGAGCAAAAAAGTTAGTTCTTTTACAATTATGGAGACAGTTCAGTCACTTTGATGGTAAGCTTAGGTAGCCAACTTTTCTTTCCTTAATTGCATATTTTAAGATAATATATAGGCTAGCAAGTGTTTCCAGAAACTTCATTGTGTGAGAAGACGAATCTGCAGTTAAGAGTCATCCTTGATGGGACCAGAGTTTTATATTAGTCAGGTAGGTAGTAAGTATTCATGGGGGAGAAAATACTCTGTAGTCCCTAAAGCTGAAGAGCGAAAAGAAAACAAAATGAAAACAAAACAAAACAAAACTCCATGTAAAGGGCTCATGACTTTTCATAATTCCCAAATCTACATTTTAATAGATATTTATATAAGCTTCTTTTAAGACAAGTAAAATCATTAGGCATTTATTAAGCACCTACTACTTACCAGACTCTGCGCTTAATTTTGAGAATATATTTTATCCCTATAACTTTATTATTTCACATTTGCTTCCCAGCCACTCTCTAGAAATATCTTCTAAACCTTCCAGTAACTAATACCCACTCCTAATTGGGAAATACAATTGTCCAGGATTTGAATGTGGAATAGATGCTAAATGATATGAGATTATAAACATCAGCAAATACTTGCAAACAACTCCACTTATCAATTTTTTCCCCAGTGAGCTGTTGTTTAGAACATATTTTCTTATGAAACAGGTTTAACTTCAGAGATTTTTTTTTTACTTGGAAGAGAACTTTCCTGGGTCTGCTTAAAAGCATGGGTGATTTTTTGCGGGCAATTATTCATAGACACAAAACGGTGTGCATAAATGAACAATCCTACAATTAGCTCATTCAGGGCTTGTGCTCAGAAAAACAGCCAAAGCAGCTTTAGTCTAAACAGCTGGGCCTCAACTGGTGGAAAGCGTTCTCTATTTAGAAAAGTGTATTCAGTGAGCAATAGAACATAAAGGCCACCTTTGGTAGGTATGTAGCCTCTTTCCCAAGGAATGAGGTCAGTGGGCAAGAATTACAAATTTCACTCCAGATCTTGGAGTGAAAGAGGAAAAGAGAAAGACAACCCAGAGGTTTCTGTTACCATTTGTGCTTCTCTTTTCCTCTTTTTTCATATTCTATCCCCATCTACAAATGCCTTAAAACTCATCTTTACTGTGCTAATCTTAGGTTAGAATGCTGCAAACTGCCCCTGAATTAATTATTTCAGTTCTCATTTCTGCTTAAGCAAGAGAAGTCAGTTTTTAAAGGGAAAATCATATAAATGAAATAATGTCCCACACTCCACACCCCATGTTGATTATTTTTTTTTAAAATTTAATTGTAGCTTCAGGCATCATTTTTCCTCTAAACACATCTCATCGGTATTTTTTCCCTCCCCACGAGGGCATTTTATTGATATTTCCCTATCTACGGCAAAGGGATATGATGCATTGTTAGTTTCCTGATTATGCATTTATAGTATTATTTTCTGGCCCTCTTATATTCAGCAAGTAATCAGTTGGAAAGCCAACCACTCTAGTGCCAAGTGAACAGATCATGAGCTGGTTAATTCAGATGAAAATATAGCATATCACGTAATCTTCATATTTAAAATGTTGATGGAAATTGTTTGCTCACCTGTTGTGACCTTTATCCTTTTGAAATGTATAGTGTCTAAGTGATTAATTTGAAGACACATTTCTTCCGCTTGTTTTCCTACTGTCTATGAACTTTCCCGTGCTCCTCAATGGATGTACTGATAAAACATGCAGAATATGTACATTGTGAGACAAATTGGATTCCGGCTCTGCACCACATCTCAGTTCCTTTGTACAAAAGATATTGAACCAGAGGGATACTGTTCCTTTATAGCACTGTTCCCATCTGCATCAGATTTATGTGCTAGTGGTAATGTTACATTATTTGGTTTTAACTAAATGTGTCCTACTTAAAAAAAATACCATTTATAATGTTTCAAATACATTACTGTGTCTCGGTACAATTGGAGCAAAAGATATTGCAATTTCCCTTGTTCATAGTGATCTAAAGGAAAAATAAAACAGCTGTTTTATGGTGAAATGCCTAGAGTGAGACGGGAATGTTGTTCTTGAAGTCAGTTTATTACTCCAGGAATGAGTCAGGCGAGATGTTTAAATTACAGAAATGTATTTTTAGCCATTAGAATGATTTTATCTTAAATTATTATGACAGTTACCTTAAGACTATCTTAACATTATTACCTTAAATTATTAAATCTGGTTACAAGAATAACTTTACTCATTTGCTTTTTTAATAACCAGATATTATATGCAGAGTTAATTAGGATGTTCTGAGTCTAGCCTTCCAAGGTAAGGTTTAAAGAGATTGGATTCACCTCCAAACTTTACCTTCTGGCTGATCAATCTGCTTTTCTCCTTTAACCACAATGCCAGGAAAAGTGGGTATTTAAGTAAAAGTGCTCAGCAATTTGCTTTAAAAATATTTACATGAAAAATACAGTAACTCTTTAAAGATTAACATAGGTCAACTGTAAAACTATTATTTCATTTCATCATCGTGAGTGATGTAATATTTACAGGGGTTTCAAGACATGTTTCTCAGGAATTGATAGTACTGGGAATTAAGTGGCATATATACCTTTTCCTTTCTAAAAGTGATAGACATATTAAATATAAATCTTATATATTATGGTGTATATAATATAAAATATGTAAAATATTATATATAATGTATAATATGCATTATGTACTATAGTAAATATACTACGCATTATATAAGCTTTTAGGTATAATGTATAATATAATATACATTATAGTATATATAACATATACTATATTACATATTGTAGTATTGTATTGAAATATATACAGCTTTATGGTATGAAAATAGTCCATTTATAGATATTTAAAGCCCTAGATAGATTGAATCTGGGAAATGATTACTGACTTAAGTATGTCTCCTCAGCAGCACATTATTATGTATTTCATTTTCTAAAAGATCTTCAATTTCTAGCATCTTCTGAGATTCAACTACTGTTTGTTCCTGGGATTTTAGAGTGGTTCTTCTAATCCTCTCCTATAATTCCTACCTGATTATGGTTTATAATCCTTTTATGAAGACAGTGTCCTAATGTTTCCTGAATTCATAATAAGTTTGCTTAAATTACAAATGACTCCGAAAATAATTAAGGATGAAATTTCAATTTACACCCATAATACTTTTTTTCTTTAAACATAACCCCAACTCACACACCGAGTGATTATGTATGTTATAATTTTGTTTTACTTAAGCTCCTAAGAACCCAGACAAAAATAACTGTCTCAAAGTGTAGTTTCTTCCATTCTCTAGTCTGGGGAGGAGGAATTTCTAGATCAGTTCCTCCCCCCTCCTATTGAAAATATACAGATCTCTAGGTTAGTCCCATTAACGTTCAGTAATAAGTTAGTCTGCAAATATCAATAAGATGATGTGGGCTTGATAGAAGTTAAATGCCCCTAAATCCTATGAATTGATCTCCAGGAGCTGTTTTCCGCATGATTGCCACCTTCACCCAGGCATACATCCGCAGAATCGGGGAGGTCAGGGTGATGGAGGAGGAGGAGGTTTGGCGGCACACAGGCACTCTGCTCTTGACAGTGTCTTGCCTCAGAAGGGAAGTGAAGCGCGCATGCCATGCTCAGTGGCATTTCCAAATGGAGCTCAGCTGGGGGCCGGTGCGTACTGCGTGAGTGGCACGTACAGAGGGGGAAAAAAGGGAAATACATAATTTTGTCAAAGTAGTAGATCACAATCTCCTGGGTCCCCCTCCCCCTTCAAAATCATCCCCACCACACACTAATAGCTTTAATAGATACTGGTTTTATGCATATTTCAGTCACAGCAGTATTTCTAATGCATATGTGAAAGGGTCCTTAATTTATGTCTACCAACTGTGTGGTGCCCTGCTTTTGGGTAATGTCATCATCCTAATGGTGTTTCTATTATACTCAAAGGTAGCAAATGAGGCTTATTGCAAGAAGGTAATTGATTTTCGCTGAGTGAAAATGTAAATAGCCATAAGAAATCCTATGAAAGATAAGCAGTTCAAAATTGCCAGAAAAAAAAATGATTCATCTACATGACTTACTGGTCCAAGTGTGTGAAAATGCTTCTTTAAAAAAAAAAAGCTGATCCCTTCAATAACTGTATTTCACATCATTTTACTTCCAATTGAAGTAAAAATGGGAGAATGTAGATGATTTTGCTTTTACCAGTTTGACTGTGTGTGTTATGAAAATTACCATCTTGTTCTAAAGTGGGGCTTCCTTTTGTCAGTGTTTCTCTGAAATAGGACCTTGTGAATAACATTCCTGTAACAAATATGCAAAGACCTTATTCTATTTTGGATTTTCTTGCTATGGTGAAAAATAAAGCATTTCTGTTGATAAAATGAGAGACCGTTATCCTGTTTGTTCCCTGTTGTAGAGATTGTTCAAACTCTGTCCTAAAAGAAAATGAAAGATCAATTTTTTTTTACTTTTTTTAGAGAGTACTCTGATTGGCATAATTGATAGAGTCAGGGAGTTAAGAATTTAAGTTCTGCCTTTGGTATGTTCTGTCCTTATGACCACAGGAAAGTTACAACTCTCAAGGACTCTAAGACATTTGTCTGGTTGTTCTGCATGTATGGGGGTAGTTCCCATACAAAGAACTTCATAACAATGTAATTCTAAGTCCATAACAGGCACAGCCAGAATGGTTTTTTTTTTGGGGGGGGGGATGTTTCTTGAGTTTGGATATGTTTTGACTGTTCAGTATTTTGCAAACAAGGATCAAATGAGATAATCTTTGTAAAGTGCTTAGTATAGTGCCTGACACAAGTGAGTATTCCCTTCCCAAGTGAATTGACATTGTCAACTTTTCACTTTGTTAACTTGAGAAACTCTGAGCTGATCAGGGTTATGGAAACTATACTCAAATATTCTTTTAATTTTATGGAGAGAAGCTTGGGAAAAGAAATGCTTCTCAAACAGTGATTTGTTTTTACATCTATGTTCTGTTACCACAACTTAACTATAAGGGTTAATAAACCTTTTAACTTTGGTTCTTTTTTTTCTACTTGTAGAACTAATTCTGTGACATCCCCTGAAGAAGAAAAAAGCAAAAAAGTTCCTCACTTAATGTTTTTATAAAGGATGTATCAAGTGTTCAATCGATGTCATTGAGTCCATGTGCTAGCACAGAACCATGGAATCGTGGATTCAGAGCAAGAATGAAAGGTTACTTAGTTAAATTTCATTTTATTGATGAAGAAACTGGGACCCAGAGGTGTAAAGTGATTCTTCTAAGGTCACCTTCTTCATAGAGATCCAAAGAAAGATTGTGGGTTGCCCTTTGGAGAGGGCAGCAGTTGGGTACAATAGAGAGAGCTAAACTTTCTAGGTCTTAAGAACCAAGACAAAAATAACTGACTCAACAAAACTCCATTTTCTAGTCTCATGTGGAAGGGCTTTCTAGATTAGCTCCTATCTTCACCCCATACCATTGGAAATATACAGCTCTTTAAGTCAGACCCATTAACATATAGCAACCAGTTAGTCTTCAGATAGCAATAAGATGAAAGACAGGCATTAAATGTCATCAATCCTATGATATAATCGACAGAATCTATCTTCTATGTGATTGCCTTGCTCACCTAGGCATACATCTGAACAATCATGGAGGTCAGAGTTCTACTCCTAACTGGACCACTAACTAAGTCATGCTTACATAACCTTGAATAAGTCATTCCCACTCTGTGGACCTCTGGTTTTTGTCCCTAAAATAAGTCAGATAGATTATTACCTCTCAATTCTCTTCCAGTTCAAATATTCTGTAACCTTTAGATATATTTGTTATATTTTGTGTGCAAATCAGTAATGAAACAGAAAAGAGAATCTGAACTATTTTGAATTGAAGGATGTGTAGAGATAGCCATTCTTTCCTGTAACAGTTAGGTGTTGTCTTCATGTATAGACATTCTCAACATCTGTTTTCTAGTTCTTAACCCTGGAAGGTAAGGGGTAAGCATGTTGATATATTACTTAGTACAGAGAACACAATAAACTCTTTAATATTAACTAGCCCCCTTACAAACCCTATAGTTGCTCTACTTTTAGATTCTAATGGATTCTCTAGTGATAGAAAAAGTTCCAGAACAGAATTCCATGTGGGAGGAAAACAAAGGAAACCTTACATCATAGTAAGCAATGTTATTTTAAGGGGTGGAGGGTGGGGAGATAAATAGAAAGAGAGAACAAAATGCACGATTCTAGAAAATAAAATAAATTTATGAGTAGTTCAAGTACTGTGAGAAATTTCAATATTTACCTGGAAGGTAATGTAGTATAAGGAGAAAATTATCTCTGAAATTAAAGACTGGAGCTAAAATCCTGCCTCTATGAACTTACTACCTATATTACCTTGGATAAGTCACTTTACTTCCATAGGCATTGGTTTCCTGATTTGTAGAAATGAAAAGGCTGGATTAGGTGGTTTCTCATGTCCCTTGCAGCTCTAAATCTGTGATCTGAACAGTTATCCCTATTTGAATATGTTCATTATGTGGATATTATTATGTTTGCTCAAAGTTTGCACACCTGAAGTTTGCAACTATACATTAAATGAATAATGAAAACTAAAGAGAAAATGCAAACTCTTGAAAATTATCGTAGAGAGAAAAGGAGTCATATCAATAATGTCTGAATGGGGCACCACTTACCACTTTTAGTGGATTTGGTTGGAGAATGTTCTAGAAACAGTGATGATCCCAAGAAGTGTGAGTCTCCAGGATCTTGTGATGTCAAGAAAACGGTTGTCATTTTGGATAGTGGTTTGCCATTCCAATTGCTTTCATCGTATTGATTGTCATGGTTGGTTTACTTTTGACATTCATCAATTTTTTTCAAGTTTAGGAAAATGTTTATAATAAAATTCTAACTGAAGTGTATGGATTAATAAACTCATGTTACAATTTTAGTTTGAGGGTTAAACTTACAGGAAGCAGAGAGCTTCCTCAGTGACTTCCCCTCTTGTTGTACGAGGACCATATTTGGATTTCTTTTGCAATGTCCCCAGACTCAGTTTCACCAATAAGTGAAACATAAAATATTTCACTTATTTGATAGTTCTGTAATTGCGTATTGATTTGATATTTCCTAGCTTGCTGTGAACTGAAATGAACATTTCCTTCTTTGAGAAATTCCACTCTAAGCCCTGGAAGTGAGCATGGCTGCAGATTTTTTTTAAAAAAAATTGAAATGAGAGCATGCTGGCAGTGTATAACGATGGTTCATTCAGTCTCGCATCCTGGAAACTTTAATGCAGGTGAATTGTGGGCACATAACATTTGAGTTTGAATGCTTTTAAGAAATCATGCCATTTTGTCGTTTGACACTAATTTTCAACCCAGCATGCTTTAGCAACGACTTAAATTAGTTCCAAGTGAATTACACTTAAGCTATTTTCTACCATCTGCAAGAATTTTTTGATACCAATGGAGTCTGGAGGGTTTTTTGAAATTTCCTTTAGCATGCATTAAGCTTTGGGGCTCCTCAGCACAGAGATTCAAATCTTCTGATTATCCATACAACTGAAATGCTACAAGCCAAAGCTATAATTCTAAAGACAATTCTATATCCATCTCTTCTGGTCAAGGAAAACAATACTTTATCTCTGATTCTTTCTCAAATTGTCAACAAGTGTCAAGTGAAATGGCTTGATGAAGAGTCTCAGAATGGAAATCATGACTACCAGCACATTTCAGCTATTCCCCTCAAGAGCATCTAATGCCTGTGTCTCATATTGGCTGACTTGAAAATGGAGTACAGTAGAGGTTAGAGGTTTAATTACCCAAGATACATATCCTTACTATTTCTTGGAAGGTTACAATTTTATGAGATTTGGGTTCAAAATACTTGACAACCACATTAAATGTAAGTAGTCATTAATGAATTGGTCAATGACATAGCAAGCCTGTAGCATCAGCCCGCTAAGACTTAACCACTGCTGAATGTAAAAAAAAGTTGGTAACATTTTCCTCTAAAACATGAAGATTCAAATTCTGAATTTTTAGATCATGTCCTTAATCAGAAAAAAAAAATCACATTTTTGGAAGCTGATTTCATTATTGATCTTTGTGTTTCATTTTCCATACTTCATAATGAATACAAATTATATTAGGTAGAATTCCCTAAAAGTCATCAAGGCGGGATGATGAATTTAGAAGAGGCCTGATCAAATAACAAATCCCAAGTTTTCATATTCTGACTTTTAGTTTATTCTTTAAAAGAACTCTGAGTCCCATCAATGTGCAATAATATAAGATGTTAAATACAAAAATATTTCAATTCTATACATAACTTATACGGGAATGTTAGAGATTACTAACAAGGTTTTAATGCATTTTTTAAAATCACATAGGCTATGATTCCTATAGAGCCTGCATGTGGTAACAAGATATGTTAAACCGAACTTTCTAAGAGCTACTGATTTATCATTGCTGTTAAAACTTAGACATTGAGATAAGAGAATATTATGTCTTTAACACTTGAAGCTGTCGATAGTTACCACTTACAGACATTAAAACTGTACCGATAAAGTAGTTAAAGTAAGTAAATAAGTAATAAAAAAAAAGCACATCAAAGTAGTTATGATGAGACAGCCAGATGGCAGAGAATTGCGGTTCTCGCTGTAATTTTATCAAAATTACTATTGTCATGGCATGTTAGTTTTCATAAGAATTTGTACAGTCACTGATCTCATACAGACAAATTAATTTCAGGTTCTCTCATGTGTAGTCACATAACAGCTATACTTGAGCACGCACAAAGGAAAATTAAATAATCATAGTCACATAAACTTGAAAAGCAGCACAGTTTCTTAAGTTTACTATTCCCTACCATCTTGGAATTGGTGATCATTTCTGTTATGTTAAACTCAAATTGATCTGCCATGGCACCACCATTATGTAGTTTCTTATGTATTTATTCTTCATTATGTAAAGATACCATATAGTGTCAATTATTAAGATAGAATTATGATTAAAGCAGCCATATTATAACTCCTACATTTATGCTTTTTCTTTAAGATAATTTCTTCACCTCTTTTTTCAGTGATGAGAAAAATAACAACCCTTTGCATGCTACAGTATTAGTGCCAGTAGACCTCTTCTCCTAAATGTTATTGCATTAAGAATGCTTTGTGTTTTCTGTCTTTATATCCTCCTCTGAAAGTTGAGTGGGTTGTATCAAATCAATGTTTCTTTCAGGTTTAATATTCAGTGTTCAATGTTCTGAGGCTAGAGTTCTTAACTTGAGTTCCATGAAATGTTTAAAAACTTCATGGCTCTTTCAATATCATTAGTTTCCTTTATAATCCTGTGTACTTTATTTTAGACCTTTAAAACCAATGTTCTGCAAGAGGGAAAAGAGGAGGGAAACAAATATTTATCAAAAACCTACTATAAGGTTTAGACATTGAGATTTGTATACTGTACTAAGTACTTTACAGTATTATTTCATTTGGTCTCCACAACAACCCTAGGAGATAGGTGATATCATTATCCCCATTCCTGTTGAAGAAACTGAGAAGACGGAGGGCTAAATTGTTGATGCCCAGGGTCACACAGCTAGTAACTATCTTGATCTCAGTCTTCCTGACTCCAGGCTTAGCAGTCTCTCTGTTGCCCCATAAGGGTCTGTAGGCTTCTCCAGTCTGCCAAAGGGGTCTATGATGCAAACAAGATGGGAGATTTTTTTTAGATCTAATGGTCTCTGTTTTATGTGACTTGAAGTCCTTCTCTATCTGACATTCTACGTTCTACCTTATTATGTATGGTTCCCCTTAATACCCATCCTTCAGTACAACCAAACTGGACTTTTGGCTGTTCCTCATATATGGAATTCCATCTCCTAAGTTCAAATACAGCCTAAGATACTGAGTGAGTCACTTACCCTTCATTTGCCTTCTTTTCCTCAGCTGTTAATACTAGCACCTCCTTTGCTGAGTTGTTAGGAGGATAGAAGGAGATAAAATTTGTAAAAGTGCTTAGCACAGTGCCCAGCACATAATAGGCACTAAAATGCTTCATTCTTTTCCTTCCTTTTCTTATTCTCTCTCCTCTTCCTTGTGCTTTTTCCTTTCCTTTCACTTTACCTTTTCCATACTTTTTTCTCTTTCTTTCCCTTCTCTCTCTAATGTTTTTATTCAAGTCTAGAATGTACTTCTTCCTTGCTTTCAGATCTCAGAATCCCTAGTGGTCTTCAAAGTTCAGCCCAAATGTCACCTCCTCCAGGGGTAATCCTGTCCCCAAATCACCTTGTAACTATTTCTGTATATATTTTGCCTGTATCTTTGATGGACATGTTGCTCCTTCTGGGAAGGGATTAATTGATTTTTGTCTTTATATCCACAGTAATTGGCACATAGTAGGTTTTTAGGTATTCATAGATTGATTTCCTTTGTATAACATTGTCCTGGTTCTGTTTTTGGCCAGAAACCCTAAGGATCTTCCCCTCACAGTTTGATTTTTTTGGGCTAGGTTAAAGGCGCCATTCTTTGTCTCTTTTTTTTTTTTGCCTAGCCTTAATCCCTGAATGGGCATTGCCTTGGTCAAACTGAGACATCCTAAAGACCTTACCTTTAAAAGGTTGAAGTCTTTCATCACATCTTGGGCTATCTCCAGTTGTCCTGATGTGTATCGGGCTACTGGACTCAGATGGCTCCAGAGGAGAAAGTGAGGCTGGTGTCTTTGCATAGCCCTGCCTCACTTGAGTCCAATTCACTTGCATATCATGGCATCTCCTCCCTGAGGTCATGGTCCTCTTTGAGAATGAAGAGCAGACAATTGTCCTAATAAACTTTCATTATGAAGTCGTTAAATTATTACCCAGCCTTTCTAAAATATCACAAAACTCTGCTGGAACATAATTTATCCAATTACCCATTTACAACATTCTTTCTACAGAATTAATTGCCCCCTGTAACATAATTTCATTTAACATCATATTTTTGCAGAACCAGTTAATGGCATTATTTGATATATGCCTACGTTTAACAAACCCATTTTGGAAAAAATACCTCTGTAAAATGTAATTAGTATTATTTCAGCCTGCTTTGAGCTTCTTGCTGATGTCAGCAGCATCTACTTTCAATTATTTAGACCAGTCATTACACAGAAACATATCATACTAAGCAACTTTTAACCTTGTCTGCTCTACTACTTTTATGGGACTCAGTAAAGTTATTCATCCTCTGTGGGCCTCTCTTTCCTCCCTTGAAAAGTGTGTTGTACTAGTTTTAAATATTCAGATGAAATATTCTGGGATTCTGTGGCTTTGTCACTGAACAAATGTCATTATCATCTGGCACTCATGTCTAAAATAATCATCCAAACAAGGAAGGAAATATATATATCAATAATCCAGGATTCCATAGAGTAGACAGTGCAAATATCATTCACGTAATTTCACTTATGCTTATTCTATGACCATGGGGAAGTAGCTTAATCTTCCTGGGCTAAGTTTCTTCATCTGCAAAATGAATAGATGACCCAAATTTCCCTTCCAGAACTACATCCTTTAGTTCTTCAAAAGACTAAATATTATGTTCACGTTTGTGCTTTGTTCTGAAGAAGGAATTGACCCACTAAATGTGAAAGAATCAAGTGCCCTTGAGCTGTTTCTCTGCTCTTTGAGTATACAGTTCCAAGTTTATAATAATTAAAAAAAACTGCTACAAAGGTGAGCATTCGCAGAGCAAGGAAAGTATTATAGATGAGCTGGAGGTTCAGGATGGCAGCAGTGACAGTAACCAACTTCCCTCCTGCAATCAAGAAGCAGGGCTTTCATTGCTGATCTTTCAGATGACCCAGTCATGTGGCTTTTAGAGAATATGATCATCCATTGGTGAATAGAGAGAGCCATAGACACCCGGAACCTCATCATGGTAAAGCTAAAGGGGTCAAGTGTCCCTGCTACACATGACCCCTCCCTCCACTCCCAGATCTGGTGTGATAGAATATGTGATAGAGCTTCCCAGGCAAAGAACCTTCAGCTAGGATGAATCCATATAAGCAGTGATGGTGATGTCTTGACAGTGCATTCTGAGTCATTCTCTTTCCTATATGGTGATAGAACACTGGGAGATCATAGGATATTTATATGAAAAAAAATTCTTGGGGGTCAAGAGGGAGTGTTTAGGTTTTCAATTCTTAAAAAACAAGTTCTTACATTTTGTCAATTCTACAGGTTCTCTTTCAGTTAATTGTGTAGGGGGTTTGCATTTACTTCGATACCTTAAACTCCAGTGATGACGCCAATTGTGGTCATGGGACTGGAATATTTTTAAAGGTTGAACTGGAGAAGTATGAGAATCACTTTAATAACCCTAAGCCCTAAAACCCTAACAGAATAATTCACCAGAGGCTCCCTTTCGAGTCAATGCAAAGTGAGGTAAATGTGATCGATAGTAAAGGCTTGAAGTTAGGAAAGCCTGAGTTCAAATTCTGCTCAGATACTTCCTAGCTAGGTGACCCTGAGTTAGTCACTTAACCTTTATCAACCTCAGTTTCCTCATCTGTAAAAGGGGGGCTCATGATAGCTTCTACCTTCACAGGCTTGTCCTGAGGGTCAAGTAATATGTATGTGTATATATGTGTATATATATATATATATATATATATATATACACACACACACATATATATATATATATATATATATATATATATATATATTGTGCTTTGCAAACCTTCAAGTGTTGTGTAAATGTTAATATTACTTGACTGAATTTCTTGTTCACACACTTAGATATAGAGGATATGTAGACTCCCTGGAAGAGCCTCATCTCTTTAAGAAGTTTCAATTGACTCTTATAAATCTGAGAAAAGATGGGAAATAAAAGGCCCTTGGTTTTGGTCTTTGACATCCTAAATAGAGAGCAAAAGAGTACATAAATACTTTTCCAAGTTATAAGGTTATACAAAACATAACAAATCATTGATTAAGTAGTAATGTCACTGAAGCTGAGGCAGTACAAAGGATGGTGTATTTAGTCTAGACCAGGGGTGAGGAATCTGCAGCCTTGAGGCCACATGTAGCCTTCTAGATCCTTAAGCGTGATCCTTTTTGACTGAGGCTGTACTTAAGGATCTAGAAGGTCACATAGGGCCTCAAGGCTGCAGGTTCTCCACCCCTGGTCTAGAAGAACTTGCCTCAAATCCTGACTGCCACTTCTTAACTTTAGGAATTTGAGTCAGACACAACCTCTCTGGACTTCAGTTTCCCTATGTACAACATGATTGGGTGGGACTCTAAGGTCTCTTTTAACTCTCTATGATGTTATATTTCCATGACCTAAATGGGTTGGTGTGCTTTTAAGGGGTGAACAGTTTGCTCCTCAGTACACCAGGGTCTAAGCTGGTTCCCTTCCTTCATTCCCATCCCACTCTCAGATGTCTGAATGTGACGTTTGTCGACATTTAATCCATGATTGTAAAGATAGTCCCTCCATGTCCTCACTTTTTTATTGAGTCTTGTGATTCTTCTCTTTCCCCCCCCTTTTCTTTTTCGCTTCCTTCTGTACTCTCCTGGTACTTATAAATGGTTCTCTTTCTCATTGTTTCTTGCTCTGCCACGAGCTCTTGATTGCTGGGTGATGGAATTGAGACAGCAACCAATTACCACATCGTACTTCTGTTCATATCCTACTGTGATCTATTGGTTTAAATGCCTTAAAATCCTTAAGTCTGTGTTTTCATCAGAAACCAAATCATTTACAAGTTGTTGTGTTTTTTTGGAACAAAAAAAGGCAATTCTAATGTCAACTTTTTTGTCCGTAATTGTTGTGGGCTAAGGATAGAGCTTCTATCCCTGGACAGCTGGACATGAATACTTAGGATTAAATTGCATCCCTGACATGTAATTACCTCTATTCTTGTACAGAAGTCTATTGTTTATTGATCTTGAGCCATCCTTAAACTGCAGCCTTTTCTTCATGGTGCTGATTAGCTCCTGTTACTCTGGTCTGGGCTAATTGATATAAAAATGTACTTGCTGAGTGAAGAAACCTCCCCTAAGCTTCTTGAAAGTTATGGTAGCAGAGAAAGGTTATTGGACCCTAAAAACTGAAACTTTTAAAAGACAGTCTGTATCTTCAAGGACTTTGTTCTGTCAAAGCCCTGGGCTGCCATTTTGTGATGGGACTCCTTGCCCTCATCCCAAGAGGAAAATTGGTCTACAGTTAACCTGAGAGTTTGGGGAGGGGACAGCAATCCCATCTTATCCCTAGTGGACTCATCCTAATACCAGACTTCTCATCCTTTTGTGTTTCAAGGATATCTTTGGCAGTCTGGTGAGGCTCATTACTACTGTGGTTGGTTGTCTACATTCATAATTGAAGAAATTGCCAAATTTCAGTTACTGGCTGATAAAAATAAATGTATAAGCTTTCTTTCATCCAAGTTCATTGAACCTCTGAAACTTTAAATACTGCTGGACTAGGTGCATGCCTTGAAAAAAAAAACAGATTTTAAAATGTCACCAGGAAAGTGTTTGATTGAAAAACAGATGGTCTGATCTCATGTTAAGAATGAGTGATAGATAACAGTGGACAGCATGCATATGTACTCCACTAGTGTTCTCACAATATCAGGAGAAAGCAAAACCTCCCACTTAGAACACTGGGTATAACCCTTTGGCTATGGACAAGACTGGCACTTGATGGAAATGATATTTGCCTCATTGGAGAGAACATTCACATTAGTAAGATCACTGGTTCTTTTGAGTATTTAAGTAACATACACAAGAAATTTTCCCCCAGTAGAATATAAGCTTCTTGAGGTTAGGTTCTATTTTGTTTTTGTCTTTGTATCCATCCCCAGTGCATAGAATTGTGCCTGGCACATAGTAGGCATTTAATAGATGCTTATTGAATAAATGGTCTCCCTCAATTGTCATCTTCTCCATTTCATCTTTCTAGGCTATGTTTCTGTTTACCTAAAATATTGATTCACATTTTTACCCATTTTCTTCTATTTCTTATTTCCTCCACTTTCTTATTTCTCAAAGAAAGAAGTCATTCATTTCCAAAGTCCTTTCTTCCCATCTTCTTCCTTCTTTACGATCACACCATTTGTTTATTTTCTCACATTTTTCTCTTTTTTGCCCATTTTTGAGGAAATCCACCTGGTCTCACGACAGTAATTGTTCCCTCCATGCTGCTTACTCCTAAACCTTAGCTCAAGTCTTTATCTCTATTTGAAACCACAGTGTTATATGTCTAATTTCCAGAAAGTATATCTCCTCCAGCTGTCCCACCATCATCTCAAGGTCTATCTGTCTTAAATGGAATTACCTTGCTTCTTATAAACTTGTGACTTTCCTGTTTTTATTAAAGGTGACCCCCATTCTCCTAGCCATCCAGGTTCAAGTCTTAGATTCCTCTTTGGCTTCTTTCCCATCACTCCCCCTTATTTTTTTCCTCAATTAACAAATTGCTCCATTTGTTGATTCTTCCTTCAAAATCTGTTTTGCATCTTCCCCATGCATCTCATTCTAGAATTAAATCAATACTGCCATTGCTATTGGAAATGGCATACCATTCAATTCCTCTTTATGTCCACTCACCATTCTACCAACCGAAGCACCTATTCACGGCTGCCATTTCTCGATCTAAATGTAGCAGCGGCACCTAGGAACTCTTTGGATTTGGTATGTATGTGTATGCCCAGTGTTTTAGCACAGTGTGCGGCACATCATAAATACTTAAATGCTTTTCATTCATTTCACTCATTCCCATTACCACGAGTCTAGTTTACTTTCCATACCTAGACCAATATAATCACCTTCTAGGCATTCTCCCTACATTTTGGCTCTTACTATGCCCTTCCATTCTGCACCCTGTATTTATGTTAATCTTTCTGATGAATCACTTTGATAATATCTCCTGCTTCAGTAGCCTTCAGGGGCTCTCCATTGCCAGCCCAGATTCCTAACTCCTTAGCCTTTCAGGCTCTTCCCTAGTTAATGCCAACCTACCTTTCTAGCCTTTCCTCACTTCCACCATGACCTTATAAAATCTCTGAATCTCTAACCAAAATGAGCTACTGGCTATATTACAAGTAGGAGTTGTACTTTCCCACTTTTACTTCCTTTCTAAAATTTCCAGTTGAAATTTCCATCTGGAATATTCTCCACTTCCCTCATTTCTGCCAATTGAAAGTTATATAATGTTTGCATACCACCTCCCCTGTGATATGATTCCCTGATTAACCTGATCTGGAAAAGAGCTCTATCTTCTCTAAAGTCCCATAGTACTTATTATCTGTCCCTTTTGTATGGAAGTCTCTTTTCTTTCCTGTTATTTTGTGTAAATTGCTTATTTCTAGATCTAGATTACAAGGTTATTGAGGGCAGAGATCAAGGCTTATAGATTCTTATATCTCATTCCACTCTTTGTAGACTGCCTGTTGTAGAAAAATACTTACAGAATCAGAGAATTTGAAAATTGAAAGGCATCTCCATGACCATTTCATTCAAACTTTACATGAAAGAACACTTAACTATGACGTAGAAGTCATGGTCATATAGATTGTTCTTGAAGACGTCTTGTGAAGGAAATTTCATCACCTCTTGAGAAAGCAGAGTAAATGCTTATAAAATGAATGATTAGACTTAAATTTAGGGAGGGGGTAGGAAATGCATGTAGAAATGTGTGTTTTCACTCATAGCATTTGCAACCTCAGTGAACTCTTCCTGTCCTACGTTACATCTGACCCAGACTGGGAATGGGTGCATATTCAGTCCTGTAGATTCACTTACTATGTGGCTACTCAGCCTTTGACTCCTTTTTCATTAGGGCATTTCTTTCATTATTATGTCCCCCTGGAGGAGTTAAGGGATAAGTATATTAATCTAAAAATTACATTTATCTACAATCATTCCAACAAATGATCACCCAGTATCACAGCATGATAATCCAGAGCCTTTTACTTAGGTCAGAGATGGGTTAGCTTTTGCAGGTATAGACTCTTGGAAGGAGCCTTTGACCTCTGGCCACACCCCCTTCCTAGCCCAACCTTTCATTATCAGAGAGATTTGCTTGAGGGAATCTTTGTCAAGAACACCAGAATCCAGGCCAGTATCAGGTAAAGGTTAATTAGAATGGAGGGTAATCTGAACTGGAACTCCCATCTTTATCCCTTCACTGGGTTCCTCCTAGGTCTAAAACTGTAGGACATGCCTTCTAAGTGCCATTTTCTGGATTAAGAAAGTAACAAAAAAAGTGATTTGAGCCAAATCTAAAATATTCTTTGAGTATTTGAGTGTCTCCGTTTTAAAAGGGAAAAACAAAGCATTTCTCTCCCTCTGGTTGGCATAGAAATATCCCTTCACTCACTTGCTGGATACTCACAAAAAACTATATTCTGCATGATTTAAGCCCATTTTAGATAAACAACTTAATTCCTAGATGCTGCTTGATTTTTGGAGAAGATTGGGCAAGAGTTAAGTCCAACAGAATATATAATTTGATTTAGCAGTGTTACTTTACACATCACTTACTTTTACCCATGTAATGATATGAAAGATCTTTTTCCTGCGAAGTCCCCATTTCCTGTTTATTGTTGGCTCTTCAATTTCCATGGCTTCTGTCTTCAATATCCCTCTACAGGTAGTGGCCTAAATCCAGATTACTCTGGTCCATATTGAAAACCAATAGTATCCCAGAAGTTGATTACAGCCTTGATAAAAACCTATTCCAAATAAATGGTTCCCCTAAATTATTGTACCAACACCTCAAGATGCATTCTTAAATAGGCCTAAAATCATCTTGCCCAACAATATTATGGATATTCCAGCTATAAGCCATCATTTTTAAAGATTCAGCTGTGATGTATTCGGGATAATTCAAGCTTACCTTGGCTTTCATTTTTGGAAAGTAATCATAAAAAGCCAACATATAGACATAAAGTAGAAAAATATGCTTGTAAGAAAAATGAGGGCACTTACATTTTTATTGGATAGTATAGTAAGTGCATGTGAAGAGCGTAGAAATATTGTTAGTGTCACCTTTTGAACAAATATACATCATTGGGAAATATGATACATAGCAGCTTAACTTTGCTACCTGGGAATATATTGGAGAAGTTTCCATCTATCATGGAAATACCCAGAGGGAGATGAAATCAACAAGAGAGAAGAAAAAAAATTAAGCACATAATAACATGAGCAGCTGGAGACAAAAAAAAAGGGAGGCAGAAAAGCGGCTGATGAGAGGAAGAAAATGAAAACTGACTCGTTTTAAGTGAAAGCCTGTTATTACTGAGAAGCAATTTTTAATATATCTAAAAAAGTCTATTTCATGATTAGAAGACTTGACTCATTACCAGAAACTGTGTTCTTGGAATCCCACAACATGTTTTAATGGAAGTGTCAGAGGGGAAGTGATAAAGTCTGTTATTCTTTGGTATGAGGTTCATAGCAAGAAATGAATAGTATTCAAGGAAGGTTTTGGACAACAGAATTGTTTTCTAGGTGAATGGGGTGAGGATTCTTTTATGTCACCATCATGTGAGGATGGACAAGTCTGGGAGGGAGAGGCAGGAGAGTCAAGGTCAGGATTCCAGATCAGCTCTAGAAAGGCTGCAGCACTGAGGCAGACCTGACAAGATGATATTCAGTATGAATAAATGCCAAGAACTGACCTTAGATTCATCAGCTCAGATATCTAGAGTTAGAAGAGACTTCAGAGGCCATTTAGTTTTTATAGATGAAGGAAATGATGGCTAGATGACCAAGGAACTCACCAGAGATCATGTAGATATGAACCATCTGAAGTGGAATTTGAACCTCTAAAACTCCAGTCAGTGCTTTTTCTCCTGTACTATCCTCAGATAATTAACTTTAGAGAAAGGAAGTCTAAACATCAGTTTATGGAAAGGGTCTTGGGGCTTTTAGTGGATTCCAAGATTAGTTTGGGTCAGTAGTATTTTATGTTGGTCAATTAGTATTTATGAATTTTCTACTACTATCTGTCAGGCACTGTGCTAAGCACTGGAGATACAAAGAAAGGCAAAGAACAGTCCCTGATTTCAAAGAGCTCACAGTCTTATTAATAGGGGGATACAGCATGCAAATGATGTACCAACCAGGTATATATAGGATTAATTTGGAGTGGTCACAGGGGGAAGGCACTAAGATTAAAGAGGACTGATCTGGTCTTAAACTATGTTAATAAAATTACGCAGGGATTCTTAACTGTGAATTTGTTTTAAAATATTTTGATAACTATTTCATTATAGTTGTTTTCCTTTGACATTCCAGGTGTTTTATTTTATGCATTTAAAAACTTGATTCAGACAGCTAGGGGGTGCCATACATAGAGTACTGAATCATGAGGTCAGGAAGACCTGAGTTCAAATTTGAATTCAGACACTTTCTGGCTGTGTGATCCTGGGCGAGTCATTCAATCTCTATTTACCTGTTTCCTTAACTGTACAATTGGGAAAACAATAGTATGGATTGTGTCACATTTGAGCTCAACCTTGGAGGATAAACAAGTAGAGTTTAGGGATAGAGGTGGACATTCAGGAGTAGGGACCTGAAAATCAAGATTCATTTGTGACTTTTCAGCTAAAATCTCTAACATGTAAATTGACAGGTGAATATTAACAGGCTTTCTTCATTTTTGTTTTACTTTCATTGCTTTTCTCGGATTTACTCATCTTTAGTTTTGAGAATATTTTTAGTTTTACATTGATAAGAATTTTTAAAGATTAGAAAATAAAGTAGACATGAAAGCAGGAATATTTTTTCTATGTTGAAGTCATTGATTTTCTTTAAGAATAATATCATGTCCTTCATATATAATGCCTTTGTTGAATATGTCCTTCCAAAGATCCTCAGAAACCAAATATCACTCTTCACTTTCTTGTAGCAGTGATAGCTTTAGGAAGGAAGGAACTATTGAGTATATTGGAATACTTTTTTTCTTAGACTAAAATTAGATCAAGGAGGTATTATTGAAAAGAGATGGAATTGCAAAATACCATTTTTTTAAAAAAAAATGTGTGTTTAAACTAATTAAATATACTTCCATTCAATTCCATGATCATTTATTAAGCACGTGCTATGTGTGTGATGCTAAGCTAGGACCAGGGTATACAAAGCCAAAAATGAAACAGTTCTTTCCCTAAAGGAAATTGCATTCTCTTCAGGTATCACAGCATGGATATATAGAAGAAGGTGGACAGCGGCGAAGACATGGGGTTTGAAATTCTAGGATTTGGGTTCAAATTCTAGCTCTGCCACTTACTTCCTGTGAGGACAAAGAATAGATTTAGAGAGAATGACAAAGGTAAGAGGGTGTGATAAGAGAAAGGAATTTCAGAGTTTCCGGTTTTGAAGGCAGTCACATAATCTTGAAAGGATAGGATGGAGCCAGATGATAGAGGACCAAGAGCCACATGTCCAAGAGTTCTATTTTATTCTCCGGGCATTAAGAAACCACAAAAGGTTTTGAGCAGCAAAGAAACGATCTGTTTGGACCTATGCCTTAGGAGTGAGGCTCTGTATTGGGAATCGTGGGACCAGAGTTCATGTTTGCCTTTTCCTGCTTACCAGCTACATGACCTTGAGCTAAATCACTTAACCTTTATGGTTCTGCATTTCCTCCTCTGTAAAATGAATGGTTTGGAATAGATGACCTCTAAATCAGATGGTATGTAGATGACAGATGGCATCTGTCTATGATTGTTGCTATTGAGTTGTTTTCATCGCATCTGACATTTCGTGACCCCATTTGGGGTTTTCTTGGCAGAGATACTGGAGTGGTTTTCCACTTCCTTCTCCAGCTCATTTTACAGATGAGGAACTAAGGCAAAGAGGGTTCAGTGACTCTCCCAGGGTTGCACAGCTAGTAAGTGTCAGAGGCTGGATTTGAACTTAGGAAGATGAGTCTTCCTGACTCCAGACTTGGCGCTCTGCCAGCTGTACTACCTAGCTACCCTTTCTGTCTATGACACTATGATTTTGTTATGATATAGTCTGTCAACTATGTATGTAAGGGTACACAGGAGAGGGGAGAGACTGAATTTGGGAAACTAATTCGGAAGTAACTTCAATGATCCAGCTAACGGGTGATGAGGATCTGTTTATTGCCTAGTGTTTGGTGAGTAAAAATTAAACAAGTGGCAAAAATAAAGCAGTTAATTGTTACTCTAAAAGAAAGATGGTTGTGGATGCATCAATTGGTGATCCCATTCTAAGGAATGGGATAAAGAAAATATTAATTTTTTATTCTATTCAGATACTGTTCAGATTCATATACTTACCATTACAATACCTAACTATTCAGATCCAAGTGTTGGATTGTTGTCTGTATGTGTGTGAATGTGTGTGTGTGTGTGTGTGTGTGGATTTGTGGTGGCTTTATTCAAGATATTAAAAGGAAAACTTCCATTACTACTCCCAGTTTAGCAAATATACTGGAAAAATTACTGGAAATTGTAAGACTGACCTATTTAACCTTGGCAATATGCATATTTAGTATTAATACTTTTAGAATTCATTCAGATTTGTTTTTAATACTGTGTGCCATCTTTCTACTTCTGCTGTTTTCTCATACTTTAAGCACTCATGGGTTAATAACTCTTTATTCTTATTTTTCTTGCATCACTGAATATTTATCTTTCCATCCAAATTGAATGACCTGCCATTTTTTTTAGCTTATGCAAAAATTTCCCATTTGTCATTTTTCTCTCTAGTCTAAAACCTGTCAAACTGGTCACAAGTTGAATGTTTATTTTGGTGTCCAAGTGATACCACCCTTTTTTCTTCTTCAGTTGTATTTCTCGATGGTAATTTACAATGTGAAAGGGTCAAAATTCCAAACACTATTCAGGTCAATTCAACAACTTATTCAATATCTACTATGTGTTTGGGGCTGATGCTTATATTTCTCTGGGATTTTCATTTGCCAACAGCAACATCCATTGCCAAAAGAATATGTATCCACCCCGATCCACCTTATTATTCTAACCACTATGGAATAATAATTATTCAAATAGTAATAAAAATAACTTTTATATTTCACTTTAATATTTACAAAGTACTTTTCCATTCTTATCTAATATAATCTGATCTACTTCTAATTTGCTGGTGTTAATTCATAGAGAATGAAGTTGTATGGTTCTTTATTCTCTGTCAAACTTCTCAAGAGTCGGAATACAAATAAAAAAAGTCTTTTTAGCCAAATTTTCTTTCTTTAGTCATAAATCTTTAACAATGGAAGAATAGTGCGGTCCTCATTTGGATTCTATAATGGCCTGCTTTGGCTCCCTAGCCCTTATCCATTCCCTGCTCCAAAGCATGCTTACTTAATTACCTGCTGTGAATTCCTTCTGCCCAAGACTCTGGGATCAAATCTTTTCCTAGGCAGGGAGGATATAAGAAATTATACATCAGCAATTTATCTCTCCAACTCAACCTTTTGTCAGTCTTGTCTCAATCTTGCTCTGACCATAGAGCTCTGGTTCCTGGTAACGGAGTCCCTCTCTTGTTCAGTTCTTTTGTTATTGAGTTCATGCAACCTGTGTTAGGTATCCCAGAAAGACTGAGAATAGAAGTAGAGTGAGGAACCAGAATGGAGGCTGCTGGTAGGGAGCAGTAAGGAACACAGATGATGTTTCCAAGGGATCATTGGTAAGACATAAGAAAATAGGAAAAGTAGCTAAATAGGTTTCAGTGGGTTAAACCTAACCCCACGACTTCTTAAATCAACACTCACAAGTTTGGATGTTGAGTCCCCAGCTAGGCTAACTTCTCCAAAGTTCAGAGGTACTCCTGTGAGTCTGTGGTCCTAAAACTATTGCTCATGAACCCCCACTGGTGCTCTTATTTTAATAGTTGTCAAATAGACATAATTAGCTCAAAGCAATGACATTTACTGAGATGGCATAATAAAAACATTAGCTATACAATGTTCCTTCCCATAAACCTAGGGTGTGCTTTTGTACAAATGTGCTTAGCCTCCATAAGAAGAGTGGGTACAACTTTATAGTATACTGATGAGTGAACCCAATGTAGGAGACACATATTGACAAGGTCACTTACACCTTGGTTCTGCAGGTCTCTAATATTCTTTCTTTTTTTGTACTCACCTCATGGTACTTTCCACTGAGTGGATGATCTTCAGAGTAGGTAACTCCATGGATGTGTTCTTCTTGGTTGATTAGAGAATCACAGGAACACAAATCTAAGTGTGGGGCCTCCCAGTTCTTCTAATTTTACAGATGAAAAAACTGAGGTTTAGTGACATGCCCAAGGCTACATATGTGCTGAACAAGAGCGTTTGGATTTGAATCCAGGTTCTGTGACTCAAGAGCTAGGACTCTGTTCATACTGCCGCATGTATTTTCTGAATGCCAAGGCTAGTTTTCTCCCAAATTTGTAGCCAATTTTCTTTTTTGATTCCACAGACATTGCTCCTTGAAGCTGCTTCCTACCCTCAACTCTCTCTATGTTGCTATGTTTTTTGCCAGGCAGAGTATCTAGATACCAGATGGCTTCTTGCCAGATGGGGAAAGTAGCTTCGCTATAAGTCCTGCAGTCAGTCATGGAGTTGGGGGAGGAAAGGAAATCCCTTATCCACCCATACTACCCCATGATAAAGGTTCAGGGATCATACTTGACAAAGCTGTTCTATGACTCAAATTTTCTTTCCAAATTGGCAGCTCAATTCTGGACAACCCTCCAGTGCCTTGGAGGGGGCTGAAGCATTGTCATCCTGAGTGCCTTTCCCACTGTTTTATGCTAAAGGGTATTAGCAATGTATGTGTGGCACCGTTTTTAAACAATTTTCACAGTGATGAATCAGAGGAAGGTGAATTGGATTGCCATCAGGAAATTACAGAGTTGCTTAAGTGAAGTTATGGGAGAAGGCAGACAAGATCCACACACAATGGACAGCCAGGAGATGATCATTTTCAAGTTTTGGCAAGAGACACAAGAAATTCTGAAGATGGTGTAGTTTTTGGTACACTCTCAGGTATCGAATTGTCAGACTTGAATATCATGGCTTGATGTGGAAGTAGTGCATATGTCTTAACTTAATCAGTACTTAAGTGATTCATTCCATTGAATATGAAGAGCAATATGCTTGTTATTTGTCAGGCATTCTAGATTTTCCATTTATCTTGGAAAGATGGGCTATGTTATCATATTGTAGACATTCAGCTTCTGTTTGCCTTAGTTTCCTTATCTGTAAAATGGGTGTAATAATTGTACCTCCCTCCCGGGGTTGTTGTGAGGATCCATTGAGATCACATTTGTGAAGCACTTAGCACAGTCCTTGGCACATAAGAGGTATGGTAAAAATGTTAGCTACCATCCCCAACACTGTTATTGTTATTATACAGAACAGGACCATATATTACAAGTGGTTCTTTAGGAGGATTTGTATAATTTCTTCCTTGACTATAAAAACAATTGAGACTAAGGTTTCCATGCCATAAAAGGAAAATCAAATTCCAAGCTTTTACATGCAGGAAAAAATAAGGAATAGTTTTCATTTTTCTTTTGCATTTTAGAAATATATAGAATATACATATTTATGTATATATGTATCATGTGTATGTATACGCAAACATAGACCTAACCTCCATAGATGTCTTCTTGTGTCTTTTCGTGGCATGAAGATAAACTTAGACTGGAAACTTTATCATGCTTTGAAAGATTTTGTATATAGTCTCAGTCACAAACTGCCCGTTGTCTGAGGATGAGCCTAGCTCAACGCCAGCAGGTTGGGCAACAAGTGATGAATTCTCTGACCGTGGCAACCTACGAAACAAAGAAAAAATACTCCTCATTCTTGTGTAACTCCATTCCGTTTCAAGAGTCAGTGTGCCAGAACAGAGCCAGTTTTTTAGAGTTTATAAATGTCATTTAAAGTATTGATTATACAGTTTAAGAAGTGCCGAAGGGATTACAAGTGAGAAAAGTTTAAGAAACCTTGCCTTATGCCACTAATATGCCCAAATAAACAAAGAGGAGAAAGGAGTGGAGAGGAAAACTTTGAATGGGACCCAACCAAGTTAATCATCCTCAAAGCACTGATAATTGATACTGGAATCGCAATATGAATCATTCAGAAAACAGAACAGATTTAGCAGCATTTCTAATGGTGGGTGATAGTGGAACTACCACATTTAGACTTTAATCTTTCAGTACCCCGTATGCCACATGAAGAAGTCGGAATACCAGCTAAGAAGATGAAGCCACATGATATGTCTGGGTAAGACCGAGTACCCAGAGATGAAATGTCTGACAAAGGCAATGCAATTTTGAAATCACTGAGGGCTTCATAATCAATATATTTAATATATTTCAAGTCAGTTAAGTTACCAGAAGCATGGAGATATCATAGTTCCTACTTGCCCTCCTCCACAAAGTCACCAAAAAACCATCAACAATTAGCATTGGAAATCAAGGGGATGCCCATCCGTTGGGGAATGGCTGGACGAGCTGTAGTATATGAATGTGATGGAATATTATTGTGCTATAAGAAATAACAAACAGAATGATTTCAGAAAAAGCTGGAAAGACTTACATGAAATGATGCATAGTGAAGTAAGCAGAACCAGGAGAACACTGTACACAGCAACAGCAATTTTGTACAGTGAAGCACTACGAATGACTTAGCTTTTCTCAGAAATACAGTGATCCAAAACAAGCCTACAGAACTCAGGATGAAACATGCTATTCACTCTAGAGAAAGAACCGATGTTGTCTGAATACAGACTGAAGTGTATTATTTTCACTTTCTTTTTTGATTTGTTCGAATCTTCCTATACAAAAGGGATAATACAGAAATGCTTTTCATGATTACGCATAGATAACCTATATCAGATTGCTTACCATCTCAGAGAAGAAAGGAGGGATAGATTTTGGAACTCAAAACTTTGGAAAAAATGATAAAATGGTTTTAATATGTAATTGGGGAAAATATTATTTAAAAAAGCAATGAGCAACACATCTTCCTGCTTTTACATTTCTATTTGAATCTACATGAGAATGCTTTACATACCTATTGATGGTATGTTTGATGAAAACATAAGAGAAACAATAGTATTTCGCTAATAATTTTCTACAACAGACTATATCTTCACAGTCAGTCAACAAACATTTGTGATGAACCTACTTTATGTCAGGTACTATGTTAAGTTCTTGGAAAGGAGACAAAAGTCAAAGCTCTTGCCCTCAGGAGACTCATATTTTTTTCAGAATCATGTATTATGTACACACATGGGCATATACAATACATGGGGGGTTGTTTGAGGGTAGTAGGAGCTAGCAGAAAGGCTTGAAGAATGACAAGTGAGCTGAGTCTTGACTGTAACTAGAAAGTGTAAGAGGTGGAAATGAGGAAGAAATGCATTCCAGATGTGGAGGATAGCCAGTTCAAAGTCACAGAGATGGAAGTGCAGTGTTTTGTATGTGGGGAACCTGAAGAAGACCAAGTTACTTTGATTGTAGAGTGTACAGAAAGGGTAATAGACAGCTAGGCTGTAAAGGTAGGGCTAAGACCAGCGTAAGAAGAGTTCTAAATCAGAATAAGGCCAACTAGAAGAGTTTATATTTGCTCCTAGAGGTAAATGGGAGTCACTAGAGCTTATTGAGTAGGTGAGTAAACTGGTCACTCCTGCAATTTAAAAAAGTACGCTGGAAATTGTATGGTGGATGGATTGGAGTGGAGCAAGATGAGGCAGGGAGCAAATTAGGTGACCCTTATAGTAATCTGTTGTGTAAATATAGAGAGAGCTACCTCTGTGTGTAGAGTGACCCCATGTATTGTGAGCCTCTAGAATAGTGGGTGGTGAGAAGAATACAGATACTAGAGGTGTTCTGCAAATGGGAGTTACAAGATTTGGCAACTGATCGGTTATCACAAAAATCAGCCTTTATGTAACCCCAGTTCCAGAACTATTGGTATGGGACACTGTCTTTATTGGTGTGGATGAGTTGCTGAATGGAGAATAAGTCTCTGGGAAAAAGCTGACAGGAAAGGACCTGGCAATCTCCGTCATGGTATTGGCCCCAAAGAGTTAGACTAGAGACTTCAGGGAAATTCTCCTTAGGTGAGATCTCAAACTCTGTCTCTCTTGGTTGATATGAGTTATTTTTACTCATAGTAGAAGAGTTCTTTCATTTTATATTGTCTAGTATATATTCTCCCTTGTATAATTTCTCTGATTTTTGTTTTGCTACAATTTATATCAATTGGCTTTTTTTCCTATTTGTTATGTGTATTCATTGTGGAACTTGTATTTGATGGGAAAGGGATCAAGCCTTGGATATGGTACTTGGGGGTCAAGAACCTGATAATGACAGAGTGATCTGAAGTTAGACTGAATCTAATCATATCCCCCAGACTAACGATATTTAAGGGTACAGATAGATTTCATTCTGGCCTGATATCCCCTCTCTCTGAGGGAGAGCGCAGTGGTGATCTCTAGCAGTAACTTCCTTCTTTCCCTCCTGGTAGGCATTATAGTCTCCCTTGGAGAAGGATGGAAGGAGAAGAGGCTAGAGATGTAGTATACAGAAACCTCCCTTTAAGGCACACAGTGATAAACCTATCGTTCAGGTCTCATAACCCAGGAGGCCTTGCAACATACGGGGCCCACTCTGCACAGACAGGCAACTCTCCATTTATAACACCAATATTTTCCCAGTGATGCTAAATAGCTATGAATGATGGGATGCCACAATCTCTAAAGAATCAGAATTGTAGATGATATAAAAAGAAGTGGAGAGAGTTATTGGTCACGCCATATTGCCAGTAGTAACTTTGCATATAAGAGATAGCATAAAGTCGCACCCTGGAACAACCATCCTATGTTCCAGCCCCTCTCTCACTGGTGTGTTCCTTCTTGGGCTTTTGTTGTAGGGGAGGATCCCAGGCTGGCCAAGCTTCATTCCTCTCTCACCTATTCTGATTTAACAGACTTCAATAACATGCCTACCCTTGCTTTTCAACCTCTTTCCCTCCATTAGAATGTAAGATCCTTGCAGATAGACCCTATCTTTTGCCTTTCTTTATCTCCCTAGAACTTAGCACAGTGCCTGATACATATTAATTGATAAATAAATGCTCATTTATTTATGCTATATATAGATAAATATAGATATAACATATTATATATGTATACATATATATTATAGTATCTACCTTCACCAGGAAATGTACCATTAGGAAAGGAGGCAGAGGAGTCAGAAGGCAAGTAGGAGGGCTAACAGATGGAAAATTCAACCACCACACTGGAAGAATAAAAAAATGTTAAAGACCTAGAAAAATTGAAATTTTAGAAGGCATTTATTAAGTAGATATGTTCTACAGATGATTTGTGGGAATTACCAATGTCATCATGATCACAGAGGATTAAAAAGCATGAATAGGTTTTGAAGTAGAGCCATAGTGATGAGCCCAAAGACTCATCTTGGACAAGTCACTTATTCTCTCCCTGAGTCTCATTTTCCTCATCTATAATGTGAGGGGATGGTGCTGAGTAATAACTGTGGTTTGTTGTTGATGGCGATGATGAAGATGATGATGATGGGTTTTTTTCAGTCATGTCCAACTCCCAGTGAGCCAATGGACCATAGCATGCCAGGCTCTTTTTCTATCCTCTACACTTCTGAATCCTTGGATACTATGAATGTACTGCCTCTGGTGTATATTTTAATGGATTGGAAAGAAATTAACTACACATCTCAACTATATATTATATTTGTTCTATAAAAAAACAAACTTTGGGGTTTCTACCTGCCTTGGGATTATCTCCATTAAATGGCTTTTGGTTCCTTGGCTTGTTTAGGCAGAAATTGAATGTCACTACTACTGTGGAAATAGGAGAGATCATAATCTCATTCACTGTCTTCATTAAGAAAACATAGTTCTTTATTAACCAGCAGGATAAATTTTAAGCAAACCACACCACCCATGGGAGTCACGTCCACCTTTTGCCACTTTGTATCTTGTTGTGTTCATTCAAAGCTGACTAATTAACACCTATACCTTAATTCTTGCTGCTTTTATCCAGTCATTTGGTGCTTTCACCAATGTCTAAACACTGCGGGCAATCAGGATCCTGTCTTATGCCTGTCTTAGCAATTTTGAGAGCAATGTTTTGAAGTTCCCTTTTAAAAGTCTCTAATGATCTGATAATTGTTTGGGGTTTTCTGATGAAGTGTGAAGTGCTCTGATAACTCTATTTCCTGCTGGTCTTTGTTGATTGTACTCTCTCTTATTTCCAGTCTCTCTTTAGCTATCGTCATCTTCCCCACAGACTGAAAAGCAATACCAAATAAACACGAATGAGCCCAGGTCTTACCCATCCTTAAAAGCCTTCACTTCATCCTTTATTCACCGACTTCAAAAAATATAATCTCCTTGAGGACAGGGTCTATTGTTTTTTTTACCATACCTAACCGAGTGCCTTGTGTACAGTAGATATTTACTATGTTGGTTGAGTTGAATCATATTTGGTGGAGATCATAGGATGATTAAATAGGGGATACTAATTAAAGAGAGAAATCTTAGGTGGCCCATAACCCTTCCATTTGAAAAATGTTTCTTAGCGGGAAAATGTCATTATACTAATCACCATTTTCATCATTGTCTTCAGCAAAAATACATCCCGTCTCCCTGCCACCCCCAGCATCTCTAAGGTTCATGGGATTATTCTGAAGAGTGTCTCTGCCTGGTATCTATAATCTTGAGAGAAAAAGTAGCTAGCCAATCAAAAAATTTTGGAGAAATTTCATAGCAAGTGATTCAGATTATCTGCAAAAAACCAATTCCTTCCAAGATGATACAGTTATTCTTAATTTAATGTTTCCTATTTATTATACCTAGTAAAAATCAAGAATCCATTGGAGCACAAACGACAATTAAATTGAGGCCACATTTATCATACAACAAACTTGCATTTTAAGTACTATATTTTGGAATCATAGGACCTATATTGAGTTCAACTATGTCACTTAATATTTTCAAAATTTTTTCTCTCCAGGTCTCAGTTTCCCTAGCTGTACAATGAGAGGATTTGGCTGCACTATTAACCTTAAACCTTGTAGATTCTTTATAATACATTGGAGTTCTGTGGATATTAAAAAGCATCCAGTATATTTGTGTTCATTTTATTGGTATTAGAAATGAATTTTCTCTTCTAAATATGTCCAGAAGTTCACAGTTGTGGTAAATCAGTGTACCCTTGACACAAACTTCCGGTGCATTGGTTAAATATTGTGAGGTAGGATTTATGGGGAAAAGGAACAGGAAATGTATAAGATATTGAGCACCTGTAAAACAAATCACAGACCCACAAAAAGCAGGATTCAATTCCTTTTGCTTCAGCTTCAGAATCTGCCTTGTGTCAGGCACCGCACCAGGTCGGGCAACACCTAGCAGATCCTGCCGTCAGGGAGCTTGCTCTTTGTTGATGGAAAAGACAATGCGCTTAGAAAATTAAATGCATAATGTGTACCAAGTAATTACAGGAGACTAGCAAACATCTAATCTGAAGATTAGCTTGTTGAGGACTGAGAAGGGGCTCCAGAGAAGGGTGAAGTTCAATAGAATAGGGGAATGGGGAAGATGAGGCTGAAATGGATTGATGTAGGTGTGATAGTTGTATCTTGGGGCTTGAGGACATTTTGTTTGTCTATAGATATGCTTCATTTGTTAACTGAGTCCTTGGTCAAGAACATAACAAATTGATTTCTATGGGAAAATGTCATTTTGTCCCTGAGGACACTCTCGAGGAATACCCTGGTTACAAAATGTATAAGAAAATGAAATGTGAAAATGCAATAGAAGTTCTATCACATGTGTGAGTGGAAAAAAATCAATATTAAGCACTTACTCTATGCAAAACATCATGCTAAGTGATAGAGAGAAAAATATGACAGTTTTTGCTCTCAAGATCACATTGTAATGGGGATGACATACGGAAGATTTCTGCTGCAAATCCGATGGAAAGTTCTCATGATCCTTACTTAGAGTGAAGCTACAACGCAAATTGGGGCAGCTAGATGGTGCAGTGAATAGAGAAAGTCTATCTAGTTTGTTAGGAAGCCTTATTTCTGAGTTGAAATCCAGCCTCAAACACTTAATAGCTGTGCGGTCCTGGGCAAGTCACTTCATCCTGTTTGCCTTAGTTTGCTCACCTGTAAAATGAACTAGAGAAGGAAATGGCAGACTGCTCTAGTTTCTTTGCCAAGAAAACCCCAAAAGGAGTCATGAAGAGTTGGACATGACTGAATAACAAGGCAAATTATAATACATTTTCTTTAATACCATTTCTATGGATAAGAATCAGTTTCCCATATTGAGCCACTTGATAGTACCAAGGATGTTGGTGACAAAAACTTCCTTTTCTTGGTCCTTAAACATTACAGTTGGAGCATCCACAGAAGCAGTTGCCAGTTCTGGGTTTCCATGGTGATTGCTTCCTGAGATGGTAGCTGCAGAGATTGGACTAGTAGGAAGACCAGTAGTCTCTAGGGTGCTGTCATTTCCAGGATTATTGAGCCTAACTGCTAGCTGATGGCAGTTGGTCAGCACTTGATGTTGTTGGAGTGGAGGAAATTGTGGCTGCTTCACCCTAGCAATTTCTCCTTTCACTGGCGACTGGCATGGCAGCAGGGCAGGTGGTAGAGGAGGATGGATTGCTATTCCCCAAGCTCTTGGATAAGGGCCCTGAGCTGTTTTCTCTGGCATCTGAAGGGAGTTGACTATGAGGGCATTTGACTTGCCTGGCACACAGCTTCTTAAGTTTCTTCCTCAGGGTGCCTTGCTATTTGAACTAGGTGTCTTATTATTTTAACCTTCTTAGTATTGCAAAATTAGGGTACCTACAGCTTCCTCTCAACTTTTCTTCTAAGATGACTCTTCCTCAGATTGTTTGATGTGGCCCTACTTTCTCTGACTTTCACACCATCCTCCACTACCCAACTTTGACATCTACTGGAAGACTAGTCCAGCTGTGGTCTGTTAGCTGTCTGCCTGCTGACAGAAATTGCTTCTAATGATATCCCTTTCTCCAAAAGCATTCCTTTCTGGGCCATTTTAAGGAGTTTTTGAATACACTGAACCTGTCAAAACATTGGAAACTGGTTTCCTTACAATGGAGCACACTCTCCTCAACAGGAGATACTGTTGATCTCCTTTAATACAGCTAAATTCACATTTCTTTAGGCCTCCAACAAATGTAAAAGTACAGCTAGAATATATACTTTCTTTTAAAAAATCTTAAAATTTCATTTGGAGCTTGAAAGTGGAACACTTCAGAATTGTTGTTCATTTTGAAGTAGGTAGTTATATATGTATTTTGCAGTTTGCATTTATCTAAATTTGCTTTAAAACTAAAAATAAAAGTTCAGAATTCACAAGGTAAGAAATATGACAAATTTCTAGATGAGTTGGGAAAACATGTTGAGATATTTTGGAAAAAGGCATGTAATTAATATCAATGTTTATATTCATTTTTTAGTTTAAAAATTTAAGTCAACATATCCCAGGTCAACCTATTTACCATGGTACATCTACCTTTATGTTAGTTGAGCTCTGTAAAAAGTATAGTTTAGTAAATGAGGATTTATTGTCTATTGTATATGCCAATCCACTGGCACTCTGTGCCAATTCAGTACATGAGCAATGTCAAGAGCCTCAGAGGAAGGATACCATCCTGCTGGGTTAAGGAAGAACGTGGACAAGAGCTGCACAGAATGAGAAAGTGTAGATGGTGTATGGTCTACACTTTAGATGATATATCCATGGTGGTGAGATTACAGTTCCTGGCATGTAACCAAGTACATCATCATATTGCTGAACATAAAGGAAAACGACCACAAATATTCACATACATACATACATAGCCAAATCCCTGAAAAAAACCACTAAATCCTTTCTAAAACTTAGACCGGCATAATCATTTACAATGTGGAGTAGTAGGTAAAAAAAATCCATAGCTCATAATTAAATTTACATGCAAGTATTACTTTGTTTCCCTTCAGTAAATTGCATCAATTATGATATGCTTTTTAGTTAATGTTCAGTTGTTGGATTTTACTTGCCTAATGATGCAATACATAAGCCAAAAAGGAATACATTAATATAACATAATTGAGCTTTAAGAGGAATTTTTCCATTTAAATCAAATTAGTCTACAATTAATAAACAGCATGTTGGCATTTTTATCTGTTTTATTTGTTGGTTTCATTTTATTTTCCCAAATACAATTCACTTGTGGTGGAAAGGAAAGACTATCAGACTTCAAATTCATAAGACTCAGACTTTAGAGTTGACTAGGCCACTGAACTAGGCTCTGTGACTTCTGGTGACTCTAGGCCTCTATGTCCATTGCATAAAAGGGTTGGGTTGGATAACCTCTAAAGTCCATGTTAGCTCTAAGTGATTCATTTCATGATTCCAGACAATTTTAATGATACAATCATTGGAGTCATCTGATCTCAACTCCTATCTGGAACATTCCTCTCTTCTGAGTCTTTTCACCTCTGCTCTTGAACCTTGTCAATGACAAAAGGACCATTGCCCAGAGGGAATCCATTCCATTTTCAGTCAACTTCAGTTGTAAAGAATCACTTCCTTCTATTAAGCACATATCTGCCTCCTTGAAAGTTCCGTCAACTTGGTCTTCGTGCATATTAGTCCTAGGACATGAAGGTAGGTCATAAAGCAGTTATTTGAAATTACTTTTCCTTTTGGATATATTACAACTTGTCCATATGCTTCGTAGTTGTCAAGGTTTTTTTTTCAGGTATGTGAAAAAGAAGAGTCTCTCTGACTTCTGGTTGCCATTTTATTTTAGACAGGGCTGCTAATGGCCACAGATGGTCTGCCATGATGCTTAATAAAATGAGTAACACAGAACACATTGCTGAATAACATACAGAAAGTATATATGAGTTGTAGACATTAAGGAATTGGAGCTAATGTTCACATGGTGCTTTCAGGGTTGAAAAGGGTCTGAGTCCATTTATTTATTTGAACCTCAATAATTATGAGGGGGGACTATAGGCATTTTGGTCACCATTTCACAGATGCAGAAACCGAGGCATTGAGAATTTAAGTGACTGGTTCATGGTTGCACAAGTGTCAGAGAGGGAACTTGAACCCAAGTTTCCATGACTCCCAGGAGCTGTTCTTTAGTCATTATCCAACTCTTTCTCTCATCAAGGATAAAGCAAGATAGCTATAGCATTTAAACTGATCAAGTGTAGCTGTTTCTTTAATGCCTCTTTTAAAAAAGAAAAACTTGCTAACCACTGTGCATTGAGCTGTCACCTCCAATGTACCTTTGATAGGTTGTCTCTTTCTTAAAGGGAAAGATGGGGAACAGAAAGTATATCGTTTCATTCACACAGGCTTTGTCAAAAAATGCAGCTGGGATATGATTTCTGTCAGAAACAATCTGCTTGAAATTTCTCCGTCTTTACTTTTGAATGCAGAGTGGCCTGTCTGGTTCCTAACCTTAGGTGATGGGATATGCTGCCTTGTCAGATAGTATTTGAGTTCTCTCACTACCTGCCTGTTGAGGAGAGTACAGACTCACTGTTGTGGCAGAGAAAGCCTTCAGGTTACTCCGCATCTGTCTCTTCATGTAATTAACTGAAGCCAGAGAGAGAGAACCCAACAGAGATTCTGTGCAGGGAGAGAGTAATGTGGGGAGACAGGAGTTTCTCAACTGTGGAAAGAGTTTGTTAGTGTTTGGATTCAGACAGAAGCATCCTCCTTGATCAAATGAGATGGCTAGACCAGGAGCCCTGTAAGGTTCTAGCTCTGATTCCTATGCTAAACATAAAAAGAGAACACACCAGCATAGAGGAGTTGAGAGAGAAGCCCTGTACTTCAGAGTTAAGATAGCTGGGTGTGATGGTCAGTGTTCTCATAAAAGAGGGATAATTATACTTGAAATGTACATTTCCTACCTGAAATATACATTTCCTACCTAACAGGGTTGCCATGCAAAAAAATTATTTTGTAAACTCTGAAGTACTTTCAAAGCATCAGCAATCTTGATTCTTCAATATTTTTAGCAATTGTAATTTTTTAAGGCATGGCTATGCCCTCTATCCATGCAAGCTACAAACTCAAACTCCTTTATGAGTTGCTTTGGTTGAAAAAGTCAGCCCCATGTAGATTGTATTGATAAGCACTCCCCAGCTTTACTAGGCTGATCCTCAGAGTTCTGTATTATTTTTACTGAAAAATATATAATGGGCAAAATGTTGCCACACCCACCCAAAGCAAAGATTACTTTTGAACAGTGATTTGTTCCACCTATCTATCCAGAATGCTGTCTTTTATTTTCTCAAATAAAAATGGAGTGTCTGTGGTCCCATGCTGGCTAAATTTCTTCCCCATCCTATACCAAAGACTTCATTATCTTCCTCACAGCTGCCTGGAAAGTGCCATTTGTAGAGTGTTAAGCAATCAGAAGCATGCCCTCTGGGTAGGAGTAGGTCTTGGAAATTTGCCATTCCCAGAGATCCACTCAAAGCCAGGCAGGCTGGAGGATTTATGAGAGCCATCTGAATATCTGTGTGTCTGTCGCTGACACATTTTATAGTACCCTTTGGCTTTAGAAGAGGGTGCTGAGATTTAGCAAATGAATGCCTGTGATTCTTACTATGTCATTCTTAATAAGCTTTCTTTCAGGAAGTGAAGGCAAAGAATCCTCCTCTTCTGAGACCTCATTGTGTAGCCATATCAACACTGATAATTGTTTAAATTAGAAAAACAGAAGCTAAATATTAGAATGAAGATTACACTAGTTTTTGTGACAATAACACAGAACTCTTCCATCCCCAGGGGACCTGGAGTATTCACTTAGAATCCAGAGGATTCTTGTTTCCCTTCAGGGTATTCTTGATGCCTGAATGAATGAATATATAATTTAACTTGAATATTGGAATGAAGCAATTTGATATATCCTATTCTACGGTAACACAACTGGTTGGGGTATGAGTTGGGATTTCTGAATTAGGGTTTGCTGTTTGTATTACTAATTTTTCAAAGTCTTTTTGCTCATTTACAGTAAATCTCCATTCCTTCTCTGTTTTGCATCACCATTAACATGGGGGTCTTATTTTTTTCGTGTTGGGAATTAGCATGATGGTGAAGTCAAGACAGGTGAGGACATGAGAGTTGAAGGGAGGCAAGAGTATTGATCATGCCAGGGAATGTATTGGGGTTTTCATCTATGGTAAAGTGGCATAGAGGTAGTTTGTTTGAGCGATTAGCATTGTGGCGGTCTTTAGATGAGCCCTTTTATGACAGATTATTGCAGTGACAGAATGTTTGAATGTAAGGTCAGCAAGGACCAGGAGAGACCTTTGTGGTGAGATATAGCAGAAATTCTCCATTTCTTTTGAAAGCAGCCTCATTCATCTAGTCTCCCAAGTTCATCGTCTTAGAATGATCTTGACTCCTCACACTTTCCTCTGCTCACATACTCATTAGTTGCCAGATCTTTTCATTTCTATCTTCTAGCAGCTCTCTAATCTTTCTTGTCTCTCTACACACTCACACAACCACCTGAACTATGGTTCAGGCCCTCATCACTTGGATTCATGTGTCTCTCTACCTCAGCTCTTTCCCCTCCTCCAATCCATAGTCCAGGCAGCTGCCAAAGTAATTTTCCTAAAGTACATGTTCATCTGTGTTCCTTCCCCATTCAATAACTTCCAGGGACTCCTTGTTTCCTCTGATCAAATAAAAACTGGCATTTAAAACCCTTTAGATCTTGCCCCCACCCACCTTTCTAGTTTCATTATTCCCCTTCCCACACACTGTAGTCCAATCAAACTCGCCATCTTTCTCTTGTTCATACTCAAGGCTGCATCTTTCGTCTCCATGCCTTTGAACTCAGGTCCCCAAATGCACTTTCCCCACCTCTGCTTCTTGGATTCTCTTATCTCCTTTCATGTTCAGCTCAAGCATCACCTTCTACATAAAGAGATTCTTGATCAACTCCCAGTGCCCTTGCTTCCAAAGCTGTTTGTACATTTTTTAAATAGAATTGGAGCATATTTATTTATCATGAGTTTCTTAAGGACAGACACTGTTTTCTTTTTCTCTTTGTGCCCTCAGTATCTTGTGCAGTGCCTGGCACAAGTGGTCAAGGAATAAATGCTTGTTGATTGATTAGTGGATTGATTCCAAGGACCAATTCTCTTATTCTTCTGGAGCACTGCTAGATTCTCCCTTTCCTGTGAAGAACCATGAGATCACGGTCCCTTGTTGAGTTTCTTTCCTTCACTTGTGACTGCATTTGTCATATTGTCTTTAAGTTTTAGAGTGACTTATTGTTCCTTCATTCAACAACAATTTATTATATGCCTACTAGATAATGAACTTTGTTATAGTCAACAATCAATAAGCACTTGGGAACCTTGTGTTCTCTATACTTTTTTGTCAATTATGTGACTAAAGCATGTGGTTTCCTGTAGATCATGATTTATCAAAACCTGCTTGTTATCTTGTCATATTTTCATCAAGGATGATTTGTGTCTAAATCATTCTCCTGAAGACTTTAGAGAGATTAAACTGGATGTGGGGATCAATAGTTATTGATGTCTTTTCTATTTCAATGATGATCTGTAGCTGCATAGATGGTCGATGGAGCTGCTTCATTCTTGCATATATCTTGGCCAGATACTGTAGATGGACAATAAACTGGACTCATAATTGAAGAGAAGGAAAAGAGTGGGCTGAATTGCTCTTGGGAAACTAGCACATTCAGTGACCTCATTAAAATAAAATCAGTCTTTTAAAAACCATTTGATGATACTATATAATTGAATATCATGGAATATTACAGTCTCCTAGGAATTTCAAAAAGGACAACAAAAATGCCAATGGTAGGCACAAATGAGCTGTGGCTTATTACAAACATTTAATTATACATGGTCTCTCAAAAGCCTTTAGTTTTAATCTCTCATAGGTTGTGCATTTGCATAAAATACATCATTAAAGGGATTTATGATACTAAGTCCCAGTCATGTTATCAGGTTGATTGATGATAGATGGTGAACCTGTGCATTGCATTGGTGTCCAGGTCATGTTAAAAGATGAAAAGGAGGGCTTCCAGCATGTTGAGTGGATTTCACTCAATACAGGATGTGATAGGTAAGGGTTATAAGACATAAAAAAAGATTGGATTTGTTGGGAATCTGTGACATTGGAGAGAATTCCTACATACAGAAGATCGTAGACTCATAGTGTCCTGTAGTACTAAAGTATACAATGCAAGATGCACACATAAATATCACACAGTGCTTGGCACACGGTAGCCAGTAGCTTAATAAATGCTTATTACCTGACTGACATATATACATACATACATGCAAGATATATACAGGATGTCCTAAAAGTGTAACTTTAAGCCTGAAACTGCATTAAGACTTTTGGAATGCTCTGTATGTATTTTGATTTTTCTATTGATTAATATAATAAAAAGTAACTAAAAACCAGAGCTAAGATTATCTATGTTGTACCCCCTGCAAGCTTCCATAGATCAATGAGACAGGCGGCTAAGGAAATGAGATCAACCAGTAGCTTGAAGTTTGAGGAATAAAATAGAAATATAACCGGGAAAAAATTGTAGCTACAGGCTTGGATACCAGGGTAGAGATTTTTTAATGAAATTGAAAAAACCTAGATGATCCCTGGGGCTGCCAGCATTATGGTCTGTAGCTAGCAGATGGAATTGCAACAGGCTGATTAGAGGAAATTTGTGATCAGTAATACATTCTCTCTGCTCAGCAACACAGCTCAGTGGTTGAGGGGCATCTCTCCCCTCTCTTTCATCTGCTTTTCTCCCCTCTACCCTCCTTCTCACTTTTTTTTTCTTCCTCTGTCAGTTTAGGTGAATCTATAAAAAAAATGCCAACTGTTTTATTTTACTACCTACTACTTCTGGTGGCATTTTATAAGCCCGAATCTCTATAAATTAGTTCATTCTCATTGTTTATGAGCATGTTATTACTTGACATCAGAGTGGGCATGGAGAGATGGTACTAAAGAGTTTTGTAGTTCACCATCTTGTAGTCTAGAATTCTGAGGTTCTAGCACACGAGGTTCAAGACCTCCTTGGGGGATACCCCTTAACTGTCCTAAGCAAAACCCTGACTTTTGAACTCTGGGCTCATTTAGATTTCCTTGGGAAGAATGAGCTATGGGATCATGGTACCTCTGAGGATGCTATAACAAGTATTGGAGGCTAAACTCTGCCCTTGGGGAAGGGAAATTAAGGAAAGCACACATCTTTATGAACCATGGTGACACCTAGTATTGTATTGGTAGAGGAAAAGCACTGAAAGTTTTCCTAGGAATTTGGAAGTGAGGAAGGTAAAGGAAATATGAACACTGCCACCACTATCATTTGACATGATTCTAGAAATGCTAGTTATGACAATTTGATAAGGAAAAGAAATTGAGCGAGCAAGTTTAGGCAAAAAGGGTAAAATAATTATTATTTCAAGCTAATATAATTGGGCAATCGCCCCAAATCAACAAAAATTAATTGAGATAATTAATAGCTTCAATTAAAGTCAAAGGATACAAAATATATCCACAAGAATCGTTAAATTTTTCATTTATTATTTTTTAAACCAGGAATAAAAGCCTTTCAAATGATAATAACCTTTTCTTCCCCTTTCAGTTTGTTAACACTGGATTAAAGCACAACCCTTAGGAATTAATATACCTTGTTTAATAATAATTAATAATGGTATTTTTATAGTACTTTAAGGAATGCAAAGCACTTAATGAATATTATTATTTATAGACGATCTCATTCATTACATTTCTTTCATGTATTTATTGATTCTCTATAGGATTATACCCAACTTGATAGAATAAATTATCCTTGGGTGAAAACTATTTTTCCTTTCCATTTTGGTTCCAAATTATTAGACCTATGTGAATTTACCTACTTAGATACATACAAGGCTTACATAAGTACATCTATAAATAAAAATAAGAACGTCTAAAAATACAAAAACAAAAATTACAGAAATAAAAGAATCCCTAATTAAATAAAGAGAAATTTGGGGTTTATGACTGAGTCAGGTTGAGGTGACAAAAATTCTGATATTACCTAAATGATACAGATTAAAAATTACATCAATTAAGTATAATACTATAGAAATACCGCCTAACTGGCGCGGTTTTAATACTATGCCAATAAAATTACCAAAGGAATACTTTTTAGAGTTAAATAAAACAACATAACAATGGAAGGAAAAGTCAAGAATACTAAAGGATATATGCTTTTGGTTCTACTAGATCCCAAACCACTCGAGAGAATGATGGTCATCAAAATGATTTATAAATGCATAAAAGCAACAAAAACACTATATCTGTCTATATGTACATATGGATGTATATGTATACATACATATATACAGATATATATACTCACACCTATATCTGTCTATCTAAATAGAAAGATACGGATAGATAGCAAACATAACAGTTTAGTTCTTGATAAACCAAGGAATGAAAACTTCTAGGGAAATTCCTTAGTAGGAGTTCCCTAAGTCAATGAAATCCTAAATCTAGACAAAGACAAAAGCATAACTGTCATATTATTTAATGAATATAATGTTGAGAGTTCATTGATAGAGATAATGCTGTAGTATCTTCAGGGCTAGACTCAGAGTCAGGAAGATCTAAATTTAATTCTACCTCTGATACTTACTGTGTGCCCCCTTAGCTTCTCAGGGTCTCAGCAAACTCTCTCAGGTTTTATTAGGTTATAGAGATTCTGACCTGACTTAATAGTGGTTTTTCCTACAATACCAGGAGTTCCCTAGATTGATGAAGTTTTCATTTATTCAAATATTGTTTCTTTATCTGTGGCCCCTTTCCCATAATGCATTGTTCCTGTTTGATTTTCTTATGCACCTCTTTTTACTATTGCCTTGTCTGAAATTAGGATTGTCATTTTGCATTCAGTTGAGGCAAGATAAATTTTACTTTGACATCATAATTCAACACTATAAATTTTAATATTTTATTTGTGTTTCTTGTGTATAACCTATTGCTGGATTTTGTTTTCTAATTCATCCTCCTTATAGGCAAACAAATATCGTTCATAGTTACAATGGTTATATTTGGTTCTATTTATACCAAATCCTGTTGTAGTAATTCTTTCTTTTGAAAGAAAATAATCAATAGTAGGCATTTGCTACGCAGAATATTCTGACAGTACTCCTTTCCCTCCCATCTAAGCCCAAATCTTAATTATTGTCTAATTATATGAGTCTCACTCATCTTTTTGTGACAGTCAATTCTATGTTTCTTATTCCTTCAAGCGTCCCTCCCCTGCTCAGTTCTTTGTAGGTCATTCAGTTTCTCAGCTGGTCTTTAACCCGACAGCTCTGACACCTTTCTCCATACTCTCTATATAGCCTATTCCTCTGCTTATCTTATTCAATGTCTCCTTTCATAATATTTTTGTATTCCCTTGTCTGACCCGTCTAAAAGTGATTCGTGAGCCTCCCTCCCTCTCCCTCTCCCAAATCCCTATGCTTGAATGACCTCAGCCTACGGCACCCTCAATTTCAAGAAATACTAAGTCACCTCTAAGTTCTCCCTCCTTATTTTTTACTTTGTTTTTCCACTGACCCTTAGGTATAGTAATAGTATATAGTATTACTTGGTAATACTATACCCTTAGATATAGTATAGTATAGTAATACTCCTCTGAGATTAATAGTCCTTTTTCCCCATGCAGTATGCAAACACTGGGTCAAATTGTAACTCTTTAAAACTATTCAAACTTCATCTTAAGTCTTATTTTATATACTCTGTATTTCAAAAACGGCTTACTCTGGTATTTTCATAAGCAATTCTTGGAACTAATAATAGAAAGCCATTTACCTTTGTATTTTGATTTACTATATCCCATTTCCCCCCTTTCCTTTTTTATAATTGGTGAGTTGTCCTAGATTCTGGTGAGTTCCTTACTTATTTGCAATATTTTCTCATTTTGGGACAACTTAAACCTGGGGAGCCACTCTGATGACAACTTATGAATCATAGTTTCTTCTATGATTCTAATTATTCTGGGCATTTTCATACTTTCCCCAAAATAGTACTCTCTTGTTTAGTTTTTGTTCTTTTAGACTTGTGAGTTTTAGATTGGCTTGAAGAAGTCCGTCTTTGAATTGTTTAATTGCTATCAATTGATTGGTGGAGGGACCATTCACAATCACAAAACTATGGATCTTTGCGATGCACATACGGTATATGTAAATTCGCTATTTCTGTTTTGGAGCAACAACATTCACTATAGTAATTCCGCACAGAAACTACTCATATCATGGCTATTTTCTAATGCTTTCTTAGTCTGGGTTAATTTGTACAAAATTACAACCCAATTGATGAGTGTCCCTCGACATCATGTGACAATTCATGACCCATCGTTTCTTATGGGCTCAACTCTACTGAACGTGGTCATGCTACTTTGCCCTCTGATTTTTTTAATTAAAAGCTCAGAACTTTAATGACTTGGATGCTAACCATAATAGCTGGTATTGATCCAGTGCTTTTAGACTTGCAAAGGACTTTGCTTTTATGATGTGATTGGATCTTCAAAACAACCGCCTGATGTGGTTGCTATTATTAATCCTTTTTTTGTGGAGAGGAAAATGAGTCTCTGAGAAGGTACTAAGGCAAGGTTGGAATTCCAGTTCTCATTGCATCGTGCCATCGTGTCTCCTCCTTAAAGACTGTCACTAAATTTTCACTACAACAAAAATCTGTTACATTTGATTTTTCAGAATCACCTTAGTTACAATAAGGTTTTTCCATTGTCCCCTTCCTGCACAAACTAAAATCTCCAGTTAACCCTCTCCTTCTGTCTTCTATCTCCACCTTCTTTTATAGTTCCTGTCTCTCTCTCTCTCTCCCTCTTCTACCCCTTCTCCCCTTTTCCCCTTTTCTCTCCCCATCTCTCTTCCTGTCTCTCTGTTTCTTTCCATCTTTCTTTCCTCCCCTCTCTCTTTCTGTTTCCCCCTCTCTTTTTCTGTCTCTCTCTTCCTCTCAGGTACAAGGCTTCCTTTTTTCTCATGTGCCACAGCTCCCAAGGTCCTTGCTCCCATCCTTCCTTTCTCATTTATAGGCTCAGGCTCTAATTACTGCCGAGCACCTGCTGCTTCAGCCCATCCTCCTCAATAGTTGCCATGGATGGCCCTTAGCCCTCCTACAGAAATCTTGTTTGTCAACTGCCTTACTGCACGGCAACACCTATTTCTAAGCTGGTAATATTACAGCTTTCCCACATCAGCCTTACTCCGTAGCTCACACTTAAGTATTACTGCATCCTCCTGGGAAGCTTCCCACCCCAGAATTATTTTGGAATGGCATAATTTCAAGGCCACTGCCCTGGAAAATGCTGCAAGAATGGGAAATTCTTGCCCATGTTCCTCCTCTCACTTTCCTGTAGCCTCACTGGTTTTCCCCCCCAGTAATGGTGGTAAGGAAAGCACTGCATTTGTGGCATGTCTTTACTGAATGGTCCTCTAAACATCACTCCACTGTGTCAGCGGTATGATACTTTTAATAACAAGTTAAATAAAAGCAAGAATCATAAAGGTACCTGTGTTTACACAATAGGTTTGGTCACCAGGTCCCTGGCTGAGACAAATAGAAATTTCCTATAGTTAGCGGAAGTGTTTAACTTTTATATAAGTTCAAGGGTTCAAGGCCAGGCTGAAAAATTGGACACAATAATCCTTCCTGGGGGACCATGCCCTTATAGATGACAATGGCAGTGACTGTCATGTCTATCAGCACTTCACCCTGACAAAATTCTCTTCTTTGCACATGGATGGTGTTAGTACAAATTTTGTGATCCCCATATTAAAGATGATGAAACACTTTCCAATAGCATGAGTAGATGAGATGTAAGAGGCATCACCATGGAGCAGCAAGTACTCTGGGTTTGCCGTAGGGACTCGATTCAGATCCTAGCTCTTCCATCTACAACATGTGAGACCTAACCTAGGCATAACGTCTCTTGGCCTCAACCTCCTCATCTATAAAATGAAGGACTTGACTAACTTACCCCTAAGATCCCTTAAGGACAGACTATGTGACAAGCATAGTACTAGGTGGAAGGAGATATAGAAAGGTCTGAGTTCAAATCTTGCCTAGTTGTGTGACTCTGGGAAGTCACTTGACCTGTGTTTTCCTCAGTTTCCTCAACTTTAAAATGGAAATAATAGTAGCACCTACCTCCCAGAATTGTTGTGAGGATTCACTGAGCTAATATTTGTAAAATGCTTAGCACAATGCCTGACACACAGTAGGTGTTTAATAAATACTTGTTTCCTTCTTTCATATAAAGACAAAAATGAAATATTCTCTGCCTTCAAAGAGCTTATTCTTTAATGGGAAATAACATGTATGCAGATTAAGGACATACAAAATCTGTATATACAAAGCAATTTCAATGAGGAGAGCATTAGCAACAAAGGTAGATCATAATGAATCTTGCACTGAGCTTTGAAGTCAACTGAGGATTCTGTGGGGCAATGGGAATATATTTCAGGCATGAGGCACAGTCTGATTGCAACATCTTCAGGAACAACAAGGAGGTCAGAAATATGTCAAGGAGAATATGTGTAATAAGCCTAGCTATGTGACCCTGGCAAGTCTCTTAACCTTGTTAACCTCAGTTTCCTCATATGTAAAATGAACTGGAGAAGGAAATGGCAAAGCCACTCTACATTCTTTGCCAAGAAAACCCTAGATGGGGTCATGAAGGGCTAAAATGACCCTACAACATCAAGCCTAGAAAGCTTAAGTAGAACCCAAGGGTAAAGGGTTTTTAAAAAAAACCAAACTAGAGGTGCTTGTATTTTAATCTAGAGGCAGCAGGATGCCAAGGAAACTTTTTGAACAGGTCAGATTTGTGCTTTGGCAATATCATTTTGGCAGCATGAGTGAAGGACAGATTAAACATAGGAGATACCAGAGAAAGACACTAGAACTCCATGTAGAAGAAAATAGTCCAAGGGAGAGGTTGTGGTTGCGAGATTTGTCCTTTGTTCTTGAAGATGACCATGACATCAGGGAGATGATGACATGACTTGCCATTGACTTTGATCTAAGTGAGGGAGGGCTGTGCAAGGTCACTAGTCTCACTTTCTCCTTCAGGGCCATCCAGATCCAGTTTCCAAATATGGATCAAGGCAACTGGAGATGGCCCAGGATAAAGTGGGAGACCTTGGCATTTTTAGAGAAACAGCTACTATTTACATTCACTCTGAGCCAGGAGTCCCCCAGAATAACCATTAAGTGGTGCTTGGGCAGGGACCTATTGTGGTCCAATCAATGAGATCCAGGGTGAATTGGGTTTAAGGCAATTTTTGAGAATTTGAGAAAGAAAGGAGAAGAGAGGAGAGAATGAGCTGAGTTGTCTAACTGGAACTGGCCAGCTGAATCCCCATTCAGGCAGCTTGAACTACTCACAGGTTGCAGTTTATCCTTCATTCTTGAAGAGGACCAGGACATTAAGGAGATGATGATATGACATGCAATTGAATTGAATTTGAGGGAGGGATGACTGTGCAAGGTCACCAGGCTCACTTTCTCTTCCTGAGCTCTCTGGGTCCAGGGGACAGATATTGATAAGGACCACTGAAAGTGGCCCAGGATGCAGTGGAAGATCCATGGGAAAGGTCACTTTAAGAGTCTGAAGTACGGGTAGTGGCCATTTGGGTGGAAGAAAAAAATGGATGTGAGAGGTAAAATAGAAAAAAAAAGAAACAGAAAGGTAAAATAAAAAAGACTGATCATATACCTTTGAGTTAGAACCCAATCCTTTTTTTTTCCAGATGAGGTTATTTATGCCCAGAGAGAAGAACAACTCAATGGCGCAGAGATCATCTCCCAGCTCAAAGTCTGTGCTTTTCCCATGCCCTAACTAATATTCTCATAGCAATGAATAATTTTTTACCTTTTTTAAAGTCTCTATTTTTATTTATTATTTTCAGATTGTGACATTCATTTCCACAAAATTTTGAGTTACAATTTTTCTCCCCATCTCTTCCCTCCCCCCACCCCATAACACCTTGCATTCTGATTACCCCATTCCTCAATGTGCCCTCCCTTCTATCACACCTCACCCTTCCCTTATCCCCATCTTCTCATTTTTCTTGTAGGGCAAGATAGATTTCTACACTCCATTACCTGTATTTCTTGTTGCTCAGTTATATGCAATAACAATTTTCAACATTCATTTCTAATAATACTTTAAATTCCATCTTCTCTCCCTTCCTCCCTCCCCACCCATTCCTACTGAGAAAGCAAGCAATTCAATATAGGCTATATATGTGTCATTTTGCAAAAGACTTCCATGATAGTCATGTTGTATAAGACTAACTATATTTCCCTCTATCCTACCCTGCCCCCATTTATTTTATTCTCTTTTGACTTTGTCCTTCCCCAAAAGTGCTTACTTCTGATTACTCCCTCCTCCCATTTGCCCTCCCTTCTATCATCCCCCTCACCCCACTTGTCCCCTTCTCCCCTACCCTTCTGTAGTGCAAGTTATATTTTCATACCAAATAGAGTGAGCATGTCATTCCCTCAAGCTAGATGTGGAGAGAGTAAATTTCCCTTTTCACCTCTCACCTCCTCCCTTTTCTCCTCCACTGAAAAAGCTTTTTCTTGCCTCCATGATGAGTGGTAATTTACACAATTCCATTTCTTCCTTTCTCCTCCCAATATATTTATTTCTCACCCCTTAATTTTATTTTTTTATAGATATCATCCCTTCTGAATCCTCACCCTATGCTGTGTGTGTGTGTGTGTGTGTGTGTGTGTGTGTGTGTGTATAATCTCTTCACCTATCCAAATAATGAGAAAAGTCTCAAGAGTTACAAATATTATCTTTCCATGTAGGAATGTAAACGGTTCAGCTTTAGAAAGTCCTTTATGATTTTTCTTTCCTGTTTACCTTTACATGTTTCTCTTGATTCTTGTGTTTGAAAGTCAAATTTTTTCTTCAGTTCTCGTCTTTTCATCAAGAATGTTTGAAAGTCCTCTATATCATTGAATGACCATTTTTTCCCTTGAAGTATTATACTCAGTTTTGCTGGGTGGGTGATTCTTGGTTTTAATCTCAGTTCCTTTGACTTCTGGAATATCCTATTCCATGCCCTTCGATCCCTTAATGTAGAAACTTCCAGATCCTGTGTTATCCTGATTATATTTCCACAATACTTGAATTGTTTCTTTCTAGCTGCTTGTAATATTTTCTCCTTGACCTGGGAACTCTGGAATTTGGTCACAATATTCTTAGGAGTTTCTCTTTTTGGATCTCTTTCAGGAGGTGATTGGTGGATTCTTTCAGTATTTATTTTGCCCTCTGGTTCTAGAATATCAGGGCAATTTTC
>CM053772.1:251757692-251789556 GCA_028658325.1 Potorous gilbertii | reverse complement strand
AATTGTCTCTCCTGGATCTATTTTCCAGGTCAGTTGTTTTTCCAATGAGATATTTCACATTATCTTCTATTTTTTCATTCTTTTGGTTTTGTTTGGTAATTCCTTGTTTTATCATATAGTCATTAGCTTCCTTCTTTCCCATTCTAATTTTTAAAGATCTATTTTCTTTCTTGAGCTTTTGAACCTCCTTTTCCATTTGGCTGATTCTGCTTTTTCAAGCCTTCTTCTCCTCATTGGCTTTTTGGATCTCTTTTCCCAATAGCGTTAGCTTATTTTTAAAGGGGTTATTTTCTTCAGCATTTTTTGGGTGTCCTTTAGCAATTTGTTGACTAACTTTTCAAACTCCTTCATGGCCTGAGCCCACTGCATATTCAATCTGGAGGTACTGGATGCAGAAGCCTTGACTTCCTCTGATGGTATGCATTGTTCTTCCTCCTCTGGAAGGATAAAAGAAAATACCTGTTCACCAAGAAAGTAACCTTCTATGGTCTTATTATTTTTTCCCTTTTTTGGGCATTTTCCCAGCCAGTTACTTGACTTCTGAATCCTTTGTCAAGAGGAGGGTCCTAGTGCTCCTCCTCGCCTCAGGACCATGCTCAGCGATGAGATGCAGATCAACTGCTCAATTTTCCCAGGGGCTTTAGGCAGGGGCAGGGCCGCCACTCAAGGTTGAGGTTCAGATCAGTGACTCAATTCCTCCAGGGGCTTTAGGCCAAATGCTTCACAAATGGATGCCCACTGCTACCACCCCACTGCTACTACTGCCTGCTACCACCTCCACCTGGGACCAGCATTGGGGGGTACCCTGCTGCCCTCTCGCCCAGTTGGGAAAGCCCTCTCTCTGACCTTTGAAACTTTTTTTGGCATTTGTGGTTTGAGGGATCTGAGACCCTCCCTGTTGGGGATTCTTCCCTGGAGGTCTGTTCTGGTCCTGTTCCTTCCAGTGCCATGCAGCCAGGGCTGGGCTCTGGTCCACTTAGTGTTCCATGGTATAGACCTTTACTGTCAGCCTTCTAGCTTACCTTTAGCTGGAAACCTCTTTCACTCTGTCATTCTGTGGCTTCTGGTGCTCTAGAATTTGTTGGGAGTCATTTTTTAGGGGTATTTTCCAGCTGTGGGGGAAGAGCTATAGTATATACTCTTTCTACTTCACCATCTTGGCTCCACCCCTCAGTTTTTTACCTTTTGATATACATAGAATAAAGAAATCATCCAGGAACTTTTTAAGTATAATTGTTAGTTTTAACCTCAGTGCTGCTGTAGGCAAAGTTTGTTCCTGTGAGCTGGAGAGTAAAGAGAGAGGCTGTCAGATACTCTTTTCATTTTAAGGCTTAAAGAATAGTCTTTATGGAGTTACTAATGACAGTGATGAAATTAAGAAGCTGGAAAATGATCTATGTCAACCTTGGTACCCTTAGTCCTTAAGGGATTTAATTTCTTGGATTCTGGAATGAATTTATTTTTATTCATGAGAGACTGAGTATAGGCATATACCAGAGCCAGTTATCCTTACCCAATGCCACTTTGCTTTATTTTGCTTAGGAATCTCCCTCGATGATGAAAGGATGCTAAATATCTTTAATCTTCATTCTTCAAGAGGTAAAATGCAGTGCAATAGTTTAAATAATTATGTTTATTATTTTGTTTTAGCAATAATGCCAGACTCTTTGGTTGTGTATTCTGGTGGAATAAGCGGAAAGGAAGAGAAAAAGCCAACCACTGTGCTAAGCACTCTACAGATATTATTTAATTTGAGTCTTACAAGTCTGCGAGGTAGATTATTACCTATTATCCCTATTTCACTGTTAAGGAAACTGGCGCAGACAAAAGTTAAGTGACTCACCAAAGGTTACATAGCTAGTAAGTGTCTGCATTTGAACTCAGGTGCTCCTTACTTCAGCCCAGGGCTCTATCTGCTATCCCACCAGCTGCCTCAAATCAGGACATTTTATTTATTCCCTCTGAAATTTCTTATCTTTACATAATTAGAACCATAGAATTAGAAAATATAGCCAGAAGATTGTTGTGCACAGTAATGGCGATATTTGTACGAGGATCACCTGTGAATGACTTAGCTATTCCCAGCAATTCAATGATCGAACACAATTCTGAAGGAGTTGTGATGAAAAATGCTATCTGCTCCAGAGATGGAGCTGATGAAGTTTGAATGTAGATACAAGCAGACTTACTTTACTTTCTTTAATTGCCTTGTTTCTTCTTAAATTTTTTGGTGGTTGCTCTCTTCTACAACATGGCTAATATGGAAATATATTTTGCATGATTGCTTGCCTTCTTGAAGAGGGCAACATTTATAAAAAAAATGTTAAAATTTTTTTTACACGTAATTGAGAAAAAATAAATAAAAATTCTTTTTTAAAAGCACCAGAAGGGACCTTCTAAGTTATCTAGATCACCTCCCTCAGAAAGGTCAACTAGCCTGCCTGAGGTCAGAGAACCAGGGAGTAATAGAGCTGGGGCTGTACTCCAAGTCTCTGGATTCCTAATCTATTGCGATTTTCACTATTTTATCTTGCATTTTGATCCGAAATCACCAAGAGATTCAGTTCATCTTTTATGGGTATAAATACAAAGCTCTCCTCACTAATTTTAAACTTGTGTTATGAAACATAGAATTATGTGTCCAACCCTGTAAACTTCTGTAGGAAGAATATTTCTTTGCATTTATTTCCTCTATGAATTTTAATTCTACATAAGAAATCACAGTATCATAGGCATTAGTGTTGGAATGTATTCCAGACATTATCTCATTTGATAAATTTCCTCATTTTATAACTGGGGAAACTGAGGCCCAGAGAAGTGAAAATAGCCCAGTTTATGTAAAAAAAAAAGATTGAATCCAAGGCTAAATGACAAATCAGTTCGGGGTATTTTAAGACTCAATGAAAACAGGGTAAAGATAATTTAATATTTTTTGATCTATGTTTTGTGGAGAACGTTATGTAGGGAACTGTATTTCAGAAACTTCTATTACCTTTGTGTATTCACTGTGTTTCCTATATATTCTTTTAAGTTGTTGCCTCTTTAGGTGACTTCTCTCCCTTTCTTCTACCCCACTGTTCCACCAAATACTCAATCAGCCTTTTTTGGGAGCAGGTTACAGGGTGCTAATAATCTGTGAGAGACAGGCTGGATTTCACATTCAATTGGCAAGTGTCCTTGTCTTTAAACCACAGCTGTATAGTGAAAAGCAGCTGGGAGGGTTCTGCTACCTCATTGGTAAAGATTTGGGAGTCAGGAGTCACATAAGTCTTAATAGAGGCTGATCTTGCAACATGTGACATTTATGGAGTGAATGTTGTCTTTCCACTGGATTGAGTCAGAGCAAACAAAAGTTAGTTCCTACTAGCCTCTCTGGTTTGTCCTAAATTAGGCTAAATCGCCAAGAATGAATGTATATGTCATCACATGATACTAGCTTCTGCCTAGAGTCTTGTGAGATCTTGCTTCTGGAACTTGGGTGGCTGAAATGGGTTCATCTGTAGCGGGAGAAAATCCTTCTATCCCAAGTTGATGCAGAAACAGTCAGCAGTAGCCTTTTGGTATAGGACACAGTATTTAATGATGGGTTGGTTTATGAAAGATAAGGAGAATCTGCACAGATCCTCTCCTCCTACCCCCACCATCTTACATTGTGCACATATTCCCCCCACAAATGCAGCTAGGGTAAAACTATGGTCTTAGATGCCTTTTTTGTATCCATAAAATGAACTTAAATCCATGGGATAAACCGCATTTATTTTCTGTCTCTCCTTTTTTTAACCTACTCACCTGTGCACTGCACAGTAATTTAGCTCTCCAGGATGACTTTTAAGATTCTAATCTTGTTCCTGTCCAGCAGTGCGACTAATACTGGTATAGCTCTGCTCCTGCATATAAGGGAAAATCCATTTCCTCAGATAAGAGAGAGTATTATTGATGATGCAATATCTATAGTTGAGCCTCATTCCGCCTTGCTGGGCCTTTGATTTCATCGTGCATTTAGACAATCGAAATAGCGTGGGGAATTTCTTTTTCTGTGTTTTTGTTCAAGGAGATTATCAACACATTTATTTCTTGTCTGTTGACTATCTTTGTGACAGATAAGTGAGAAGGAGGTCTGGGAAGGTTTTAAGCAATGAGTTATTTATTCAAAAGTTGAGATATCTTTTTAAGAAGAAATTTAGAAAGCAAATCTAGTTCATCCTGAGAGTTAAACTTAGTTATGGCAGATGATGTTGCTTTATTATTCAATTAACCTTTATTGATGTAAATTACAACATTAAACCATTATCAGCAGGATCATGAAAAATTGCTTCTATGTACAGTTCATACATTTTGGCCAAGAAATTCTCACATACCCCTTTCAAAAAAAAGGGACCCTTAAAAGTAAAGTTAGAATAACATGTTTATATTGCAAGAAAATAAACCATATCAACATTTTGTTGTTGTTCAAAGAGATATTTGCATAACAGGCTATCTTTATCCAATAGGACCTTAGATTGACTGGGACCAAATCCAATGGCTATTTTTACATTCTACAGATTACAGATCCATTTTACTGATGAGGAAATGGAGACCCAAAGAAGCAAAGCGATTGCACAAAGTCACACAGGTACTAAGTGACAGAACCAAGTTTTGAATTCAGGTCTTCTGATTCTAAATCCATTGATCTCTCTGATACCCTATGGTGTCTTCCTTAGGACTACTTCATATTCCTATTTCTTGTGTAAAGACCAGCTACTAATTTCTACATTGAAAAATTAGTTTGGGTAGGGTTTCAATATCAAATCATTTAATTTCTTTAATTTTGAAATTTTCCAGGTACAGTACATTTTTTTCCCTCCAATACAAAAGCCAATGTCCTTTGTTTGTGCAGACACCAAATAGAGTGAAATATTCAGTAAGGAAGGATGTACCATGAAGCAGTCCATTTTGCTCAATGGCCAGCACTTTGGATTATATTAATTTTCAGTGCTGGGGTTGGAGGGGGGTGGGGGGAGTGTTGCCTAGGAGTCTGCTTTTCCTATTGAATATTAACAAGAACTTATAGTGCACAAAGCAAACATGATTTTTTGGGGGGTTTGTTAAGTTTCATGTTTACAGCACTGTGGACAAAAATGCCAAAGCGGCATTTTCTTATCTCTTCCTGTTACATTAGAAAAGTTCATGCCCTGCTCTTAGCATTTTCCAACACAGCTGTAGAGTAGTTTAAAGCCTATTTTTTAAATAAGTGATGCTCAATTTGTCTTTGATGATCCGAATGATTCAGGTGAGATGGGAGCACGGTCGGGCCCTGATTTGCATAAAAATTAATCACAGAAAAATGTAAATTGATAAAATTTTGCCTGGCTTTTTCCCCCTATTTGAGAACCCATGGATGGCTCCCAGAAGCAATCATCTCAGTATGGGGCCGCATTGGAAGCTGTACAAATGATCACATTTGTGTTGAATACTCACTCATTTAAATGTCAGCGCTGATGGGGCGGTACATCAGTAGGAAAAATGAAAAATAAATACGCAGCAGCTGAAGACCATCAAATCGGTGGGCACTGCGTCGAGATCTATGATCTAATGTGAAAAAATTGCGGATTAATTATCCTTTTTTCAAAATGGTAATTGTTTTAGTATCACACCAGAAAAAAATCTGCAATCTATTTGGAATCAAACAAAAACCAGTAATGTTAAATACGTCATTACATCATTGTGTTTATTAGAAGCCTGCAATTAATTCCTAAGGCTCCTTTGGTCTTCTGAGCTGCAGAAAATGAAACAAAAGAATGTTGCTATTAATTTTCAAAGAACTCTTCAGCTTTCAAATCAATCTGACTTGTATCAAACCAGAAAAAAAATATGCTATGAAACTGGGTGGCTTTTGTACATTAACTTAATTTCAGTGGGATTCTGCTCCCAAATCTAGGAAGCATTTTCTTTCTAATGGCCAAGTTCCAAGGCTAATATTGTTTCACAAAATGAGCTTATAGTCTGTCTACCTTGTCAAAAGTGGAGGGCAAATTGTGCTCTCAACGAAGGAGACAGAGAAGCAACAATCTTAATTCAGGGAAGAGAAAGGATGGCCGTTTGTCCAAAGAAAAAATAGCTATTTTTAACTGCTTTTTTTGGAACTGAACAGAAATAGATTCATTTTTCCCATCTCATTTTGCAACTGTGAATATGTAAAGTCTTTATTATATCTTTTCAGAAAAAACAACCCTAATCATTCTGAAATTTCTGAAAAATGGGTATAAACAATGACGTATTAGCTTCCAAATGATACATCAGAAATGTTTCCTTTACTATTTGTTTTTATTTCTTTATTAGTTTCCGTGAAGCTTCATTTGATTGTGATATTTGAGTAGTTGGTGTGATGTTACCAAGGCTTATTATTCAGCATCTTAGTAGGTTTGGAATCACATCCTTTCTGATTTTTTTTAGAGTTTGAAGAGATAGCAAATAAAAAAACAACCCGGTTTGTGTCATCTTGATTCAGCTAATAAAGAGGAAGTTAAAGTGGATCCCAAATCTGCCTCAGAATACCTTGGATAAATGAATATCGTATTTGTCAGAATCAGCTTTAATAACATAAGAACAATATTTTAAAGAGATCAAAATCAGTGTTTGTAATAATTTCTCAGCAGTGACTTTGAAAAATAGCCCTACACCTGTCAGCTGGACAATGGGTTGATTAAGCTACGCAAATGGAAAACACTGTATATTTCTGAGATCTGAGATCGTGGGGGTATAGAGGAAAAAAGAAGCACTGCCTTCTTTCCATTGTGGGCCAGGCCGAGCCACTACCATCGTAGACTTGTTGAATAAGATCTGAGTCATGATTGAGTGTCAATCCATGGTTTCTGGTGGATAAATCATGTTGGAGTAACAGGGAATGGGGGAAGTTACAACATAGAGACTCCAAGGAAGAATAAAGCAAATCTTGCATTGGAAGAATGAGACAAGAAGCCAGAAGACCCAGACAGGGGAGTGACCAGTAAGAGGACAGGAAGGTTGCTGTGGCCAAAAGAGTCTTGGTTCACTGGCCATGTTACTGTGAGTCTTCTGTTTTAAAACATAGAAGCACCCCTTTTCTCTAACCCCACTTTTGTCATGAGCCATAGAAAGGAAGCCATGGGTGATGCTTTCCTTGAAGGTGGAGTTTGCTGCCTTTCTATGTAACCAAATTTCTTGTTTTATTCTAGTAGCAAATTATTCCCTCATATGCGTCATGGAAGTGTTATTGTGTGACTCTAAAGGGGCAAAGCAGACATCTCCAGCCTCTTCTTCCCAACTCTTTTCCAAAGGAGACTTTATTTCCCATCAGGAGGGGACATAGGAGGTGGGGAGTCAGAAACCTGGCCACTCTGCTCGCCTCAGAGAAAGGGAGTACCAAGCTAGAATTATATATATTTGTCCCCTTAAATATTATTCTAGTAGAGGATGTAAAGTTAAGGTTCAAGATAAACTTCTAATCATAGTTCATTAATTAGGGAAGAAAAACACAAGTTTTGGACCTAAGCCTTGACTCCCTTTCCACCAAATACCAGTTCCACAATGAACATACATAGGAATGGTAAAGAAAATCATTGTTCAAGACGATAACAACACAAAAATCGGAAAAAGTGTATGTAGGAGAATATCAGACAATACAGAGTGAAGTAGTTGTCCCATTGGTAGTGAGGCAACACAACTCAATCAAGAGAGGGAGTTGGAGATTCACCCAAGGGTAAATTTCCCCAAGTCTCTAGCATAGCAAGCTGGAGGCAAGGGCATGATAGAGATTGCTTGTACTTCTCATGGCAGTTTCTTCCCCAGAGTCTTGTTCTCTCTTCAGCAACCTAAAGACGGGGTTGTCATCAACTACTCTCTCAAAACTCGAAGCCAGAAGTTCCCAAAGCAAACTGCAGAGATTCAAGAGACCACTGAGAGACTGGAGAGCTTGGAGAGACCAAATTACTGTCTGTCCAACTAACTTCACTTGCTTCTCATGCTGGCGCAAGGCATTGATGGCCACTATTGACAAGACAGTCCCATCCCAATGGTCTTTGGAATTGATTATGTTTTTATAATATGTTGTCAGCATGTAGGAAGTCCTTCATGTGTAATTGATCTGAGATTGTTTGAATGACAGTATTTTAGTTTATAACAAAGCTGGCAACTGTAGAGTTAGGTTTCTTCAGAAATTTCATAATAATATATAAAGAGGTAGTGGCAATTTTTCAAGAAAAAAATTCTCTTTCCAGAAAATATATTCACAAATGATACTGCAAAAATGGATTTACCAACAATAATAGCCCATGGATAATCTGTGATTTTGTTGGCATGAGAGCTCTCTCCACCAACATGAATTATAACCTACCTATAATTGAATTGTAGAGAGTCTCTGAGGTTTAGACTCTTTGGGGTGGCTAGGTGGTGCAGGGCAAATAATGCTAGTTTTAGGCATGAGGAAAATTAGAGCTTGAAGCCTGCCTCAGTCACATACTAGCTGTGTGATCCTAGTCACTCTGCCTAGTCACCTATTCTCTGCCTTAATTTTCTCATCTGTAAAATTAATATAACAATAGCAACTACCTCACAGGATCATAGCATAAGTGGGATCGTATATGTAAAGTACTTTGCAAACATGAAAGTACTATCTATAGTACCACCAATGCTAATATCTATATCTATAATGGAATATATAGTATATAATCATGCCAATAACTGATTATATAATTTTATGTGCACATTATACACACACATATATATGTATATATAATATATATAAATATATATATTTATATTATATATTTTATATAATATTATATATAATTATTATATTATATTAATATAATTATATTATATGTATAATATAATTATATTAAATTATTAAATATTATATATTTTATATAATATTATATATATAATATTTAAGTATTATATATTTATATATAAATATATAAATATAATTTCTTTGTCCATGGTCATATAACTTGTAATTTTGAGGTGAGTTTTGAACTCAAATTTTTTCTGAGTCTAAGTTCAGTATTCTATCAGCTGTCACAGAGCCTTAACCGTGATCTGCTTAAAACAAAGCTTTAGAATCAGAAAATGTTAGAACTGAAAAGGGATAGATCTATTTATGCTGGAATGAATTGAATGTAAAGATTGCCTCATACAACTTCTTCATTTTGCAGGAGAGGAAACTAAGGCTCAGACTGTTGGGGTGACTTTCCCAGAGTCATGTGGTTAGCATGGTTTATATGCATCTGAATTGTCTAACTGCTATATGTACTTGAGTTTTTCCACACTTTTACAACCCGCCTTAGGAGTGGTCGTCCAGCCACGACTCGACCATTTCCAGAAAACCAACAGCTTGTTCCTTTTGGGGTAACTCAAGGTATTAGAAAATTCTTCCTTGTCATAAGCTGAAAACTTGTCTTCTTATAGCTTCATTCACGTCTCTTCTCTCTGGACCAACAGAAGTAAGAGAATCACAGTCTCAGAGTTGAATGGGAACTCAAAGGTCATGTAGGCCAACTCATATCCCTACAACAGATCTGACCACTGGTCATTCAAGCCCTTCCTTAAAGATTCCTATCCAGTGACAGGGAGAAACCACCATGACAATTTATTGTTCTGCTAGAGAGATGAAATTGCTGGACAGTTTTTTCTAACATCAAGCTACAAATGGCCTCCCTACAACTTCTACCCACCATAGTCAGTCCCATCCTCTGGATTCTCTCAGAGTAAGTTCAGTCTCTTTTCTATGTGACAGCCCTGTCCATATTTGCAGGCATTCATCATAGCCCCTTTTAAGTCTTTTCTTTTGACAAAAGATCCCCAGTTCCTCCAAATGGTCCTTATAGGGCATGGCGTTTAAGCTGTTCACTATGTTGGTTGATCTCTTCTGAATGCACTCCACCTTCCACAGTTGAACACAGTGCTCAAGATATGGTCTGATTAAGGTAGAGTAAAGTGATAGGCCTACTATTTGGCATTGAATCAGTCTTGAGTCCATCTCAATCAATCAGTCTTTTAATTAAGCCTTTACTAAGTGCCTTACACTGTGCTTAATGAAATCCAATTTGCATTTCTCCATTTTGTCCATGAAAGTAAAATGAAAGACTTGGCCAAATACTTTGCTCAGATCTAGGCCAACTATAGCTACAGACTTCTCTACAAGTTTGGTGTCACAAAGGGAAATGAAGTTTGCAAGACTTGGCCTTGTTGAGACTTCACCAGTTCTTTGTGCTACTTATCTGCTTTGATTTCAAGTCTTACACCATCCTGTTCACAATCCCCCTTGTGAATTCTTGGTACGTTCATGAAGCTGTGATGTTCATATCTGATCACAGTACTCTAAGTGTGCCTTTTTTTGTAGCAGACCATGGGAAAATGCTCCACACTCTTGATTTGGAAAACAGAATTTTCCCTAGGCAGTTTAAGATCATATTTGCTTTTTGGGACCTGTCTTCATCTGTTGATTCATTTTAGGCTTGTATTCAGCTAAAGCTCTTCCATCATTCCTGTAACCTATTGCTGTCAAGTCTTTCCTCCACCTTCATGATCAGTCAGTTAATCAATCAACAACTGCTCTCTGCTAGGTTCCAAGAATACAAATAGAATGAAAGAATCACTATTAAAACACAGTTGCTTTTTTAAAAACCTAAATGTAAAATTTTACATTCATCCTTATTAAATTTCATCTAACCCATACAACTGAGACTTGAGCCTAATTCGTGGATCTCCCGTATAACATGCTTATTTCTAGCTATTTTTGACCTGTGAGTCTATAGGAAACCTGTTTCCTCTTCTGTAACTAAGGCTTGGAGATATGCAATGATTTGCCTGAGGTCACACAGGCCTTGACCCTAAGTACGTTGATTCCAATTAGTTGTCTTTTAGTTACAAAATGGAGGGAGCATGGGAAGAAAGTTCAAAAAATAAAACACTGGAAAGACTTTATCAAAAAAAAAAGATCATGATCATACATAGGATGCTTTAATTGAGTATTTAAGACTGTGTCATGGACCCCTTTGACCATCTAATGAAGCCTGTGGACCCCTACTAAGAATCTGTTTTCTAGATGTGTGATAGGTGAGTCACGTGACCTCAGGCTCTTCATCCATAAAATGGGATGGTCTGACTTCTTGATCTCTAAGGGCCCTCTCAGCTCTAAATCCCATAATTCACATCTCTAGGCCATATTTTCTGTTATTTGCCCCATTTATTCTACCATTCCCCCACATTCCATCTAACAGGTCCATCATAATCCCTGCTTCCCCCATGAAGTCATCTGTGATAATTAAGACTAAAATTGCCTTTCTTGACCTCTTTTAGTCATTGCTATTTGTGACACACATTTTAGCACCCAATTATATTGAGTTTAGCACTTGTTACACTTAAGCTCTTTGAGGGCCAAGGTCCCCTCATACTTGAATTGTATTTGCTTCAATGCCTACCATGGGGTTGAACAGATTTTAAGTGCTCATCAAATGTCAGATGAATGAGGAGACTTGAATTGTTTCTGATGAAGGACTGATATGCATTAACCAACTTGTGGGGCCAGAGCAGCCTTTGAATCTGAACCAGACATTACAGAAATTAAACCTAATTAGGATGCTATCACGGGCAGTGTTTGTAAAAGGAAGAACACAGGTGAGTTTGTCAAATGCTCAAGGGCCCTGTACAAAGAAGCTGCTGCATCTATGCAGCCCTAGAAAATAAACAGGTAGAGCATTGCTCTGGGTATTTGGGTTGCAGAACATGGCAAACTTCCATTTATCCACAACTCAGAGGACCAAAAAGGAACAAATAATTGGATTTTATTCATGCCATGTGGCATTTTGATGTGAAAGAGAAAATATTAATTAAGCTAGATGCTCTATGATGGATAACCAAAAGAGGAACATCTGAAGTATGTCAGAAAATCAGGGTCAATTTGATTTACTTCTCTTTGGAGCACAGTGTAGTATGGAGAGATGCTCATGGTGATGTCTCCAAAGTGCCTTCTGAATCATCAAATATAGACAAAAATATTTTAGCATAGTTTTACTTACTACACAGTGGAGAAACTCATAGTGGGTTTTGGGGGATGTGGCATATTACCAAGCTTTTGACTCTGATAAGCTGTATGACCATGGTCAAGTGACAAGAATTCTCTGGGCTTCATCTTACTTACTGTAAAATGGAAATAATGAGTACCTAGTTCATATAATTCATAGAGAGGTAGACAGATAGATAACGGAACAGATGAGATAAAATGCATAAGTGCTCTGCAAACCTTGAAGGATTACATAAATGTTATGTATTATATTATTATATATTATTGACAACTTCAGTATAAGAAGAAGTTTAGAAGATGTAATTAAGACTTATCAATAGAGACAGTAATGGAGAAAGAGCTGGCCTCAGAGTTGGAAAATTTGGGTTCAAGAGAGAGAAGGAGGAAGAAAGGGAGGTAGAAAGAAAGGAAAAGAAGAAATGAAACAGGGATGAAGGAAAGAAGGAAGAAAGGAAAAAAGTTGCTATTTCTCAGAGGCAGCTAATAACAATAGCTTGCACTTAACAAAGCACTTTAAGGTTTGCAAGCACTTAAAAATATCTCATTTTATCCTAACAACAGATTAGGTACAACTATCATCCCTACCTTACAGATGAGGAAACTGAGGTAGGCAGAGGTTAAATGCTCAAAGTGCCACAGCCAGTAAGTGTTCAAAGCCATATCTGAACCCATATTTTCATGACTCTAGTCTAGCACTTTATCTCCTGAACCACCTAGATGGGTATACTCAGTTAATTGGAACACCTCATTGGTCAGCCATGTTGCATAAACAGGAGTTTGCTGTAACACTTTACCTATTTTTAAATGGAGTTAATTCAACCTGACTTCAAAGTTTCCTATGCCTTGCCTTGGAGTCTTGTGCCATTATCAGATATTTAAAATAGGTCAGTATTTTTTGTCTGTCTAGTATCGATATACTTTTGAGCATATAATTTTTCAGCATTTTTAAATGAAATTTGTATATGATGCTGATGACTTTTATGAAATGCTATTAGACTGGGTCAGTGAAGAATCAGAATTTCTTAAAATGGATAATATCTGTGGCTTCCATGTATAAAGTTCTTTGGAGGTTTACAAAATTATTTTTTTTTCTCGCATCAGCTCTGTGAGGTAATTAGTACAAAAATGATTATCTCTTGCAAATCAAAATAACTCTGAGATACCACATCACACCTATCAGATTGGCTAACATGACAAAGCAGGAAGATGACAAATGTTGGAGAAGATGGGGGAGAGTTGGAACACTAATTCATTGTTGGTAGAGCTGTGAGCTGATCCAACCATTCTAGAGAGCAATTTGGAACTATGCCCAAAAGGTTACAAAAATATGCATCCCCTTTGACCTAGCAATACTTCTTCTAGGACTATATCCCCAAGAGATCATAAAAATGAAAAAGGGTCCCACATGCACAAAAATATTTATGGCAGCACTCTTTGTGGTGGCCAAAAACTGGAAATCAAGGGGATGCCCATCAATTGGGGGAATGGCTGAATAAATTGTGGTATGCGAATGTAATGGAACACTATTGTGCTATAAGAAATGATGAAGAGGAAGACTTCAGACTGGCCTGAAAAGAATTATGTGAACTCATACTGAGTGAAAGGAGCAGAATCAGGAGAACTTGGTACACAACAACAACCGTGGTTTTTTCTGGTAGACTTAGTACTTCATTGCAATGTAGGGACTTAAAAAAATTCCCAGTGGTCTTTTAAGGCAAAATGCCTTCCACATCCTGAGAAAGAACTATGGAATTTGATCACAGAATGAAGCGGATCATTTTCTTTTGTATTATGTTTTGTTTTGTTTTGTGATTTCTCCCATTCATTTTAATTCTTCTATACAACATGACTAAGGTGAGGGTATATTTAGTGGGAAGATATGTATAGAATCTATATAAAATTGTAAGCCGTCTCATGGAGGGAGTGGAGAGGTAGGCGGGAAGGAGCAGGACAGAGGGGGAAAAAATCTAATGTATGTGGAAGTGATTGTAGAACACTGAAAAAAATTAAATAAAAAAATGATTATCTCTGTTTTACAGATCAGAGAACCTTACTTCTCTGACCCAGATCTTCTCCCAAGTCTAGGGCTCTCTCCTACAAACATTGTTGCTCCCCATTCAGTCCCAAAAGAGGTTTCTTAAAAGCCTGTAGTGACTTTTACCTGCTTCTCTGAATTGTGTTAAACAGTTTAATGACTTGTTATGAGAAGAGACAGGAGAGCTGGATGCCAAGGCCAAATCTTCCAGGACTGGGAATATGACCAAGAATAAATCACTTTACCTCCCTGGCTCTCTGTTTTCTCTTCAATAAAATAAGAAGATTATATTAGATAATTCTTAAAGCCATTCCAACTTTAATAAAACGGCCTGTTTTCACAGAAACACAAAATGGTGAAATCAGAGCATGGAAAGGGACTTAGAGGTTACCTATTCCATCTTCTACCTGAACAAGAACCTACCTACACACATAAACATATACACATATTTATACATATGTGTATTATAGATCATATACACATGTCAACATTCATACATATTTATACATGTGCGTATTATACATATATCACATAAATGTATGTATAATACACACACATATATATATATTTAAATTTCACAAAATGCTTGGGAGTTATTATCTCATTTTATCCTTACAACAACCCTAGGAAATGTTAACTGTTGTTTCCTCCATTTTACAGATGATAAAGCTAAGGCTGATAGGGGCTAAGTGGCTTATCTGAGGTCACACTGCCAGATTTGGAGAATCTTTGTTAGAGTTTTAGGGTTTGTGACTATCCTAATCATATCATTGATTCAAATCTAGCTCTAGTCCTCTAGAAGCCCCTAGATCTTTTTTCAAATGAACTGTTGTCTTGCCATATCATTTGACACCTAGGAAATTGATTTTTGAGGCCAGATATGACTTTAAACTTATCTCTATTACATTTCAGCATTTTCTTAGTTTTTCATCTTTCTGAATATCAGATTTGCCATTCTGTGTGTTAACTATCCATCGTACTTTAATTTCTCCTGAAATCTTAATGAACATTCTATCTATAAATTTGTCCAAGTCATTGATAAAAGCATTGAATAGTATGGGGCCATACCCAGATCCTTTAGCCATTTCACTAAAGACATTTCAAGAAGACATGGAACTTGATCACCACTCTTTGGGTCTAGCCCACAGAGGATCTTATTCACAGAGAAATCAACAAGTGGAAGGACCTCTCCAGTATTATCTAGTATTGCCCTCCTCATTTTGTAAGACACTGAGGACCCTGGAAATTAAGGGACTTGGTCAATGTCACAAAGGTAACAGAGCTGGGGTTCAGAGAACCTCAGTTCTCTGATTCTAAATATAGCAACTTTCCAATACAACATACTAGGCTTCCTCCTAGAGCAGGTAACCCTTTCTAATTCTTTTAACTGTATCTCAAAGCAGTCCAGTTGGCAGGTAGCACAAAGCATCCAAGGCTCAGAGGGGTCAAAACCTACTAAGGGTAGGAGCCAGTCGTTGAACCAAGGTGTTCTGACATCCAGATCCATACAATTGAACAAAGAGAAGGTTATATAAAACTCATAGTAGCCCCAAAGGAGGATATAAAAATTGACCCTCCTTGTTCGCTGCTATCACTGGGCTTCCAGTCCACGCAGCAGCTATAAGACATAAATCATTATGTAGAATACAATTGTCAAAAGGATAGATGAGGATCTGTGAGGACTCAGGAGGTAAAGTTTTTAGAGGAAGTCATCTTTGTCTTAAAAAGTATCTTTAAAACTGGGCAGAATGTCTTCACGTTGATGCCTTTCGTTTTTTATACCCTAGGCAGTTCCTCATAGTCTTCCACTCCATAAAATCCTCCCTCGATCCGAAGGAAAACAGATAAGCCAAAACAACCCGTAGACATTCGTTCACATCTCCATGCTCCACCCCTATACCTAGAGGTAAAAGGTGGGTTTTGTCCTTTAGAAATTATATTAATCATTTCCTTTAACTTATGTTCAGCCCTCTTTCAGTATTATTTTCACTTAATTACAGTAAATTGTTGCGTATAGTGTCCTATTGGCTTGCTCTCTTTGTTCTGCATCAGTTCATACAAATCTTCCAATGTTTCTCTGAATTCCTCATTACCTTTTGCAGCGTGTGTTATGCAGTCATTCTACAATCAATAAGCAGCTACTTTTTTTAAAATGGTTTTTGTTATCACAAACACTGCTGCCTGTAGGAGATTTTGACTGACCCAGGGAGAATTATAAAACTACTGCTTTTATCCAAAAATACTTATTCTCCGTTTTATGCCTTATTTTATTTATTTAGGTTTCACTTATAATATAGAATTATAGAAACCAGACTCTCTACAAAATGCTTTATTATGTCATTTCATCCACACAACTCTGGGAAGAAATACTATTATTCTGACCTTCTAGACCAGGACACTGAGGCAGACAGAGGTCAAGTGATTGACCTTGAGTCACACAGCTAGTCAATTATCTGAGGCCAGATTGGAAAGAGATCAATAATCCTGGCTCCAAGGGCAGCACTCTATCCAGTACTCTTCTATGAACAATTGGAAACATTTGTCACATCCCCACTAAAATTTTCTATGCTAAATCACCTCTTTTTTAAACTAATGCTTCTATGTCATGATCTGGAGAGATACCCTCACCATCCTGGCTGCCTTCCTTTGGCTATGTCCAGCTTGTCCATTGTTCTTCCCAAAATGGAGCACCTGGAAACAAATCCAAGACTCCAGAGGTAGCCTGGAGAGAACTGAGTATAGCGGGACTAATTCTCTCCTACCATTTTGGAAATAATCTTTATTCTTGTCCTCCAAAATCAAATTGGTTCTTGAGGGGACCATGTTATACCACTGATCTACATTAAACTAGTTTACTGAAACCCCAAAGCTTCTGTCACTAGAACTGTTATCTAGCCAGTCCTACAAGAGGAGATTTCTGTACATATTTGGGCTGGACTAGATGATCTCTTTACTTCCACGTCTCAGATTCTGTAAATCTATGATATATGTGAAAATAATTACTAGATCTCAAGTCCAGAACTCTCCCTTTATTCATTTTATCCATTTTTCTCCATTCTTCCAACCCTTCAAGATATTTTTGAATCTATATTCTACAAGCCAAGTAGACCAACCATCTCTGTACCATGAAATCTATGAATTTGATAAGCATACCTAATTTGGTTTCATCCAAATCAGTGATAACAATGTGTAACTGAAAAGAACCAGAGGCTGAACCCTGGCACGCTTTACTAGGGACTACCTTCTAGGGTGACGTTCATCCATTAAACACCACTTTTGAGGTTTGGTTATTTAACTACTTCCAAAATCTATTTGAACTATACTACTATTCTAGCACATATCTTGGACTCAAGTACCACATCACAACTTTATGTATACATACATATATGTGCATATATAAATAATATATAACAATCTATAAACAATATATAAATGCAGATATATATACATATCACACATTCATCTTTAAAATATATTCAATCTTATTTTTGTTTGGTATTTTTAGAGGCCAAATGTACTTCAATTTTGCTTTATGTGAAATATAAGCATTGTGGCTCAGTTCGTAGCCAAAATAACTCAAAATCCAAAGAAAACAAAGGTCAGAATTAAAAGAAAATGAAGACATATTCTAAAGCAAAGAGGTTTGTTTTTTTTTAAATCATTTGTCCTTGACAGTAATGGAATGCTAATCTGATCATTTTCCTTTGCCTGTTTATTAAGGACATGCTGACTTGGGTTGGTGTTCACCAAAGTGTTTATTACTTACAGTATCAGCCTCAAATTATATATTGTATTGCATTTTATTATGGGCTTTATTATATCACTAGAAACAACATAATTGTTGCCCAGCATTCTATATGGAAGGCCCTGTTTCTCTTTACTCTCTGTACCTTGGGATTTTTTAACCTCTTGACTACCCAAGTGCCAGATGAAAATGTTGCCTTCCCAGGTGTCCAGGTGCCATGCTAGCTCTCACTATTAGTCTGGCATGACCAGGAAGCCCCAATACTACAGTCAACAAGCATTGATTAAGTACTTACTGTATGCCAAGCACTGTGATGAGTACTTGGCTACAAAGAAAGTAAAAAGAGATTGCCCCTGCCCTCAAGGAGCTCACCATCTAATCAAGCCCAGGACCATTAAATATAAATATTACCATAGCTGGTGTGTAAGGCACATGTGTCAGATACCATTAGAAAGCAACTAGGTGGTATTGTGATTAGAAAACTGGACTTGGAGTCAGAAAGATCAGTTCAAATCCATCTTCATATACTTACTGACTGGGTGACCTTTGGGTCTCAGTTTCCTTATCTGTAAAGTGAGAATCTCACTTCCTGGGGGAAAAAAATCAAAGGACCCAATAGATGTAAAGGGCTTTGTAAACCTGAAAATGCGATGTTCATATTACTTATTGTTATTGATGCTTTATCATTATTAACTCCCTTGCCTCCATTTGTTAGATGGAGATTTGTAGGATTGATTAACTTTACAAGATGAAAGACAAAGTTAGGCTGCGGTTTGAGAAAGATCTGAGGGGTTCAGTGGACTTCAGGCTTAATATCAGTCAGTATTGTGAACAAGGCATGGCGTCCGAGATTTGGGAAGTGAGAAGCCTGCAGGTATTCTATCTGGGTCAGGCCACCTTTGGAGTCTTGGTTTTAGGCACCAAAAGTTATAAAGATTCCGGAGATTCACCTGGATGGTGAAGGGCCCTGTGTCATGGGATTACTCGAGGGAAGTAGGGATGCTTAGCCCGAAGAAGGGGAGCCTTTTGCGTGTGGGAACTGAGGGCATGATTGCTCACTTCAAGTATCTGAAGGCCTGTCATATAGCTGGCCTTTCCCCTGTTTGTCCCCGATGTTCTCCACCTTACTTCCTGGTCACCAGATCCAAGTCAAGTCAGTAAGCATTTATGAAGCACCTACTATGTGCCAGGTCCGATGATAACATTTGGGGATACCAAGAGAGACAACTCTCTTTCCTCGCCCCTCCAAGCTCCTGTTTTTTAGGTTGTATTCCTTAGATTCTAAGCTCCTTGAAACTATCTTGCTTGCATCCTTAATGCTTAGCATAGTGTTTGACAAACACTAAGCTCTTAATAAATGCTTTATCTCTCTCTCTCTGTCTTGTGTTTGCTGTCTCTCTGTCATCTATTTGTCATGGATCCGTCTGTCAGTCTGCCTGCTTGTCTATCATCTTTCTCTCTCTCTGACTGACCGTCCCTCTGCCCACTAGGCTGTCTATCTATCTTTGGGGACGGAAAGAATAAGCATTTCTATAGCACCGGGTATAGCACATTTATATAGCACCGGTTATATGTTAACTGCTGTACAATTCTCTCCTTTTATTCTCACAGAAATCCTGAGAAGTTGATACTCTTATTATCTGCATTTTATAGATGAGGAAACTGAGGCACGCTGAAGTTAAGTGACCTATCCGGTCACACAGCTAGTAAATGCCTGGTATTGGATATGAACGCAGGTACAGCTCCAGGACCAGCCCTATGCATACTGCTGTCTATCCTCTCTCTCTCTCTCTCTCTCTCTCTCTCTCTCTCTTTCTGTCTCTCTATCTATCTATCTATCTATCTGTCTGTCTGTCTGGCCATATATTTATCTATCTAATCTATTTTTTCATCCAGTCTATCTATGTGTATAACCTTCATCTTACAATGAAATAGAGATGATTTTGTGGGGGAGGTTTCCAGGTGCAAAGGGGCAAAAAAATCTGGCTCCTTCTCTTATGTTTCAGACAAAACCTAGCAGTTTTCTTCTCTTAGTTGTCAATAATACTAAAAGGAATAGAACATTTTGTCCCTGACAAAAGCTTGGATTAAGTAAAAACACTATATTAAGTAAAGGAAATCCACTTTGATCTCTGCCTGGATAAAATGTATTTACAAGTGTGTCAGCCTGAAGCCAGAGGCATTTTGTTGTCTATGGTGTTTCTACTAAAAATACCTCTTGTGCCAGGGTGCCCTGTTCTCTGCTGAATAGAGGGATGAAAGCATGTTTCAGGAGCAGGAACTCTTTGGAGGGGGGAGAGAGGGAGGGGCTCGGGAGGTCTGGAAGTATTGCATGAACCACTGTCTCCATCTAGTGCTAGTTTTCAGGAATTATGACTCCACAGCCCTGACTGATGCTGTGAAGGATATAATTTATGGTACGTACATGTACAGTTATCAGAGTTGTGCCCATTGGCGCCGTTACGGTGAAGGGTCTGTCAGCTTTTCATTTATAAAGCAGAATATTAAGAGGTTTATAACTTGGCTATAAAAACTCACCCTGAGTGAAAACTTGACAGCCAGAGAGTCCTTCCTCCACAGCCATTCCAGGCATTTAAATGCTGTGAATTTTATTAACGCTGTTTCACAAAACTTACCTGACCCTATGAAGACCCACTAATATGTGGGGAGGTCACACAAAGCTTCAGGCATGAGAGGACAGTAAATTTTCAGCCGTTTTTTCTTTCCTTCCCTCCTTCCTTCCCTTTCTCCCTCCCTCCCTCTCTCCCTCCCTGCCTCCCTCCCTCCCTCCCTCCCTCCCTCCTTCCTTCCTTCCTTCGTAATTAAACAAGAAATGAATGGAAGACGGCAGAGGGACATAATTGTTGTTCCCCCGATTCTTGAGAGGCTCAGAGGGTGTTAGACTTATTCCTTGTGGTCATGGAGGACACAACTAGGAACAAAAAGCAGTGACAAACAGGAAAATTTGAACTTGAGTTAAGGAGTTATTTAGTCCCTGCTAGAGTTGTCTGAAAGGGAAATGGATCATCGCTAGACTAGAAATTCTTAGCCTTTTATCATATCTTAGATTCCTTTGGCAGTCTAGAGAAGACAGTGGACCCCCAGTTCAGGATGTTTTTAAATGCATAAAATAAAAATATATAGGAGTACAAAGGAAACCAATTCTCATGAAATACAGTTATCAAAGTTCTTTTTCAATTGAATTCCCCTCCTGGTGAAGACCCCCTGCTTTAGAGGTAATGGTTCCCCATCACGGGAGGTCTCCAAGCAAAAGCTTATTGGTCATACGTTGTAGCAGTGATTTTTGCTCACGTTCAGGTTGGATGAGTTGGCCTCTTGTGAGCTCCCATCCAGCTCAGGAATTCTGTGAGTCAGTGGTATGTATTTTTTTTAAAGTAGGCCCTCATTCAGTCACATAAAGAAAGGAGGCCTAAAGACTGACATTTCACTCTTCACCTAATTTTACGGGCTGCTGTTGACTCTGACCCAACAACAGATTTATTTTCCTCAGTTCCTGAACTCTTTTTATATTACTGGTTTCTGCTTCTCAGCCAGTGCTTGGCTCTGGCCACTCACTTCCAGACAGTCACATCCATCATTGACTCGTTCCCCATATTAGCTGTTCCCAAATTTCTCCTTCTCTAAGTCCCTTTATCTTCTCAAAGGTCCTTTCTGTCTACTTCACTCTTCAGGTATTTAAGAGAGGCTTCTTTTCTCATCCTTTTCTGAAGATTTAGAAGGAGAGATATTCCCTATTATAAAATTCAAACATGCACCCCTGATTCTCTCTCTTCTCCCCACTGATGGATTTCCTGCCAACATTTATCACTTTCTTCCCCAATGCATTAAATGTCTCTTCATCCAGTCCAATCCATTACAATTCAATCCAATCCAACAAGTATTTATTACATGTTTACTATGTGCAAGTCTCTGTTGGTCAATAGGGTTATGAAGACAAAATGAAAAACAGAACTTGCCTTAAAGGAGCCTTTGTTCCGCTGAAGTTACAACATGTAAAGAAATAGTATATTCATGATAGCTCATAGGCTTTCCATAGGAGGTGGCACATGAGCTAAACTTCAAGGAGGCTAAGAATTCTAAAAGGCAGAAAGGAAAGGGCTGGGTAATTGGGACAGTGTATTCCAGGCTTGGTGGAAAACCAATGGAAGGGCAGAGAAGGGGGGGAAATCGAATTCCAAATTTGGGGAGTAGTTTGTAGACCAATGTGGCTGAAACACAGAGTTTATAAAGGGAATTATGTTCTATAAGCTTCTGTGATGTAATAATAAGTTACTTTAGAGGAATATATTTGTATGGGAAAGGCTAGGTAAATAGCTAGGCTAGTGGGAGGGGCAATGGCCTCAGTTCTTGGCTTTAACCCTATCCAATCATTTACCCACAGAAGTGGTTTGGAAGTTGAGAAATTGAGGAATCCTCAAACCCCAAAGCTCTCTTGCTGGGAGAGTAAGACCTTCCTCAGTGATGACTAATACAGTCTGACCTTCAGAGATTAAGATGGGAGCCATAGAGAAAGTTCACCATAAACTAAAGGGAAGTCTTTCACAGAGATACTCAAGCCCTGTACAAAAAAGTTTAATTCAAAAGCCAGACTTGAGTCTGTAGGTGCTAGGTAGAGGTAATCCTGTGTTCGTTTCGTTTTTGACACCAGAGACCAAAGGTCTACCACTGAAGATGAGAGGTCTTGTAGCCAAGAATCTTGAAGGAACCAGACAAGTCACTGTTTAAAGGGCAAAGACTTTGGATATCTTGACTGATTTTTTTCTCCTGAGAGAGTTTTTATTTGTCCTAAGACTTGAAGCCAGAGTTAGAGTTTGTCCAGGCTTGAGTGACAATAGAAAATGGGAATAAGGAATTTAGTTGAGTTGGTTTATTTAAGTCAGTTAACTACGCAGTTAAGTTTTAGAAGGGAGAAAAGTAGGGTTTGAGTAGCCTAGGAGAGCAGTAACTGGAGGTGCAGGTGAAGATGATGACTTTCCCTTCTTACACCCTCCCTGGGGCCACCCAGCACCTATGTATTGCCGCTGGGGGGTAGCACCCTCCTTTCCTTTTCTCCTACTTTCTCCCCTTGCCTTTGGTCTCTCCAAGCCCATCTTGGCTTCTTGGATGGCAAGGAAGTCACCAACCCTCCTTCTTCTGGAGAAATATTAAGTCACCAGCATCCCAAGGTTCTGTAGGCCTTAGCCATCTGCCCTGCTTCTACTCCCCCCAGCCTGCTGGCACTGTCATCGGAACTGCTGACGTAATTCAAGGACTCAAGTCTTCCTCACTCCCCTCAGTTCCCTCTCCCCTCCAATTGGAGAGCTGGAGGGTGAAGCAATAAATGACTCTGCATACCACTCTTTAAAGAGGGTGCCAAATGTTCCAGCTAAGTCTTCATTTCCCCTCAGCTGCTTTGCCAAGTTTTGATTCCATGAATGGATACCCTCTGGTAGCACTCCCTCCTCCTTTTAGCTTCCCTTTGTGTATTGCCTTCCATTGGAGTAGAAAGTCTGAGTGCAAGGACTGTCTTTCTTTTTCTAATTTGTATCCCCAGTACTGCCTGGCACCTAGTAGGTGCTGGACTTCAAAATCCTTCTCAGTCCTGAGCCCTTAGAGTTTTCAGGCTGTTCATCCACTTTTGTGTGTTTTCCCCTAAATGTAGTGTGGACTCTGGAGAGTGGAGTATAGCATTTTTATTTGTATTGCCAGTGCTTAGCACATAGTACTTAAGAAATTCTCCTTCATTCATTCATTCCTTAGGAAAAATCATTCATTCTCTATTAGGAAAAGTGTGTCACCAGAAGAAGGAGAAGCATAGGAAGCTCTGGTCAGAAAGAGGCATATCAGAAGTCTTCTTCAGGGAGGTGATGAGATCAAGGTTGTAGAGATAAAGTGAAATGGAAGTACAGGCATTTGGAGTTGAGAAGGACGAACTGGTAGGGCAGGATTTTTGAAGGAATATTAAGGTATATATTGAAGTCTCTAAGAAAGAGGACAAGGAATTGGGTGGAAAGGAAATCTGTGCTCCAGGTAACGAATTCCTTAAGAATGGAAGGACAGTGAAAGACCCAGAGGCTGGTAGAAAGCTGCCCATGCATATGGTAGGGTGGAATAAATGAACAGAATGAGCATCTGAAAGAGAATGAATTACTGAATAAGGGAGAGTGACAGATAGAAGCCAAGAATGTTCGTAACTTCTCAAGGCCGGAGAGCATTTGGATGTGCTTTTGTGTATTTGAATGTTCCAGTTTCCTCTGTGTTGAACAGTTTTGTTTGAGCTAACATTCCAAACACCATTTTATTTCTCTTTGACCACATTCATACCTCAAAAGATCTGTGATTACATCAGTGTGGGCACTGCCTCCGAAGACCGAGGTCACAATTCCCTACTTTGTTCAGTAGATACAGAAGTAGACACTCCCTGACCTAAAAGAGCGTGCATCCTAAGAGGGGAAAGACAATACATACAGCTGGAAACCCCACCTTGTCTTCCCTTATTGGAATATGGAGGGCAGGGATTTCTTACTCATATTTGTATTGATTTGTCTTCGTATCTCCAACACTTAGCAAAGTGCCTGGCACATAATAAGTAGTTAATAAAAACACGTGCGTTCATTCACTCATTCAGGTGATGCTGCTTTTCTATGAGTGAACATGAAGGAGGTCACAAAGTCCCAGAACTTGTTTTGGCCCAACTGCCACTAACCCAGTTTGGCCTGTTTTCTTATTGTAAAGTGAAGAGAAAGGTCTCCAACACATCTTAGGTTCCTTCTGGCTCTAGAATTCTGTGCCTTTTTAATTTCCTTTCAGAAAGTTTTCTTTCTTTCTTTCTTTCTTTCTTTCTTTTTTCTTTCTTTCTTTTTCTTTATTTCTTTCTCTCTCTTTCTTTCTTTCTTTCTCTTTCTTTCTTCCTTCCATTATTCCTTCCCTTCCTTTTTGATCTGTCCTTTTCCATTTCCTCAAGAAAAAGGATCCTTTCAGAATGACCATTTCACCTTTTATTTTTTTTAAAAAGGGACCTAAACCATGATTTCAACATTAATTAATACAGTGTTATGGTTTATTACATAACATAATGAAATTAGTAAGCTATATCATTGGAATATATTTAATCATTCCAGAGAACATGATAAATATTTGGCTAACCAAGGGGTCAACTGTTAAAACTATTTTTAAAAAAATCTATCCTGTACTGAATCACAAAAATAAAAACTATGGAATTATCTGTTCAATAAAGAATGAATGATTAGATAAATTATACTTTTATGATTCATTTACAAAAAAAACTCCTCTTACATACACCATAGGAGCATACATAAATGCCTTCATCACTTATAGCAACACATTGCTTGTAAAAAGACTTTTTTCCCCACATGAGATACAATCTGTCTTTTGTTGGTCCATTTTATGTGAGGGATGAGGAGTTTGTTCTCTGAGACTGGAGTCCAATGAGCACATTATATTCCAAAGCATCTCATACACAGAAAGGAGCTCCAAGGGCATGCTGTCTAACCCATCCCCTCTGTCTTCCCTCTGATAAGTGCTCTTCTAGCTCTGAGGTAGAAATCCTTTGCTGATAGGGAACCCATTACCCAAGGCACTTCACTCAGCCATCAGTGATTTTTTCTGAAGTACAGTTCTAATCATATCACACACACACAAACATACACACACGTACACACATGCACACACATACACTCAATAAACTCTAGTAGATCTCTATCCCTAACTAATTAGCTAAGATACTTTTTTCTCTCCATTCTGTTCTATTCCAGGTGAGGAATAAGGTCCAGAGACCAGAAGCAAGTTAAGAGCAGAGCAGCAGCTAGAACTCTGGTTTCTTGCCTCTCTGCCCGGTGTATGTTTCACTCACTGCATCACTCTGCTCAATCTCAATTCAATTGTATTTTGAAACTGGAGGATCAACAATGATGACAGTCTATTTAATGTATTTAGGATTAATTTCTCTTTACAAATAGTGGATCTGCATGAACAAAATTTGGTTCATTCATGAGAGCAGGAAGAACAGGATATTCTGCTGGATTCTGTGGGCTGTTGAAAGACGGAAGATGACAGACAGAAGGTATACACAGGAGGGCAAGCCAGATGGTGAGGAGAGGCAAAAGCATGTTATTGAAGATTCTGGGAAGGAACTAAGAGAAGCCCGGGAGATAGGGAGCTAAGAGCTGGCAGAATAGCTCTTTGAAGGTTGAGAGTGCTCCATCTTTATCTGTTATCTCATTTGGTCTTCACAATAACCCTGTGTGGTAGGTGGATAGTGGGTCTGGACTCAGGAAGGTTTGAACCCAAATAAGGCCTCAGACACTTACTTGGAGTCAGGAAGAACATTCTCATATCTGGTCATATCCTTCACCTTCCAATGATTCTGAACTTCTGCAGGGCATAATCAAAACTCCATCTTCCTCCAGTCTCTCATCTCTTGATTCCTTTTTCTATGCTTCTTCAATCCCTCCACCACAACACTTCAACCAGAAACAACCCAGCCCTTCCACTGTGCCCTCTGGAATGCCTGGTCCATAAGCAACAAACTCACTTTCATCCTAAGTGTTTTCCTCTCTCACTCCCTCCATCTTCTAGGTACTACTGAAACTTGGCTCCCCCGATAGCATAGATTTTCTGGCCACCCTTTCCAGTACTGGCTACACCTTCACACTTTCTCCTTGACCAAGGCAGTAGTTGAAAATACTCATGGTTCCCCTTTGTTGCTTCCAGGTTCTCCCCCTACCTCCATCACTCAGTAATCTTGCCTTCTTTTAGAGTCATGCTATTCATATTACCCAGCTGGTGCCAAATGTTAGTCTTAAACCTGTTTTCTGCTTGACAACTTTCTAGTTTTCCCAGTAATTAAGTTATTTTCAGAGTAATTAATATTTTTAGGTTTTTGTAATATTTTAAAAATATTTGAGGCATTGAGTTCATTTATTCTGATTTTTCCTTGTCTTGTCTGTTCCACTAATCTACTTTTCTATTTTTTAACCAAATAGCTTTGATCTACATCACTCCCCTTAATAATAAACTCCAGTGGCTCCCCATTACCTCCAGAATCAAATATAAAATCCTCTGTCATTTAAAGCCTTTCACAACCTAGTCCCTGCCTACCTTCCCAGTTTTCTAACATGTTACTTTTCCTTCCCCCAAGCTCTAGGAATACAGTGATACTAGTATCTTTTACCGTTCTTCAAAAAAGGCCCTCTATTTCCAAACAGGGCATTTTCACTGGCTTTTCCCTATTCCAGTAATATTCTCTCTCCTGGTTTTCTTCAAGTCATACATAAAAATCTATCTTCTACATAAAGCCTTTCCTGATCCCCTTTATGTTAATATGTTCCCTCTGTTGGTTATTTCCAGTTTAATCTCTCTATATCTTTTTACATAGTTATTTTCAGTTTGTTTCCTTCATTAGACTATAAGTTCCTTGAAGGCAGGGACTGTCTTTTGCTTTTCTTTGTGTTTCTAGCACTTAACACAGTGCCTAGAACATAGTTAATAAGTGTTTATTGGCTAGCTATTATTGCATTATAAAATAATTTGAAGCTAGAAGTGCTAATCCCCCTCATTGCACCTACATTCTTTTCTTTATTTCCTTTGCTATTCTAGACCTTTTGTTCCTCCTTTGGTAGTGCAATTGACATAGTGCTAAATTAAATTTGGTAGCATCATGTTTACTACTATATTGACACAGCCCACTCACGAGCACTGAATACCACTCCGGCCATTTAAATTGTTCTTTATTTCTTTAAGGAGTGGTTGGTGATTGTATCTACAGAGTTTTCCTCACTGATTCCCCAGGATTTTCTAAATAAACCATTATGTCATCAGCAAAAAGGGATAGTTTTGTCTGCTCTTTGTTGAGACGTGCCTTTCACGTCTTTTCTCTTGTCCTATTGCATTGCTAGCATTGCTAGAACTTGTGAAATAAAAGTAGGGAAAAGGATGTCCTTTCCCTGTAAATACAAGATTAAAGATTTTGATGTTTCCCCATTGAAAATAATGATAAATTTTTATAGATAATGTCATTTAAAAGATAACCCCGCTATGTCAGGGTTTTTATTAGGGGATCTGTAAATTTTAAAAAATACATTTAGATAACTATTTACATAAAATTGGTTTCCTTTATATTTTTATGTATTTTATTATATGTATATATATTTAAAATATCACTTTGAGCAATGGTTCATTTCTTTGAGAAGCTTCACCACATTACCAAAGGTTGTCCATAACATTAAAAACTTTAAGAATCCTTGCTCTATGTCTGTACTTTATAGAGTTGTTTTTTTTAAGTATTGTATTTTGCATTTATTGAGAGAATCAGGGTTTAGGATGTTTCTGACTTTAACATGGTTAATTATTTTAATTGACTTCAGATGTTGACCTATCCTTACACCCCAGGCACAAATCCAACTTGATTATAGTGAATGATATTGTAGATAAATAATTTTTATCTTTTTTGGCCAACATTCCATTTTTAAAGTCTCAATCAATAATTATGAAGGATGATATTGGTCTATATTTCTCTTTGCTTTATCTTTCCTGTATTAGCTATTATGACTATTTGTCTTAGAGAAGGTCTTTAGTAGAATGTGTTTTTCTCAATTTGGGTAATAATTTGTGTAGCACAAGCGTTAACTTTTCTTTCAAAGCTTGATAGAATTGTCCTGTCAGTTCATCTTGACCAGCATTGCTCCTTATCCTTAATTAGGCTAGTTTCATTTTTTTTGAGTTTGGAACATTTAAGATTTTTATTGGCAATCTGTAAATTAGAGTATCTATTTTTTTGTGAATAATGTATTTTGAACTCTGGATTTTTTGGTACATAACTACATATTGCAGCTTATGATAATTATTTTTATGTCCTCTGGGTTTATTATAATTTTATTTTATTAATTTAATTTTCCACTCTTCTTTTTTATTAGGTTAGCTAAAGATTTATCAGTTTTGTTCATCTTTTCAACTAGCTTTAATTTTTGCTTATCAGTTCTATAGTCTTTTTGGTTTTGAATACGTGTGCTTCAACTGTTAATTTTTCCTATTTTCACTTATTTTATTTTTTGGTTTTCTAATTTTTAAATTCTATATTCAATTCATTAATCCTTTTTGTGTTTCGTTGCTTTATGATTTTAGGAATATAATTTTCCCTCTGAGGATTAGTTGCATCTCAGAAATTGTGACATATTCTTGTCTCATCAGTCTTTCAAGCAGTTATTGTTTCTATGATTTGTTCTTTTGCTTGTTTTTTCTTGCATTTCATTATGAAGTCTCCATTTGTTATAGGTCTGTGTCTTTTCCTTGTGTTTCCTGAATTGATTGTTATTTTTATTGAATTATTCTTTGTAAAGGATTTGTTTCGTATTTCTGCTTTTTGCATTTATTTACAATTTTTATGCGCCTTCCTGTGTGTTCCATTTTAATAAAAAATGCCACAGGGAGTGAATATGTCTGTGTATTTGTATACAAATACATATACATACATGCACACATAAATATACACATACATTCACACACACACACACAAAATACACACCCACAAATTCTTTAGTGGTTCCATTGAGAAAGTACTATAATCCTTTTAGATCTAAATTGTCCAAGTTTGTTTAATTCTATATTTTCTCTTTTTTATCTCTTTTATATTTTTCTAGCTTTGAAGAAAGACCATTAAAAGTTCCTCATATGATGTTTTTTTCAATGTATTTTTGCAATTCAGTTAAATTTTTCATTATAGATTTATATACTATAACATTTGCTGCCTTATATATTTGCTATTGATATGAGTTAATTTTTGATGATTATTTTAAGGAGAGAGGTGCTTCCTTGGTTGTTTCTGTTGACATTCCGAATTTTTATTTTTTCATCATCTAATAGCATGATTGCAACTCTTGCTTTTTTTTGGATTCACTTGATGTGTGGAAAGTCTTGTTCAAGGTTCTCATTTTATTGTTTTTGCTTTTTACAAGACTCTTGTAAACAACAAATTGTGGAACTTCCTTCTCTTATTCATTCTTTCACTAGTTTTTATTTTAGTGAATTTTAGTTCACTTGAATTTAGTTATGAATTCGGCTTATATCTTTCTCCATTTATATCTCTAATATTGATTCTTTTCCTGTTTTTTTAAACTCCTTCCTCTTTTAAATTAGTATTTTTGTCTCTTTATTTAGTTTTATTTAAACTGTTTTGATGTAACTCTATTCCAACAGGTTAGTCCTGATATTTCCCATACACATGCTGCCATTTGATAGCCTTTTCTCTACTATTAAGGGGTATACTCGTGTGGTATACCTTCTGAGCTACAACCGCCGACCTGAATTCACATTTGTTGCTTGGGATTCCCAGAGAGGCCAGACTTCTAGCATTGTTGTTCCTGAGCCCCCCCATGAGTATGCTCTCCATTAATGATTAACTAGCCAGACAATTTGCCTTTAGGGGGAAAAAAGTATTTACTGAGATTATATGGTAAGAAAAGTTTATGTCAGACCCTCCTCCTCGAATCTGGAGTGTATTCTGCCACAAATGCAAATAGTTTAGGAAGAATTAATCAAACTTGGGAGTACAGGGTAAGGGCACACATGTAGAAATTATGTATGACATCAGAGATAACTCACAGTTCCTGCTGTGTAAACATTTCTTTCTCTATTATTGTAATGTCCTCCCAATTTATAATGTCCTAAATTCAGTTCCTCTTAGGTGTGACTCTGTGCTGTGCTCTAAGAGGTTGGTACCTTCCTGAAGTATCAACTTTTTTTTGACTTTTTTTTTCTATGAAGAGTCATAATCCTTGAAAATATCTTTCCTTAGGTGACTATAGCTTTGAATTCATTTTTATCTTGATGTGTCTTTCATATGTTTTTGATTGCTTACAATTCTTTATTTGAAAACTATACATATAACTTTTGGACATTACAGAATGACTCTTGGGTTCATCTATTTGGTCAAGACCCTATAAATTTTGAATATCAAAGTTCTTCTACATTTATTGGACATATTTCCTTTTCTCACTCAGTTTCTGTTTTCATTTTAGCTGTATTTTATTTTTGCAAAGTCTTTTTAATTTTGTATAATCAAAATTTTACTAATAGTTATAATTGCTACTACTAATTATTATTTCTAATAATAAAAATACAAATTGAAACAACTATATATTTTATTTCTTTTCCATAAAAATGGCAAAAATGATTTTAAAATGGGAATAGTCTTATGGTGGAGGAGCCAGAAGATGGTTAGTACCTTAATACACCTTGCATTGGTTCTAGCTAACCTGGAAAATTATTTGGAATTTTGTGATAAAAATTATTCATTTCCTTTGACCCAAGAATTCTACGGCTTGGCATATGCTTCCAAGACGACCAAATACAGAAAGGTCCTGTATATGCCAAAATATTCATAGGAATACTTTTTTAGGTAGGAAAAACCTGAAGACGGAGTGGGTGTTCATTGATTGGGGAATGGCAGAACAAGTTATCATCAGTGATTATCACAGAATACTGTTGGGCTATAAGAAGATATATATATCTATATCTATATCTATATCTATCTATCTATCTATCTATCTATCTATATATATATATATATATATATATGAAGAATTCAGAGAAATCGAAGAAGATTTGTATCAACTGAGACAGTCAAGAGGGCAAAGCAAATAGAATAATATAATCACAGTCATGGAAGCAAAGACAGCACAAAAATGTGGCCAAACTGAATAACTGTAATGCTTAATCAAGATTCAGAAGAGTAAATGATGAAACACACTTTTCCCCATTGGACTGTAAGCTCCTTGAGGTCAAGGATTGTCTTTTTCCTTTCTTTATATTCCCAGCCTTTATCCCAGTATCTGGCAGACAGGAGATGCTTAATGAAGACTTGACTTGATTTTCAGTGGAGAGAGGATTATGATACAGACTATGGTATTCCCTGTTAGTGGCATTTGCTAGTTGTTTTGTTGCTTACTTTTGTCTAACTATTGATCTGTTACAAGGGAGGGTTCAATTATGGGAGAGTTTGTTGGGCAGTGATTAAAGATATCAATAA
>CM053772.1:251731693-251757192 GCA_028658325.1 Potorous gilbertii | reverse complement strand
GGCTTAGCATCTTTCAGAATAGAATACCACATAATTCCATTTTTAAAATTATGGATGCCTCCTAGTGTCATTTTGCAAATTCAACATCAGTACAGTTATGATTTGATCCTTCACAAAGAGAAGGTCTAAGCAGCTAGTTTTTAAAAAGAAGCAGAATATTTGAGGGCAAGTCTTGGTATGTGAAGACTTTACAGATTTCAGATATTTAAACAAGCAGAAAAAAGTTGACATCCTAAAAAGATCCATCAGCCAGATTTTGGTTCATTTGTTTCAGAAATGTTGACCCTGAAAGGAAGCACAGTGTGGAAGATCTTGGCAGAGAGAACTATGAAAGAGAAAGAAATCCAGTGAATTTCAGCACTTTGTAAAGAGGCAAATGTATAAACATTTATGACACTAGATACAATTGTCTTTTCCCAATCTAAAACAATTGCTTGTGTGTGTATTTAATGTTTTGCCAACCACTGTTAAATGAAAAGTTTATTTTCACCCATTGAATATGTATGTCCCCATTGCAACATTTCATGTTATTAACATATTTTGTGCCTCTGTCCCACAATTAGATGAGTTTGTTGGTCATTAAAAATTTAAGTGCCTACTATGTGCCAGGCATCATGCTAATTGGTTTGGATTAAAACAAAAAGGGAAAAACAGTCACTGTTCTCAAGGAGCTCATTGTCATTTTTGGCTACTTCTGTAATTCAGAGCTAGTGTGGTGCAGATGCAAATTCTTTGCTTCTTGATGACCCTAACTGATGATGACCCTAATTACTTTCTGTAATTTTGTTTTAGATTGAGTTTTGGAATGTTTCATTTAAGTCTAGCAGGCAACTATTTTGGTGTAGTGGGGCAAAATTGCTACTGAACCTGAACTCAGGAAGACCTGAGTTCAAATCCTGCCCCAGAAACTTACTAGCTGTGTGACCCTAGACAAGTGACTCACCTCCTTCTGTCACAGTTTCCTCATCTGTAAAATGGGAGTGAAAATAATAGCACCAACATCACAGATTGTAAGGATCCAGTGAGATGCTATATTTGCAGTGCTCTGAAAACATTAATGTGGTTTATAAATGGTGGTTGTTATTAGCAATGTCATGGAACTGTTAGAAAAATTGAATTGTGAGTTTGTGAGATGCACTAAGGTCTATTTTTAGGCTTCCTACTTGTGACAAGATTTTTCTGCCTGGAACTTTGGGCATAGTCACTGGCAAACTAGCATGATAATGGATTTGTTTTCTATGAAAAATAAATTTTGCCAAATAAAAGTGAAAATATCATAGGGTGGCTAAGGGGGAAATATGTAAAATTATGCTTGGAAATCTATATAGGGTTGTGTGTGTGTGTGTGTGTGTGTGTGTGTGTATGTGTGTGTGTGACTGAGGAATGTGGAGCCTTTGGCATACAAATAGAGAGAGAGAGAGAGAGGGTAGGTTGGAATAGAGGACAGAGCTCAGAGAATGTAAACCTCTATCCTGGGCCAGGTGTTAATCAGACCAGAAAACAGGCTCAAAAAGGACAGGTTATCTCATCTCTCTGGGTCTCCATTTCTTATCTCACAGGGTTATGGTGACAATCAAATGAAATGTGTGCAAAGCACTTGGTCAACCTTAAGGTGCTAGATAAAAGCAAACTATTTTATTACTCTTGATTAATTGTTTGATTATAAATAATATTATTAATCATAATTTGGAAAAGCAATGTGTTCAGTTAAGGTTAGAGGACTAGCCTTGGGGTTTGGAAGTGATGGATTCAAATTCTAACTGTGACACAGACTAGCTGTGTGAATGTGGGCCACTACCTTGATAGCATCTTAGATCTAATCTAAGACCTACACACACACATACACACATACACACACACCCACATGCACATGTATGAATCAAAGATCTCTGCTAAGATTTCCCTACAGGAATGACACTACAACTAGCAATTTCTCAGAGAGGACAGCTTGAAAACATGGTATATTGAGATGGGTATGAGTAATGTAAATATTTAATAAAACTTGGGTGAGGCCAAAACATAAGGCAACCCAAGCAGAAGCTTGGGTAGACCCAGAACAAGAATGCTCTGAGTGGATCTAGGATCTGAGGGATCCCAAAATATTGTGTAGTCTTCTCTAACGTTCCTAAAGAGTTACTGGGGTCAGGTGAAATTCTGGGTGCAGATCACACAAAGCTGGATTTAAATAGTATAATCATTTTTCTAAAAGATATAAGCAATCATTTTTCCCATAAAAATTGTGCAGTAGAAAACTGGGAAAGAATTTTTGCAACTAGTGTCTGTGATAAAGGTCGCATTTCAAAAATATATAGAAAACGAAGTCAAATGTACAAGAATACAAGTCATTCCCCAACTGATAAATGGTCAAAGGATATGAACAGGGAGTTTTCAGAGGAAGAAATAAAAGCTATCTATAGTCATATGAAAAAATGCTCTAAATCACTATTGATTAGAGAGATGCAAATAAAACAACTATGAGGTACCACATCACACCTACCAGATTGGCTAACATGACAACACAGGAGGATGATAAATGCTGGAGAAGTTCTGGGAGAGTTGGAACACTAATTCATTGTTGGTGGAGCTGTGAGCTGATCCAACCATTCTGGAGAGCAATTTGGAACTATGCCCAAAGGGCTACAAAAATGTGCATACCTTTTGACCCAGCAATATCCTTTCTAGGACTGTATCCCCAGGAGATCATAAAAATGGAAAAGGGTCCCACATGTACAAAAATATTTATATCAGTTCTCTTGGTGGTGGCCAAAAGCTAGAAATCAAGGGAAAGTCCATCAATTGGGGAATGACTGAATAAATTGTGGTATATGAATGTAATGGAATGCTATTGTGCTATGAGAAATGATGAACAGGAAGACTTCAGGGAGGCCCAGAAAGACTTATATGAACCGATACTGAGTGAAAGGAGCAGAATCAGGAGAACTTTGTATACAGCAACAACCACAGTGTGTGAGAAATTTTTCTGGTAGACTTAGAACTTCATCGCAATGCAAGGACTTAAAAAATTCCCCATGGTCTCTTGAGAAAAAAAAGTCTTCCACATTCAGAGAAAGAATCATGGAATTTGATTGCAGAATAAAGCAGACCATTTTCTTTTGTATTATGTTTTGTTTTATGGTTTCTCCCATTCATTTTAATTCTTCTATGCAACATGATTGAGGTGAAAATGTATTTAATAGGAATGTATGTGTAGAACCTATATAAAATTGTATGCCATCTCAGGGAAAGAGTGGAGAGGGAGGGGGAAAGTGGGGAGAGGAAGGAGAAAAAAAATCTAACATATATGGAAGTGATTGTAGAACACTGAAAACAAAATAATTTAATTTAAAAAATTTCACAGTATTGGATTCAAACCTGGGTTCTTTGGTTTCCAATCCAGTGTTTATTCCACTCCATCAAAACACCTTATTCTCTGCATCTCTTTTAACAGGTGTACTGAAGCCCGGTACTTACCTTCTGCAGCCCTGAGGCTGTTCACTGGAAGAGGGATGGAAATCTTCCACTTGAAAGACTTAGAGAGAGATGATTGGTAAAGAAAAGAATTTGGAAAAGAAAACATTCAGAAACTTGAATGCCTTAAAATTAAGACATCTTTGCCCTATTGCTTTGTGTGTTAAACCAGGATTGTAATATAACCCCATCACAAGGTTTCTGTGATTAAAGGGCAAAATCCCCAACTAGCAGGGATCCACCAACCTCTTACAAAAGAAAGGATCATCTCACTTGGCTTTCAATGAAGTGTTTTGTTTTCCATTCAGTGATAAGTACACATTATTAGTATAGTTTCTACCACAGATAGCGAGCATTCTCAAGTTAATGATGCGGTTTCTTGAGTGCCTGGAAGGGTCTCTCCCCTGTCTGCTAAAATGAGCCCTGAAATTCCTTCAATATACATATAGATCCTTTAATTAGACAGTTGGAGATGAAACTTTAAATGCAAGTGGTCCTGGGAAGGGTGAAAATAATTTACTTAAATCCCCACTTAAGTAAAAATGGCAAATATCCCATGCACAAGAGCCACTACAGAATCCAGGACCTCAGCACTCCTTTCTTGTTTGACTTTTACAATAACCGATTAGCTGGTCTCCCGGCTTCCTGTCTCTACCCTTTCCAGTGTAACTACCACATAGTTATCAAAAGAATATTTCAAATACACTGATCTTACTTCTACAAAAAAATAATCTCCCCTGCCTCCCTGTTTCTTAAAAGTAGATTATAATCTCCTTTGCTTGATGTTTGAAATGCTCTATAGTTTGAATCCAACCTACTGTTGACTCTAAGCCTTCTTTCATGGTGCTCCACTACAATTATGTGTTATAGTCAAACCAGGCACTAACTGTTCATAACTTTTGTCATGTACTCTACCTCCCTGTGCATTCTTAGGGGCCATTACACTGCCCTTTCCCATTCTTAGAATATATTTTCCCCTAATGTCTATTTGCTAACAGCCCTCTCATCATCAAAACCCAATCAGGTGGCATCTCCTTTGGGTCATCTATTGACTGGAAGAGAGCCTCAGATTTTCTGAGTGCACTTGCCTGGATCTCTCCTTTACTTCTCTGTCATTCCACCCTATATTAGGCTTATGGAACCACAGCGTCACAGGATTTCGCAAACAGAAGGAACTTCTTATAGCCTGAGCCCCCCTCAAACGTAGGTCTCCAAGGCTATACCTCGATTCAAGGCACACATTGAGTCAGCATCCATCCTTATGAACTTTAGCTGATGTATCTTGTTTGTTTGTTTTTTTAAAGATCTAATAAGAAAGCATATGGTCCCAAGCAAAAGTCATTAAGTTAAGATAGAACAGCAAAGCAAATAAGAAGGAATCCCCCTTTCCCAGTGTACACAGTAACAAACTCTCCCATTTCTTGTTTCAGAAGGAAAACTTTTAGTGAATGCACATGGCATAGGACACTTATGGGAAATACATATCTTGCTGCACCCACAAAGCTTCTGGCATCATCTCCTGGGCTGTCTTTCCCACTGTGCTGCCATTTTCCATTTCTTCCCTTAATTGCAGGTGTTCTTGTCTTCCCACATGGGAATAGCCAGATATCTTGTGAGAATGCCCACAACCCAAATCTGTTTCGCCACTTGTGAGGTAGCTTCATCCAGCCAACAGAAATCATCCCTTAAGTGGGCAAGTTTTCCTTTTCAATTGTTTTTCTGTATTTTTTGTATTTTTCTTAATTTTAAGCTATTTTAAGCTTCCTAGCTATTTGAGGAAAGTTGAGAAAACTCCTTTCAGTTTTCGTCATACATTTTGCAATCACCCCTAGACATGCAGATCACTTAAGAGCACAGTTCTTAATCTTTTGTGGATGTGTAATGGCCTTCTTTGGCAGCCTAGAGAAACCTAGGGAAGCCTTTTCAGAATAACATTTTTAAATGTATAAAATAAAATACACAGGAATACAAAGGAAACCAATTATATTGAAATAAAGATGCAATTTTTCCATCCAAGTTCACCTAAAAACACTACCTGAAATCTATCCACTGACCCCTGTCCTTAGACCCCAGGTTAATAACTCCTGTTTTAGAGTCTCACTCTGACAATAATAGAAGAGTGAGGTGAAACTGAAGACCTTTGTCCAGTATTCCAGACAACTTTGGGATCAATGAATCAGCCTTCCTGACCAGAAATCTCTCCTTCCTCCTTCTTTCAAGTCTCAGATAAAATCCTACCTTTTACAAGAATCCTTTCCCAGTCCCCCATAGTCTTAGTGGATTCCTTTTGAGATTAACCTCAATATATCCTTTATATATCTTGTTCAGATATAATTCTTTACATGTTTTGGGACTGTGAACTCCTTGAGGATAGGGGCTATTCGTAACTTTCTTTGTCTCCCCAGAACGTAGTAAATTTCCTGGCACATAATAGGCATTGAATAAATGCTAGTTGATTGACTGACTAGTTGATTGACCCACTAGTTGATTGACTGACTGGTTGATTGACCCAGTCTAATATTCTGTCTATCTTGGAGAAATTTGTTTTAAAAGAATAAGACCAAAAGAGACTGTTGGTTGAAAAACCAGAAAGGATGTTTTGATAAAAATCTGCAATGATGAAGAACTGAGCCACAGAGTTCCAACCATGATCAGTTTATTGGCAAGGCTGGTAATTGCCAATAAAAGAGGTCAATGGCCCCTCTTTAGCTAGAAACACATCAAGCAGTCAGAGCAGCTTTTTATATAGTTGTTTACATAAGACCCAGTGATGAAAATTAAGCTAAGGCTGTGCTTGATCTATATCAGAGGTCAGCGTGGGTTTACATTTGGTCTGACTCACATGAGGGGATCTATGGTAACGGAAAACACCATGTCAAACAACATCTCTTGGAAAGCCCTGTGTTGGCAACCCTTAAACCAGAGTGGTCCACTGTTAGGCTCATGACCAGTCAGAACATCTTATGACCACATCAACTCTTCCTCCCTCCTCCTTTCTAAGGTAAGGTCTATGCACGAAAATGGGGTAGTTAAACTCTAATAAATTCTAATACTAAAGCCTAAAAAATTAAATCTAACTCTAATCCATAAGTACTATAATTCTAAATCAATACTTCATACATATTAATTTTCAAGTTCAGAGGTAGACTCCCAGAATTGCTTAGAGTCCTCCTCTCTATGAGGATTTCCTGCCTCTCTCCTCACCCATATTCTATGAGCTATCCAGTAGAGGAAGGGTAACATTTTTATTCTTTTTCCAATGTCTCACCATGATGTCTGTCCCCATAGCAGATCTGCCTACTTTATCATCTCCCCATTTCTAGATTTCTCTTAATATTTGGGGCCTCCTTTAGAGAATTATTCCTCTCCCTGCTTACCATTGCCACTCTCTGGATCTTTTCCATCCCATCTCCTTCATAGTCTTCAGTTTTCAGCCATATCCTTTGCTAAATATCCTTCATGGAAGAATGTTATTGATTTTTCTTCAGTTCCTCGAATGGAAGAGGGAGGGTTAATGAGGACTAAATCCCAATTTAATATTTTTTCGAGTTCATGTTAGATTCTCAACATAGATTAGAAGATCCTCGAAAAACAAGGGCTGTCATTTTTTACTTAACCCAGTGCTTCGCCAATAATGAATGAAATGAAACCAAAGTGGAAATTAGTCTACCCACATTCTGGTTTCAGTTTTGTCACTAATTACCTGTTTGACCTCAGGCAAGCCCCTTCCCTTTTGGTCTTTGATTTCCACAATTCCAGAATGAAGGTTTTAGACTCAGTGACTATTAAGGTCCCTTTTACCTCTCCCAGAGTGTTGTTGGTTCAATGTTCTGAGGGCACACTCAACTCCAGCATTCTATATTCCCTATTGTTCTAAGGCCCCTCCCAGCTCTGATATTCTATGTTGTTTTTAAGGCCCCTCCCAGCTCCAATTTCTGCATGCTAAGTTTCTTTTCACCTCTAACATCATGAGTTTTCTAGAAAGTTTTTCTAGGGTTTTATATAACATTGGGTTGCTGAGTCCCTGAAGGAGGAAAAAGGTACAGAAAGAGGAGGCTGGATCTCCATCTACTTCAACTTCAACTCAGTTCAGTTCAGCATTTGTTGTGTCTGCTGTACAGAATGCACTGTCCCTGGTCCTGGACAAACAAAGACGAAAGGAAAAATTAACCCAGCCTTCAAGGAATCTTCATTGTACAGAAGAGCTCCAACTCACATAAGTAAATATAAGATAATTTGAGGAGACTGTGACTGCTAAGTCTAACCCTGGTTACCATGAACAGTTTTGACCAGTTTGGGTTAGGGGTTTGTTTTTTGTTTTTGTTTTTTAATTTCCCATCTTCTTATAGTGAAAACAAATGATCTTTCACTTATCTCTGGTCTGGTGCCCATAACTCAGTGAATGAAATGTACAGCTTTCGGCGAATGCTTTTGTCTCAGTTGAACTTAAATGTTCAGATTAACTTAAAATCGTCTCTGCTGGAATTGGTCCTATATCAAGTACATTTTGACTAAACTAGTGCAATCCTATTTCCAAGGACTTTGAGGCACTTTAGCCTGGTGAAGAGAGCACTGTATTTGGAGTCAGAGACCTGAGTTCGAACACTGATTCTAAAACTATTTGACCAAGTTATTTGACCTCTCTAGGTCAAATTGAGGGGATTGGGCCAGATGAAAGCTAAGATCCTTACAACTCTAAATCCTCTGAGTATGATGCCAAAAAACTTGGCTTTGTTAAATAGTACCAGCACTGTGGTTCTTGTGACTTTTTACTCAGACTTATTGAGTGTAGTGCTATCAAAATACATGAGAAGGAATTTATTTTTATATTTCGCGATGATATGAAAACACATAGATTTTAATACAATTTTGTACTAAAAATTTCTCCTAATATAGAAGATATTGAAAGGTTTTACTATATTCTTATTTAGAGAAGACTAAATTATTACAACAAAAACTCTCTTACCAACTAGAAACCAGACTTTTACTCTTTTAATCTACTCCAGTAAGGATTTATTAAGTGCCTATTATATACCAGGCACTGCGAATAACCACCTTCTTCTTTGAACATGAACATAGTCCATATAATAACCCAGAAGAATCAAGTAGGATGGAACAGTTAAACCATAATTCTATTTGGGAAAAGAGAAGGCTGAAAGAAAGGATAGGACTAGTATTCAGGGTGGATGAGATGATGACAACTGATGGTAGAAAAAAGATAAATCTGCTTAACTTTTATTTTGCTGGTTTTTTCTGCCACGGTGAATGAACTTTGCACTGAAGCAGAGAGAGCAAAGATGGGATCTTTTCCCAAAATAAGAAAAGACATTGAGGATGATGATGGTGATGATGATGACGGTGTTATACCCTACTAGCTCTTGTTGAATTCAAGTCATGCCAGACTAAACTTACTTCCTCTTTTGTTACCAGCCTGGTAGATCAGAGGAATGCTATAATATGGTTTCCCTAGGTGGTTGTTGTTCATTCATTCATTTATTTCAATTGTGTCTGACTCTTCATGACCCCATTTAATGTTTTCTTGGTAAAGATACTGGAGTGGTTTGTCATTTCCTTCTCCAGCTCATTTTACAGATGAGGAAATGTGGCGAATAGGATTAAGTGACTTGCTCAGGATCACACCATTTATAAGTTTTTGAGGCTGGAACTGAACTTAGGTTTTCCTGAATTCTGGCCTATCTTTAACTTAGAACCATTCCTCACAGGGACAGCTCAGTGGCTCAGTGGATAGTGTTGGTCCTGAAGTCGGAAAAACTCCTCTTCCTGAATTCAAATCTGATCCCAGACACTTACCAGCTGCGTGACCCTGGTCAACTTACTTAATCCTGTTTGTTTCAGTTTCCTCATCTGTAAAATGAACTGGAGAAAGAAGTGGCAAACCATATTTTGTACGACTGAACAACAAAAAAATTTCTCAGAAGTAGGCTATGAGACACAGAGTCTAGAGATTTGTGCAGGAAATGCCATTCTCCTGATCCTGGCTTGATACCCTTTCCACTCTCTCATTCATCTCCCAAGAGTCCATGGACCATATTTGAGGACCTCTGATTTAACCTGTCAGCTCTTTAGTTTTCTCATCTATAAAATAGGGAGGTTTGACAAGATGATGTGTAATGTGTCTTCCAATTTTAAAACCCTTTGTTGCTATAATCTCATGCATTTCCATTACTCTACTGTGCCCACTAATAAAGACCAACTTATTTCTTTTACAGGTATATAAGTCCTATGAATAATAGTGGATCAACTCTAAAGTGATCATCGCTGAACAGAAAAACAGCAACTCTTCCTTAATCATTTATTCTCAGATTATTTCCAGACCTTTTGAGCCATGTACAAGACAGAGAGTAAGCAGAGGAGTCAATTCATTCACTGCACAAAAGACATTCACAACTCAAGGGAAGTTGGCCTCCACCTGCTTTTTTGGGCCTTATTTATAGTAAATGGGTTTGTAATTTTATTTTCTGCTCAGGTACTTAGTGGAGCAGCATACCCACCAACATCCTGATTTCAACTCCATGTGCTTTTCAGAACATTTTATAGTCTTGGCAATTTATAAGAACTTTTGATTTATTCCTTATGCCCATGTGTCTAGGTTGGGAAGATTATAGTTCTTCTGTTGTGAGGATGGGGTAATGGACAGTGATATCGGAAAGTTTCCATATCTAATACAAGGAGAGCCATTGGAAATAGTTAATTACATACCTATTTGGAGAATAAAGGCAGGTGTAGCTATTACACTATCCTCTTAGATTTGTTTAAAGGCAAGATAGCCACCTTCAGTGAAATCTTTTTATAAAACCTAATGACTTCATTGTTGTTTTAAAGAAAACATCCCCAAACAAATATAAGTGGCTCTCTGTACATGTTAAGATAATTCCTTTCTTCCATGCTGGTATGAGGATCCTTTTTTATCACACATGCTTCAGTTCTTTTTCCAGAGTCATGACTAACCCATGGTCCCCATTAACCACCAAATCCCTTCACTCTTCTTTCCACTCAGCTCTGATTTTAGGGTCCCATGGAGCCATTATGCCTGGAGCCAGGGTGGTTGTGAGTAAACCTAATATTTGGGTAGAAGACGAATGGCTTCTGGAGTCAAAGGAGAAGCAGGAGAAAGAAAATGCCCCCAAAGCCGAAGACGCTCCTCCGGAAACTCTGTAAGTCCCCAGTGTGATCCAAGGACCTCATCAAGTTTGGCTTCGGGTTGGGGGGAGGGAGGTAATTTTGCTCATGACACTTAATTAGTTTTCCAGGAAGTGGTCTTTAAAATATTCCAAGTGTGTAAGAAATTTAATATCAGATGAAATTAGGGAATTGTTCAAAATCTGACTAGTTTGGATAATGAAGCTGGATATTGGTTTTTTTGAATCTAATAGGATTTATCTATGTAAAAAGTACTCTGCTCAGGAATTCATAGAGTCCCAGACCTGGAAAGAACTTGAGAAATTAAGAAGTCCAGCTGCTTTGTTTAATAGATAAGAAGCCTGAGTTTCACTGAGGTGAAGTGGCTAGCTTAATGGCACTTTTATTAAATGGAAGCTCTAGACCTTTAGACAGAGGTCTCTGATCCTTAAGTCCCATGTGTTTTGTGCTATACCACAGTTCAGTTCTTTGTCTTTTCCTCCAGTTCGCTTATGACAACCGTCTTGATAATTGGGGTTTTTGGTTTTGGTTGGTTATGTGTGTATGTGCACGTGTGCATGTGTGCATGTATGTACATGTGTTTTCTTTTGGTCCTGATGTAGCTCCAAAGCAGGCATATTTTTGAAGTTCTTGGACAAACAAATCTCACAAAGCTAACATAACAGGCCATTTATCATTTTTGTAACATGAAAGTTCCATTGATCCCAAGCCCAAAGGGGCCCGTTTTTTACCACTGTCCAGCTCTAGGTCCGCATCTATAATTATCCATAGGATAGTTTTCTTCAGATGTGTGATTGGCCTTTCAAATTTGCCATGTCCCAAATCTGGCATATTCTTTCCTTACAGAACCTTTCCTCCCTTACGATTTTGCAGTTTCCTTCACTGGTCCCATCATTCACCTTTCTCAAAAGTACAAATCCTTACTGTTTTATCTCCTTCTTCCAGCTTTTGATTTCTGGTTACTAAGTCCTATTGATTGAATCTCTAAAATATCTCCTGCTACTATTTTCCCTACATTTCCACTTCTGCCACCAATCTGGATTCATTCAATAACCTGCTAATAGTATTTCAGCCTCCACTCTGTCTCTTTCCTCCATGCTGGCCTTCACACCACTGCCAGATTTCTCATCCTTATGCATGGATACAGTCTTCCTAAATAAATTTCAGTTCAGCCGGGAAGTCAAGATCTTCTCCAGTTTGACCAAGCTTTTCAGTTTTATTTCATGTGCTTCTGTTTCTCAGACTCCATGATCATCTCAAACTGGGCTAACCCCAAATTCTCTCTTCTTCTCCACCTCTCTTTTACTGGGCAGAGTGCCTTTATCCTCCCACACTCTTAGATTCACAACCTCAGTACCATCTTTGACTCCTCATTCACGCAAAATTCTCACTGTTCCTGAGTCTTGTCATTTCTACCTTCGCAACATCTTGTGTCTATGTCCCCTTCTCTTGAACAATTCAGATACCACCATTTCTGGAGTCAAAGGAGAAGCAAGCCATTTCTCTTGGACTACTAGTTACTGATGATTTGTATCCCTGCCTCAGGGTTTCCTCATTCCATCCACCCCTACCTTGCCAAAGAGATCTTCTTAAAATGTGAATCTCCCAATCTCACTCCATAAACTCAAGTGACTTCCTGTTAATTTCACAATCAAATACAAAATCCTCTCTGAGCTTTCATGGTCTGGCCCTTTCCAGTCTTCTCATATTTTACTCTCACTTTTTCGTATTTTACTCCAATTCCTCTTAAATCTATAAACAACGGCCTTTTAGCTATTCCTCACACAGTTTTCTCAATTTTCCACCTCCATTCCTTTTTTTACTGACTATCCTCTATGCCTAGAATGTTCTCCCTCCTCACTTCTGTTTCTAGTTTCTCTGACTTCTTTCAAGAATCAGATCAAATATCCTCTTCTGCGGGAAGCCTTTCTTGCCGCTTCCTCTCCTTCATCCACTCCATTACTGTCAGTCATTTTTCAATTATGCTAACTCTTTGAGACTTCATTTAGAGTTTTCTTGGTAGAGATACTGGAATGACTTGCCATTTCCTTCTCTAGTTCATTTTACAGATGAGGAAACTGAGGTAAATAAGTTTAAGTAACTTGCTCAGGATTCCACAACTAATAAGCATCTGGGAGCAGATTTGAATTCAGTAAATTTAGATTAGATTATACACAAGAGATTAGATTAGAACTCTTCCAGATTCTGGGTTTAGCACTTCATCCACTATAGCACCCATACCCTCCATTAGGGCTTTCTTTCTGAGATTATTTCCCATTTATAAGCAGCTAGGTGATGCAGTATATAGAGCACCAGTACAGGAGTCAGGAGGACCTGAGTTCAAATCTCACCTCAGACACTTGACACTCACTAGCTAGCTATGTGACCTTGGGCAAGTCACTTAACCCCAACTGCCTCATCCTGGATCATCTCCAGGCATCCTGACGAATATCTGGTCAGTGAATTCAGATGGCTGTGGAGGAGAAGTGAGACTGGTGACCTTGTACAGCCCTCCCTCACTCAAAACAAAGTCAAGTGCAAGTCATGTCATTGTTTCTCTGATGTTTCTCTGTTTCTCATTCTTGGGCAATGAAGGACAAAGACACACATTTCCCATCTATCCTAAACACACAAATAAATGCACACACAGAATGTGTGTATATATGTATATATATGTACATATATATATACATATATACACACACATGTGCATACTTATCTATCTTACACTTATGTAGTTGTTTGCACATTGTCATTAGAATAGGAGCTCCTTGAGGGCAGAGACATTTTTGCTTTTCTTTGTCCTCCTAATGCTGAGGCCAGTGTCTGTCACATAGTAAGCACTTAACTAATACTTGTCATTTAACATAATAACAATAGTTACAGCAAGAACTATTACTACCATTTTATATAGAGTCTTAAGATTTGCAAAGTTCTTTATAAATGCTAACTTACACACCCTACAGTTTCTGCTACATATCTTTGCTCACTGTTCCTACACACAAGAACACTCAAAATGAGTTTTTTTCTTTTTTCTCTTTTTTAAAATTTATTTTAAGTTTTCAACATTCATTTCCACAAAATTTTGAGTTCCAAATTTTCTTCCCATCTCTCCCCTCCCCACACCCCAAAATGCCTTGCATTCTGATTGCCCCTTCCACCAATGTGCCCTCCCTTCTAACACCTCTCCTTTCCCTTATCCCTCTTCTCTTTTGACCTGTAGGGCAAGGTAAATTTCTATACTCCATTACCTGTATTTCTTATTTCCTAGTTGTATGCAAAACAATTCTCAACATTTGTTCCGCAAACTTTGAGTTCCAACTTCTTTCCCTTCCTCCCTCCCCACCCATCCCCACTGAGAAGACAAGCAATTCAATATAGGTTATATATGTGTAGTTTTGCAAATGACTTCCATAATAGTAATGTTGTGTAAGATGAACTATATTTCCCTCCATCTTATCCTGCCCCCCCATTTCTTCTATTCTCACTTTTGACCTTATCCCTCCCCAAGAGTGTTAACTCCTAATTGCTCCCTCCTCCCATTTGCCCTCCCTTCCATCATCCCCTCACTCTATTTATCCCCTTCTCCCCTACTTTCCTGTAGTGTAAGATAGATTTTCATACTAAATTGATTGTGCATGTTATTCCTTCCTTGAGCCAAATGTGATAAGATTAAGCTTCACTTTTTCCCTCTCAATCCCCCTTTTCCCCCTCCATTGGAAAAGCTTTTTCTTACCTCTTCTACGACAGATAATTTTTCCCATTTCATTTTTCCCTTTCTCCTTCCAATATATTCCTCTCTCATCCCTTAATTTTATTTTTTAGATATGATCCCTTCCTAGTCAACTCACTCTGTGCTCTGTGTGTGTGTGTGTATGTGTGTGTGTGTGTGTGTGTGTGTGTGTGTGTGTGTGTGTGTGTGTGTATAATCCTTCCAACTTCCCTGATATTGAGAAAAGTTTCAAGAGTTACAAATACTGTCTTTCCATGTAGGAATGTAAAGAATTCAACTTTAGTAAGACCCTTGTGATTTCTCTGTCCTGTTTACCTTTTCATGCTTCTTTTGATTCTTGTGTCTGAAAGTCAGATTTTCTTTTCAGCTCTGTTCTTTTCATCAAGAATGCTTGAAAATCCTCTATTCATTGAATGACCATTTTTCCCCTGAAGTATTATAGTCAGTTTTGTTGGGTAGGTTATTTTTGGTTTTAATCCCAGTTCTTTTGACTTCTGCAATATTATACCCCAAGCCCTTCAATCCCTTAATGTAGAAGCTGCTAGATCTTATGTTAACCTGATAGTTTTTCCACAATACTTGAACTGTTTCTTTCTAGCTGCTTGCAATATTTTCTCCTTCACTTGGGAACTCTGGAATTTGGGTACAATATTCCTAAAGAGTTTGTCTTTTTGGATCTCTTTTAAGAGATGATTGGTGGATTCTTTCAATATTTATTTTGCCCTCTGGTTCTAGAATATCAGGGCAGTTTCGTCGATAATTTCATGAAAGATGATATGTAGGCTCTTTTTTTGATCATGGCTTTCAGGTATTCCCATAATTTTTAAATTGTCTCTCCAGGTTCTATTTTCCAGGTCAGATGTTTTTCAATGAGATATTTCACGTTATCTTCCATATTTTTCTTTCTTTTGGTTTTGTTTTTTAATTTCTTGGTTTCTCATAAAGTCTTCCAGCTTTTCCATTCTAATTTTTAAAGAACTATTTTCTTTCTTGAGCTTGGTTTCTCATAAAGCTTCCAGCTGTTCCATTCTAATTTTTAAAGAACTATTTTCTTTCTTGAGCTTTTGAATCTCCTTTTCCATTTGGCTGATTCTGCTTTTTAAAGCATTCTTCTCCTCATTGACTTTTTGGACCTCTTTTGCCAGTTGAGTTAGCCTATTTTTAAAGGTGTTATTTTCTTCAGCATTTTTTTAGGGTCTCCTTTAGCAAGCTGTTGACTCACTATTCATGATTTTCTTGAATTGCTCTCATTTCTCTTCCCATTTTTTCTTCCACCTCTCTTACTTGATTTTCAAAGTCCTTTTTGAGCCCTCCCATGGCCTGGGACCATTTCATATTTATTTTGGAGGTTTTGGATGCAGAAGCCTTGACTTTTATATCTTCCCCTGATAGTAAACATTGTTCTTCCTCATCTGAAAGGATGGGAAAAAATATCTGTTCACCAAGAAAGTAACTTTCTATAGTCTTATTTTTCCCCTTTTTGGGGCATTTTCCCAACCAGTTGCTTGATTTTGGGGTCCTTTGTCAAGAGTAGGTTTGCTCTGGGGACCTGTAAATTCTCAGTTCCTCCAAGGTGGCACAATCCAGGGAGAGGAGTTTATTCTCTGGCCTGTCTCAAGGCTGAGATTCATATCAGCTGCTCAATTCCCCCAAGGGCTTTATGTTGAGGCTCCAACATGCCACCTCAGTTACTGTGGCCTGCTGCTGCTGCTTCTGCCCCCTGCCCAGGCCAGGGCAAGGAAAGGACCTGCTCCCTTGTCACAGAGGTGAAAAAGCTCTTTCACTGACCTTTGAAACTACCTCTGGCATTTGTGGATGGGGGGGGGGTCTGGGAACCTCCACTGCTGCTGCCAGGGATTCCCCCTCCAAGGCCTGCTCAGGTCTTGCTCCTCCCGGTGCAGTGCAGCCAAGGCAGGACTGCAGTCTGCTCCATGTCTGGTGTGACAGACCTTTCCCATTGGTCTTCCAGGTCACCCTGGGTTGGAAATCTCCTTCACTCTGTTTTTCCATGGCTTCTGTTGCTCTAAAATTTGTTGAGAGTCTTTCTTGAGAGGTATTTTATGGGCTGAGGGGGAAGAGGTAGAGTATATGCATCTTTCTTTTCCACTATCTTGACTCCGCCCCTCTCAGAATGAATTCTTACTCATCATTTAAATGTTCTCTACTTTTGTCTCCCATCGGTCTTTTTGTCTCATCACATCCTGTTTATATATTGCACCAATCTCAGTGCTTTCCATGGTTTTTGTGGTTGGTTTGATTTTCATTTGGTTTACAGCTATTTCTGTGTATAACATTTCTCCCTACTAGATTTTAGTCTCCTAGAGAAGACTTAACTTTCTTTGTAGCTCTACCAAAACCACTCCAATGGTCTGCACATAGTTAGCACTTAAATGTTTCTTAAAACTGAATTTGTTGAACAGGAAGTTAATGTATGACTTCCTCAGGAATTATAGATTCTTGCCTAGAGACTTTTCAACACCACAGAAAAATGGAGTGATTGGAATGTGATCCTTGGTGAGGGAAGAAATGAAGACTAGAATACATTTCTCAGCAACCTTTGAGCCCTGGGGCTCTGTGACCAGTGGAAATAGGCATAACATGGAGACAAGAAGAGTGGGATTCACTGTGGGACCAGCATTCTTAGTCAAACAGTAAACATGTATTAGACACCTACTATTTATAATTATAAGTGATTATGGCATTATAAAAATATTATTTCTTAAGCATCATGCTATGCAAACACTCTCTGTCCCTATTTCATCAGAACTGAGGCTTGAAGAGTGAATGTTATAATTTCGTTCGTGACCTTGATCAGAGTCAAGATGGTTTTTCAAAGGACAGCCCAGATCTGATTTCTCCAGACTCTTTTACGGCCCATCAGGCAGCAGTTCAGTACACTGCCTTATTAGTCACAAATTAAACATCCAGGCTCTCCAGGAGAAGCTTGTCATGTCCATGCTTAACAAACTGAATTAAGAATAAAAATACTTGGTTTCTATTTTCCTAGTTAGGAAAATACAGTGTACTCCCTCTGTAGTCATAGAAATAAATGTATCAGGCCTGGTGGGGGAGGCAAGGCTAAACTTTCTTCAGACTCCATTAGGTGGCACTGTTGCTTTCTTTAAGGCAGAAGGGACCATTTCCTGATGAACGCTTACAGGCGTCATCAGTCAGTAAAGTAATTGTCCCATGTTCTACGTCTTACACACGGAGTAGGCTAAGCCAGTTGTACTGACGCAGACCACCAGTGTAGACCTAAACGGGTCATCTGGTACCACTTGGTCCTGAAATAACGATCAAAGACACTTTTAGGCACTCGTAGGATCCAGGGCAAAGAGGAAGCATAGAGGTCATCTCTTTCTCACCTTACAGATTCCCGAAGAAGTCCAGTGATTTGTCCAGGGCCATTCAGGTCGTAGGTCTCAGAGCTGGGATTTCAAAGAATGGAAGCATTTCAGCAATGGAGCCTCTAAGTGGATCCATGCCCCACTCCCCAGAGGATCCCCTCTACAATTATACCCAACAAGTAAACCATCTGTCCTCCACTCAAGGACTTCCAGTGAGGGAGGGAATTTGCACTGCTCTTTGTTTCCCTTGTTGGACTATGGGTTCCTAGAGAGTAGGGACTATCTTTTACCTTTCACTGATTGCATCCCCCACCTCTTAGGACAGTGCTGGCATGCAGTAGGTGCTTAATAAATGCTTGTTTATACCCTGGGCCAAAGCTGCCCATCTTACTTAATTCAAATTCAACTTGTCTGATTCTAAATCTAGTTCTCTTTTACATGACTCCAACTGTTCCTAACTTCTCCCAGCAAACTTGTCTATGGGCATATGTAGCTTTGGGTTACTTAGGTATATGTGTCACTTTTCAGTCCCCTTTCCCTCACCACAATCTCTGTGAGATTACCTTCCATTTCACTATATTTATGAATGAAGGGTTTGCATATCATCTCCCTTGTCAGGTTGTGAGATCTTTGAGAGAAAAGGCTGTTTTAGTCTTTTTGGTTGTGGTGGTTAAACTGTTTTAGTCATGTCTGACTCTCCATGACCCTTTTGGCTTGGTCGATACTGGAGTGGTTTGCCACTTCCTTCTCCAGCCCATTTTATAGATGAAGGACTGAGGCAAACAGGATGAAATGACTTGCCTAGGGTCACACAGCCAGTAAGTATCTGAGGCTTGCTGACTGACCCTACCCTCTATCTTGCCTTCATTACCCACATCTCTGATTCTAGATGATAATCTCCTTGAAGGCTGAGTCTTAGCCTTGATGGCTTTCCCTCACAAGTAGGATACAAGTTGATCTGCTATTTCTTGCCTCCACTCTTGGGCTAGCTTTCTTTTCTTCAAATCAACCAGCAGCTAGGTTACTGGTTTTCTTCTGCCTTGACATTTCAAACAGAAAACTTCTCCCTCTCCAAGGCTTTAGATATTGTATGCTGAGATGACTTGATGTATGAGCTTAAGTGTTGGGGGTTAAAAATCAAACAAAAGAAAATTCCTCATTTTCTTCCTATTGACCAAGTAGAGTTATTCAGGAATATGAGGTTTATTATAAGGAGCTAGCAGATTTCAAATCTCAACAAGGTACATGACCTAATTGAAAGGGTACTGAATTTGAAGTTAAAACTCACAAACCTATTTACTCCCTAAGCATATTAAAGCTCTGTGAGTCTCAGTTTCCATCTTGGTAAAGTAAGGAAGTTAAACTATATTAGGATGTCTTAACCTGGGGTCTATTGGTAGATTGGCAGTGGGGGGGGGGTGTCCTATGACCTTGAATGAGGAAAAGTTATATTAACCTCTAACTGAAATAAAATGTTTCTTTCCATTATTTAAAAACATGATTCTGAGAAGAAGTCCATGAAATTTACTAGACTGCCCAAGAGATCCATAACATAAAAAAGTTAAGAAACCCTGGGGTAGCTGATCCCTAAAGTCTCTTACACTTCTGCATCGTATGCTGTTACCGATGCTCAGTTTGCTTGTGGTCCATGGAGAGAAGACGATGACATCAAGACCTAGCAGGATGAGACTTTCAGGAGCTAAATAACATTTGTATTGTGTATAACCTATGAGAGATGGCATATGGCTTAATCTTACTAAAAGCATCTGATATTCCAAAGATTAATGTTTTTTATTATGGGATCAAGTGGATCTCTTTATCCCCTTTGATTCCAAGATGGAAACCAATTGCATGTGGCTTCATTTCTTCTTCTCCCAAAATATAAATTCTGTGTCAAAAAAAAGACAAGTCTTTTTTTGGACTAATGTTTGTGTCTTCTTTTGATTCCTAGACTTTTCAGTTCCATAAAGGAGTATAATAAGTAATGAAATTACACCACAGAGAAATCTTCATGAACATCTGTCTAAAATCTGACATTCCTTTTCATGTTTTAACTTTTATTAGAAATTCACATGAAAGAGACCTTGTTCCACGTCAAAAACCCTGCAGGGTCGCCTGGCAGCTGACTCCCTCCAATTCTGAGGATGCACAGGAGGAAAAAAGGTTCTTCAAAAATGTTGAATCATACAAGAAATTAAGGTACAGGTCAGGCAAGGAAAAGCCTGCACCGTGAGAGAGGAGGTGCTTCATGACGGTCCTGTGGGCAAATATATTTCAGAGGATCAGTGATTTAATGCATTGATCTTATTTTTATGTCCCTACAATACTGAGAACTCTGTACTAAGAGCTAGAGAAGAAATAAATACAGGGTAGTAGCATTTGCAGGTAGCAAGGACCTGAGAAGTTATCCAGAACAGTCCCTTCTAATTTTGTAGAAGAGGAAATCGTAGTCAGCCCAGAGAGATAAAGATCACGGATCACAGATCACCATGATTTACTTAAAGTTACATGGGTGACTAAGTACTGGAAGTTAGGGTTCTAGGGTAGAAAGAGAGGTGAATTTAGAGGTAGATGAATTGAGTTTCAATCCTGATTCTACTACTTCCAACCTAATCCAGTGTTGGGGAACCTTCAGCCTCAAGGCCACCTATGGCACTCTAAGTCCCCAAGTACAGCCCTTTGAGTCCAAACTTTGTAGAACAAAGTCCCTTTATAAAAGGATTTTTTCTGTAAAACTTGGACACAGCCACAAGACTGCATCCAAGGATGTAGAAGTCCACATGTGGCCTTGAGACCACAGACTCCCCACTCAAACTAATCCCTTTCAGCCATTTGGTAAACAAGAGAAAGGTGACTGTTTCCTTATCTGTAAAATGAGGCAGATCTTTAAGGTCACATAACTTTAAAATCTATGAGAAGCAATGGAAATCAAATTTGAACCCTGATGTTTTACTTCAAATCCAGTGGTCTCTCCCTCCACCATTTAGAAAAATGTCTTGGTACACGAAAACTGAAATTTTATATTGACACATGTTTTGGGGAAAGGGGAATGTTTTGTGGTGGATGTGTACCTGGCATGAACTGTTCCACCCAAGCTCTTTAAGGAATCCATTCTCTTTCCTCCTCTCTCTTATTTTTTGTTATTATTAGATGCCAGGCTAAGAACATAAATTATAGCATGCCATCTACTTATCCCAAATAAATCATTTAATATTGTGGCAATTTTGCATTTGGAAGACAGAGACTTAAAGATTTGGCATTTATCTTGCTAAAACATTTCAAGGTTTAATAAGTTTGTTTAATACTCTGGGGTTCCCAAGTGTAAATCTGTAAATCTGAGATATCATTGAATTATCTTTATTTGATTCTATAGTGGAGTATGTGAATTGGCGGAGAGAGAGGACCCATTGTTGTGGGCCTGGCAAAGTGAACAGTGTGGAAAGGAAGACAGCCTTGTTGTTGCAGAACACATATGTCCACCTCTTCTTTTCCTGTTTCCTCTTTGCCATGTCTTAACTCCCTTGCCTAAGTCACCTTTCCCTTGTTTACCAAATGGCTTCCTATATTTGATTTTCTCATCTCTGTCCTCTTAAAACCAGAGGCCCCCAGAATCGATTTCCATCCGTTACAAGTGACACTCAGAATTGTCATTTGTGGTGGCCTGGACACGTACTGACCAGCAGAGTTGTGGCTGTCATTATGCTGATTTTAGATCAGGCCCTGTTACTGGGACTCACAGCAGGTCCCTTTCTCCTAAAGAGCTTGCAATCATCAGGACATCAGGTTCACGGGGTATTTTTCTGCTGCTAATGGACTTTTCTCTATCTCAGCAGTCGCCTGAAGCTTCGGGTACTGCGGAAGGCCTGCCATCAGCAGTTTGAATTCAAAGATGGACATATTTCCAACTCTTCCATTCCAAACCTTGTCTTGGGGGTCCAGCGTCTTAACTTGCATTCAGGCTCTGGGGTTGTTCTGGTGAGGAAGAATTCTTATGATAAGTATCAGAAGTGGCTCCACAAGGAAGAGTCCAGGTAAGAATCATCTTATATTTGGTGAAAATATTCAAGCATGAATCAGAGGTTTCGTTGGCAGAGCTCCAAGGGCTTGGGATTTTATTTTATCTTATTCATTTGGTTTGGTTTTCTTCTTGTATGGAGGGAGGGATGTGTGCCCAAAAGGTGGAGGAAAAACATAAATAGATGTTCAGTACATACCGAGCAACCATCTGGACTCAGATTCAGATAAGATTTGTGCATTCTGACCTATGGGTACATTAGTTATATTACTATTTGACCATATAGTCCAAGAAGAGATTGGACTCTCATTTTAAAATATGCCTTTTACAGATCAACCCAAGATTCTAAAAAATATATCATTTTTCACTTTTTGCTGTGTTTTACTCAGATTATTCTACAGAATTTGCAAACCCATAGATCATCCACTGACTGAGGAAGAAGAAGGATAAACTGCGTAGGCACCTTGGTGTCCATTTCTAATTTGGGGGGTTAGGTTCTCCCCCTTCCCCAGCCTAAGGGCTTTGGGATGTAGCATCTGAGGGCCTGGGTTTGGGTCCAGGGCCTTATTATCTGTATCATCTGGAACAAGTTGCTTTACTCAAGTCTGTTTTCTCATCTGCAAAATGGAGAGTACATGGGGTCAAAGTGAATGATTTCTAAGGTTCCTTCTAGCTCTGAATTCTTCCTTGGAAGAAGAGCCCCCCTTCTCAGTCCTCTTTTAATTCCAGAAAGGAAACACTGCTAAGTTTGCTGAAGAAAAGCCAGGAAAGCAGCATCAATATTAATGAGAAATAGCTTCCAATAATACACATGTGCTAGCTTCTCTCCACTCCACCTACAGACTTTCTCAAATGAGATAATATTGATAAGGTGCATAGTGCCCTGAACACAGTAGGCACCCTTTCCTTTCTCTTCCCAGTCTCCACAGAAAGTTTGCTATGGATCATCAGCATTGATCTACCTTCATATTTAGGTCAGGGGATCATTAGCTCTGGACCCATCTTGGTATTCTACTCTCTTCCTTTGTTGGCATTTTTTTCAATTGTTTCTGACTTTTTGTGACCCTATCAGAGGTTTTCATGGCAGAGATACTGAAATGGTTTGCCTGGTCCTTTTCCTGCTCTTTTAATGATAAGGAAACTAAGGCAAACAGGGTTAAGTGACTTGCCCAAGGTCACACAGCTAGTAAATGTCTGAGGCCAAATTTGAACTCAGTTTCAAGCCCTGGCACTCTGTCCACTGTGCCACTTAGTGGCCCATTTACTCTCCAGGATGCAACAAACACCTAGGAAATCATAGCTTTATGATTCATAGTCTCCCTATTCCTGAAACTCCTCACCAAATAGAGAAGTATTAAGGGAAGCTACCACATATTATAAATAGCGAGAATGGGCAGCTGCCTACTTGCAGTTGTCAGAGAGTAGGGAAATTCTCCCCACCCCAAAGAGAGGGTGCCTGAAATGAAGGCTCCAGAATCTTAATCACTGGGTCACATATGGAATATAGATCCTGGGCCTTGGAGTTAGAAATACCTAACTTCAGGTCACTGTGTGACCTTGAGCAGGTCTTTTAGCCTGTTTCATGTGTGTGTTGGGGAAGAGGGGGTTTGTCATCTAAAAACAGTGAGATGTATAGCACCATGCTGTACTGGGTTTTTGTGAGCATCAAATGAGATAACCCATTTCATAGATGAGGAAACTGAGGCTCATAGAGCCTAAGTGACTTGCTAAGGGGTCCCACAGTTTCTAAGTGTTTAAGGCAGGATTTGGACTCAGTTCTTCCTGATTCCAGCTTTCAGTGCTATGTGAGTATTTATTTTTAATTACCACAGAGGTCTCCTAGTCTGACCTTTCTCTGAAGCCATAATGCCATTTAAATATCCCCAAAAGCTGATCATCCTGTCTTTGCTTAAATATCTCCAGTGACAAAGAATCCTTCTGTCAGGAGGTGGCTCATTCCATTCTTGGACAATTTGAATTTTGAGGAAGGTTTTCTTTAGGTTAAAATAATACCAGTCACTCTGTGACCTTTACTTTTATAAAAGATTTTTTTTCTCTGTGGAGGCTCCTAAAATATGCCCAATCCCACTATGTACATGATCTGTTAAAGAATGCCTGATTTCATCTGTATAGGTACTTAGTTGAACAATTCAGGTCACATTCTCTCCGCACCTTAGTTAATGAATCTTCATGAGTTGCTTTGACTGGAAACTATGATCACCTGGAAGTGTTAATTCTGGTAATTAGCTTCTCCGAACCCACCTACTAAACAAGTTTTTGGACAAAAGTCATATAGTTTTTACTGGGTCCATATTCAGTCTTTTCAGCTGGATAGGACTTCCTAGAACTTGCCTTCCTTTGGCTTTCAAGAACCCAGTGTTTCTTCCAGACCAGGATAAAGCATCTAAGTAAGGCATTAGTGGAGATCCCCATGATGAAGACAGATCTTTAAATTATGATTTTTGAAGACCATGATCCCATTCCCTGTGAGTCTTCTCTATTCAAGGTTAAATGGATCACATTCTTTCAATTGACCCTTCTATAAGATTTTTTAGACCTCAAATACATTCTCCATATACAGATATCCAGGAGATCTTAGAAAGGATGAAGCAAAGATGACTCCCAGAGAAGTACTGAAGGTGGAATGGGACATGGAAAGGGAGGTGGGAGAATCATTAACATGAATTCACCTATTTCAGAATTCTACTGGCCCTTGTAACGTCAGCATCAAATGAGATCACATATGTAAGGTGCTTTATTATACCAACCATAATTGTCATCAGGAATGAGTCTTCCTATCTTGCCCAGGCTGAAAGTATAGCAGTCCTTATGTCCTATTTCTGACGTGGGCCAAGAAGGTGTCTCTGCTCCTGGGAAGTTCAACACATTGGTACAAGACTTAGTGTGGGCACCTAATCAGCTTTAAACCCACCGAAGGCCATAAATCCCAGTCTCAGGAGATCCACCAGCTGCTCAGATATCCAGTCATAGGAATTTTATCCCAGTAATAATGGTGCTAGCCAAGAGTAACCCTGTCCATCCAGGACAGAAAGACAAATGAATTTTAGTTGTACTATTTTTTCTTTTTTGATGGCAATCAAATTAGAATCTTTGGCTGTTTTTGTTTTACTAAAAGTGGATGTGATTGAATAATGTGGTTAAAGATCTTTCCCACCCATTGATGGACCTGCCCATTGTGGGAAGCTTGATTAGGGGAGTTGTTTTGGGTCCCAAGGGTCCCAAGTACCTTTTGATTTTTATATTGAGGCACTTGGTCAGAGGGGTTATATTCTCTGGCTCTAAAAAGTGTATAGATACTCTGAGGTTTTATTTTGAGCTTAGTTTTTGTAAGAAGGTTTGAGTGCCAGACACAGACTCTGGGAAGCTGCTTTAAGGAGCCCCCAGCTTTGAAAACTCAGATGTCAGGGTTTCCCTCTCCGGTAACTACGGTCAGACAGTTGGACTGACTATTGAATTCAGGCAGAGGAAGCCATGTCTGTTGATCTTTGATTTCTCTGTATTTTCTTTGAAGTTCCGAGTGTTGACCCCTCTGAACTAGGTGAATGATATATGTGCTTGATTAAAGGAATGATAACATGGGCTTGATTAAAGTGATTGTTAACCCCTCAAAAGTTGCCTTTCCTTTTATGATGGAGATCTAAGAATCTCTGATAGCAGGCCCCTCTGTGTATGTTGGGGTGCTTACTGATACATCCTCCTCTTTGGCCCCATTGCTCAGAATCCTTTCTTTCAAGTTGGTGTTTATTTCTTCCAG
>CM053772.1:251699273-251731193 GCA_028658325.1 Potorous gilbertii | reverse complement strand
AGATGCAATTTCACTTTTGTATCCACAGTGCTTTGTGTGGTGGCAGGTATAGAGTAGATGCTTGATAAATGTTAGTTGATTTGTTGCTAAAATTCTTTGTAAACTGTAATATGGTATATAATATTTTATTCTTGGGCCCAAAAATACTCTTCACCAGATAAGGGAGGCATAGTGAGACAAAAATATATATTAAAAATAAAAATCAAGCTTTTAGTGGACTGTAAACTCCAAATGAGTCAGCAGTGCAATATGGCAATCACAAAACATAGCACGCAGCATTTGAGAAAGATAATGTCCCCAAGATGAGGAAAGTGATGATCTTGCTGTGTTCTGATGAGATCACAGCAAAAGGACCATGTTCAGACCTGGGCGCCATATTGCTAAGCTAGAGGGTCTTCTATATGAATTGGAGAGACTCCAGCCCATGTGGTAGAGCACATTGGAGTCAAACTAAATCTCTGTCTACTCATTATGTCTTACTTATGTGATCTCTGCCCTTTAATAGGCGCATGTGACCAGGTTTGAGCTCTGGCCCTGGGCACAGCTTGAGCTTGGTGGGAGAAGCTTGGTGAATGAGTAGAGCTGAGAGTGGAGCTGAGAGTGAGGCAGAGCCGGGAGAGAGGGAGGCTTGTGTTTGTCCATTGTTCTTGAAGAGGACCATGACATCAGGATGATGGCATGACTTGTAGTTGACTTTGATTTGAGTGAGGGAGGGCTGTGCCGGTCACCAGCCTCACTTTCTCTTCCAGAGCCACCGGGAACCAGGGGCCAGATAGTCATCAGGACGACCGGAGATGGCTCAGGATGTAATGTATTATGCTGGCCATTTTAGGCTAAGGTCTAACTACATTCTCACTTGGAGTGAGATACACGTATTCAATGAATAGTCCTCTTTAAGTAGACAATCAAGGGAAATACCCTTTAAAAGAAAACTCAAACTGTGAGGAGAAGACCCTCAGGGTAAAAGAGAAATAGTTACTATTTAGTATTTGCATTCACTCTGTGCTAGGTGAGCAGGGACCTATTGTCCAATCTATGAACTCCAGAGTGAATTGGTCTTTGAGCAAGAAATCTGGCCAGTAAATGCGAAGGAAAAAAGGTAGCTTTTGGCCATGATAGCGTACCTTCCTCTGGTAGAGGGTAGAGAACCCAGAATGGGGAGGAGAGAAGAGGAAAGCAGCTAGTGTGAGTGGGAGAAGGAGTGATTTTGCCTAAATGAACTTGTCTGTGGGTAGGCCTAACCGAGGGAAGGCTTAGAGATGGCTGAGCTCCCTTTATTGGCAATGTATACAAACTTCCTTTTTACCATGGCGGAATTGGGTTTCTGGTAGCTGAATAAATATTTTGGTTTCATCTTGAGGAAGAGAGTTTATATTTTATGAATTTACCCTGGAAATATGCTTGCATATCTATAGCTGCTGCTGTGGGTGTCACATTGGTATTACAGGGTATCAGACTGTGTCATCTGTAAGGTTCCTGTACCATACTGCAAAAGGATTATGTGAAGTGACTTGGAATGCTTGGCAGAGGTAAGAAAAACATTGCAGAAATATGGCAGTTACCTTCAAGCACTTAAACATATTTTGTGAAAGGCAGAACTAGGGATAGTGAGTAAAAGTTACATTCAATTCATTTTCTGATGTAACAAGATGCAATCAGAATTGTCCCAGAGGAAAATGGGTTGCTTTGAGAATTGGTAGTTTTTCTACTGGATGACCACTTGTCAGGTATCTTATAGAGAGGGTACGGAGTCAGGAATGGGTTCTACTAGATGACCTTTGAAGTACCTTTCCATTCTGAAATCATTCTAACCATCAGCCACAACTATCATTGTCACCACCTTGGTCAAGATTCTCCAGGAGGCACATAAAAAAATTCTAGGCCTTAGCCTCAAAGAACACATTATGGAGTTAGGGAAATAGAGAAATGCATACAAAAAGACAGGTAACGTACTGGATTAGAGTATTGGACATAGAGTCAGGAAGACCCAAGTTCAAATCTTGCCTCAAATACTAACCAGCTGTGTGTGAAAAGTAATAAATGAACCTCAGATATAATTACTACAGGGCATCTCTGTGGCTCAGTGGATAGAGGACTGGGCCTAGAGTCAGGAAAAGCTGAATTCAAATCTGGTCTCAGAACCTTACTAACTGTGAAATGCAGGACAAGCCATTTTAACCTTGTTTCCCTCAGTTTCCTCAACTGTAAAATAATCTGGAGAAGGAAATGGAAAACCACTCCACTGTCTTTGCCAAGAAAACCCCAAATAGGGTCACAAAGAATCAGACACAACTGAAACAACTGAACAACAAAAATAATTTTCAGTAAAAGCCACATGAGTGACCCACTGGTCTAGCCAATGCTCAATGCAGAATTCCTTACAAGAAAGAGGTCATTTGTAGTTGGGGTAATGGGGGAAAAGAATACAGGGGTGAGACTTGCGCTGGCCCTTGCAGGATAGATAGGATTCATGTAGACAGACCATCCATGACCAGGGTAACAGCATGGGTTACAATGACATGTCTTTATAAGGAATGTTTATACTTCAGAGAAAAGAGCAGTATGGCTGTGGTGGAATGTACATTCAAAGAACCAGAGAGAAGAATCTAGAAAGATAGCTGGGGCCATATTGGAGAGGGCCTGAGGCAGTCACTGATGGTATTTGAACAGTGGAGAGATATAATATAAAGTGTTACTTAGGAAGATAAAAATGACCAGCATGTGTAACCCAGATAATTACTAATGTAAAAAGTTATCCAGGTTTCATTTAATCCTTTGAAATTGTTTTTAAAAATCATCTCTAATCTCTTCAGTTTTGTCTCTGAGATAGCTATGTTAGGGCCCTTTTAAAGAACTGAAGGAAATTTTTTTTGATCAGTCAAACTTCATTCATTATTCCATTAAATAAGCATTTTTAAAGTACCTATTTCAAGAAGGGCATGGTGGTAGACCTTGGAAAGGTGTCAAAAATGTTTTCCAGATTTGTGATTTCATCAGTGTTGAAAAAACATTGTAGAAATTCCCTCCTCCCAATGTAGAATTATCAATCTCCAATTTGTAGTCTTAGAAAATTCCTGGGGAGAACAGAGGGATTAAGGAATTTGCCTATGGTCACATAGCTAGTGCACATCAGAGGCAGGGCTTGAATCTAGGTCTTCTTGACTCCAAGCCTACCATCTATACATTATTGCTTTACCTCTGTCTAGATCTTTATGGTACAAAGACAAGAAAAGAACACTACCTACCTTCAAGAAGCATAGATTCTTCTAAAGAATAATACTTCTCTCTCAGACTGGTTTTCTAATTTTATCATTCATGAACCCCCACCTATGTGTCTATCATTAATAATCATATAGTAGACTGAATTAGCTTTAAGAAAAGACATTTACAATGATAGTCTAATAGTATTTAGTATAAAGTATTTCTACCAAAACCTGGAGCATACTCACTGACAAATATATACAGGTCCTTGGGAAGAGTGACTAAGAGAAGAGGGACATGTGTAGAACATATGTGTGGCAGAGGGGTAATTGAAGTCATTTCTTGAGTTTCAGTCTTCCCTAGGACAAGGAGACATGTTCTTTGAAGGTGCCTCCTTCCTTGGGTCTTTGCCCATGCATTTGTCCTTGGTGTGTCACATTCTATTATCAACTCCTGGGTCCTTTTGGGTGGGAACAAAATGACAGCCAAGGACAAACAGATGCTAACAGATAGGCACTTGAGGAAGGAGACAGGTGATTTTAGCTTGATGCATTTACTGTCTGCTTCTGCTCCAGTATTTTAGATGACATGGTCAGTGGGGAGAGGAAGAGAAATAATTTTTTTTAAATTTTCTTCCTCCTCCCTCTAGCAAATCTGTTTTAGGGACTTGGTTCCAATTTTGATCCTGAATCCTTAGTTTCTGAACTTGGAGTCCTTCATGGCTGAGCCGATTTACTACTGGATTGACTCACAGCTAGACTGACTATGCTGTTTATACATAAGGTAGAGAGGTATGTCTAATTCTTTCAGGCAGTCACAAGATACTTCCTGTGCAGTATCATCCGCCTTCATCTGAAGATCACAGAGCTACATAATCTCTTCAGATTAAGGACTTTTAGGCTGTAGGAAAAATACCTTTTATACCTAGTTTACTCTGTTGATTTATTAAAGGTATCTGTACATTCTGTGATTGCATTAATTGAGATGGGACCTTACCCCCCTTACAAAAAGATACCACATGGGAGGAGTTAGTGGAGAGGGAGAGTTTGATCATGACAAGGATGAAGGGAAGCTGATCAGTGGGACGTATTCTTAAGGGGGATAGGAAGGGATAGTATCCTAGATAGTAAGAAGAGGGGCCATCTTTTTGTCAAAGTGTAAATCAACAGACTTCGAAGATAGATTGAGAGATGATGTCTAAGGGTTTTGTGGTGTAGCATGGGGGAGAAGATGGGGCTCACAACAGGTCTCTATCTTCTTGTTAAAATAGAAAGTAAGTTCCCCTGTGAAGATAGAGTGAAGGGTAGAGTGTGGGGAGGCTTGAGGAAGGAAGAGAAAGTTTGGAATAGCTATTGAGGGGAATGCAATCAAATTAATCTTGGGAAAACAGAAGAATTGTCACATAGCAATGAGGGCCAGAAGAAATTAGATCATACTCATTTGTAGTGAACCTAGTTGACCCAATCATATGAACTCTATCAGTGTATTCAGCAACTTCTGGGTAGGAATGAAGAAGTCATATGGCAGAATAAATCACTGGGTTGAGAGTTTGTCAAAGGGTTAATAGAATAAAAGGGCAATGTAGAGTGGCACGAAGTATAAGGTTGATCCTGCTTAACCGTAGGATCAGAATTTTGAAGGAAACAAAATGAGCTTACAGCAGGCATGATGCACTAGCAGAACAGGAAAATGTGGAGTGCCTGGTAACCATGGAGAGGATAAAAATAGACTTGGTAAGAGTAAGGCAAAGGGAGAGATGGGAACATAGGAGGCTGTGGCTGGAAAGAAAAACAAATCACAATTCAATATGTTGGAGATAGAACAGTTATGGGTCAAGTGAGATCAACAGTATGATCAGCCCTGTATGTAGATGAGGTGCAGTGAAGGTTAACACATAAGAGCACATTCAGTGACGGCACAGATGGGAAGGTCCTGTGGTCTAGAGAGCAAGTAACCCAATTAAGCTGGAGTGTAGAGGACGATAAGACTGATGTCCAAATGCATCTTTACTACCATTACAATTGATAAAACTATAGCTGGTGGTAAGAACTTTAATGTGCATGTGTATGTGTGGGTATGTATGTGTATATGTGTGTATGTGATAACATTATAACGATATAATATATAGCATATGACACATAGGTTACCCAATTAGCCATGAATGCTGAAGAGGCATAGACTGTGGGGGCAGCAGGTACAGCTGCAAGGACCTCATCTTCATTGAGGTTGTCCCCTGATTGATGGAATTTGAGTCAGCTTGGACCAAGGGCCAGTGGCATAGGGGAAGCTGTTATTCACGGGCTTCCTGGGGACCTTAGCGCATGAGGGGAAGTGGCTGTTGGTCTTCCTTGTGCCATCTTCTGTCTCCTCATGGAGCACCTCTCCATTTCAGTCAGACTGGCTTAATGAGTAATTCAGATGTTTTTCTATAAAGGTAGAGAATTTACATGGAAAAAGTACTCTGTATAGAATAAAAAGGGAGTTGGAAAAATGAAGAGCTGTGATTTCACTAAAGGAATATATATATATATATATATATATATATATATATATATATATATATATATATATATACCAATTCTTTCTCAGCACAAACCACCACCACCACCACCTAAATCCCTTCATTGGTTTTCTCCTTACCTGCTGAATAAAGATAAACTTCCTTAGGTTGACATTCTATGCCCTCTGCATCCTGGCTTCAGGCAGTATTTCCAGCTTTGGCTCACAGTACTGCCCCCTTATGTTTTCCCTAAATTCATGTTCATTCCACTATGGCTTTCCCATTTCTGTACCTCATCCACAGTATTTGCCTAGAATGCCCTCCCTCTGTCCACCTCTGACTCTTGAAATTCCTACCCTTCCTTTAGGTCTTAGCTCAAATCTCTTCAATGACATTTTCTTTGATCCCACCCATCTACAGAAGGAAGTGATTTCTGGCTCATCTGAAATCACAACATTTTATAATCCTCTTAGACACTTACGAGAAACACAATCACGTAGTGGACAGACAGCCAGCCTCAGAGTCAAGAAGTTACAGGTTCACATCCTGCCTTTGACATATACAAAATGTGTGACTCTAAAAAACTCACTTAACCTCTCAGTGCCCCAACAAACTCTCTAAACCTAAACATTGCCTTGGTGAAGGGAGCTTTCTCACTGGAAAACTCTCAACAAAATAATTAACATTGTGAGATTCGATAGGAATAGAGTCTTATACTTGGATGCAAAAAAAAAATGTTTCACAAATACAAGATGGGGGAAGCATGAATAGTTGGAAGATGCTTTTCCTCTGAAAAAAGATTTGGGATTTGTAGTAGGCTGAAAACTCAAAATAAGTTATCAGGATTTAAAAAAAGTGATCTTGGGCTACATTAACAGAAGCCCAGCTTCCAGGAATCAGATGATAATCCCACTGCATTCTGCCCATCCCTCCTTAGACCTCATCTGGAGAATGGGAGTCAATCACAGTTTAAGAAAGACATTAATAAGCTGTTGAGTATCTCAAGGAAGGCAAACAGAATGGCAAAGGACCTTGAGTTTATGTCATATGAAAATCAGTAAAAGGAAATGGGCGTGTTTATCGTATAGAAGAGAAGACCAGGGATATGTTATAGCCATCTTCAAGTATTTAAAGAGCCTTCATATGGAGAGGAGATCAGGTTTGTTCCTTTTGGTCCCAGAGGGTAGAACAAGGAAGAATTCATGGAAGTCCTATACAGACTTGACGTCCAGAAAAAGATCCCAACAATTAGAGTTGATTACATTGGGCTCCTTTGAGTGGTGGTAAGTTCCCTGTCTTTGGAAGTCTTCAAGTAGAGATTGGATCACCTCTTGGATCTATTATGAAGGAGATTCCTTTTGTGGAGCTGTTGGATTAAATGGCAGCTGAGTTACCTTTCATCCCTCAAACACTGTATTTCTATAATTCTGGGAGTCCATCTACAAATGAAAATACAGATCCAGATTGAAAAACAACACCAAAGAGTATTCCAGTGAGTTGAATATTTATCCATATGTACATCTTATTTCTGCCCGTTAGGTGATGAAAACTTCAAGGGCAGAGACAGATTCTTGTTTCTCTTTTTTGTCTTCCTAGACTAGTTCATTGTCCATAGTAAATCTTAATAAATATCTGTTGAATGAATGAATGGTCCTTTCACCAGATGAATGAGAAATACAGTAGAACTCATATTTCATTGTTTTTCTCTGTGTATTTCATCTAGCAAATCAAGCCAGGGCTATCCAAAATTTGGTGCCACTCCAGTCTGCTCTTTGTTTCTCTCATAAATGTGAAAAGTCCAGCCTATCCAGCAATTTTCTACCCACCTTTTTCTACCTACTTGCCTTTACCTTTGCCAGAATGACTCTTCTCTCCAGTTAGTCCCATCTCTTCCCAGTACACCAGTACAGAATTCTCCTCTGGGTTTAGTAGCTAAATCTTCAAGCCCAAAGCTTTTCTGACTTAGCATCATAGACTTTAGAGTTGGAGGAGATCATAGAGGTCATACCGTCTACCTCCCCACCCTCTGTCTCCCTCATTTTATAGCTGCTGCGTCTGAAGTACAGACAAGTTAGGCGACGTGCCTAAGGTCACGAGTGTAGTTAAGTCACAGCTGTGATTTGAAGCCAGGTCCTAGGATTCCAGAACCAGTGTACTCTGCCGTCTGGCCAAGCTTTGTCTGGTCCTAAAGGACTGATCTCCTCCTACATCTGTAGCATCTCTCTTTACCCACTTTGATGAGACTTCAATGGATCTGTGATCTTGTCGGTGTGGGTACTCCCTTCAAGGGTGTAGATAACAACCTCTCTGTACCTTCTCCACCTTCTGTCAATGACCTCCAGCAGTCTTCCATGGGAAGGAGTGGGAGGAGGGGAGAGGGCAAAGAATTTGTCACGTGTGTAACAGTGGAGGGCACAGGCTGCCCATCAGTCGTCCAGCTATTTGAACAACCTATCTTATTGTCTGGTCTCCCCTTCTCCCTAATTCTCTTGCATCCAATGTAGCCTTAAATTTTTTTACATCTCTTTTTTTTCATTCATTGCTAACCTCAATTTATTCCAGGCTTCAGCACTTTCTAACACTGTTATCATAATGTCTTCTCCTTTCTAATCATCCTCAATTTACCCACTTTAGCCATTTTTCTGGTTTTTAAAAGTCTAAATTGGTCAGAGTTCCACTTTGTATTCACATCAATCTTTTTATATAGCTAACCCTTTCCTTCTAAATCAGAATTTAGTCTTGAATTTTTCTTATCTCTTGAGGCATCTTCTCCAGTGGGATTAAATTTTTTATTATTAATTAATTAAATTAATTAATTATATATTACATAATAAATTAAATTAATTATAATTAATTCTTAATTAATGAGAGCCTACCTATCCTGTCTCTGAACTCTGAAATGTGCTCCCCCTAGGGCAAAGTGGAAAGAGCATTGGAAGACTGGACTCAAATCCTGTCTCAGACACTTTTTGGGTTTCAGGCTCAGTTTCCTCAATCTGCAAGATGGGAACCATAGTAATGCCCCCTTACCTTACAGAATTGTTTTGAGGATCACATGAGAAGTCATGTGTCAAACACTTTGCAAACCTTCAAGCACCTTATATGTGCTCACTATTTTTATGGTTTTCTTTATCCCACTTTGGTGGAATTCAGACAGAAACGGTCCCAGGACAAGCCTCTATCATGCTATTTATTATTCCGTAATGTTCAGTGTTCTGCAGACCTTTTCATGGATGGAGAAAATAGCTGCTTTTTGTAATTGAATCAAAATATCAGGATTTATTATAATTAATTATTTCTATTCGTTAAGGTAGCCAAGAGTGGTAGAGAGAAAGTGGATCAGCTTTGAAGTCAGGAAGACCTACTTTCAAGCTTCACCTCTCACATACATTAGTTGTGTGACCTTTGGTAAAAACTGGACAGCTCTCTTAGACTAAGGCTCAGGAAAGGTGCAGACTGGCATTGGCAGAGGGCATTTCCCTCTCTAGGAGCTTCCAATATGGAGAAAATCATTGGCCAGTTCAGTCTCCCCTTTGGTATCCTCCTGACCCCTTTCCTGGCCCCTTTCCTACAGGTTTTATGACTGGCTTATCCTGGAAATTCTCTCAGCACCCTGAAGAAATCTACCACCCCTGTGGCTTGTTCCCCCAGAAATATTTCACTATGAGGCCTGCCCCCTTCTCTCAGCCATGAGTTCCTCCTGGATCCTCTATTTTGTGGAAGGACCCAGGCCAGTCTGCCTGCATCCTCCTTCTAAGCCTGTCTCTGACTTTTCTGAGCTGTGGAATCCTGCCTCCACACTGGGCGTTCCTTCCACGCCCATCTTCCATAATTCCACATTCTATATGTGTTATCTTCACCTATTACAATACAAGCTCCTTAAGGACAGAGATTTTCTTTCTGTTTGCTTAGCGATTAGCACAGTGCCTGGCACTTAGTAGGCACTTCACAAATGCTTGCTTCCTTCCTATCCTCTCTCCTGTTGTCTTTATCATAATCAAGGCTACACGCCAAGGTTGCATGGCTAGTTCACCCTTGATTATCTGTCTCAAATCATAACCTCTTAAGGTACCTGCCATTTTTCCTCTGATATCCAGGGTCTCCTTTTTCTTGTGCAATTAAATATGAGACCAGATGGTTTCTGAGGTCCCTTCCAATGCTGAGATTCTGATTCAGTGGCTATAATCAGGTCAAAAATAGCAGTTCACCTCTTGGCTTCTTCTACTTTTGAAAAATAATTGAGTCAAATCAAGAATTTATCCGCTGCTCTACTTTTAACAGAAAGAAAGCTCACCATTCTACAGATAGCTGAAACCTTCAGTTACTACTCACTTTTTGCCTAAAGTGGGGGCACATCTCTAAAAGGGAGAGCTAATGATATATTTAACACATCAACTGTATATGGCTTGCATCTTTTGGAATAAAGATTATTTCTGAAAATGGCTTTAAAATGATCATCTCTGTAATACTCTTATAACTGGTTGGACTTCATCTAATAACTGAAGGGGAAATGGAATGCATTCAGCAGAATTTCCACTTAGAATTAAAAAACAATAGTGCAATGAAATGATGATATGTTCAATCTATAATTATATGCTTTAAAAATAGATTTATAAAAGCATTTCTACTTATAGGATGTTAGAGCTGGAAGGTATCTTAAATATCACTTAGTCCAACTCTGTTATTTCATAGGTAAGGAAAGACCTGCCCAAGGTCACATAGCTCATTAGTGGCAGAGCAAGGACTAGTACCAGGCTTTCTAATATGTATCTCAGTGTTCCATCAACTGTATGTTGCTGCCCTCTTAAAAAAACAAAGCCTGATCCTCACTACACTTTCTTTCCTGTATACCAGGGGAGAAGGCTCATTTATGGCAGCTGTCCTTGGGACTGATGATCTGGAAATGCCTATAGCACAAAAAAATGAAAAAGTCCTTAATAGGTCCTTTTTATTTTAAAGAGCAATCTTAAAAATTAATTTAAATATCTTAAGATAACTCCCTTTGACATGTGCAGGTAAGGAAGCTCCTTCTCCAAGGGAAGATTGGCACCCACGTTGAACCCCGGAGTCTTATAGACACTTGCTTGTGGTGCTGAGGGGTCCAGCGATTTACCCAGAGTCATACTGCCCTGTATGAGTCAAAGGAAGAGCTTAAATCCAGACCTTCCTGATTTCTAGACCCCCTGTTTATGGCCCTACTCCAATGGTTCTGAAGCCACTGGGGTCTGGGGATCTCCAGGGGTCCCTGAGATCATTTCAAGAATATATTAAGGTCAAAGCTCTTTTCATAATAATAATATGATATTTTAATTTCAATAGAGTAAATATCAAGAGACATAACCCAGATAACAAAAGCTCTTGGGGTGGAGGGGATCCTGGGTAAATGTTAAGAATGTAAAGGAATCCTGAAACTAACATGTTTGAGAACCATGGCTCCAAGTCATGCTCACTCAGTCAATAATTAAGAAACATTTATTAAGCACCTATTGTGTGCCAGACCAATATATGATGTAATACCTACCCTGGAGTCTTCTGAGAGACTGTGTGCTTCTACACTGACTGATTCCTCTGAGATGATGGGAAACTTTGAAACTTTGCTTATATCTCAGTCAGTCATTCATTTGACAAACACTTCCTCTATGTCAGTGTGCCAAGAACTGGGGGTGCAAAGGTAGACAAAAGCATGATCCCCTCCCTCAGGGAACTCACATTCCAACATGGAACATGACAAGCAAATAGTCCCACGCTGCCATCTTTGGATGACTCAAGAGAATATCTCTGGTTTGTTTGGGGTTTTTTGTTTTTTTGGGGGAGGGTTTTGTTTTGCAAATCTTAATGTTTCTTCCCCATCTCAGTTATTTTCCTTCTAACAATTATAATTTCTCCTAAGTCTGGCTGTCCCATTTCATTTCAGCTTCTGGATGCGTGTTCCCTGCGTCTCAGGATGACATGCCCAGCCAAGACCATGTACACCCTGGAAGGAAAGCCTTTGACCTCTTGGAATGACATCGAGAGGGACATGGTCATTTGCGTTTCAGCTGGAAACCATTTCATAAGCCATAAAGGTATTCCATGATCTTAAATTGATCAGGTTTCAGTGTCTTCTAGGTAAATACTCAATTGTTTTTTCTTAACCTACAGAATACAAAAAGCTTCCTGACTTTTAAAATCCCTCGATAGTGAACATTTCAAACGTTTTGCTTCCCCTCTCATTCAACCACATGTTCTAGTCAATTAAATTTCACCACAAGCTTGAGTCTTACCTTCCATACGCTTTGCTATAGTGAAGGATTCTGGATAAGGCAGGTTACTTGGGGATTTCGTCCAAACAAGATTTAATTAAAGAAATATCAACAGTTCTATTTGAAAAACTAAACCCATAGCCTAAATCCCAAAGATAGTATATTTTAGTGAGGCCCCGCTGTATGTATATCTCTGATGATTTAATATTGAATATTTTATTGAGCAGAAATAGAACAACTTTTAGACTTCCTTCCTCCTTTCTTTCCTTCTTTCTTTCCTTCTTTCCTTCCTTCCTTCCTTCCTTCCTTCCTTCCTTCCTTCCTTCCTTCCTTCCTTCCTTTTTTTCTTTCTTTCTATTAATTTCTACCTCAGGACCATTGATTAAGAGTAGGAAGGTACCTTACCAATCATGTAGTTTAGTCTGCTAAAAAGCAGGCCCAAAGATTTTAAACAGCTATCCCAAGATCACAGAGGTGGCAAAGAGCTGAGCTAGGTTTAGAACCACGCCCTCTGACTCCAAAGCCAACATTTTGCCCCCATAATGCCAGGCTGTCACCGCTTTTAGCCATGACTTTTCATCTCTTATCTTCTTTCTTTCATGGCAATATAACCTGAAAATACTTTTTTTCTCTCTCTTGCTGGCCGATCTTGTAGACTTCTAGTGTGAGGTGATATGTAACTTTATGAAAAGAACATTAGATTTCAAGCCAGAAAGCCTTTGTTTGGGTCCTGAGCTCTGATGCCGACTAGCTTCTTAAGTGATGGGCGAGCTATTTAATTTCTCTGAGCCTCTGTTTTCTCATCTGTAAGGTGGGAATAACAACATTCCTACCATGGACTTCATGGAATTGTAAAGAAAGTGCTTTATAAAGTGTTAGTTTCGTCATTGTAGATATGCCAGTTATTCATTCCCCTGATGAATTTAAAACTGCTTCTTGCAATTTATGACATAGTAACAAAAAAAAACACACACTGAGAGAAAATCCAATCCAATAACATGGTCTTCAGGGAATTTTCAGGCAAACTGGCATCACTTTAAGAAAGAAAAGTGCAATTGGAAAAAATATAAACAAAGTCTAGATAAGGAAAGGGCTTCAAGGACCACCTTTTCAAACCCTTTATTCTACAGATGAGAAAGTTGCACCTCACAAAGTGAAGTGCCTTGTCCCTAGGTCACCTAGGGAGTAATGGTCGGAGGTAGAATTTGAACCCAGGTTCTCTGACTCTGGTACCAGTGTTCTTTTCTACTGCGTTAGGAATTTGGGTTGATTGACATCATTAAAAGGAAAATTTAGTGTCTGGATATAATGGTAGCACCTCTGTAACAGTAACAACTCTAGACATTTTCTTTTAAAACAGTGATCATTAATATGTATTTAGTATATACACAGTGGAAGTTTTCAAAACCATAGTACTTGATGATGGTGATGATGTTGATAAGCCACAGGAATACAAAAGGTACCGAAGGCAATAAGAGAGCTGAAGAACTTGTGATACAGAGTGAGAAAGTAAGACCAGGGACCCTCAGGGACTTCTGATCTCAAGACGTCACCTCATCCTCTGCTTCTTTATCATTAACTGGCTCCTCATTGCTGTTCACCATATGGCTGCAATCATTCTCTATCACATCTTAATCCATAAGTATTCGTGGAGTGCCATCATTCAGTACACAGTTTAGGAGAAGAAATTCAGAACACCCAGGAGGTAGAGTACGGAGACATGGGATTTTCCAGAGTAGCCTGACTCTCGAACTCCACACCTCAAGGTGGCAGGCCATGCCAATATGATATTTCTACCCTTATTTTCCAACTGATGTAGGATGTCACCAAAATAAGAGGGTACGCGGGTCAGAGAGACATACAGATTGCATTCTTAGCAGTGGACATGCAGGGAATTACATAACATAAGGACTGCAAATATTGTCTTTGTAATCATTTATCTACTTGGTAGAGACACAGACCCAGGCAAAGGTGATGACGGCAGGATCCATTGTGGATCCACAGTGATATCACTGTGAATTATCATTACTGAAAATGACACTTCCCTCCCTTTGGAAGTTGCTTCTTGGTAGTCTTTACTCTCAATGTTTGTTAATTCTCCAGATTCACATGAGGGTGCAGAATAAATTCCTGGTAGGATGTGATATGGTGTGGGTATTGACATGGTGACTTTGTGGCCTGGAGGAATGAATAGATTTCCTCCCTGAGAATGACAGATGTACTAGGAGAATCTGTCTGATGTCAAAGATACTCATTTGATTTTACTTCAGAAGGTTATGATGGATGAGTTGGGTTTTTTTCTATTTATTTAATTTCTTTAAAAAAAATAATTGGCATGTTTCAAAAGGTACATTTCATGGGACTCCTAAGGAGACAGACTGAGGCACTGAGAGTATGCTCTGCCTGGTTTTGGCTCCAGTGTGCTCTACATTTATGGGCATGGGGGGGCATTTAACTGCCAGGGACGGCTTTCATTCCACACATGACTTTCCTATGACATACTGGCTAGACTGCAGTGGGGAAATTTCTGCACTCCAACATAACCTTTCTTTTTTTAGGCATCATAGTACAATGTGGGGAAGTTGAGGGATGTAGAAATGAATAATGGAAAAGTCCCTCCGATTGCCTGAAAATGGATCTGATTTTGCAAAAACAGTCACTGAGTGTTTGAATAACTTTCACCCTCAAATTCTTAGACACATCAATATCAAAGCAAGTTGTAAACAACAGTGAAGGAATGAATGTTATTTGTCTATGCTACGATCTAGATGAGAATTCTCCCCACCAGCTGTTAGAATTGGTCTCTTTTTTCTATCCGGGATCTTTTCTAAGATCAGCTAGTTTTTTGAGATCCATTTCTGCCTAGCCTAGAGTCGCCTGGCAGTCTGCCCCGAGTTCTCCTTTTCCCTTCACTGCAGCATTTCTGGATTTAACAGTAACACATACCTGAGAAGTTAAAAAAAGAAAGGCAAACGTATGTGATGATCCAGCCAGGGCCTGAGCAGACCAACCTCTGAGTTTCTCATCATGCCAGAGTCCAAAAACTGACTGTCTGTAAATGTGATGATGTATTTTTTAAAATGCTCTTTGTAGATGTAAAGCAACGGGTGGCTATGCGAGCAAACTATGCCCGTGTGAGAAAACTGATGGGGCCTCACGCCACAGATATCATTGCATCTGCCACAGAGAGGCCAGCATCCAAGGTAGGTTTCTATTCCATTACTTCCTTTCTGAATTGCCGTGTTCTGGACTTGGTTTCATGACAGTACTTGATGTGTCCACATCAACATACCTGCAATGACATAGCTATTCCAAATCAACTATCATTTCACATAGCCTATCTTAGAAGCCATTACCTTACACATTTTACATAGAGGGACATTCAACACCTCAAATCTTTTTTCTGGAAAATCAATAAAACTAGACTAAGTAATGCCAGTAAAATTACTATATTAAGGCTATTTATTCCAGGAAAAAAATGGCAGCCACTTGTTAATACCAAAAGTTAATTCTTCCTGTTCAGTGGAAAAAGACCGTATTTTTGGAAACTTAGTGAGTTCACAAAACTCATGACTTGTAGTCAGCGTGGCGTATATAACTAGCATGTCAACAACTGATTCTGCTATCAAAGTCTATTTTTCTACCCCACAGCCATTTTTTGCTTTAGAAACATAGGATCTGAGTTTGAATCTTCCCTACGCTTCTTATTACCTGGGTCACTTGGAGCGGTGCACTTTAACACGTTTGTCTCTAAAGACGAAGAGGGGTTGGGCTAAGTGCATTCTAAAACCCTTTCCAACCTAATTAGGCCATAGATAGCCAACTACTTCTCCAGGACTGCAATGCTTAGTTTTCTTGAGGATGCAGATTTAGCCACACAGAAATGAAGGTGTTTCTGATCAGTGAATGCCACAGAAACCCATTGCTCTTTTCATTTCTGTTCCTCTTACCCCACCTGACTTAGAGCCTGCTCAGGTGTGTGATGGAACCAGATCATAACGCTGAGGGTGTGAGGGTGAGGCAGGGAGGCGGTTGTTAAATTGTTAGAGTGTGACTGTTACAGATCCAGGCTTCATGATTATTTTGTTGATGGGCTAGACTTGAGAAAATACATCCCCTAGCCTCTCTTAATTATAATGTCTTTCCTCTCTTGATTATTTCCTATTAATTCCATATACAGTTTGTTTGTTGTGTCTCCAGTTATATTGTGACCTCCCTTAAGGGAATTTTGCCCTTTTTTGACTCTTTTTGTATCCCTAGTGCTTAGCACAATGCCTGGTACAGCACGGGTATCTAAGTATTTAAGACTGATAGTCTGATGGAGAAAATATTAATTCAGATTATACTTTAAAATGTGCCCTGTCCTTGGAGAGCCCACTGTTAAACATTTACCTATAGGCTGCTACTTATAGCAGAAGCTCTGGTATCACCTAAGGAAGATGTTGCAGCATCCTTCCTAAGAGTGGTGTAAAAGGACTAATAGATGAACCAGAGAGTTCAGATTGAGAAGCACACCTGACCTCAAATATGGAAAATGAACAAAATAAAGTATTTCAAGGAAAAACTTTCAAAGGACGTTTTTACAAAGGGGGAACAGGGAGAGAGATTGCCAACTTTTCCATCCCAATTACAAACATGAAGCAAAAAAACTTCATTATTTTTTTTCTCCAATGTAAGGGTAGCTCCCATCACCCCCTTTTTAAAAAAAGCAATAGTGCCCTAAGGCGAAACACCGGAGAATGTTTTTGGCTTCTGTTCACAGAGGAGAATTTCCTAGCAATGCTCTTCTTTCTTCTTCTCCTTTGGAAGCACCTCATGGCCTTGCCTGAAAATAAATTGCAACCTAGCTAAGTGTGTACAGAATAGCTCAGCCAGCCCCATACCTCAATCCGCCACCGTAATGTGCTGCGGGAAGCTGTAAATCATTTCTCCTGAAGGGGACTCATGGTAATCACTGCAAATGGCATGGTATTTACTCCCAGTTCTGCAAATCAGCAGGGCTATATGAATAAATTCCAACTGCCAGGACCTGCTCCAGAAAGAAAATCACATTTAGGTGAAAATACACAAAACATCCCCATTAACGGTGCTTTGCCCTTCCATGGACCTCTTTGGGTTGAGATTTCAAAGCTTCCTGGATGTTTATTAAAGACATTTTGTGACTCCAATGGGAGATTGATTTTAGCATTATCTCATTTTTAGGGATGAGGTTGAAGCCAGAGGGGCTAAGTAGCTTCTTCTGAGAATGGGCTTATCCTATAGGGTCACTTCACTATGTTAGTCATTCATCCTAGAGGGTTATTTCATGGAAGTTTCCACATTTTCATGAAAACATTTTTTGAAATTTCTATTTGTGAAAAAAAACCAAACCTTATCATGCTTCCACCAAGGAAAACCTGATTGGCTATGAAAATGGTCTAATTTCACCCTGGATCAAACGTGCAAATTTCTGTGAAAATCTGAGCTCTTACATGTGAATCCTCCTGAAGCGAAAATTAGTAATATCACACACAGCGATACAAGGCACCCAGAGACATAAGGCAAAAGTCTTAACTGAACTTTTCTATTACTGGTAAATGGGATTTCAGATGCGATATAACAGTCATCAACACATCACATTTTGTTGGGGAGGTAGAGTTACTCAGTTCACAGACTCAAAGCTTGCCGGTGTAGCACCCTAGTTCAGAGCCACTTGTAAGTTAGCAAAAAAAGAAAAAGAAAAAATCAGTTCCTGCTCCATTTTTATTTATTGATGTTCCTCTTTGGTTGACTTTCTGGGTCACCCAGTAGCAGTAACTAGATTTTCAGTCAATGCCAGAATGGAAGATGATTTTAGCTCTGTTCAGCCATCCTAGATTTTAATAAATCTAGTTTCCTTTGGGGATATATTTATCACATTTGAATCAGTTCCAGATATGTGCCCACGTCAGATTTCAATATTTTTGTATCCACTGGAAGCCATTTTATTTATTAAAATAGACTGCTTCTATCCCAGGGCCTTTTCAGAGAAATTTATAGCCTGCCATTTACAAATACTAGTAAGGTGTTCCAGATGCAAATCAGCCCAGATGCATCTGTCCAATGCTGTCCCCAGAGGAACTCTATTTTATTACCTACCTTGAGCCCCTGTTGCCTGCTCCCATGTGCGGACACACAGTTGCCACAAGAATGTGGTCATTCCCAAAGCAGAACCTCTTGGCATGCCTACAGTCAAATCCCAACAGCCTAGCTGGAGCCAGCATTTTTAGACAGTCTGACAAGGTATGTAAATAAGAGATATTTCATCTCTACACCTGTTTCAATTTTGGAAATTGATAAATGGACAGTGTTATACAAAAGTGCAAAGGAAAATTTGTGTCTTTAAGGGGTACCATCAAGGTTGGTATTGAGATAAAAATTCGACACACCATTTTTTGTGTGGGTTCAAAAGGCCCATAAATACTTTTTGTGGCTTGTTAAATAACAGATTTGGGTCTCTTCTGCAGAGAAAACAAAATTCACTTGGAAATCAATGCCGGCAGCCAGCCTAGCCTTTCTGAGCTGACCAATAATCACAGTCTGCTTGCAACTGCTCATTGAGAGAAATCAGATTTCCCTGAGAAAGCAATTCTTTAGTATAATTTGGATAGGAGTGATCAATAGGAGTAATGAGTTCACATTGTTCTAAATTATGAAAGAAATCAGATGCAAAGTTACTTATTAATGGGGAGTTTGGGCACATTGCAATGGTGACTGTCAATTTTTCTTTTTGAAAATTTCAGACAACTAGGACAGACTCAGTTTTGTCTCTGTACACAACTCCTTATTTCGAAGGCTGGTGAGTAGAAAGAGTTCTGTTTTCTAGGAACTAAAATTTGACATAAAAGGGAATCATTTACAGCAGGACGCTTTCTGTTAGGGGGCCAAAAGGGAACATCAAGCAAGACCACTTAGTGGGAAGCTCTTTTGGATGACGCCATTGTTGACAGGTGTTTTCTCCTGAGCATTTCCTGCTAGCTATGACATTGTCTAATCTTAGGAACCTCGAATATGAAATCACTATCAAAGAGCTATCTGTCTACACCGTTCATGGGAATACAAAGTCACAGAGAGAAAATATGCCCATACATATCCATGATGCATCTTGCTGAACAGGAAGGAGGAATACAAGCTATCTGTAAATCCAGTCAAGATGTCAGGGGCATCATGGTGGTGCAGTACCTATATCTCTATACTTAAGGATCCATGGTTTTAATGGTTCAAATAATTCTTGCATATGCCAACCAACCTCTCCTTGAAGCTAGGAAGCTAGGGGTGAAGTGGGTAGAGCACCAGGCCTGGAGTCAGGAAGATATGAGTTCAAATCTAGCCTCAGGCACTTGCTAGCTGTGTGACTTAACCTCTGCCTGACTCAGTTTCCTCATCTGTAAAACAGGAATAATAAAAGCACCTACCTTCTAAGGCTATTGTAACAAAAAATGGGATATTTGTTAAAAAAAAACCACTTTGCAAACCTTAAATTCTACCTCACTACATATACTAGTGATGATGGTGATGATTTTGTGAATGAGTTTCTCTGACAAGAGCTGATAGTAACCTTCTTGAATTTAGCTAGGCTGATTGTCAGAAAACAGGCCTACAGTTAATGACTGGGTCTTAACTCAAAGTCTTCTGGTAGGACCTTTAATATCTTCTGACCCCCTGTTCTAGCCTTACAGAACCCAGGGTGATCTACACACCACAATGAGGCATCAAAACCATCTGCCTCCCCAAGGCATCTAGAATATTCTTTCACATGGAAGGAAATAAAATGTTAGTCAACATCTCCCTGGTTGCCCTTCAAAGATCCCAAAATTATGGTTTCTATTTGTGAGCTGGTACCTCGATTGTATACAGTGAAATGTTTCAGAATCGCAGCTTGACTAGGCTGGATCATATCGAGCCCCATTTTGGCTTCTAGACTATGCTGCTGGGGAGGAGAGATGAAAAGGAAGAAGAAAAGTCCTTCTGAAGATCAGAGGGCTCCAATATGTTGCCAGTGCTTGTGATCTGCTTCCTCCTCTCCCATCACCATCATGTTCATCCCTCTTGTCATTTTCTTTCCTTCTTCATTGCTGTACCATCCATTAACTCTTTATACCTTTGTGGTTTTATTTATTTATTTCCTTTGGTTGTTTTCCTCCCTGCCTCTCCACTCTAAATACCTTTCAGCATTCTTTATAAACAATTAGGCCACTTGAGTAATTTTGGATTCACCCTTGGATTCCTCTAACTTATTACCTAGTCCAGAAAATGAACTCCATGCTAGTATGGCCCACAAATGTAATTTCCAGAAAGTGGGGTAATTGGTTCTATAAAAGGAACTCTTTTCAATTTTTTAAAAATTTATTTAGTATTTTATTTTTTCTGAGTTACATGTAGAAACACTTTTTACTATTCGTTTTTAAAACTTTTGAGTTCCAAATGTTTTCTCTTCCTTTATCCCACCATCTTGATTGACAAAGGCAAGCAATTTGGTAAAGGTTATACATGTGTAATTAAGCAAAATATTTCTGTATTAGTTATGCCATGAAAGAAAACATAGACAAAAAACCCATAAGAAAAATAAAGGAAATTTTTTTTAAAAGTCTGCTTCAATCTGTATTCATTCTCCACCAGTTCTTTCTCTGGAGATCTATAGCATTTTTCATCATAAGTCCTTCAGAGCTGTCTTAGTTTGTTGTATGTCTGAGAAGAGCTAAGTCATTCACTACTGATCATCTTACAATATTGATGTTACTTTATACACAGTACATTTCATTTTGCATCAGCTCATGTAAGTCTTTCCAGGTTTTTCTGAGAGCATCCTGCTCATCATTTCTTATAGCACAGTGTGTGTTCGTCCTTCATTGCTGAAGAACACCATGCCATCAGAGAAATGATGACATGACTTGCACTTGACTTTGTTTTGAGTGAGGGAGGACTGTGCAGGTCACCAGCCTCACTTCTTCTCCTGAGCCATCTGGGTGCAGTGACCAGATATTCATCAGAATGACCCAGGATGAGGCAATTGGGGTTAAGTGACTTGCCCAAGGTCACACGGCTAGTGAGTATCAAGTGTCTGAGGTGAGATTTGAACTTAGGACCTCTTGACTCTGGCACTGGTGCTCTATCCACTGTGCCACCGAGCTGACCCAGTAGCACAGGACTGTTCCGTTATAATCACATACCAGATTTTGTTCTGCCATTCCCCAATTCATAGGCATCCCCTCAATTTCCAAATCTTTGCCATCAGAAAAGAGATATTTTTGTGTATAAAAGTCCTTTTCCTTTTTGTTTTTTAATCTCTTTTGGGATATAGACCTAGTAGTGGTATTTCTAGATCTAAGGCTATGTATGCATGGTTTTATAGCCCTTTGCACACAGTTCCAAATTATTCTACAGAATGGTTGAATCAGCTCACAGCTCCACCAACAGTGCATTAACATCTCATTTTTCCCATATCCCCTCCAACGTTTGTCATTTTTCTTTACTTTCCTATGAACTAATCTAATAGGTATGAAGTATTCCCTCAGAATTGTTTTAATTTGCATATTTTCATATGGCTATAGATAAATTTGATTACTTCATCTGAAAACTTCATATCTTTCCATCATTTATCAATTGGGAAATGGTTCTTATTTTTATTGACCCAGTTCTCTATATTTTTTAAGAAATGAGGCCTTTATCAGAAAAACTTGCTTCAAATATTTTTATACTGCTAACTGTATTTCTCGCCATCCTATGCCCCAGCCACTTATTCTATTGTCTCTCTCCTTTCACTCTGTCCTTCCTCAAAAGTGTTTTGCTTCTGACTACCCTCCCCCAACCCTCCCTCTCTTCTATCACTTCTCCTTGCTTTGTCATCTCACCCCTCCCCCACTTTCTTGTTAGATAATAAATATTTTTATACCCAATTGAGTCTGTATGTTATTTCCTCTTTGAGCCAATTGTGATGAGAGTAAGGTTCACTCACTCCCCCTCATTTCTCCACTCTTCCCCTCCATTGTAAAAAGCTTTTTCTTTCCTCTTTTATGTGAGATAATTTACCCCATTTTGCTTCTCTCCCTTTCTCCCAGTACATTCCCCTCTCATCCCTTAATTTGATGTTTTTAGATATTCTTTCATATTCAACTCACATCTGTGCCCTCTATTTATATATATACTCTTTCTAACTACCCTAACAATGAGAAAGGTCTTATGAGTTACAAATATCATCTTCCCATGTGTGAATGTAAACAGTTTAGCCTTATAAAGTCCCTTATAATTTCCCTTTCCTTTTTACCTTTTTCTGCTTCTCTTGAGAATTGTATTTGCAAGTCAAATTTTCTATTCAGCTCTGTTCTTTTCATCAAGACTACTTGAAAATCCTCTATTTCATTGAATGTCTATTTTTCCCCTGAAGGATTATACTGAGATTTGCCAGGTAGATGATTCTTCGTTGTAATCTTCTCTCCTTTGCCCTCTAGAATATCATATTCCAAACTCTTCAATCTTTTAATGCAGAAGTTGCTAAATCTTGTGTTATCCTGGCTATGGTTCCACCTTACTTGAATTGTTTACTTCTGGCTGCTAGCAATATTTTCTCCTTGACCTCGGAGCTCTGGAATTTGGTTATGGTATTTCTGGGAGTTTTCATTTTGGGATCTTTTTCAGAAGGTGATCAATGGATTCTTTAATTTTCTATTTTACCTCTGGTTCTAGAATATCAGGAAAGCTTTCCTTTATAATTTCTTGAAAGATGAGGTGAAGGATTTTTTTTCTTATGACTTTCAGGTAGTCCATTCAATTTTAAATTTTCTCTCCTGCACCTATTTTCCAGATCATTTGTTTTTCCAGTGTCTTCTATTTTTTCATTCTTTTGTTTTTGTTTTGTTGTTTCTTGATTTCTCATGAAATCATTAATTTCCATTTGCTCAGTTCTAATTTTTAAAAAATTACTTTCTTCAGTGAGTTTTTGTACCTTGTTTTCCATTTGTCCAATTCTACTTTATAGGGAGCTTGATTTTTTTTTTAATTCAGTGACATTTTGTGCCTCTTTTCCCATTTGACCAATTATGCTTTTTAAGGCAAGGCTTTTTGGACCTCTTTTTCCACTTGGGTTAGTCTATTTTTAAGATGCCATTTTTTCAGTGTATTTTTTTGTCTCCTTTACCAAGTTGTTGACTCATTTTTCATGATTTTCTTGCATTACTCTCATTTCTCTTCGCAATTTTTCCTTTAATTCTCTTTACCAGATTTTCAAAATCTTTTTTGAGTTCTTCCATGGACTTCAACCAATTTGTATTTTTCTTGGAGGCTTTGGATGTAAGAACTTTGACTTTGTTATCTTATCAGCATGTGTTTTGATCTTCATTGTCACCACAGTAACTTTCTATGATCAGAATTTTTTTCTGTTGTTTGCTCATTTTCTAGCCTATTTCTTGGCTTTTAACTCTATTAAAGTAATTCTCTGCTTCCAGGGTGGAGGGTACACTGTCTCAAACTTCAGGGGGTTTTGTGTAGCTGATTTCAGAGGTACTTCTAGGGACCTGTAAGTTTTCAACTCTTCTAAGGTGGCATGATCTAAGGAGAGGTATGTTTACTATTCTTCTGGCCTGTGTTCTGGTCTGTGAGTGAGCACAGATACTCTTTTCTGCTTTGGAACTGTGGGGAGCCTTCCTCCCTCCACTGTAGCCACACATTCTGCTGTGCTAATGTTCTTCGTTGCCCTGGGACTGCCACCCAAGACTGCAACCCAGATCTGAGTATGGGCAAAACAACATTCTTCCCTCGGTGTTAACAAAGAGACCTCTGAAATCTTCTTCTGACCATTTATTCAGCCCCTTACAATTTATGAAGGGCAGCTAGGTGGTGCAGTGGATAGACCACCAGTGCAGGAGTCAGGAGGATCTGAGTTTAAATCTCACCTCAGGCACTTGATACTCACAGTTGTGTGACCTTGGGCAAGTCACTTAACCCCAATTGCCTCATCCTGGGTCATCTCCAGTCATCTTGATGAATATCTGGTCACTGGGTTCAGATGACTCTGGAGGAGGAGTGAGACTGGTGACCTGCACAGCCCTCCCTCACTCAAAACAAAGTCAAGTGCTTGTCATATCATTATTTCTCTGATGGTATGATCTTCTTTGGCAATGAAGGACCAACACACACACATACAATTTATGGGCTGAAAGCTCCAGAAGCAGCTACTTCCACCGCTGATTCAGTGACTCCCAAGGTTTGCTGGGCCTGGGGTTGTGCTGGCTCAGGCTGCATATGACTATGCTCCACTTTCACCAGATGTGACAGACCTTTTCTGCTGATTTTCTAAGTTGTCTTTGGCTGGAAAATCATTTCACTTCATCTTTTTGTGGGTTCTGCTGCTCCAGGAATCATTTTATGGCATTATTTAAAGGTGTTCAGAGAGGTTTGAGGGAAAGCTCAGGCCATTTGCTATGTTTTCTCCCTAAAAGGAGATCTTTTAAACATATCCAAGGCAATAGAGTTGTTTTTTGGGAAAAGAAAATTAGGTACAATCTCTTTAAGAGACTCACTAAAGAGTGACCATAATCCAAGCCAGTAAGGCAGTACTGCCAAAGTGAGTAGGTGGGGGTCAGGAGGCAGGAAAGGACCTGGAATTGGGTATAGCTATCTTTTTCTCCCAGAGAAATTCACTAGTGATTCCAATCACAGTAGACTGGATATAGTCAATATATTTAAGCAGGAGCAAGCAAAACAACCATCACTGGTGTATTAAAACTTAACTCTTTCACTTCTGCTAACACAAAGTAATCATATGTAAGGGAAGTGGAAAAGGGTCAAATGAGAGTTTGACTTTAGACTTCAGGGAGGCAGTGCTGCTAGGCAGTCAAGGTGTGTGTCTTCCTACATGTATACTAAGGAGCCCTGTTGGCACATCTCTTGTTCTGGAAAGGTGACCAGGAAGGCATATACTCTGTATTTCCCCAAGGATCTTCCTCTTCATGTGCTTGAACACATGGGGTCAAGCTATACCAGACCCCTAGTGAGTAGGTCTGGGATGGACTTGTGTTCCAAGGTCATGTGAAGTTGTGCTCTTGATAGTACTTGAGAAGGACAGAGTTAAGGTCAGGAAGACCTGAGTCCAAACCCTTCCTTAGACATCCATTAGCTATCTGGACAAATCACTTCAGCTCTCTTGGCCTCAATGAGGAGTTGGACTCAGTGGCCTTCAAAGTTCCTTCTACCCTAAATCTATGGTCCTATGATCTTTTGGAGACTACTCTCTCATCACCTAGGTTCTTGGTTGGCTAGGGAGCAAAACTGATGCCAAGAGTTAGGGTTGTAACACAGTTACCAAAATGGGCAATGAAAATAATGTTTTGGTTTGGCGATAACAAGCCAAAGTTTGCCGCAGGGTCCTGAGCAGTAGGAGATCAAGGCTTCTGGGTTAGAAGTGATAAAGCTTCCTATGATCATGAAACTTCCTTCCGATGGTGATATCGTCTTTCCCTTTTAAAGGTCATAAAAACTATATAATGCCAGTACAGTGCTACCTGCAGAATTAATTTTCACTAAGAAGGATAATTATTTTGAGGGCAAGGAATACAGCCAGCTTCATTTGTGTGTTTTTTCTACCCAAAGATAGAGTGCCTCTTGGTGAGGGCAGATTTCCCATGTCTTCAACGATAGTGACTCTTCCACCACTTGGGGAGTTAATTTCTTCTTAGCTTATGAAACTGTCCTGTTTGTCCTCACCATATATGCTCCCCACCTAGTTAATATATAAGCCTGGTATGCTGAGGTGGCATGCCTTATCGAGGTGATCTTCCATGGGTGCAGATTACTTTTCACATGAATACAGGCTTTTGCTATCACAAATGACTGAAAGATGTGAAGTCTTTAAATCACAGTGGCTCCTGGAAAAAAATGAGTTTTCAGGTTATTTCCCCTCCCACCTCCACTTTGCTTTATAAAATGAGTTAGTCTAGTTTGGGAAATCTGTGATGTTCCTACAGGTAGAAACTGTTCATTCTCGTTTGAAATAAACTCATCTGGATATTGAAATATTGAACCTGTTAATTCCCCTCTCTGGGTCTCAGTTTCCTCATCTTTAAAATTATGGGGCTGAACTCAATGATCTCTAAGTTTCTTTCTAGTATTGACATTCTGTGTACCAAAATCTCTCTTCCATATTAGAATGTTCTGTGCTTATATTCTTATTAATATTTATATATTGATGGAATACTATTATGCCTTCTACTAAAGTATCTTTTATTTATTAATGTCAGTCCAATGAAGGAGTTCTTAATCTTGAATCTGTAAGCTAATTTTAAAAAATATTTTGGATAACTGTATTTCAATATAATTGATTTCCTTTGTAATGCTGCATATTTTATTTTCTACATTTATAAACATTATCCTGAGAAGGGATTCATAGACTTCATCAGACCACCAAAAGAGTTCATGACATAAAAAAAATTCTAAGAACTCCTTGTTTAGTGAACTAGGCTCATTTTAGTGTACAACATTTCTAGACATACAGTAAGAAGAGAGAGCCTGGTATAATGGAGAGAATTCTTGCCTTGGAATCAGAAAGACCTGCAGTCAAGGTCTATCTCTCATCTATTGACTGTATAACTATTGGCAAGAGACAGCCTCCTAAGTTTCAAGGTAATTAATCATTCAACAGCCGTTTATTAGAGGACCTACTCTGTGCTAGGCACTGGCAATATAAAGACAAAAAAAATTATTAGTACCCACTCTCAAGGATGAGCTTTGGATCTGTGCATCAATGGATGGAGTTTCCACTAAGGAGTTAGCAATACCTATGAAATATCAGATCTTCCCTCTCCCTCTACAAAACCCAACACTAAAACAGAAGAGAATATAACTGTAGAGTTTATTGAACAATTCTCATTTCAGAATAAAGCAAATGCTTTTCACGTTAAAGACAATGTATAACTGTGTCTCTGCCTTGGCCTCCATTTGACACACATATATACAGCCTGCCTTGGAAGGAAGGCAATTGTCACTCTTCTTCAGAAGTGAGAGGATATATGTCTGAGAAGAGAGGGTCCCCCTCCATGAACTCCATGCCCCCTGGCACTGTCAGATTAGGAAAAGAGCAATGGCCTCATATGGGGCCATCTGAATTTTTCATATTAAAGTAATCCTACAGCATCCCTAGTTTCTTCATTCCATAAATCACAAAGTAAAATCTACTCCCTCACAGGCTATATTCTCTGTGACTCTGGCATGTGGTGTCATACATAATCTGAAAATATTCAAACATTTTTCCAAAACAGTCATCACTTCTTGGCATCAGGATTCTATGGTGTAGCATTGCTGCCAAAAACCTCATGTGACTGGAGTTCAGCCAATGTAGGTGATTTCTAAATAGGAGTCATTGCTTATGCTCCATTGAAGAAGCATGCAGGACCTTGGCGTAGAGTTGTGGCTCTTCTAAGGTTGACCAAGGTAGTGTGTAATATTAGATCAGGGCTCACCAGGCTTGGTACTTACGTTTGAGCCCGGTATGAAATGAAACACTCAATAATCTATCTAACTTAGCAATAGCAGAGGAGGTCATTCAGAGCAGGCAAAGGACAATCAGTTTAGGGCACAAGGTTAATTTCATTGACTATAGCTTCCCTGCCTCTGTGGATCCACAGAGTTCTGCCAGACAAACCTCAGGGTCCAGCTCAATCTCCTCATGAAATTTTTAAGTATTATTAAAGTATTATTTATTGGATCCACAAAAATCTATTTTAGCTCCCTTAAACCCTCTACCCCACTGGAAAAAGAAAAAAAATCCTTGTAACAAATATGCATAGTTACTCGAAACATTGTCCATGTTAAAAAATTTGTCCATCACTTCTCAGGAGATGGAGAGTAACATCATCATAGACTCTTTGGAATCATAAATGGCCACATTGTGTTGATCAAAGTTCTTAGAGCTTTCAAAGTTGTTTGCCATTATGATATTTTGTTAATGTATAAATTGTTTTGTTTGTTTTGTTCATTTCAGCCTTTATCAGTTTATGAGTCTTCAAAACTGATTTTATAATTTGGATTTTAGAATATGAATTTTTCTCTTGGCTTTTCTCACTTCACATTGCATCGGTTCATACAAATCTTTCATATCTTTTGAAATCATCTATTTCCTTATCTCTTAAAGCACAGTAGTATTCCTTCACATTCATATCCGACAACTTGTTCAGCCATTCCCCAGTTGGCGGGTAACCCCTTAGGGAGTTACCACCACAAAAAGAACGGCTTAGATATTTTTGTAATAGAAGATCTTTTTTTCTTTTCTTGATCTTTTTGGGTCTAGGTTTACCAGTAGTATAGCTGGATCAAAGGGCATGCTTTGTTGAGTAACTTTTTGTATATAATTCCAAATTGATTGCCAGAATGGCTGTTTATAAGTCTTAGAATATCCCACCAATGTTAGTGATTTACATAGCATTCCAATATTTGTCATTTTTCTATAAAAAAAAATAAAATTCAATACCAATAAAATCCATCAGGAAGGGAATGAGAGAGAAATTTCATTTAAAATAATTGTAGAATGTATGACTCCAGTGAATCTACCTACCAAGATGCACACAAGAATTATATAAATATAACTCCATATCTTTGTTTACATAATAAAGATGAACCTAAATAGTTGGGAAAATATTAATTGTTTGTGGATGGGATGAGTCAGTATAATCAAAATGACAGAACTGCCTAAGTTAATTTACTGATTCAGTGCCATACCAAAAGCAAACTACCAGAAGATTACTTTATAGAAAGAAAAAAATGAAATTCATATGGAGATTAAAAAAGACCAATAATCTCAAGAATTTTTGTGTTCTGGTTATCAAGAAGTCATACCACCAGACTGAGCCTTCATCCTCTGAGACAATTTGTGTTGAGGACAGTTTTAATTCCTTTAAAGGCAACAAACCATCACATCCCCTATGGGGGGAGATTGTGGAAGATTCCTATAACCACACAGGCAATTTTAGTATGAGCGCATTATATTAGGTAGACATAGCCTAACATGGCACAGAGACAGGACTGGAAGTCTCACCCCTTTTACAAGTTAAACTTTGGGAATCTAGAGAAGAGCCTTGTAATGGCATGTACATCTCCCTGAATCATGGACTTCACTGAAGGACTATGGAAGTCAGCAGATATAATTTGGACAGGAATGAACTGTATATCATCCTTGGGAACTGTATACATATGTATATATGCGCATATATGTGTATGTATATACATGTATAACTAAGACTCAGAAAGATGAATTGTGTGACTGTAAGCACATGGCCCCCCATGTACTCATATCAAGCAGGTAGATGGTGCAGTGGATAGAGAACTGAAACTGAAGTTAAGAGGACCTGAGTAGATCTGGTCTCAAATAGTAACTGTGTGACCCTGGGCAAGTCATTAACCTTGTTTGCCTCAGTTTCCTCAACTATAAAATGAGTTGGAGAAGGAAATGGCAAACCACTCCAGGATCTCTGCCAAGAAAACCCCAAATGGGGTCACAGTTAAACATGACTAAAAAAAGCCTGAACAAGTCATTCCCTCCACCACCACCATATTTTCACCACCAGGTTCTTGAAGTGATCCAACCTTACATGCCACAACTTCTAATTGCTTCACAATTCTTGTCTTTGAAGATACTCAAACTCATTAATGCTCGTTCAAACATGGAATGCCCAATATTAAACATGATCTTCCATAGCAGGATTATTGTCCCCATCATTCAGTACACCACTCCCTGCTTCTCAGTATAACCTAAGATTCTGGTAGCTTCTGGGGCTGCCCATGTCATACTTATAACTCATATTGTGCTTTCTGTCTACCAAAACCCCCATATCTTTCCCCCCAAGACTGTTGGTGCTTCTCCTATCCTGTACTTGTCAGATTGATTTTCTTTGTATCCAAGTGAAGAGATCTAGAAGAATGCCCCCATCATACTGAGTGGACCCCCAAAGATGATTTAGGGAAGGTTTTGGATGAGGGTTTCAGAAATGATACACCAATAATGAGTTGGAATTGTCACTTTTGACAAGAACATCAATAAAAATTAAAATATGCTAAAAATGCCTTTCTGTAATCACAGTTGTACAATAGGAATAAATCTGAGACCATCTTGTTTAACCCTTTCATTTTACAGATGAGGAAACTGAGGTCCAAATTAGTCAAGTTTTAACTAAAAATGGAAAGAGTTGGAATTTGAACCCAGGTCCTCTGGCTCCGAATCCTGTGGTCTTTCCACTGTATCACAATGCATTAAAGCATAAATGGGACTTTAAATTTACTCTTATTAAAATTCATCTTATTAGATTTCATTGATTATTTCTTTGATTCCATTCCGTTGATTATTCTAGGTTGTTGAGTTCCTTTGGGAACCTAACTCTGGCATTCATTGTGATAGCTCTACTCCCAACTTTGTAGGATAGTAAGAAGCCCACTAGTAAAAATCAGTTATTGTTACCACATCTGACCCTTTGGATGTAAGTCAGTCCTCCTTATTTTCACAGAATCACAGAATTATATCCCTGGCCCCTTAGAGATCATCAAATACAATCCTGTCAATTTCACAGATGAGGAAACTTAGACACACGCACACAAACACACACGACCGAGCACAGGAAAACAGCTTCTGTATATCTACAGCCTCTTCCTTCTACCAGGAAAAGGAAAATATGACAAGATGGCTTTCTTACAAAAGTCAGAAACCCACCAGCACATAAACACTCTAACGGAAATCCCAAGTAGAGCTACCATACAATTAGGAGATAACAACTTTCCCTCTGTCTCTCTCTCTCTCTTTTATGTCTTTCTTTTTCCTGCTAACACTAAAGTCTGATATTAATGGAAAACCCATTAAAAAAAACCTATTATCCTATGAGAGAAAAGTGAATGCACTCAAGTGTAAAAGGAAGACTTATCGATCAATTTTCCTTTAAACCTTGCTTGTCTGACACTTTGCAGTTGAGGAATGTGTTTTTATTGCCTGGCCAGATAGTTCAGATTTCCGGTCAGTCTTGGTAAAGACCCCTTTTATAACATTGATAAAATTTTATCACAGAGCTATGAAAACAAAATTAGATTTCATAACTCACACCAGACCTTGAAGGAGCTGTCTCAATAAATTTTACAAATCTTATCAAGCTTAATGCATCAATTCTGATGAATTTGTTTTTTAATTTAATAGTGACTGTTACTGAGTTTATTATTTTTCTTCCCCTTCACAGGGAAAGGCCTCGTTCATCTGCTTCTAAACAAATGATTACAGGAGAGAAGCCACATTAAAAAAAATGAATGAAGACAACCTGAATTCAGATGAATACAGTTCTCCTGACCAAATCTGGACATTTAAAGAAAGTTCAAATTAAGCTCAGTAGTACAATGTGTTTTTCCTCAAGTTTGAGAAAATTGCCTCTTTTGTTTAATAAAATGTCTGTAGACCATCTGTCATTCAGTTGTGAAGTATATCCCATAGAAAAGAGGATTTAGACTTAGCCAAGGAGGTACTCACTGTGGAGAAAGATGAAGATGTACACTGGTTCTGGTTTGCCAGTCTGCAGGAGCTGATATGAAAGATCAATCTCCCAGAGGGGCTGGAAGGGCTAACCAGGAGAATGACTCTTGCTATTAACCCTCTGCAATCTCAGTAATGTCTACCGGCCTGCTTAAAACTTGAGTTTGGGGTGGGTTGTCTTTTTTTCTCTTTTTTCATCATATACTTGCTGGTCTGACTTAGCTAGCCTTTGAATGTACCTAAACCACAAAAAAAAGTGTCTTCTAGCAATCAGTGAAATGTGATGAGATAGAAACCAGCTTTCCTGAGCTCATGAAACATTGTGGAAATTTTGACTGTAGGATCAAGGAGCCACAGGTTTCAAATGACCATGTTTGACTTCATGGTGGGTACACCTGATTTCCTCTTAGGAATCTTCAGTTATGTTCCTGCAAAGCAGGGATCTTGATAAAGTAGTCACAAGACATCTATGG
>CM053772.1:251677070-251698773 GCA_028658325.1 Potorous gilbertii | reverse complement strand
GGGCATAACCCGAGTCTTCCTGAGACAATTTGAGAAGATCCAAAGAAAAATCCCAGGATAAGGTTTGGTCCCTGTGAAGAGTAATCACCTCCAGACTAGGATCCATTTAACAACAAGCTGCAAGTCCTGGGTTTAGTTGACTTGGAAGGCTGCCTCAGCCCCAGCCACAGGAACTTTTACCCCCGATAGTGAGGGTAATTGGGCGTCTGAACCTGGGAAGATGGATCCTCTGCTGACAAGGAATGCCAGACCAAACTGTGCTGTGGAGAGCAGCAGGGGCAAGAAGGAACCAGTACATGCTGGGTGAGTAAAGAAGCTGTGGGGCAGATGACTTGGGTACTTACAGGAGATTGGAGGTTTGGCTTTGGTTCCAGGCTAGAAGATGAACTGAAGATCTGGGGCAAGAAGCACCATTTCTCCTACCCTAGAGCTAGAGGTGATTACAAAAATTATGCTATTACCACAAAAAATATACAGGCAAAGGAGAAAGAATCCAAACATAGAAAGCTATTGCGGGAATAGAGAAGGCTGGAGTTCATCTTCAGAAGAGGATACTGAAGCAAAGAAACCCTCAAAGAGTAAAGTCAAATAGTCACCTGCCCAAAAAGAATTCATAGAAGAATTTTAAAAAAGACTAAAAATAATGCTGGAGTGAGGGAGGTTAAATAATAGGAGGACAAGGTAACAGGTAGAAGTAAAGTAGAGGAGTTAGGAAAAAAGAGATATGGACAAATACAAAAACAAGATTAGGAATAGAATATCTTAGGGAAAGTGTATCTTTATATATGTGTGTATTTATGTATACATGTGTGTATGTGTCAACACCTATATAAAAATTTATCCATGCTCAATTGTAGCCTTGGAGTGGTGGGTAGCGGGGAGGAAGGGAGGAAAAGAACAAAGTAAAAAATGTAGAGCAGAGAACAAAAGAAAACCTACAAGGAAGCAAAGATAGACAGCTTTCAACTTAATGCATAGTATTTAATATATAGGCTTTCATGAAATGATAACTTATTGCCGTATATTTTTAATCCTCTCCCAGGTTCTGCTGTGCACATTCCATGTTTTTTTCTTCTTTTCTTCTTTTATATTTGTTAGAAACAACCAAAAAGAGTAATTATTTTATACAAATGAGGTACAAGAGGAAGAATTGATACGGAGGAATGTATGGGGGAAGATGGACTGGTAGTTTTGTTAAGCTACTTTCATTGGGAAAGGTTTTAAGAGGGAACAATACATACACGATACACACATATGTATGTATTGTTCCCTCTTAAACCCACATACACACATATGTATCATCCCATAAACACACACACATATGTGTTTATACACACATATATATTATATATATATACATATATAAATGAGTATAAAAGTCTTCTAAATTCAGAAGATATGAAATGGTAGGGGGATAGGGAGAGGGGACAGGATTAGGAAGAGATCTTTAGAGGGGAGGGTGAGGGAATAGATAAAAAGGGGATATAGAATGGTGTTTAGATTTAGGGCACAGGGGAGGGATCCTTGGAAGGGGATAGGCAAGTAATAGGAGGGCAGGGTAGCAGATAGAAGTAGAGGAGTCAAGAGGGATAGAAAATGAGATGTGCACAAACATAAAAACAAAGATCTGGAGAAGAATGTGTTTGGGAAAGTATATGTCTATGTATCTATATGTGTAAGTATATATCTATAGTGATAGAGAAATATATCTGCACTTAATTATAGTGTGGGGGAAGGAAAAAAGAACAAAGTAAAAATGTGAATGGCAGAAGACAAAAGGAAGCAAAGAAATGATGGACAGTTCTCAACACAATATTTATCATACAAGTTTTTTTGAAATGAAAATTTATTGTTACATATTTTGAATTCTCTCTTTATGTTCTGCTATACACATGACATGATTTATTCCCCCTTGCTTACTTTGTATTTAAGTTCCAATATTTAAGTTTATGATATGCTTTTGTTTCTTTTCTCTATTCTGTATTTATGTTCTGGGGTTTGAATCGAAAATAAAAGTTTTTTTTTAAATGCTTGAAGGTTCTCTATTCCATTGAGTATCTATTTTCCTCTAAAAAAGATTATACTCAGTTTTGCTGGATAGGTGATTCTTGGTTGTAATCTTAGCTCCTTTGACCTCCAGAATATCATGTTCCAAGCCCTCTGAGCCTTTAATGTAGAAGCTGCTAATTCTTGTGTTATCTTCACTGTGACTCCATGGTACTTGAATTGTTTCTTACCGATAATCAAATTGCAATGTATTATCTTTAACCTGGAACTCTGGAATTTGGCTATAATATTTCTGGGAGTTTTCATTTGGTGATCTCTTTTGGGAGGTAATTCCATTTCCATTTTACCCTCTGGTTCTAGACTAATAGGACAGTTTTCCTTAATAATTTCTTGAAAGATGATTTCCAGGCTCTTTTTTTGATCAGGGATTTCAGGTATTCCAATAATTCTTATATTATCTCTCTTGGTTCTATTTACCAGGTCAGTTCTTTTTCCAAAGACATATTTCACATTGTCTTCTATTTTTCTATTCTTATGGCTTTGTTTTATTGTTTCTTGATTTCTCATAAAGTCATTAGCTTGTATTGTCTCAATTCTAATTTTTAAGGAACTATTTTCTTCTGTGAGCTCTTGTACTTCCTTTTCCATTTGGCCAATTCTATTTTTAAGGAGTTTTTTTGTGCCTTTTTGTCCTGTAGTCCAGTTCTCCTTTTTTAGGCATTCTTCTGTTCATTGGCCTTTTATTCCTCTTTTACTATTTGCTTAGTCTTTTTAAGGCGTTATTTTCTTCAGTATTTTATTGTATTTTCTTTACCAAGCTGTTGGGTTGGGGTGTTTTTGTGATTTTATTGCATTACTCTCATTTCTCTTCCCAATTTTTCCTCTACTTTCCTTACTTGATTTTCAAAATCCTTTTTTAGCTCTTCCATGGCCTGAGACCAATGAATATTTTTCTTGGAGGTTTTGGATTTAGGAGCTTTGACTTTGTTATCTTCTTCGGAGTGTATGTTTTGATCTTCCTTGTCACCATAGTAACATTCTATGATCAGAATTTTTTCTGTTGTTTGCTCATTTTCTCAGCTTATTTCTTGACTTTTAACTCTTTGTTAAAGTAGGGCACTGCTTCTGGGTGGAGGGCACATTGTCTCAAGTTTCAGGGGTTTTGTACAGCTGTTTTCAGAGATACTTCTAGGGACCTCTAGGTTTTCAATTCTTCCAAGGTGGCATGATCTAAGGAGAGGTGAGTTTACTATTATCCTGGCCTATGCTCTTGTCTGTGAGTGACCAAAACACTGTTTTCTGCATGACAAGAGTCCCCACTCCACTATGGCCATAAGCTCTGGTGTACTAATATTCCTCCTCACCCTGGGACTGACATCCAAGACTATGACCTGGATTCAAGTATGGGCAAAGCAGCAGAGTCCTGCCTCTGTACTAGGAAAGAGACCCTGCAATCTCCTTCTGACCATTTGTTTGACCTCCTTACCATTTGTGGGCCAAGAGCTCTGGAAGCAGCCATTCCCACTGCTGATTCAGAGGCTCCCAAAGCCTGCTCCTGGTTTTCTGGGGCTGGGACTGTGTCAGCTTAAACTGCACTAGACTGTGCTCCACAGGTTGACAGATCTTTCCTGTTCACGTTCTAAGTTGTCTTTGGTGGGAAAATTATTTTGCCCCATCCTTTTGTGGGTTTTGCTGCTCTAGGAATTGTTTCATGGCATTATTTAAAGGTATTTGGAGGAGTTGGGGGAGATTTCAGGCAAGTTCTTACCTTTTCTCCACCATCTCAGCTTTATTCCCCCCTTGTGGATAGCATTTTTTATCATGAGTCCCTTAGAATTGTCTTAAATCATTGTATTGATCAGAGTAGCCAAGTCTTCCACAGTTGATCATATCAATATTGCTGTCATTGTGTGCAATGATCTCCAGGTTCTTCTCACTTCACTTTGCATCAGTTCATATAGGTCTTGCCATGTATTTCTGAAGCTACATTTCTTCTAGTGCAACGGTACTTTGTCACAATCATGTGCCACAAGTTATTTAGCCATTTCCCAGTTGATGAGCATTCCCTCAATTTCCAAGTCTTTGCCACCAAAAAAAGAACTGCTACAAACACTTTTGTGTACATATTTGTACACACATTTTTGGACACATATTTACAGATATTTTGTACACATTTTCCTTTTTCTTTGATCTCTTTGACATAGAGGACTAGTAGTGGTATTGTTGGTCCAAAAGGTCTGCCCAGTTTTATAGCCTTTTGGACATAGCTCCAAATTATTCCCCAGATTGGAGCTGTAAATCAATCAGATTTTAACTTCCTTAAAAGTAGCAACTGTTCATTTTTATTTTTGTCTCCCCAGCAAATAAGGCAATGCCTCAATATGTATGCCTCAGTGCTCATCATAGGCACCAATATTCTTGAATGGAGGACCAGGACCATGGAATTCTGACTTAACAAATATAGATGGAGGTGTCATGAATCACATCAGATGCCTTCTGCCTTGCTGTGTGTTTTGGTGCGGGATAGAAGCTTTTTTCTGGAACAGATATCAGATATAAGCAGACAAGGAAAAGTGATTCTTAGAATTGGCAGGTCAGTTTAGCCAACTTGGAGTGTGCTAAATTAGGAAACAGAAGCAATTTGAAGAAAGCCTATCCCTATATTGGCCAAATAACGTTTTGCTGTTGGCAAGGGCCTTTGTTTAGTGAAGACTCTGATGGATCATAGAAATGGTTTATAATCTAATATCTTTCTTTCTTTTTTGGTTAAAATAAACTATGCAGGCAAAGGCCTGGATTGTTCCATTATTGGAGCCTTCTTTTATTGAGTAAATTGAGCCCTGAAATATCATGGGGAGAAACTGACGTTTTTAACAGAAATTCCTGGACCACCTTGGTATCCTTAGAGCTAGTTGAGTCTGTACCTTCTTTTTAAAAAAAGTAAAGCAAAGTTTATGGACCTTTGCTGTGTTTTACTAGGGTTAGAAGGCCCAGATAAAATTTATTAGATGGACATAAAACTCTGGCGATGGGACAATAGCTTGTTTTCATGGACACCCAAGTAGGATTTCTTGGATCCTTGTACTGGCCCTGACTCACCACTGGAGGCACTTGCCATCTAAGTACAGGTGAAATGTTTTTACCCAGACTTGTGATCGTTGTAATTAATCAAGGCTCTCATTTTATATATATCAGTACTTCAAGAAGCTGTGACTTGGTGAGTATGAATGGCATCTCTATCCATGCAGACTGTAACTCCTCTCTACTATTTGGGTTGGTTTTGATGACTTTCTATGGCTGAAAATTCATCAACCTTTGTCTAACTGAAGAGCCAGAATTTTCACATTGGGCAAAAAGGGGTGTATGTGTGTAATGAGATATAGAAGAAAGTTCAAAGGGGAGGTGGCCACATCAGAGAGATTGCACCAAGCATTGGTACAGTAGTGTTAGGAAATGGATAGACCAACCCTCAAAGAGTCTGACCGTCAGCCCTCTGGGGCTAAGTGGGGTAGAGGATCTAGAAAAGAAGAATGAGATTACAACTGAATCCTGAGGGAAGGTGGCCTGGGAAAAATTAAGTGTTGTGGCTGAAATGGCCTGGAGGATCAGGGGCACGGGTCCTTGTGGTAAGGAAGCAAGGAAGCATCCCCCTTCCCCGCAGATGCTTACATACCAAAGCAACATCCTGTTAACCATGAGCTAGTTACCAGTTCTTTTCAAAATGTTGATGAACTTCTACGAATATAGCTAGGCTGGTCTTGGAATGACAATTATGTGGAATAGTCACTAGGCCAGCAGGCAAAATCTTTTGAGCTTGGCTGTACTTCGTAGCTGCTCTTCATTGATACAGCTTTCAAAGGCTAAGTAAGATCACCTCCATAACCAGAGGAATTGTGGGACATGGTTTCAGATCCTGGCTATGCCACTCAATTCCCAAGTGACTTTGGGCAAGTTTTTCCCAGACCTCAGTTTCCTTCTCTTTAAAATAAAGCCACTTCTTACATCCATTCTAGCCCTTGTCACATTACCCCCTATCAATATGTATAATACCATTTGATCCTCCCAGCAACCCTGCAAGGTAGGTAATATAATTATCATCAATCTCATTTTATAGATGAGAATATCAACTCTCCAAATGATTAATAATTTTCCCATCATCATATGCCTAGCAAGTATCTGAGAAGAGATTTGACCTTTGGTCCATTGACTGTAAGTCCAATGAATGTATTCAGGAAATGGACATAATAGTGAGATTTTTAAAGGGACTGGATTTGAATGGAGAGACCAGAGAAATGGTGGCCTGCTTACAGCAGCCTGGGCATACTTCTTGTCTGGCTACACTGGTGAGACCAGAAAAGGGCACTCAGTTCCACCTATTCATTAGACCACACTGCCTCTCATTTGGACCAGTTGTGCCAATATGGCATTCATCAGAGGATGCTTCAATCCCATTTCCTCAGATTCCTCCAGTTCAGGCATCCTATTGTCTGAGTGTATAATTACAGAGTCAACAATTTAAGTTTATAGATCATAACATGAAGAAGTGTTCTTTCTCATTTTTATAATATTTCCTGAAAGCAGCATATTGTTTAATACAATTGTTTATCTATCCATTTCTGTTTTATGGATAAGTTCATGCCATTCACACTCTAAGCTGCAATTACTTGTGTATTTTCCTCTTTCCTATTTTTCCTTAATATCCTTTTCACCCTATTTACCCTTTTCCTCCCCACTCCTCTGCTTTACTTCTACCCCTTACCTTGGCAAACCATCTGGTGCTGATTCTATCCCAGCTGAGATTTACAAGGTAGGGGGACCATTGCTCATACAAAAGCTGACAGAAATTTTCCAGGTTAGATGGCAAGAGGAGGTTATTCCCCCAGGAGTTCAAGGATGCCTCCATTGTCCATCTCTATAACGGTAAAGGGAATAGATTGTCCTGGGACAATCACAAGGGGGTCTCTCTCTTAGTCACTGCTGGCAAGATTCTTGCTAAAGTCCTCCTTAATAGGCTAATCCTTCACCTGGAAGATGGGCACATATCGGAGAGCCAATGTGGCTTCAGAAAGAGCTGAGGAACAGTCAATATGGTGTTTGCTGTCTGACAACTCTGGGAGAAATGCCAGGAGCAGAACAGAGGTCTGTACGCAATGTTTGTAGATCTGACCCAGGCCTTTGACAATGTTAGTTGTGAGGGCTTATGGAAAATTGTGTTAAAATTTGATTGCCCAGAGAAGTTCATCAGCATTTTACATCAATTTCATGACAGCGTGTTTGCCTGGGTTCTAGATAGTGAACAATGGTCTCATGCCTTCCCAGTCACCAGTGGAGTGAAACAGAGCTGTGTGCTTGCTCCCATGCTTTTTAGCATGATGTTTTCAGCCATGTTGACAAATGTTTTCAATGAGGATGAACATGGCATCAAGGTCAACTACCCTACTGATGGTAAATTCTTCGACTTGAAAAGGCTACAAGCCAAGACCAAAGTGGAGGGAGTGTTGGTGAAGGACTTTCTGATTATTGTTCACTCAACACAGCCTCTGAAGCTGAGATGCAACAAAATATGGATCAATTCTTTGCTGCCTGTGCTAATTTTGGCCTAATAATTAACACCAAGATGACACAGGTGCTCCATCAGCCACCACCACACCATCCATAAGTTAAACCATTGGTTACAACAAATGGAAAAGTTTTGGATGCTGTGGGTAATACGTTCACTCACCTTGATAGTGTGCTTTCCAGGGATATGCACATTGAAAATGAGGCTGACACATACATTGCTAACTCAGTGTTTAGGAGACTCTGAAGAAAAGAGAAAAGGTATTAGACTGACTACCAAACTGAAGGTCTACAGAACCTTTGTGCTGACCTCATTGTTATATGCTGGTGAAACATGGACAATCTACCAGCACCATGCCAGGATACTAAATTGCTTCCATTTGAACTGCCTTAGGAAGATTCTGAGGATCACCTGGCAGGATAAGGACACTGAAGTCCTTGCTCGAGCTGAACTGCCAAGTATTCAAGCTATGCTTCAGAGAGCACAACTCTGAAGAGGTGGCCACGTTGTTCAAATGCAAAATGTATGCTTGCCAGAAAGGCTATTTTATGGAGAACTCGCTTGGGGCAGGCAATCACATGGTGGCCAGAGGAGGTGATACATGGACACTTTCAAGGTCTCTCTCAAGTACTTTGGATTTGATTGTGTGACATGGGAGATGCTGGCACAAGACCACTCAGCATGGCATGCCCACATCAGAAAAGGTGCTGTGCTCTATGAGCAAAGCATAATTGAAACAGCACAAAGAAAATGTAGGATGTGCAAATTTGGAGTAACCACCCCAAATGTTCACATGGACTATCTGTGCCCAATCCGTAGTAGAGTATTCCAAGCTCTTACTGGTATGATCAGTCACAGTTCTATGCACTGAAACTTCACTTTATCATAGTGATGTCATTTTGGTCCTCTTCAAGAACGAAAGACAATGACCAACCAACCCCTTACTTTGCCCTCCTATTCCTTAACCTGCCCACCCTTCTAAAAGTCACTCTCTTATCCTCTCCCCCAACCCTATCCCCTTATTTATTTCTGAATTTAAAAGACTCTTATACTTCTTTCTCTTGAAAAAAAATATGTATAGATATATGTATATATAGTTCCTTCTTTAACCCATTTCTGATGAAAGGTTCTAGCACCACTCGTTCTCCCTCTGCTAACTTTTTCGGTACAATTTTTCCTTTTATGCCTCATTTGTATGAGATAATTTTCTCCTTTTTGTCTCTCCCTACATACCTTTATTTTTTTAGAATCACCCCATCATACTCAACTCAGTCTATGCCTTTTTTCAAACTACACAAATAATGATGACAATCTAAGAGTTTTCTAATATTTCCATATATACAAAGTAAATGTTTTAACCTTATTGAGTCCCTTATAATTAATTGGTCTTCCATGTTTACCTTATATTTCTCCTGGATACAATATGTGGAATTTCCCCTTACATTCTGGAGTGTTTGTCTCAAATGTCTTTGAGTTCGTTAAATGTCCATTTTCTTTTCATTCAGGATTATATTTAACTTTGCTGTGTAAGTTACTCTTGGTCATAACCCCAGCTCTTTTGCTCCCTGGAATATAGTATTCCAAGACCTACAGTCTTTCAACATAGTAGTTGCTAGGTCTTATATAATTCTTATTGTAACTCCCTATTTAGATTGCATTTTTCTTCCTACTTCCAATATTTTCTCTTTAACCTGGATGCTTTGAACCTAGGCTATGATATTCCTGAAGTTCACCCTCTTAAGGGCATTGGACATGACTATTTTTCATCTGGCCAATAGCATTGCCCTTTCTAATTCAATCAAGTAAACCTCCTTCATACTTCAGAAGGAGGTAATTGGATTGGACACGTCTTGGACTTCATTGGAACTTGGATGCAAGTCTCTGACTCTCTAACAAATGGGACGTCCATAGCTAATGGAGACCTTACCATGATGGCAGGAAAAAAGAGGCACACCCCAGTACCCTCGGGGGAAATGTAGCTGGCTTAACTCTGAGAAAGTGGGGCCAGAATGTACCTTGTTATATTTGGACTTTGTGGTCCAGTCAAACCGACCTTCTCTTCATTCCTCCCTCTAGTAGAAAAATACAAATAAATTATCCAAATATGAATAGAAAATTAAGGTATAATGCCATCCATTAAGTGGAACCACATGAAGAAAGAGGAGTGGATTTATACTGAAAACTCCACACTGGATTGGAAATCAGAGGCAATTTCCAATTCATTATTTGTGCACAAGAGAAACATGGCTCTTGTTGGGTAGGTATTATGTTCATTGACTCCTACGACCTCCTATTTGATTGTTGTGTATCTTTCAATTAAAAGTATCTTTAAAAAAGGAATTCACCTGCTTGACTAGTCCCATTGATCAATTGAAATGAATAATTAATAACTAACAATTACTCTTTACAAGGCTACCCTAACCTCTAGATAGACATAGAGATTTTTTGAAAATAATGAAGCACATTCAATCACATTGGTTTCAGGAGCAAAATTGATTTTATGCTATAAATAAAATTTAAAATTTAAAAATACTGTTTTTTCATCTTTATCTGACCTTTTAAAATTTCTGTTTGGGGGATTTGTAGGACACTCCCTTGAAATCATGCTAGGGTTCCCATGGGGCCATACCACCCAGCTCTCCAAGGAGCCATAATTCCCTCTTTTGTAGATGATTGGTTCAGAACTCCCCTTATATAGACTGACACAGGCTCTGTGGTTATCATCTCAGTGCCTTGATCCCTGAAAGATCTCAACTCTGGGATACCTCTTCATTTATTATAGTATACTGATTTTCAAAACACTAAATAAATGCCAGTCATTAATATTTTATTGCTATTATATGAAAACCTTATGGACTCAAGTGGTGTTAAATGAAGCAAACAAAAGATGTTCCAAAAAGTCCACTCCTGGTTTAAGAGATGATATGTCAAGCTCTAATACCTAATGCCTTCTTACAGTCAGGTTATAAACCCATGGAGATGCATAGATGCTCAACAACTGTTGCCATCTTCATGAAAAGACTAAGAGAAGCCTCATCTTTTGAAACTATAAGATTGCAGCCTTCTGTTCATCTTTCTGAGCACATCCAGGGAATTGATGAGGAAGTCAGATATGTCCTGAGGGAGGGTAAGTGAGAATGCTGACTTCTGAGCCAGGACTAACTCACTGCAGTCCAGTCATTCAGATTCTGGGTTGCAATTCAATGAGGGACCTGTGGACCATGAAATGCAATTTTAAAACCCCACAACTTTGCTATAATAATATTTAAAGGATCTACTTTCTGGTTGGATTTAGGAGTCAGCTAGGTGACTCAGTGGATAGAGGGCTGAATTTTGAGGAAAGGAGAAAAACCCAGAAGGAAAGCAGTGAATGAAAAAGAGACAAGAGGGAAAGGAAGAAGAGGGGAAAGGATAAGTAAAGAGAAAACAAGAAAGAGAGGAATTGGGTATTAAACACATACTGTATCTATTACTACTACAAATCCATAGCTCAGTCTCTTTTCAGCTTGGAATAGTCTCCTAACTGGTCCCAATCCATCTTTCAGATTCCTTTCTAACTCATTTTCCTTTAGGGCACATGATCCCTGGGGTCCCTCCCTCACACTAAGTCTATGCTATACCATCCTCAGACGATTACTGGCCTTGTGACTCAGGGCAAGTCATTTAACTGCTGTCTGCCTCAGTTTTACCATCTGTAAATGCAGATGATACCTAATGAGCTAATATTTGTAAAGCCCTTTGTAATTCTGAAAGCGCCATATAAGTGCTAACTACTGTTATTAATTAATCAACCAATATTTCCTAAGTACCTACTGTGTGCTAGCTGCTGTGAGAAATACTAGTTTCCACCAGGATTTAATTTCCATCTCTGTGCTGAAGGTTCTCAGAGCTATCTATCCTCCCCTCAACTCTCTGCTGAGCTCCAATCTTGCATCTCCAACTGCCTTTTCAGACATCTAAGATCAAACACGTCAAAAACAGAACTCGTTATCTTTCATGCTAAATCTTCTTCCTTCCTTCCCTATTACTATAGAAAGCAATACCGTCCTCCCCGCCCCTCAGGCTGGCAACCTAGGAGTCCCTCCTCACTCGTTATTATCTCACTCCTCAAATTCAAATTGTTGCCAAGGCCTGCACATTTCATCTTTGCAAAGTCTCTCCAATATGTCCCATTCTCTCCTCTGACAATGCCCTCACCCTGGTGCAAACCCTCATCACCTCATGCCTGGACTATTGCAGTAGCGGCTGATGAGCCTGCCTACCTCCAGTCTCTCCTCACTCCAAAAGGGCAGCTAGGTGGTGCAGTGGATAGAGCAGGAGTCAGGAGGACCTGAGTTCAAATCTCACCTCAGACACTTAACACTTACTAGCTGTGTGACCTTGGCAAGTCACTTAGCCCCAGTTGCCTTATCCTGGGTCATCTCCAGTCATCCTGATGAATGTCTGGTCACTGGATTCAGATGGCTCTGGAGGAGAAGTGAGGCTGGTGATGTGCACAGCCCTCCCTCTCTCAAGACAAAGTCAAGTGCAAGTCATGTCATCATTTCTCTGATGGCATGGTCTTCTTCGGCCACAAAGGACGAACACACTCTCCTCACTCCAATCCATTCCCCATCTATCCACCTCAGTAACTTTCATAGAGCACAGCTCTAACCACGTCAACCCAAACTCAATAAACTTCATTGATTCCCTATCACCTCCAATCAAATACAAAATAGTCTGTTTAGCGTTCAAAAGCCCTTGTGACTTCCTACCTTTCTAGATTTCTTAAAACTTACTCCCTGATGAATATTCTTGGATCCAGAGACACCAGCCTGCTGACTGTTTCTGGAACAAAAGACTCCATCTCTCAGCCTTAGGCATTTTCTGTGGCTGTCCCAAGGCCTAGAATGTTCTCCTTCCAAACCAACTTTAAGTCCCAACTAAAATCTCATCTTTTACTGGAAGCCTTTACCAATCTCTCTTAATTCTAGTGTCTTTCCTCTCATATTTGCCTATTTATCCTGTCTACAACTTGCTTTATGTTCATTTGTTTGTTTGCATATTGTCTCCCCTACTGTACACCAGAGCTTAGCACGTATGGCACATATGGCAGGTGCTTAAGAAATGCTTATAATTTAATAATTAATAAATTAATTATTTATGATTCTATATAAATATATATATATAATTATATGGATTTTATATATAAATATATATTTACATAAACATAAAATATAAAATAATTATTATACTTAATAAATATCTATTGACTGATTAATTAATTGATTGGGAATACAAAAGTAGGCAAAAGATAGTCCCTGCCCTGAAAGAGCTCACAATGTTGTTGTGGTGGTGATCTGATCATGTCACTCATCCCTTCACAAACCTTCAATGTCTTTCCATTGCCTACAAAATAAAGCAATGCAGTATGGTGGTATGAGCACTACTAGGAAGAAGACTCAGATTTGAGTCTTGTACACATCCTTGTGCAAATCACGCTTTCTTTCTCTTTCTTTCTTTCTTTTTTCTTTCTTTATTTCCTTCCTTCTTTCTTTCCTCCTTTTTTCTTTTTTCCTCTTTTCTTTTTCTTTCTTTCTTTCTTTCTTTCTTTCTTTCTTTCTTTCTTTCTTCCTGTCTTTCTTTCACCCTTCCTCCCTTCCTTTGATTCAAAGGTCACCCCCAAACAGTGGTCCTTGCCCTTGGTGGGATTCTGGAGCTGAGAGCTAGGGGGTTTGCCCTTTCCACAGCAATGACTTGATTCTGCTCCCTCTGTTCTTCCCTAGATACCTGGTGTTTCATAATCATTTCTATTAAGATAGGTCTGAGATCTTCATATCCAGCCCTCTTGTCTCAAGATTCACTCTCAAGTAACCACCAATTGCCTACTGGTCACCTCTACCTTGTGATCCCACAGGCATTTCAAAGACAGATCTCATTGATTTTTCCCTTATATTCAGCCCTATTCCTATCTTTCCCATTTAGGCCTCTGGGTAGTGCAATGGCTAGAGCCCTGGGCTTGGAATCAGGAGACCAGAGTTCAAATTTGACCTCAGATAACTAGCTGTGTGACTTTGGGCACTTCACTTAACCTCTGCTTTAGCCTCAGTTTCCCCAGCTGAAAATAGGGATGATAACATCACCTACCTCTCAGAATTGTTGTGAGGTAATATTGATGAAGTGCTTACCATAGTGCCTAGCACACAGTAGGCACTACATAAATGCTAGCTATGGTTGTTGCTATTATATTATTATGTATGTTATAACAGGTTATTAGTTATTGTGATCAAGGCAATACCATCTGCTGTCACCAGGGTCATATTAGAATCATTCTTCTTCCTTACTGCTACATGCACACACACACACATGCACACGCATGCACACACACATAGGCAAGCACACACCAGCAGCCAAGCCTCATAGATTTTGTCACCACAGCTACTCCCAGACATGCTCCACTCACATACCCCACCACCTGAATTCAATATGGAATCTTCCTTTTCCTTGACTACTCAACCTCCTCCTAATTGAGTACCCTGCCTCCAGGCACTCTCTTTTGTTTTAATTTACTGTGAACATAAACAATCATTAATGCAAACATTTCGAGATACAAATAACAAACCAAAATCACTTTGAATTTCTGTAATGCAGTGTGGTTTTTTAAAATCTATTTATGTATTCTATAATTATATATTAGTCATATAATATATAAATGTAAACTATATGGTTCCATAAAGTAATCATCTATCATTTATAAAATATAGAAACATAACCTCAGATTTAATAACGTAGTAACCAAATTCCTTTGCATCGCCTTCTAAACGGCTATTTTATTCTGTACATTTAAAAATATGTTTTATTGATGCCATTTTTTCATGTCTATAATTAACTGAAGCACTTCCCATCATCCCTAGAAGAAATCTACCCTTAAAACAAATAGTTATAGTCAGGGAAAAGAGCTCAACACTTTGGCAATGTCTTGAGAACGTGTATCTGATTTTGTCCCTTTCATCCATCACCTCTGTGCTGACAGGTAGGAGGTATGTTTCATCATCAATTTTTTGAAGCCTCTGTGGGTCACTCCTGGGGTCAGAGTTTTGAATTTTTTCAGAATTGTTTCCTCTTACATTATCATTGAGCAAATAGTTCTCCTGGTCCTGTTAATTTCACTCTGTATCAGGTCACGCAAGTCTTTCCATATTTCTCTGAATCCGTCATATTTATCATTTTATGTAGCACAATAAAACGCTAGTGCATTTATATGCCACAGTTTTGTTTGGCTACTCCCCAGTTGAAGGGCACCTATTTTCATTACTTTTTTGCTACAACAAAAAGTGCTCTATAAATATTCTTGTATCTACAGTACCTTTGTCCTCTGTCCTTGACTTGCTTAGATTACATGCCTACTAGTAACACTGGGTCAAAGAGGTATATACTTTTTGAATATAATTCTAAATTGTTTTACAGAATAGTTGAGACAACTCACAGCCCCACAAAGGGTACATTAGTGTGTCCACCTCTCCAAAAATTACCATGACGGACATAAGGTGAAACCTCAGAGTTATTTTAATTTGCATTTGTCTAATTATTAATGAAGTAAGGCATTCTCATATAATAGCACCTATTGTTCATATATATAATTTGACCTCTTATCTATTGGAAACTGGATCTTATTCTTATATATTGGTATGGATGCTTTTATGTTTTGCATATTAAACCTTTAACAGAGAAATTTGCCATGAGGATTATTCCCCCAAGTGTTTCCTTTCTGTTTCTAATTGCATTTTTTTGTACAGGTTTTTCGATTTTATGTAATTAAATTGTTTTATTTTTTTTATGATCATCTCTTGTCCTTGTTTAGGTTAAGAAATCCCCTCTCCCTCTCAGTCATTGTTGTAAAAATTATCTCTTTTCATTCTTTAACATGTATATGTATATATACGCAGATGTGTACATACATGCATATATGTATATGTGTGTGGATATATACACACACATGATGTGACATTTATATTTAGGTCATATATGTATATATGTGTGTGTGCACATATATTATAAATACATACATATGTATGTGGAGTTTATTTTGCCACATAATGTGAAATGTTGGCCTAAATCTAGTTTCTGTGATGTCCTGAAGTTTTTGTCAAACAGGAAATCCTAACCCCAGGGGATGCTATACTTAAGTTCAGCATAAATTATGCTGTCATGTTTGATTGTTTGGGAGACTTGTTTTCCTAATATGTTTGATCAGTTAACTTATAAAAACTACTTATAAAATTATCTTTATGACTACGCTTTTGTAGTATGGCTTTAAATCTAGGGATTTTTTCACTCAGGGCAAAAAGAATGACAGAGGTTGGGATGTGTGACTAAGGTGTGGACAAACAACCCAAAAGGGATAGGGGAAACAGAGGGAGTGATAGTACAGAGGACAGTTTGACTGTGGCTGTAATCATCCTGGGAGGGGTAACTCCTGAATCCCAGAGTTTAGGTTAGACAGAAGATGGTCACCAGGACCCTGAGGGTGGTGGTCCTACATGAAGACAGAGTAGACTCACGTAAGATGTGAGTTCCCAGAAACAGGAAGAAAAAGAACTCAGTATGAAAACTATAACTCTGGATATTGCTACCCTGAGGCAAAGCCCTTGTTTTATCACCCTAGTTATGGTTCTAAGCAAGTTGACCTTCAGTGGATCTTACAAAGGTCACCTTGGGTGTATGGAGGGGGGCATTATAGAGAAGTGTTTGGAGAGTTTGAGATCAAATAGCCTTCCAAGACAAAAAGTAGTTTTTTAAACTGTGAGTCAGAAGCATTCTAAATCTTGGACCTGGTTATTGTTCAACATTTTAGGCATGTCTGACTCTTTATGACCCTATTTGGAGTTTTCTTGGCAGAGATACTGGAGTCATTTGCCATTTCCTTCTCCAGCTCATTTTACAGATGAGGAAACTGAGACAAATAGGGTTAAGTGGCATGCCCAGTTTCACTCAACTATTAAATGTCTGACCTTAGTCCCTTGCTGTCCTTCTCAATGACTCCAATATTGATGTGAATCACCAGGATGGCACCCCCAGGTCACCTTTCTTTGAACTCTTCAACTCAAGTGACTTTCAACATCTTGGCTCTCTCTTTCTTTCTCTAGCTTTTGGATTCTTCAGTTTCCTTTCCTCTCTACCTGGATCCATGCCTGGTGACTGACAATTTTCCCCTGAGTGTTCTATAATCCTTCCCCTTTGACAAGATTTGCATTTGCCCATCTTGTTAATGATAATGAGCCCTGGGGGGTCATCAAGTTGATTCTTCCAGATTCATACTCCAGAGCATACAGGTGAAAAGTATAAACTGTGGCTCAGATACATTTCAGTCCAGTCTATTAAACACTCATTAAGCACCTACTATATGCAAGGCATTATGCTAGGTGCTGGAGATACTAAGACAGGAATGAAACAGACCCTGTCTTTGAGAAGCTGATTTAGAATCAGATTCTCCTGAATGGAGGGGGAAGGAAAAGAAGAGGGAAGAGGTCCAACAATTATGTAAATCAGTAAAATTTAATTAGGCAGCTAGGTGACTCAGTAGATAGAGCACTGGAACTGGAGTCAGAAAGATGTGAGTTTAAACTAGCCTCAGGCACTTGCTAGCTGTGTGACCTTGGGCAAGTTACTTAACCTCTGTTTCCTTAATCTGCTGAAGAAGGAATTGGCAAGCCACTCCAGCATCCTTGCCAAGAAAACCCCATGGACAGTATGGTTCACTGGGTCACAAAGAGCCTGACAGGACTGAATGACAAGAAATAATTGTTTTAAATAAATAAAATGTATTTTAAGTAAGTAAATAAAATAAAGAAGAGGGAGAGATCACCAACAGCTGGCATGCAATAAAAATTCCTTGATTTGGTCTCTAAAATCCTTTACAATTTGACTCTGTGACATCTCCTTTCCTTCAGTTACTCTTCCTTAGGGAAGCTCTATCTGGATCACTGGGATTCTACCCTCCATTTAGGCAAGGCATTGGCTGTTTCACCTCCACATTTCCCTAAATTTATTTTCCACTTTCTTTGTATTTATTTTACTTTTTCTTACATTTGTGATTTCCTCCCACCCAATAAAATATAAGCTCATTGAGGGCAGGATCTGGTCTCTCTCTCTATATATATATATATATCTCAAGTGCCTAACATACTACCTAGAATATGATGCTAGATGCTTAATAAATCTTTCTGGAATTCTCGAAAGATTTCTAAAGGAAGTGGCAGCTGAGTTGAGCCTTGAAGGAAATTGGAATTCTGAAAGGCAGCTGTGATGAAGAAAAGAATTCCGGACATGTTGGAAAGACTAGACGAAGACACCAAGTCCTGCGATGGAATGCTGAGTTGGGGGAAGGCAAATGGTTCTCTTAAGTGGCTGCAACTTAAACTCCTCCAGGCCCCCTACTAAGTGACCACCTCATTCTTCTCCCTTTGATTATTCAGCTCATCTTCCCCCATCACATTCCTTAGTCAATCAACAGTAGCTAATAAGTACCCACTGTGTGCCACGCACTGTGTGCCACACACTGTGCGAGACAATGAAAGTGTAGGGACAGAAAAGGAAATAGTCCCTGGTCTAGAGGAAACAGCATGTATACATGTATATATAAAGTAAAGGTGTGGTAATGGGGAGTGGGGTTGGTAAGAAGGTCTAGCAGCTGTGGGGATGATGAAAGACCTCCTGGAGGAGCTTTGCTTTGAAGGAAACTAGAGGTTCTGAAAGCAGGAGGTGAGAGGGGCCGTACTTCTGTAAATGCATGGAGATTGGAGATGAAAAATTGTGTTTGAAAAACATAAGAGAAATTTAATTTGGCTGGTCCAAAGCATGTGTGCATGAAGATGATGCATAGAAAGGTAGATTGAAGCCAAGTAGGTAGAAGGCTTTTACTGCCAAAGGTGTTTGTATTTGATCATAGACATTATAGGGAACTGATGAGGTTTACTGAGCAAAGGGAATTACATGGCCAGACTTTTATCCCGAGCTGTTATTGTAAAGTACTTTACAATCACTTTCTTTTGTGAGCAGTTTAACTGCTGAAAGGGGCAGAAAAATGAATTGAGAGAGTGGCATAAAGTGAACTTCTGCATAAAGAAAAAAATTAAATCAACCTGAGACAAATACTTTCCCTTTTTATATGTACATTTTAGTGGCTGAAAGAAGGAAGAAATGGAACTTTTGTGTAGAAGAAAAACTTGTTAAAATCCATGTGTAGAGAAAGAAACTTTTTTTCATATTAAAATATGAGGCCCAGCTAAATCAGGTAGAGAATTAAAAGGACCTGGTGGAGGATAGAGAAATGCTAAAGGCTGCAAGCATTGTGGGCTCTTGAGTTTTTTTCATGCAACTGTTTTTGGAGCTTGAGAGGATAAAGCTCATGGTGGTAAATCAAATTAACAGTTTGGAGGCTATGGAATAATTGGCTTCCTCACCAACAGAAAGGTGGATTTCATGATTTTTAGCACAGAGGGGAAAGTTGAATGGCTTTGAGTGCCAGGAGTCACTGATTGGAGTCATCGAAAATGTAGAAGAAACCAGCAGGAGATGAGTTAAAAAATCACAGGAACCAATAAGAAAGCAATCGAAACTGAGTGAGAAGATGCCAGGAGTTGCAGGGAACTGAAAGGAAGACTTCATCTCCTGGACTTCCTGAAATCACTAATTGATTGGAGGAAGACTAAAGCTCATTGGAAGATACCTCAATTCAGCCCATTGCCTTTTGGTGCCACCTACAGTTTTTGAGAGACTGAAACCTGGTTGTGCCTGTTTGCTGTTGGCTTTCTCTCTCTGGTATGAAAGGAAAAAGCAGCAAGAGAAGCTTTAACAGGTTCTTATTAGAAGAAATTGATTAGACGTGCAGCATCCTGTTGAAGGAAGAGCTGGCTAGGGTTGTTTGCATTGGGAAAAGAGTCAACTTGAGAAACTTGGCTAAAAGAATAACTTGCCACTATGATTGCACACTGGCAGTTAGCTGGCTCAGTGGATAGTGTACTGGCCTTGAAGTCAGAAAAACAGAATTCAAAACTGACTTCAGACATTTATCAGTTGTGGGACCCTGGGCAAGTCGCTTAACTTCTGTTTGCCTTAATCTCCTGGAGAAGAAAATGGTAAACCACTCCAGTGTCTTTACCAAGAAAATCCCAAAGAGTCAGACATGACTGAATAACAATGATTACACACTACCTCAGAACCTTTTTTAAAGGCCATTGCAAGTAAAAAGAGCTTATCACTGAAAATAGAGGAGTAGATGTGTCTAGCAGAAGAGTGATAAGGACCAGAAAGATTTGACAGCAGAAAAGCATCTTCACACGGTGTATATTGTTCATGAAGAGATAAAGGACATGAAGTTATGAAGTCTAAGGCTGTGTTACCTCATTATATGCATGGCTCTAACTTACATATTTCTATTCTAGGTTTTTGTAAGTACATCCTTTATCTACCTCATGGATGCCATGTTTATTGATGGGAAAATGCGACCCAGGTTTATGAGAAGACTATGCTGTATTGATTATTCCTTCATTTGCTTCATGTTGAATAACTGCGTTGTATTGATTATTCCTGTTTTTGCCTTATCTTATAGCAAATTTCATGTTTAAGAGTTAATGATATTGACATTGTGAATGACTGATTTCATGTAGATTGGGAGAATATTGGTAGGGCTCCCAGACTATCGGGGAAAGTAGGGAAAATAGATCCCCTTGCTCCCAACAAAAGGCTTATCCCTATAACCCTAAGGGAGCCTGAGCTGTAGCCACGTGGTAGTGGTTCTTCTCTATGTCAAAGTGAGTGAGGGAAGGTTGAGAGAGTCAATGAACCATGGCCCATGTAAAGGGTCCTACTATGAGAATCCACTCTACTTCCCTCGCTCATATGTTACAGTAGTCAGAGATAGTAAGGTGTAATGAAAAAAGCTCTGAACTTGAGAAGATATATGCTTCACAGTGCTATTTTTAGGTTTCCTTGTATTCCTGTCCCATCTCCCTTAATGAGATTACAAGTTTCTTGAAGTGATTATAGTTTATGTCTGTATCTGCCACCTGCAATAGTGCCTTGCACAGTATCATAGATTTAAAGCTAGAAGAGGATCTGGTATAAGCTCCTTATTTTACAAATGAAGAAACTGAGGTCCAAAGTATAAAGTGGCTGAGCTGGATGTAGAATTCTTATTCACTGACTGATCAACAGACATCCTGCTCTGAGACCAACCATACCCTCACTACATTTCACTTTTATTTTTTTTCTCAGCAGACTCAGTATTTGCAGCACCTGCCCTTTGCCATTTGGAATCTCCTCCTCCAGCATTTACCCAGGCATACCTGAAAGAAAAAGAGAGAATTCTCTGGGCAGTGCAGGGTTCTGTCAACCTGATGGGCATGAGACTATCGACTCCCTGCTGCTTTGGCTCAGCAAATGGTAGGTTAGAAAAGGATCCAATTTCCTGATGAGCCTGAGCCACATGGGAAATACTGTTTCTCCATGATAAGAATGACTCTGCCTTTGGGGAAAAGGGAAGAGATTGAATGGGAATGTTTTACATCACTTGAGCCTTGATCATTTCACCAAGACAGGACAGGTATTAACAGGGTTTTGCCAAGGGAGAATCACAAGTTATTCATGTCATCCTGCATGCAAATGTCTCATATGTATGTTTGTCTGCACAATAAGAGGAAGTGTCAATTAATAGAAAATGGATAGATAACTGACCTCAGGATCATGAAGACCTGAGTTCAAATCTCACCTCTGATATTCTTCCTGTGAGAATCACTTAAATCTCAGTGCCCCAAGCAAGTCTCTAAGGATATAAATTGCCAAGCAGATTTGTTGGTAGAGGAAGTTTTTTAATGAAAACTCTTTACATTGATGAAATCACAAGTCAAGTAAAAAATAAATCCATGTATATGTGAATATATTTTTTCAGTAATATATGTAAAAAAAAGAAAAGAAAACATGACTTGATAAGAAAGGATGTCATCATTAAAACCTGGCCTGAGGAAATGGGAGTGATGCTTCATTATAAATTTGTCCTGACTTCCTGCTATTTTATTATATGCAAAACTACAAAGTACCAATTTAGGACTTAGCAGATAAGACTTGAGACATAATGCATAGTGGAGGGAGCCCTACACT
>CM053772.1:251611499-251676570 GCA_028658325.1 Potorous gilbertii | reverse complement strand
TAAGAAGAAGGGTCAGGTAGCTAGAACAAATCAGCAGTGTCAGTTTTGCCCTAGCTCCTGGATTTTTGTTCTGTTTACTTGTGATTGTATTGATGTAAGGAACTCTGGGTGAAGAAATATCTTGCAATAAGCACCTAAATCCAGGAAACTGTACCTGTTCTAAACTGAAACTCACATGCTATGGTTATTTTCTAAGCAAAAATAGCAAGCACTCAGAGTGAGGCAGAATGGTCCAGACAAATAAACACTCACTCTGGATTCAGAGGATCTGGGCTCAAATCCTCTGGCTGACATCAGCTACCTATTTCACTTTTAGCCAGTCATTGTGCTTTCCCGGGACTCAGTTTCCTCACTCACAGAATGAGAGCCTCTGAGATCCTATCTGGCTCTAGATCTGTGAACAGCAAAATTCATTATGACCCAATTACCTGCATGATCCTTAAGCAGGGCTGCTGCTAGTAAATCTTTAATGACCAGCTCTCTGAAAGGCATAATGTACTTTTAAGTTTTAATTTGAGTTGTTACGAGTTTTTTCAGCACTTTTTAAAGTCTAAGCAATAACAAAGCGACTAACTAGGCTCTGATTTGTAGTAAAGTTATCCCTTCCATACCCCTGGATTAGGGGCTTGGCGACCCCCTTGGTCTGGGAAATCTGCATAAAATCTTTGGCTCGCCCTTCATACTAAAGAAGACGTCTGATTTTTTTTTCTTTTATGGGGTGTTTATAGTATTATATTGTAAAATTTGGGTTGATATGATTCAATACTATGCATATATTTTATGCATTTCTGAGTTTCTAAATGTTTTCTGTGTTCTCTGCTGGCCTTTGCATGTCATCTGTGGCTTCTGCAAAACTCCCCCCAAATTCCTATTTAATTTTTTAATGCTAACCCAGAATATATTGAAACTATGATGGGGAAAGTATCGATGGGGAAAGGGATAATTATATTTGTTAATTTCCGAGGTGAAAATGATCACAATGAAAATTTGACTCTCTGCTCAGGAATCCATAGAATTGGCCCCAGCATGACCCTGGTCCTTTGTTAGGCACTATAGGGGGATATGAATGTGAATAAATCACAGTGCAAGGCACATGCAGTTTAGGAGGGGAATTTTATTACCTTTTCCAAAGAATACTATTTGAATTCACTGCAACTCCTAAATGGAAAAATTAGGTATGAAGGTGCTCTTAAAATACTGAGGAAATTTCAAGTCTCAAACTCTCTTTTCTTGGCTCATACAAATAACCTAACTAGTTTTCACAAGAACACAGGATTAGAAGGAAACTCAGAGTTCTGGTCCTACCCCATACCAGAATCCTCTGTATCTCATTCCCCAAAATGATCATCCAACATTTAGAGAAAGCTATCCAATAAGGAAGGACTCATTCTCTCCCCTACTTTCTGAAAACTACTTTTTTAAATTAAACCTAAATTTACCTCTTTATAACTGTTTTCCATGTGGTCTTCCTTCTCAGAACAAAAAAAGTAAGTTTAATCCTTTCTCTTCCTCCAACATGGCAGCTCTTTAAGTATCTGAAAACAGCTAAGTCTTCTCTTCTGCCAGGTAAATGTCCTCAGTTTCTTCCATCAGTCCTCCCATGATTGTGAATATACTGGATGCCCTTCTCTGTGTCTTCTCAATCTTCTTGAGTGCCCCTTCCAAAAACATTGTACCCAGAATGGAACACAGGTCCAGAAGCTTAATTAAGGCAAAATGCAGGTGGCCTTTCACCTCTCATTCTAAGATTCTTAATGAAGTCATAAGCTCATATGAGTATTTTAGGATGCCTTTTCACACTTTTTGACTCACACTGACCTGAGAATTTACTGTAATTCTCAAATTTTTTCCAGATAAATTACCACACAGTCAGGTTTTCTCCATTTTCTATTTATGAAGTTGACCTTTTAAAAACATCAGTATGAAACTTTACATTGATTCCTCTCTTTAAGATAATAAGTCAGTTGAGTATTCTCGCAGGTGAAAACTTTTTAAGATTGTCATCCAATGTGTTAGCTTTTGCCTCCTAGATTTGTACCATGTTCAGATTCTATAAATCCTTGGGGAAGTCTACTAGAAACTTCTTTCCAAGCTAACATAAAACTATTAATGACTGCTCTTGTTTAGTCATTTTTCAGTTATATCCAACTCTTTCTTTGTGACCCTATTTGGGATTTTCTTGGCAAAGATACTGTAGGGGTTTGCCATTTCCTTTTTCTTCTCCATCTTATTTTGCAGATGAAGAAACTAAGGCAAAGAGAGTTTAATAACTAGACCAGGGTTACACAGCTAGGATGTCTAAGGCTAGATTTGAACTCAGGTAGAAGAGTCTTCCTGACTCCAGGCCAGTGCTCTAGCCACTATACCACCCAACTGCTCTCAATGACTATTCTTAGAATCCAACAATTCAACTAGTTATGAATCTATATAACTATATTTTTGAACTAGCCTATACCTCTCCATATTATCCCTAAGAACAGCATGAGAGATTTCTTTAAAAGTTTTGCTAAAATCTAGGTAAAGTCCCTAGCATTTCTCTAATTTACCAGTCTAATCACCTTGTCAAAAAAAAGCAAAGTGGTTAATCTGATAACCTGTCCTGGTCTAAGACATGGCAGCCCTTTGTGATCCCAGCTTCCTTTATGAGGTGTTCATTAGCTATTCTTTTAGTATTATACTTGGAAATTTTCCAGGAACCAAAGGCAAAGTTGAATTTTCAGATTGCCCTCTCTTCCTGTCTTTGAAAATCGGGACAATGTTTACGTTTCTACAAGACTGTAATTCCTCTCTCATTCTTAATGGTCTTCCAAAGATCAGTGATGATGGCTCAATAGTCAGATCTGCTGATTTTTTCCATACCTAAGGATGCAATTCACTTGAGCCAAATGACTTGAACTTTTCAAAGGAATTTGGAGAAATGGCTATGTTAAGTCCTTCTCTTTTCTATCATTTGCTTCCAGAACTGTGCGTGAACTCCTCTACCCAGAAACACACACACACACATACACACACACACACACAGAGATATCCTTGTAAAAAATCATAATGTTTTCAGTTAAACCTGTGTTTCTGATAAGGAGAATGTTAACATGAATCCGAGACTATCCTGCTTTGATGCCATTTCATATTAAAATCCTATGACTCCCTGGATCAGAGTGATTGCTCCACTTGAATCATCCCGTTCTCTTTCCTGACTCATGGGTCATGGGTTCTCCATTAATCAATTCAATTCAATGACTGCTGACAGAGCTGGCCTTGCAAAGCTGGAAATGTCTCAACTATGGCTACAGTCTGTATCTGCAATCTGAGTACAAGTGTAACTCTGAAAAGGGAGGCTCATTGCAAGTAGGCTGGCCAACTTGAGAAGGCATTCTTTGGCCATGGAACCCATAGAAATACCCTTAATCCTTTATAGCCCTTTCCATTTTGACAGAGTGGTGGAAAAGGGGAAGAAGATGGTAAAAAGCGCAGTTTGGCAAGGCACCATTGTACATGCCTGTAATACCTACAAGAAGTTCTTAGGAGACCTTGAGAGAATCCTTGTATCCCTTCTGACCACCATGTGAACACTTGCCCTGTGTGACTTCTCCATAAGATAGTCTTTTTGGCAAGCGTACATCTTGCATTTGAACAACAAAGCCAGCCCACCGGAGTTATTCTCTCTGAAGCAGAGTTTGAATGCTTGGCAATTTAATTCAAGTAAGGACTTCAGTGTCTAGTACCTTACCCTGCCGGGTGATCTTCAGAATCTTCCTAAGATAGTTCAAATGGAAATGATCCAGTTTTCTAGCATGGTGCTGGCATACTATACAGGTTTTGCAGGCATACAACAATAAGGTCAGCACTGTGGTTCTGTAGACTTTCAGTATGGTGGTTACTCTAATACGTCTTCTCTCCCATGATGCCAATATATGAAGGAATTTCCATTGTGGGAATTTCCTCCACTGATGCATACCACTGTCATTTATAACTTAGTAGATGGATTTTGGAGAGCTGTCTGATGAGTCAAGGCAGTTGGATGAATTGTCCCTGATTACATAGCATGAGTGTTGTTATTTTCCAGAAGCAGTCATCATCAACAAATATTTATTGAGCACCTACTATGTTCAAGACCCCATCCTCAGTACCTAGAGGGATGTATAGTAAATATCCTGTGATAGTGAGGTGGGGGTAGTAGCCCTCAGTCTTTTATAGCTCCCTTTCACTTTCACAAAATGATGGAAAGGGGAGAAAAGGATGCTAAAATTCATTATTTGTCCAGGCATCATTGTGTGTGTTTATAATCCCTACTACTGAGGAAACTGAAGATGGATCACTTGAGTTTAGGATTAAGAGACTTGCTTAGGTGAGGAGACTCAGTAGTCTTGGTGTGTGGTTATAAAGGATGCTTTACAACCCAAGCCTTCACGAATCGTCATGACACCCTGATAACCTAGAGCATCGTCATTAACCCCGTTTTACAGATGGAAAAATAAATTGAAATAAGCTAGGTAAAGCCAGACAGAATAGCAACTGCTAAGTAGTAACTAAAAGCATAGGTCAGTACGTTACCTATAGGAGATCAGGGCCAAATTTCTCTAACTCCATCCCTGTCCTACTTTTTATGGTCTTTTGAAGGTAGGATGACATTTCTCAGACCCACCTAAAACAAACAGCTTGTAGATTACAGCCTTGTTGTAGTATAATGGCGGGACTGGTCAATCAAGGCAGGGTCTGGAGGCCCCTGATTACCCCGTGTTTATAGATTCAAGAGTAGGAAGATATCTAAGTTGTGTAACCCGCTAATCTCATTTTACAGGATGGCAAACTGCGTCCCAAAGAAATTAAATTATTTATCCAAAGTCACCTAGGTAAGGAAGTGACGGAGGCCATATTCAAACCCAGATACCCAGAATTAGATCCAGCAGTCTTCATTGTCTGCCATGATGCCTGTGTCTGCACTCAGAAAGACACAGTGATTAACCTGCACCAGACCCAGAGGACCCTGTGTTCCAGAGAAACCTTTTAGAGCCTCCTTTCCCTCTAGTCGCCCCATTCCTTCTGAGTGAGCTGTCCAGCTTCCAAGAGCAAAGAGAGTTAACCCAGGAACCCTGGCTCAGAACCCAAACCCATGGAGAGAAGTGTCACCCAAGAAAGCAACTTACAATACATCTGTGAAATGTATGAAAAGGAGTCCAGGAATTCAGTTAATTAACCACATCAGTTTCTTAACGTGATCAATTTTAATTAAACTGAATTTTAATAGAGATCTGTGTAGTCTGCAGAGAGCAATTGCTAATTCTACAAAGCATGTGCTGCTTTTCACTTCTGATTTGCTCCCATCTAATTAATATGGATAGGGCATTAAGCCTTTTTGGACTCTGGTGGTTTTCATTTCATGACTATTAATGATTTTAATGAACTGGGCTAATTCAGTAGTTTTCATCCCCATGTTTCGGGCCTTTGTTCATCACAAATTTCAGGTTTATAATTGGTTTCCAGGTCTTAACAGTGGGCATTGATCAGCTTCAGCAGCTCCCTTTACAACTGGGTAAGAGAAGAAGAAGAAGGGGTTAACCCTTTGCTCACAGGAGCCTAGAGGAACCTCACAGACCCTGAGGGCAAGCAGTTCTGAAAGGGTGGGGGTGCATGCCAGCCCTCCTGCCAATTAGGAGCAGCCACCCAAATGGGAAAAGAGCCAGAATCTTCAAGGGAATGCAAACACAGAATGGTATGCCAGGGGTCAGGAGGTCCCAATGGAGGTTAAGTTGAAACAGTTAAAAAATAAAATCCTGGATGATGGAGGAGTTGTACTTTGCCAATATTTAATGTACCTGATTTGGAGTTAGAGGCAGGAGTAGAGCGTATAGAGGTAGACTTGTAGTTAGAAGGACCTGGGGAGGTCACTTAAACTTTTGGTACATCAGACAACTCCCTATGGCTTCAGTAGAAAGGGGATGGCAGAGTTTCTGGATTTAAATCCTGCCTCTATGACCTGGGCAAGGTATTTGATTTCTCTGGCCTCAGTTCTCTTATCTGTAAAATTATAGGGTTACACTAAATAGCCACTAGTGTTTTTACCAGCGTTAAACATGTGAAAGTTTGACATCTCCTGAATCAGAGATAAAGCAGTAGAGTTCCTCCACCTCTCAGCGCAGAGAAATCACACAGTCCCTTCACGTATTTGGCATTAGAAAACACACAGCAACATTTTAACCTGTTTTCTGAGGGAGAATGAATTTAATGGTGCCTCCTGATGACCTACCAGCCACCAATGGGCCTCACTACTTATCTCATGGGGGAGGGGGGCAGTTAGAAGCATTTTGTGAACTGTTACGCTCTATTGAAATGTGAATTATTGGAATTAACAGAATTCTATCTCTTCAGTCAAACAATGAAAGGAAAAGTATACGTAGCTGAAGGAATGTCAAATAATCTAGAGGAATAAAAATCTAGAGAAATAGGAAATGGGATCTAGTTTATAAAAATGTGACTTCCGAACAAACCAACATATTTTTAATGGGCACCCACTACATGCAAGGGACAGATAGAGGGATACTCTGTGAGGAATGTTTCTCATAATTTCTCTTAAAGAAAAATAAATTAAAAAGTAGGTCAGCTCTCCATTTAAAGCTACTGTAATGCTGTAAACAAAAGGCAGCTCTTTCTACCAGGGTCTCCCTGAGACAGCGGCGGCTCCTGTCACAAAGCCACCTCATTCGTTTCCACAACATGACACCTAAGAGGGAAATGTATTAGAATCAAGGTCACATCGTCTAACTTCGACAAGGTAAATAGGACTGTCGAGCTCCCTTGGAGAGCCTAAGACACACTTTTAATTATACCGCCATGGTCAGGGGAAGGACTCAGTTCTAAGCCCCAGCTTCCATCAGGAGCCGGGGGCAGACGAGGGTCAAGAAAGCCGAAAAATGACTTTTCGTTTATGTAGTTGTTGAGTAGCTTTGTTTTTTCTCCTATCTCTGATGAGGACCCATCCCTCCTTAAAAGTGTTCATTTACCTGACTTCCCCAAGGTTGTAGGAGCTTGTTCCAGAGTGCCATACATTAGAACTGGGATGAGTCAAGCATAAATGCCATTTCTAGGGGAAATCTACATGAGACTGTATTTTGTGCAACAATCAATCTGACTTGAAGGCAAAATACTTGCTGGAGGGTCAGTGACTTTATTATTTGTCTATCATCAAACACATAATAGAAGAAATAAAGGACCCATAGGAAATCTTTAGGAAAAATAAAAATAAAAAAAAACAAATCCAGTATGTCAGTTGAATCAATCATGCTATTGTGGCATCTTAGATACAGAGTTGGAAGAGACCCTAGAGATGAAACAGTCCAATACCCCATTTTACAGATGAGGAAACTGAGTTAGAAAAGTTAAGTAACTTGCCCAGGGTCACACAGCTAGTTACTTGTCTTGAACACAAGCCTCTTTACTCTAGGTACAGTCTTTCTCCACTACTCCACAAATAATCCACAAGCATTTAGTATGTAACCACTATGTACCGGGCAGCTAGGTGATGCAGTGGATAGAGTGCCAGGCTTGGAGTAGGGAATACTCATTTTTCTGAGTTTAAAACTGGCCTCAGACACTTACTAGTTGTGTGACTTAGACAAGTCGCTTCACCTTGTTTGCCTCAGTTTCCTCATCTGTAAATGAACTGGAGAAGGAAATGGCAAACCACTCCAGTATCTCTGCCAAAACCCCAAATGGGGTCACAGAGTCAGAAACAATTGAACAACTAACAAATGTACTGTGATACAAAGACAAAAACTTTCTTCTAAAGAGCTTCCATTCTATCAGAAGAGACAACATAGGTGTAAATATGTACAAAATATAAAGTAGCTATTTTTGAAAGAAATTCCCATTTAGGGGAAAGAGTCAGAGTGCCTGACTCTAGCCCCTAGTAGCTCTGTGACTTAGAGATAAATAATTTCACATCTTTAAACTTCTATTTCCCTCATTTATAAAATGAAGATGAAAATAGTAGCTGGCATATATTTATATTATAATGTATTTTGTATATAATTATATAATTAATGTGTGTTACATATATTGCAGCAATACATTTATATTATAGTGATAAAGCAATTTAAATTTCTATATTCCTCGTATATCACAAAGTGTTCTCCTCCCAAGAGCCCAAGAAGCTGGGGTGGTATAAGGAATGTTATTCCCACTTTGCAGATGAGAAGGTTGGAGCTAAGTTTTGGAGATTAAGTGATAGTACCAGGTTTTCTGACCCCAAGTTAACACTTCCCATCTTGATACTTATACCACCAATTTCTCAGGGTGTTGGTGAGGGAAAAATGTTTTGTAAACTGTAAAGTGTATAAATGTGAGATGTGGTCATTATTCACATGAAGGTTTTCATGGGGAGATGGAAAAGTTAAATTGATTTGACTTTTCCACATCCCGTTGACTGCTCCAGCTGCTGGTCTGTGATTTCTCTTGACAATAGATTTTCACCCAAAATGTTGCTATCCAGCCTGATTTTGTCATTCGCGTGTGTCCTAATACATTTAAATTAGCCATCTTAGGCATGGACGAGCTTAAACTCATTTCCTTCTGCTTTCTTTACAATGTTACAGACTAAGTGTCTTTGTTTAGGTAGAAAGCAATACATAAAGCAAAGGAGAAATAAGCTTCAATAATATTTGAGATGTTTGTGATATTATTATGCCACACTCTGATTTCCCAGAGCATCAATTCTACATTTGAAATAGACTTCAAGAGAATTAATTCATCTTGAAGCATGCTGTATATCAGCTTGGTTTAAGGACGTCTTTCCAACAACAGCCAAGCAGGTCAGGCGCTGATGAATTTGATCACTTCATGAAGTGTTTTGGTTAGGATTCTTAGACAAAAACGGTTCCAGTTTTTCCTGCTTGTTTATTTTGCTTGTCCAGTTCTGACATTAATTTTAATTTAATTCAGAAAGTACTGCCTGTGTAAAGAGCTGAGGTTGAGAAGAAACAATGGAGACCCTCATGGTTGAAGCCTGTAAAGTGCATTTTCTTCTGGCTCCAGCTTGAGGAAGAAACATTCGTGTCTAGAGTTGGAAAGGAAACATTTCTTTCATATTTGGGAATTTAAGGTCAATTATACATCTTGTTCCTGGCCAAGCTTCATTTCTGCATTTTCAATGACATATAACTTACATTAGATGGAAGAGTTCAAGAAAAGTTCAGGGAACAACTTGGAGACATCTGCTCTTTCAAACAACTGTCCTGGCCATGGGCTGAGTTGGAAAATCCATATCCCTGCCCAGGCTGACTTTTCCTGCCCACTGGCACAGTGGTCCTTAACTGGGTGAGGCCATTCTGAAGCCCAAACTGCTTTTCTGTTCCTGGGTAACCCAGTACAATATGTGTGTAATTGACTTACTATATGGTGGTATTTAAGAGACAAAAAAAGGATTCGTCTTTACCCCAAATTATTTTCCCCTCTGACTTACCCTGATGCCCCAAATCCCTGTCATTAGACATATTCCTTGGGGACAAGACATTTTGTTTCTAGAAGACAAATGTTAAGGTGAAACTATGTCCATTAAGAGAGGAAAAATATTAATCTATTAGCACGGACCACTTGACTTTGTCCTGTTCAACATCTTTATCCATGGCAAAAATGATACAGACATGTAAGATATGCTAATCAGATCTGTAGATGACCCTGGGTTTTGAAGGACAGATAACATGCTACATGGAAAAACTAAGAGTCAAGATGGTCTCCACAGGCTGGAGCATTATCCTGAAACTAACAAGCCTTGAAGACATGTCGGTCAACAATCAACAAACATTCATTAAATGTGTTCTATGTGCCATGCACAGTATTAACTGCTTGGAATGAAAAGAAAGGGAAAAATATGATCTCCATTCTAAAGGGGGAGATATCATACTAACAATTATTTACATACAAGAGATATAGAGAATAGATAGAAGTTCTACTTCAAAAAATAGTTCAGCTTTCCCCTTCCCCACTTATGCCTAGGTCTGGTCCGATGGGACCTTGTTTCCGTATTCTGCCGCTGCCCCCATTTTAATCCTTCAAATTTAATTCTGATTGCCACTTACAGTTCTAACTGTCCATTATTTTCTAAATTTTGCATTTAAACTTTTGGGGAAAAGTAAATAATTGATAATCCTAGAATGTTAATTAATGATAGGAAAAAACCTTAGAGATCATCTACCCCAACCCCCTCATTTTACAGCAGAGGAAACTGAGGCCAAGAAAAAAATAGAGTAATTTGCCAGAGCACAGAGCACAAAGTAGTGGCAGAACCTGGAGCAGAAGCCACACTCCCAGATGCTTAGGCTAGACCTGATTCTACCACACCAGATAAAGGGAATTGGCATGCTTCTTCCCGATCATTTCCCATTGATTCTAACTTCTCCCCCAGCTCCCCACCTTACCGATCACCTGACCTTCCTGGCATATTATGTTAATCGGAGCAGGCTCCATCCTGCCCCAGAGATAATTTCATCCATGTTTGCTCTTTGGAAATTGTGAGAGACTTTTGATTTGTGGCACTTGATTTGTCATCTCTCTTGCCCTGTTCAGAGGATGGATGTGTGCAGAGTAAGCCCCCTTCTCACCCTTTCCTTTTTCATTCCTGGGCCTCTCTCTTCTCTGTCAAAGATTTATGACTAGGGAAAAAGATAAAAGAAAAACAAACGCAAACTCTCAGCCAAGAAAGACTCTCCGGCCATATTTCAGCAATTTGAGCCGGCGGCTTAGTCGGGTTCTCCCCATTCAGTCTCAGGTGGCAAATTGAACAGGGACTTTTAACCCTAATCCTTCCCCGTTGTTGATAAACATTTATTAAATTTGAAATGAAATTACCCACTACTTATGGTGTAAAAGTATTAAAAAATATAAATTTGTCAGATAATGGATTGAATTTGTCTCACCAACCAAAATATTGGGAAGGTTTTAACCCTTTCTAAATTTACCTTTCTTCCAAGGCCAGACATGGAAAGCCAGTAAGTGACTTCTTGGACATGGTTCTCCTCAAATACCGTCATTTACCATGAAATTCCCCAAATCATACCTGCCCCACAGTGTCTGCCTTCAGAGTTAGAGACCAATATTTCAGGCCAGTATATCTGAACCAGCAGGATGATGTGATGCTTCTACCTCAGTTTCCTTTTAGTTCTTTATTTTTAACCATTTTAAAACACTTTGATGATTCTGGTTATTGTTTTTGTTCATTTTTCAAATGACATAGTTTGGGACAGAGCTCCAGGGTACTCAAAAAATAGGGATGATACTCATCTGAACCACAAAAGGAGCACAGACTTTCCCCAGGCTAATGGCCTCCTTTCTGTCACTACGGCATGTTTTCAGTTGTTTTTCAGTCATGTATGACTCTTCATGTCCCCATCTGGGCTTTACTTGGAGAGATACTAGAGTTATTTGCCGTTAAAGGTGTAGCACCCTGTCCATTGTACCACCTAGCAGCCCATCCAAAATATATAGACAGCTATAATGGATGTATGCAGAACTATTAAGTATATAAGACAGATAAGTCATCCAAAAATAGAACAGGCACTTCTCAAGAGATGTAGCCCACTTACAGTCATACAGAAGAATGCTCCAAATCACAAATAATCAGAGAAATACAAGTCAAACCCAGCAAATTGGCAAAAATGTCAAAAGATGAGAATGTTAGACTGTAGGAAGATAGCACATTGTTGGTGGAATTGTGGGAAAGTGCAAAAGGAAAACTATTTGGAATTATGCAAAGATCGTGACTAATACCAGAGATTCCACTGCTAGGCAAAAACACCCAGGTGGTCACTGATAAAAAGAAGGTTCCCATACCCACCAGTCATCAGTTCTACAACCTCGTTCTAAGAAGACCACTTCTGAATTGGAAAATATCTAGAGTAAGGCCGTCAGAATGGTCAAAAACCTTGAAATTATGCCAGGAGGGTGAGATAACCAGAGATGAGAAACTTGGAATGGTTTGGGCTGGGAGGAAGATGAAGATGTCATGATGGCAACGTTCAAACATTAGAAAGATTTTACCCCAGCAGATAAAACTGGAAGTGATGCATCAAGGTAACAAAATGACAAATATGAACTCACTTCATATAAGAAAAACTTCTTATAAATGGAGCTATCCCCAAATAATAATAGCTGATATTGATGTAATGCTTACTATGTGTCAGCCCTGTGCTAAACGCTTTGGAATTATCATATCATCCTGATCCTTACAACAGCCCTAGAATATTTATTATGTCCACTTTACAGATGAGGAAACTGAGGCAAATAGAGGTGAAATGACTTGCCTAGGATCCCACAGCTAGTAAGCTCCTGAGGTGATATTTGAACTCAAGTCTTAATGAGTTCAAGTCCATGCTCCCTCCACTGCCCCATCTAACTGACTTGCCTTGGGAAGTTATGGGTAGCTTCTCCGTGTGAGTATTCAAGCAAAGGTTGAATTTTATTTTATCCCCATTTGTCAGGTGTGATATGGAGGGGATTCTTAATCAGGCATGGGTAAGACTAAATGGACTCTGAGATCCACTCGGAGATTCTTTGAATCTGACACATTTATAGGCAAAAAACCAAAAATGAAACAACCAAAAATACCCCCAAAATTCAAAATCCCAATCCCTGCTTTCCAAGAATTCATTGTTACACTTAATTTAGACAGAATTAAGTAGCTCAGCTCTAGCAGTGAGGTGGTACAGTGCCTGGAAGACTCATCTTCTGAGTTCACATCCTGGTCTCAGTCATTTACTAGTTGTGTGACCCTGAGCAAGTCCCTTTACCCTATTTGCCTTACATTCCTCATTTGTAAAATAGGCTGAAGAAGGAAATGACAAAGCACTCAGTATCTTTGCCAAGAAAAACCCAAGAGAGGGTCATGAAGAGTCACATAAAACTGAAAAATGACTGAACAGAATATATCTTGGATACCAAACCCTTTTCTGAGAAATTGGATACTAAGATTTTTTTTTCCTATTTGATCACTTCCCTTCTGATCCTAGATGTATTAATTTAATTTTCTTTATGCAAAAGCTTATCAATTTCATATAATCATAATTATCTATTTTGTCTTTTGTAATTATTTCTATTTCCCTTATGGACTAAAGTATATCTCTGACCCATGAAAGGTATGTATCTGCTTCATATATATATATATATGTATGCATGTATGTATGTATATGTATATTTTGTGATCCTTCATATTCAGGTTAAGTGTCCATTTTGAATCTTGTGGAATATGGTGTTAGTCGTTGGTCTAAGTCTAATTCTGCTGGATTATTTTACAATTCTCCCCAAAATTTGCTGTCAAATGGGGAGTTCTTAATTAAATAATTCCTTCTTTTAGGTTTATTGAACACTAGGTTATCAAGTTTCATTATTTCTGCTTCTCTCTTGTCCAAAATGTTTCATTGATCTCCTCTATTTTTTAATGAATACCAATTGGTTTTGATGGCTGCTGTTTTATAATGATAGTGTGAGGTCTGAAAGTACATTTCTCCCTTTACTCCTATTTCTTTTCATTATTTCCCTTGAAATTCTAAATCTTTTGTTTCTCCAAATGAATTTTATTATTTTTTATTGTATTCTTTGACAGTTTGGTAAGTCACTGAAACTGTAAGTTGCCTTTGGTAGAGCGGACATTTTTATTATTTTGACACAGTCCAGCCATGAGAACTAAGCATTCCTTCAGCTATTTAAGTTGTTCTTTATTTCTTTAAGGAGCACTTAGTAACTGAATGCATACAAACATTTTGTGTACCTTGGTAGATTGATCCCTACCTGTTTTTTTGCATTTTGACTCAATGTTATTGTGGATTATTCTAACCTAATTCTTTAATTGGTGCCAGAATACAATGGTGATGGAATGGAATCCAAAGAGTAGAACTGATAGGAAATGAAAAGTTCATTGGGCTTTTGAGTCCTTTTTAGATAGCAGCTTTGGGAAGTCAGCTTTTATTTTTTTTTTCACCAATCTTCATCCCTCCAATCAGAGAGAAGAGGCTGCTGAAGGTTCTGATGAGGTTCACAGAAAGCTGAAGCAATGCCAGTAAGTATCTGAGGCTGAATTTGAACTCAGGTCCTCCTGACTCCAAGCTTACTTCTCTGCCCACTGAACCACTGAACTGCCCTAACAGACAGTTACTAGCTATATGGTACTGGACAAGTCACCTTACCTCTTGTAGCCTCAGCTTTTAAATGGGCATGATAAAACACCCACCTCCCAGTGATGCTGTAAGGATCTGTATAGTACCCTACAGACTTTTAAGTGTTGTATAAAAGCTAGCTGTAATTTGGAGCAGGTAGGTGGGGCAAGTGGATAGAGTGCCAGTCCTGGAATCAGGAAGACTAATCTTCATGAGTTCAAATCTGATCTCAGACACTTGCTAGCTGTGTGACCCTGGGCAATTCCATTAAATGCTGTTTGCCTCAGTTTCCTCTTCTGTAAAATAAGCTGGAGATGGAAATGGCAAACTGCTCCAGTATATCTGCCAAGAACACTCCAAATGAAGTAGAAAAGAATCTCAAACCAACCACAACCTAAGTAATTTGCGTCCACCATTACAATGAGAGTTCCTTAAGGAAGGGACTATGTGGGATTTTTGGTTTTTCTTTCTTCACATCCCTAGTGTTTAACAACAGTTCCTAGCATATAATGCATGCTTAGTAAATGCTTTTTGACTGATGGATTGACAATAAGACCATAGTTCTTTAGAGGCATAGGAGTCACTGGGGATGCTCATTATAATTATAGACCGTGATCTCTAGGAGGTCAGGGGCAGTGTCTTATCTAAACTTTTTATCTCCCCCAGTGTAGCCCATAGTGGGTGTCTTAAAAATGTTTGTTGAATGCCTACAGTAAATCAGTCCATGGTACATTAATGTTACTTCTAACCAACTTAACTATGTTGCTATGATGACCTTGTGAGAGACAGAAGACAAAGTCTTCATTTCCTTTTTAAAATGGCTTCTAGCCCAGCAAGACTTTTTTTTAAACGATCTTTGGTAAAAAGCTGTTGGGAAAAGAGTCTTTGAAACTAGAAAAGGGCACAAACAGTAGAAATTAATAGCCTGCTACTTAGGCTCTGATCCCAAACCACAAAACCCGTCTAGTGACTTGGGACAAAGGGCAGTTTCTCTCCCCCACTGCAGTGAAAGTGGGAGCATCCCATTTCTTGGTTAATTGGATGGATATCTCTTTCCCGAGATTGGGAAACGAAATGTCTTATCCTCTTTTTTTTTTTTTATAAACTCTCCCTGCAGATGCTGGGGCATCTCTGGTATTTGAAAGTACATTTGCCACAGTGTTAATATTGTAATCATAAAGGACCCTGTCCCCTCATTTCTTTTCATGGTAAGTTAGCTGGTCTGATCAAAATACTCCAGGCTCATGACTGAATAGCTCAAGCATCTCAAAAGCCTGCAGGACATGAGAGAGAAGCCACAGTGACCTATGACTTTCACATTCTTTTTATAGACTTACTGAACTGGTGGACTTTTTTTTTGCAACCTAATACAGTGAGGTACTGCACCCTGTGACAAACGCCACTAGTGAGGATGGCTTTAGTCAACCGCTTCTGAACTGCAAGAAGCCCTAGGACTCCCTCCATGATGATTAAGCTGCTAGGCAGTGGGAAAAAATGATGAATTTGATGGCAGAGGTCCGGGGTTCAAATCCGAGTGCTGCCACTTGCTGAGTGGAAGGACTTTGAGCAAGCCACTTAACCTTTAAGCCTTCATTTCCTCATCTTTCAAATGAGAGTGATGGAATAATACAACCGCAAAGGTCTTTCCCTGCTTGAAATGTATGATTTTAGTTATAGAGTACTTTCAAGTTTGCAAAGTACTTTACGTATATTAGACTATTTAGAGTTCTCCATGGACCATTTCATGAAGTGGGGAATCATACATATTCTTCTCCCCATTTAGCAGATGAGGAAATTGAGACACAAAAAGCCTCATAGTAAAGGTGTTATTACTGTTTCAGAGACCAGGGATAAATACCCTTTTCTTTTCTAATTTGTCCTTTCAGCTCCTGTCATGTCCTCTAATACTTAGTACTGAGCCTAGTAAATTATCTTGAAGCTTTAGTAAGCCTCAGGAAAACACTAGAAACTCTTAGGGAAAGGGGTACAATACACTCACATACAGGAATATATATCTGCATACAAATAGGCATATCGTGTGACTCCCCTACTCAAACAAACTTTGTCATTGTTGTTTCTGACTCTTTATGACCTCATTTGGAGTTTTCTTGGCAAAAATACTAGAGTTGTTTGCCATTTTCTTCTTCAGTTCATTTTCCAGATGACAAACCTGAGGCAGACAGGCTTAATTGACTTGCCCAGGGTCATACACAACTAGCAAGGGTCTACAACCAGATGCAAGCTCAGGTCTTCCCCACTAAAGGCTTAGATGTCTCTTCACTGTACCAGTTATTTCCTGTTCACTGTAGGATAAATTCCTCCATTTAGCTTGCAAAGCCTTTCACAACTGAGACCCAACCTATCTTTTCAGCCTCATTGGGACGTTACTTGATCCCTTGTACTCCTCCACTCAGCCATGATGGCTTACTTAAGATTCCTCCCACATAACACTCCATTTTCAATCTCAGAAACTTTTCTCTGATCATTCCATGGTCAGTATGGACTTTCTTTCTTCCTCTGTCTCCTAGATTTCCTCTTTTCCTCTAAGACAGAGGTTCAAATGCTATCTTCTGCATGAAACCCACCTAACTGCTAGTCTCCACCCTTCTAAACTACCTCACATTCAACTGCTTTATGGATATTTATATTCATTCACATTATCTTTATATAAGAGTAATTTGTTTGTTTACTTGTCTCTCCAATTAGAATGGAAGCTTTTTGAGGGTAGGAATGATTTCTTTTTTTGTCTTGCAATGCCTGGCACAAAGTAGGAAATCAAAAATGCTTTCTGATGAGCATATATATGCATACAAATATAAATATGTGTATATTTATATCTATAAATAAGTATATGTATATATTATAAATAGTGCTTTTTCAAGTTTTAATAGCTCAAAAATATATCGACCACAGAAATACCCTGTAGATATACATTCACCCTAAAATGGAATTTCTTGTCTTTAAAAAGTTCAGCTTAAACTCGATTTGAATCCCAAGCAAAGGTTGCCATTCCTTTTCTCTACTTCTGCATTGTTGGCTCTTATCTCTAGCATGAATACAACACTATTGCCAATTAAAGATTCTTGGTCTCAAACCTTCATTTGAAATGTGTAAAACTCGTTCTTGCTCATCTGGTAATTGAAACTGGCAATAACAATGTCTGTAGAAGGATGACGAATAAAGCTAACTATTTTTGGAAATCCAAAATGAATGATGTCAGTCATTTCATTAAATTCTCAAGCAACAAGAAAGTATCCTCAGCCTTCCTTCAAATCCCCTCTGCCGTATTTCTTAGCTATGCAACCATGGGTGAGTATTATTTTAACTTTTTTGAGCCTGTTTTCTTCTCTGTAAAATGAGGATAATGTTACCTAAAGTATCAGGAATTGTCATGAGACCCAAATGACAAATTCACCAACTTTCAAGTGCTATAGAAATACCAGTTGATATAAGACATTTATTTTAAATAATATTTTCCCCAATTACATGTAAAAATAATTCTTAAGATTTTTTTAAACTTTGAGTTCCAAATTCTATCCATCCATCCCTCTCTTGTCTCCCCCGCCCAAGCTAGTAAGCAACCCGATATAGGTTACATGTTCAATCATTTAAAACATTTTCATATTAGTCATTTTGTGCAAAAAAACTCAAACAAAAACAGAAACGAAAGGAAGAAATAGTATGCTTCAGTCTGTGCTAAGACACCATCAGTTGTTCCTCTGGAGGTGGACAGCATTTTTCTTCATGGGTCCTTTGGGATTATCTTGGATCACTATCTTGCTGAAAATAGTTAAGTCATTCACAGTTGTTCATCACAAAATATTGCTGTTACTGTGTACAGTGTACTCCTGGCTCTTCTGTTCACTTCACTTTGCATCAGTTCATGTAAGTCTTTCTAGATTTTTCTGAAATCATCCTGCTCGTCATTTATTAGAGCACAACAATATTCTATTACAGTCATCTATGTTCAGTCATTCCCCAGTTGATGGGCATCCCTTCAATTTCCATTTTTAGCCACCATAAAAAGAGCTGCTATAAATACTTATCATGACTTGTCTTGTTCCCATGGACTAGCAATGAGATGTACCTTTCTAGGTACCTTCTAAGTACAATGTAGATAGAATTAGGAGAGGAGGTGGTCTACATTTGTAAGTCAAAAATATGTTAATACTAAAAATGACTAAGTTATAGAATATTAGTGATAGGGAGTACTCATTCCCATACTTTAATTTTATAGATAAGGAAGCAACTTAGCCAAAAGGAAACCGTGCATTGTGAAGCTGGGTCTGGAATCTGAATCCCTGAACTCAGACCCCTAGGTCCTTTCTGAGTTGCTTCCCAAAGAAAAAAGACTCATTCAGTTCAATTCATCAGACTCTTATTAAGTATCTATTATGTGCCAGGTGGTAGGATTAAAAAAAGACAAAAGTGAAATAGCTCCTGTCCTCAAGGAGCTTGTGTTTTTCTTGGAGGAGAAAACATGTTCACCATTACACACACACACACACACACGCACATGCGCGCGCACACGTACACACATTTAAGTGTATACATGTATACATATGTGTCTATACATGCATGCATACATACATACAAGATAGCCATGAAATAAATGAGGCATCAGTTTGGGAGATGAGACTCTACAAGTGACACAATGAGATAAGGAAGGCCTCTTATAGGAGACAGCATCTGAATTGATACTTGCAGGAATCTAACAATTCTACCCAAGAGGTGCAGGAAAGTAGGGAGCATCAGTCTAAGCTGACCGAAACTCCAGCTCCATCCAATTGTCCATGCATAAGGAGACTCCTTGTTAACTGTCCCATGGTGTCAATCTTGTATTCATTCCAACCTAATTCTAAATGCATATTTGCCCCAGATTCACTCCTGTAAAGCTCTACACAAGGTAAGAGCCTCAGTGTCCTATATCTGGAGCTCTGTCCTCAGCTCATGAAGCTGGAAGCCTTATTAATTCATAGGATTCTTCCTAAAGCTTCAGCAGTGGCAGGTAATTTAAAGGTAGGCTTGTAGCATGTGTCTGTTTCTAATCAATCCCAAGAAAGTATTTCACCAAGTCAAACACAGCTACATATTTTTGTAACTTTCCAGTAATTTTCATGTCACAACTGTCACAGGTTCTCCCTGCTGGACTCATCTAAACATAACTAATTAATCAATCAATCAAACAAGAGAGTCATGCTTGATACTATAGTGAGAATCTTTGCTTCCTCAGCCCAATGGCTGCTTTGTGAAGTCAGTGGGAAAATGGGGAGCTGTAAGAGGCTCTACTGATAGAAAGCAGATTGGCCACTTGAAGACAGCTCTCGGGCTAATGGTCCCTGCAGTTTGGTGTATATGCATTGTTGTGGCCAAGCTAGAGTTTTAAAATATCATTTATTTAAACAAAGGAAGGAAAGAAGGTAGGAAGAGAGAGGAAGAAGCAGGCAGGGAGAGGGGAAAGGCATTGAGAAAACAGGGAAGGCAAGAGACTGGAAAGAACAAGCCCTTTTCTGTTCTGAGGGCCCTGAGTGGGTGGAGTAGTTGGAAAATACATTTCAGTCTGGAGGTGCTTGAACTCCAGATCCCTTATGAAAGATTGAAGGGCAACAGGATGATAAATTTGAGAGAGTTCTCTGCACAGGAAGGCTGGAAAATGATCAGGCAGATTTATTGCAAGGAAAACTGACCAGAAACCATTGCAATGAGAGAGAGAGACAGAGACAGAGACAGAGAGAGACAGAGAGAGAGAGAGAGACAGAGAGAGACAGAGAGACAGAGAGAGACAGAGGGACAAAGAGAGAGACACAGAGTGAGACACAGAGGGAGAAAGACAGAGAGAGACGGAGACAGAGAGAGACAGAGACAGAGACAGAGAGACAGAGAGAAAGACAGAGAGAGAGTAAGGGGGGGAGAGAGAGAGAGAGAGAGAGAGAGGGCTGGGGGGTGGGGGTAAGAGAGAGCAGAGACATAGAGATAGAGACAGAGTCCAAGAGACACACAGAGGTGGAAACAGGCAGACAGAGGGGGAGGAAGAGTGAGACTGAGCGACAGTGACAGAGACAGAGAGAGACAGGAAGACAGAAGAAGGGAAGGAGGAAGGGAGAGGCAGAGGGACACAGGGGTTGAGGAACAGAAACATAGAGAATGAAGAGAGTGAGAGGCAGCCAGGACAGGAACTGAAAGAAACAAAGACGCAGAGAGACAAACACAGAGAAATACAGAGTCCAGAAGTGCGGGAAAGCTATTACTAGACATGACAGCTATATAAAGAATTTTGTGGCAAGTCAAATTGGAAGGGGGGTGGGGACAGATGTCTGCAGCTCACTTAGTATCTTAATAATGACACTGACAAAGTTAATCTTTGATCCTCACAAGTGCCCTATGTGTTAGCAGGCATGGTAGGTACTCTTTTCTCTATTTTACAGATGAGGAAACTGAGGCCTGATTGTCAGGCCTCTAGTGGATGTCAAAAGTGGATTCAAACTCAGATCTTCTGGCCTCTGGCCCTCTACTTGCTCCACCAAACTGCCTCTCTTCTTAGACTTTCACTTGGATAAGCTTTCTGGAGGTGCAGGGAGAGCAATGGATTGGCAGGATTCCTGGTACTGATCCATCTGATGGAGCTGAGTGGCAGAGGTGAGATCTGAGCTTTGGTCTTCTCACCTCTACTGATCAGCTTCATCATGACTCTGAGTAAGTCACTTCCCTTCTCTCTGGGTCTCCTTTTCCTCATGTGCCAAATAAAAGAATTGGACTAGATAATTTCTAAAGCCCCTTTTAGCAGTAAACCCATGATCTTATGGTTTGAGTCTGAAACCTGGCTTGGTCATTTACTACACATGCTGTTGCTATTGCTGCACACATGTAACCTTAGATAACAAACAGACCAACAGACCTGTCAGAGGGTTGAGTTGGTGTCCACTCCAAACATGTGAAGACTTCCTCTGGTTAAATGGGTGAGGGAGACCAATTTGTTCCAACCACCATTAAGGCAACTGGAGCAGCCACTGTGGAGTGGTCAGACATCAAAGACTCCAAGACCATCCCCTGCATTCTGGGCCATCACCAGCCATTTTGACTTTGTCCTGCCCCTGGACTCTGATGACTCTGGAAGAAAAAATGAGGCTGATGACATTGCCTCACTTAAATCCAATTCACACAGCAGTCAAGACATCATTCCATGATGTCCTCAAAAGGAAGGACCAGCAACAATGACCCTGGACAAGTCATTTCCCTTTTGGGGGTTTTATTTCCATTAGCAGGCTACCCAGTTCCTGACAGAGTTGGTGGATTTAGGATACATACTGAAACATAATTTTTGGACATAGCCAATGTGGAAATTTGTCTGTTTGTCGATGCCTACTTGTTACAAGTATTTTAGGGTTTGGAGTGTGGCAGGGGAGAGAAAATGGATTTTTATTTATTAAAAAAATTAAAATTTTTAGATTAAATTGTTAAACCATATGACTTCTCAGCCTCCTTCCAGATCTAACTAAACCTTTGCTTCTGTCATCTTCCCAAGAGGTTTGAAAATTTCTACTAAGCACCCTCCCTCCCCCCACCTCCCCCAACCCATTGTATTGTTTCCAATGACTTCAGGCAAGGAGAGAAATCCTGTGCAACTGTCTGAAAGGCAAACTCTCCTTTGAAACCTACAAAGTGGTTTTCCAAATGCAAATTCTTCCTCTCAGACAGCAAACTAAAGCCAAATGCTGTTGCTGGTTTGGATGTGGGGGGAGAAGACGGAGAGCAGCAGGAGGAACCACTATCCTTCATTGTGTGGCTGTGACACCCAGACGATGGACAGCCCGGCTTGGGTCCTGTCAGGAGCAAGGGGATGCTCACCTCAGACACATCCAAGATGCAAACCTTCTAAACAAAAACACAGACGGGCTTCTGTTTGCTTACTGATTGCAGGTGACCTTGCAAAATACAGCTGATAAATGGCTGTAATTGTGGGTTGATAAGTCAAGTTGATGGATTTCTGTCACACTCTCTTTGTTAAAATATGCGCTCACCTTCTAGCATCCTTCCTAAACAAAGAAAATGCATAGACCCCTCTGCTCTTCTCTGCTCCATCTCCCCTGCTTTAGACCGAACTTCTCTGGAATGTCACAAACATGCAGAATGAACAAGTATTTGTCAGTGATCCACAAGTGACTACTTGTCTTCTTTTCCCTTGGCTTTTAGCATCATTTAGGGGACAGCTAGGTGGTGAGGTGGGTAGAGCCCCAGTGCAGGAGTCAGGAGGGCCTGAGTTCAAATCTCACCTCAGACACTTGACACTCACTAGCTGTGAGACCTTGGGCAAGTCACTTAACCCCAATTACTTCATCCTGGATCATCTCCAGCCATCCTGATGACTATCAGGTTACTGAATTCAGATGGCTCTGGAGGAGAAGTGAGGCTGGTGACCTGCACAGCCCTCCCTCACGCAAAACAAAGTCAAGTGCAAGTCATATTTCTCTTATGGCATGGTCTTCCTCAGCAATGAAGGACAAACACACAGTATCATTTAACAGCCAGAGGTAATATGAAAAAAGTTACTAGAGTACTCAACTTAGGTTCAGAAACTGCTTCTTTAGCCCCTGAGTCTTAGTTTTCTCATCTGTAAAATGGGGCAATAGGGTTTGCATTACCCACCTCTCTGGGTTGTTATGAGCCTCAAGTGAGATACAGTCTATGAAGCACTTTCCAAAATTCTAATGTGCTATAAATGTCCATCATTTATTTCCCTTGCTATGAGGCTCACGGTTTTAGAGCTAGAAGAGACCACAAGGTCACCTAGTCCTACCCTTCTCATTTTACAGATGGAGAAACTGAGGCTGAGAGGTGGCATCACAATCTCCAGAACTGGGATTGAAATCCATGTCCTCTCCCTTCCACTATGCCATACTGGTTTTCCTCCTTTTTTTGAAAAAAAAAATGTTGTGGCATAATGGATAGAGAGCCTTGAAGTCAGAAGAACCTGAGTACAAATCTTACCTCTGACATCATTTGGCTTTATGACCCTGTGCAAGTCATTGAGGCTTTTTCCATTCTAGGAAAATGTCTAAGATTATAAACCAAAGCCAAAGGGTTCACCTGCATTTGTCCCTTACCAGGTATTCTCTGTACTGATAAAATCACAGTTTCAGTCCCTCTCTCTTAACAATGTTCAGCGAAGAAGGAATATAGACCATATCCATATTAATTACGGAGCTTCATGTGATTTCTGTTTTGCTTCTAATTTAGAAAACCTCTTTATCAGTGTCAAAGGGATGTTTGCCTTTCCCATAGTCTGGCAAGATTTGTCTCCCCTTGCTTGAAACCATCTGATATTAGTGATATAGATACTACTCAATGGAGTAATGGAGTGTAGCCATGACAGACAAAATTGTAGATTGATCTATCTATTAACAAGCATTAAGTTCTTGCTATGGGCCAAGTGCTATGCTAGGTGCTTGGAATGTGTAAATTACAACAGTAACAGATGAATATAGTGCCTGCCTGCCCTCCTAGATCTTCTCTTTTATTGGGAGATTTCAAAGGAATTTCAGATTTCAAAGGACTCTTCCTAAAACAAATCTAACACTGTTACTTACCCTCAGTCAAAAAAGTCCCATGACTCCCTATCACCTCCAGAATCAAATATGAAATCTTGTGTTTGGCACTCAAAACCCTTTGTAACCTGGCCCCTTCCGTGCTTCTTATACCATATTCATGCCCACGTACTCTCCCAGCTGCTTCCTGTTCCTCAAACAAGACACTCCATCTCTTGGCTCCAGGTATTTTCTCTGATTCTCCCCCAGAATTCCCTCCTTCCTCATCATTGCCTCCTGGTTTCCCTGGCTTCCTTCAAATCCCAGCTAAAATCCTATCTTCTCCGTTTTTCCTGATCCCCCCCTCAATATTAATGGTTTCCTCAGTTGATTATTTCTAATTGATCCTGTATGTAGCCTGTCTGTACATGGTTGGTTGTATCTTGTCTCCTCCATTAAACGGTAAGTTTCTTGAGGGCAAACCCTGTTTTTCCCTTTCTTTGTACTTCCAACAGTTAGTATGGTACCACAGTGCAATGCCTATTTGGTGCTAATAAAAATGCTTATTGATTTATTGATTGATGTACAACATGTAATGGGAATATATAATGAGATAACAGATCATAGAAAAAAAAACTACAACTCTCTTTTTTCACATTTTTCCTTACTTCTCATTCTGAGTGGCCAACTAAAGCAGAATACAACTCAGATCTGTCTAGGGAGCCAATTTTGCCCCATTGATTATGAAAAGAGTCCCTTTGGGGCTCCCACCTCCAATCCTGGCATCATGTAAGTGACTAAAATGGCTTGTAGGCAAGATTTACCCTTTCTTTGAAGGCACCTTTTCCCAACCATTTAAAATAAAATCATAGCTGCAGGAATTTCTATGAAATTGGCAACCTTCTGAAGTTTTCATATTGACCATGTGAGGAAATTTTTAAAAATTAGAGAAAATTTCCTCCAAAAATTCCAGAGTGTGACTTTAAGGGAATATACTAGTGTTCAGCAAGGAAATGTTTATTAATATTCTATCCTTATATTGGATCAAGGAAATATTCATTACTATGCTTCCTTATAGTGGATCAAGTACAGTTGGATACTTCCACATTGTGGGGTTTAGGGTATGACACCTCCGTGATTTGAAAAATTTGCATAAATTTTGGCCCTCCTTTCATACCAGAGAAAAAAAATCTGAATTTTTTTCTTTTGTGGTGTTTACAGTATTAAAAGATAAAATAGGCTGAGATTATACAATATTATACATATGTTTTATGTGTTTCTGAGTTTCTAGACCTTTTGGTGTTATCTGTGGCTTCTGCAAAATTTCTGCTTAGTTTCTTATTCCATCCCACAATATAGCAAATCCACACTGGGGAAAATTGAAACATGGAAGGAATACCTGTACTGAAATTTTACTGAGTGTGGGAACTCTTGGAGACTCATTTATATCTTTGTCTGAGGTTAAGAGAATAGAAGTGACTTTTCTTTCACACAGCTACTAAGTGGCAAAAGTGGGATTTGAATGCAGGTCTTTCTGGAGACAGGAAGAAACAACTTCACTTCCCACTTCTGTATAAAAATGAATGGGCTTGAATAGATGATTTCTAATTAATCAACAAGAATTTATTACATACCTATCATATTCTATGTGTGGTATGTGCCAGAGATACAAGAACAAAAGAAACAATGCCTGACCTCAAGGGGCTTACGTTCTATAAAAGGAGACCTTGTAACCATTTTAAAATTTTTGTTATTTATTCTTAACATTCGCTTTTTGAAATTTTGAATTCTCAATACTCTCCCTCCGTTCAGGCACTGAGAAGACAAGCGATATGTTTCAATTATATATGTACATATAAAAGTATACACAAACATACTTTGAAAAATCCAACCATAAAAATTTATTAAGTGCCTACTACGTGAAGGTCCCTGTGCTAAAGCATTAGGCTAGGCTCTGAGGATACAAAGGCAGCCTCTGCTCTCCAGGCACACACTGGGAAGACAATACATTACAGAGGGAACAGGAATTTCCTTGAGAACAGAGAAAATTACATGGTATATCTCCTGCTATAAAGAACTCCTGAGTGAGAAAACCCCCTCTTACCAATGCAAACTGGTACTTTAAATACGTCTTTGAGATTTGTCTATAGCTCTAGGAAAACAAGTCACTTGATGAATCATACATCCAATATGTGTCAGAGATGAGATCTGAACACTGGTCTTCCTGGCTCTGATTCTCTATCCATTCTGTTGCACCTCTTCTCAATATGTGCATATATAAATATGTTCAGAAAATATCTTTTTCTACTTTGATATCTGTAATTCTGTGAATATAATTCATCATGCTTTTTGTAATTCAGCCATTCCAAAAGAACGCTATAGTCTATAACAGCGGGTGTTGTTTCCGTCTCATATAACCAGGATTACAATGGGCTTCCACTGTAGTTTTGAGTTCTAAGCCAAACCTTGCTTTGTGTTTCCTGGATATTTGTGGTCTTCCTACTAAACAGAATTGCAACAATTTCTGCCATTCATCTGGTTCAATAAATGAGAAAAGCAGTTCCCAGGTGAGAAATGCTTCCCGTTCAATCTGTTTAAAGATCCCTGAAGGAAGGAATTGTCTTTGCAAGTCTCTGCTTCAGAGATGGGGGAATAATGTCCCCACTCAACACTACATCTCACCAGTCAGTATTCTTTACTCAGGAACTTCAGCATTCCATGACTCCAGTCAATGATTTGCCCACTTTCCAGACCGATAACTGATAAACAAAGGATAAATCTATTGGTCCTTTCATGGGTACATTGTGTGGCTTTTACCTTGCTTCTAATACAATCTTGAAAAGTGGCCACAATTATGATCAAACAGTATCTGATCTAGCAGGGTGAGGGCGATTCCCACAGGAGACAATGTGTTTGAGGGAAAAATTAGGAAGTCTAATGCTGGGGTCCCTAACAGGCACATTTCATATACCATGTATTGCAGTTCATGGACCATATGGATCTAGCTATAAAATAGCTTTGTAAGTTCTTTCTAAAGACTGTGTACTAAAACACCTTTTAAAATGCTTGCCTTAATTTTTTCCTCTTCACATTGTAATTCATTGTTGGCCTTTTCTACAATGAATTGTTGGAATTAACCAATAAATCAGCAGGAAAAGACATGCCAATTTCTTTACTACTTGATAAATTACAGTGTGGTGTGGCATGGGGTACATTATTTTATTTTATTTTTGTAGTTTGCTTCATAAGAAATGCTCACAACCAGGAATGCCTATAGTATATGCATTTTAGTGGATGATATTAATGTAATAGTTATATACTATGACAATTAGTGATTGAAAACATGCTGTGCCTCCAGCACTGACAGTAAGCAAATGATATAATTCCTGATTTGTCAATATGTGGGACATGAGATTTCTCCCTTAGTGTGATACTTCAATCCCTCCTTGTGGTGTAGAGGAAAGGACTAGTTATGGGAATCCCTGACAAGCTAGAAGGCTTCAAGTATACTCCCATACTTCAAGTATGTTTCCATGATTAGCTAACTATGAAAAGGATCACCCCCAGCCTGTCCTCAGGGAGAGGAGTTTTTCAACTAATGCAACTCAAAAGGACATTTGACCAAAGTATAGAGGGTTTTCAACCTATGACAGAATAAGGAGTAGTTACATTGGTGAAATTATGGATCCTAATGACGAATGGTCAAGTGGCATACTTTTAATTCTAAGATCCGGTTTGGATTTTTTGGCACTTTCAATCTCATTTGCCACAAAAAGTAGATTTTGTAATTCTTCTCTGGTTAGAGCACAGTTATAAAGTCACATTTGATCCTGGGCTCTACAGAGTGCAGTAGATGATTCCAAGCTGGAGGGCATTCAGAAAAGGGTGGGTCTGAATGATGGGGGTTTGGAAACATTGAAATATAAAGATCAGATGAAGGCATTTGGGATGATTAGACTGCAGAAGAGAAGGCTTAGGGAGGACAGGATAGATGTCTGTAAACGTTGGAAGGTATCTCATGTGGGAGAGAGAACAGACTTGTCCTGCTTGGCTATGGGGAGGAAGCACTAGGCACAATGGGTGGAAGTTATAGGGAGGCAAATTTAGGATTGACCTAAGAAAAAATACTCCATAAAAATTACAGCCATCAAAAGGTAGAATAGATTGCCTTGGAGGTAGTGGGACAGACATTGCAAAGGGAGAATCTGTAGAAAGAAGGGCAGAGATCAGGGGAAGGAAAATAGTCCAGAGAAGGAATGGTTAGAAAACCAGAAAGAGTTGCCACTAGGAATGTTTGCACGTAGGGAAGTGGAGAGGAGGTTGTATATAGGTGGGATGGGGGGATGGTCTCACAATGATGTAATTGATGATATATGAGCGTTGACACCTTGAGTCAAAGCCCTACTTCCCCACCTTAGTTGTGTATCAAGAACCAAAATAAGGTATTGTCAAAGAAGCAAAGAGAGTTGAAGAAAGAAGAAATCTTGCCCTTTATTACATAGTTCACAAAGTCCCATGGTATCTAGGATGAGATAGCCTGAAACAGGTTATTCTAAAAGAGTGTCTTCTCTGTACTAGGGAGCTATTATTAAACATCAGGGTTAAGTCTTATAAACAATCAAGTCTCCTAACCTTTTCTTCCTTCCTTCCCTTCTTCCTTCCTTCCTTCCATCCTTTCTCTGTGTGTGTGTGTGTCTCTCTCTTCCTTTCTTTATTAGGAGTAGATTTACTTGAACTGAAGAGAGCAGTAGTGTTAACTCTTGGTTATCCACATGGACATATACAATCATTGCAAATTATCCCTACTTTCATAAGTGACACTGTCTGGTTCATCAGATTTCCAAGCATCCCTTCCCTGCCCACTATGCCTCTACTAGGGCTCCCTTGTCTCAATCAATGAGTATTTACTTGTTAAGCACCTGCCATGTGCTAGACATAATGTTAGACATACAAAACCATAAATAGAACACTCCCTGCCCTCCAGAACCTTACATTCTATTAAGAGAAACTTCTATACATTAAAAACAAAAGTTATACAAAGCAACTTGTGAAGGAAGGCATAGAAACAGGTGGTGGGTAGGAATTAGCAAAGGTCTCATGTTGGCAACAGCATGGTAGATGAGCTTTGAAGGGAGTTCAAGATTCTAAATGGCAGAAGAGAGGATGGAATACGCTCCAAATCTGGAGCACAGTTTGCATAAACACAATGATGGGAGATGCCTGTTAAAACTCTGGTACAGGGAACAGTAAATTAAGAAGACTTGAGTCTGAATTTTGCCTCAAAAATTACTAGCTGTGTGACCTTAGGTAAGTCACTTAATCTCTTTCCTTAGTCTGTAAAATGGGGACCATGCTAGAAGCTACCTGCCCAGTTGTTTGTGAGGATCAGAGATAAAATATGTAATTCTCTTTGCTGACTTCAAATGCCTATGTAAGTGTTAGTTACTATTATTGATTGAATGACTGGGCCACCCCTTCTTTATGTGTAAAATGGGAAAGCTTGATAAGAAAATCTCCAAAGATCTAGCCGCAGCGTGCTAGGCTCTTTGTAAAGGGAGCAATAGTATTAGTATTTTTTTGTATAAGTAAACTTGACTTTGTTCAAAAATGATCTTGCAGATTAAACTAGAGCCATCGATGGAGGAGTGAGCAGGGACCAGTCTATGGACTAGATCTATGGAACAGATCGTCAGAGTTGTACCTTAGCAATAGTCTAGTTCAATCACTATGGGAGCTAAGCATCATGAAAGGTTGGATGAGAGTCACAGGGAGGAAGCTATGCCAAGTAACAGATCAATCCCTTCCCCAAGTCTCGGTGCCTTCCTTGGAACATCCTTAGGCCACCCCCAGAAGCCCAGGACTCGATCCCTCAGTTTGGGAATCTCTGCCCCAGAGATGAAGTTGCTCCAACCCAATATTAAGCCGCCATTAAGCAATCTTTTACATCTGCCAACTTTGGCAGCCATCAACTAGTTAATCTTAATAAGTCACACCTGTGAGGCTTAATTAATGTTTATAAAATTCCTTTGGATCTCTGGATAAAAGGAGCTAAATGCTTAAATTGGAAAATGTAACTATTATTATTGTGGGGTTTTTTAATTGAGCGCAGGCCTCAATAAGAAAGCACTGATGGCTGTGAGGCTTTGAGATTCATTAATTTCCACCAGCTCTTTGGAGGACTTTTGGAGACTTTGGAAATGATCCTGGGAACACCTCATTTCAATTCCTGTACAGTACATTATCTTTACTCATTAAAAAATTATCACAATGATGGATTCTGCTTAATTTAAATTGACTTCTTTGTGGGGGAAAAAGCAATTAAAGTTAAGAATATTTCAAAAGAGTCCTAGGTGGGGGGAAAGTATTAGAGGGGGGAAATAAAATGGCACCTTCAAGACTAAGCCATGCACAGCTCACAGCTGCTGGGGAGACAATGTGTTTGACCCCTTTAAGGAAACCTTCTGGGCTAAGTAAGTGGTACCTGGAAAAGGCACTTTGTGGACCATTAGAAAATCACCCAGCATCCCCAATTCATGTTAGCAAGAGTGGGGTCAGAGGTGAGCAGGGACTGGAAAGCTTGAATGGGGCAGTAAAGATTTCTGAAACTTGCCATCCCCTGGGATTTGTGTTAGTGCATCCCATCCTTTCCCAGGCAGTTCATCTTTGATCTAAATGTGACACTCTCTGGCCTGACAGTGGGACCAGTTATATCTCTGCCTCAGGATTCTAGATGGTACACTTGAGAAGTCAAGATGTTTCTTTTCTAAGGCAATTGATTTGGCTACTACTCCAGGTATTTTCCTCCCACAAGCCACCAATTACTAGCACCCCAACAGGTTAACATCAGTTAATTCTCATAAAGGGATGTCTACTGGAATGAAGAAGACTTGAATTCCAGTGCTATTTCTGGTCCTTACTAGCAATGCAATCCTAAGGCAAATCATTCATTCAGTTTCCTTATCTATAAAATAGGGCTAATAATGTCTGTAGTAACTATCTCACAAGGCTGTTATGAGATACAGATGAGATAATTCATGCAAAGGGCTTTGGAAACTTTAAAGCACTAAATAAATGATAACTATCATTAATACATGGGATACAACTATACGTGATCCAAGGTATATAGCTTCTGAGAGAATGTGTAATCATTGCCCCTGAACTTTGGGTGAATCTCCTGTGTTTTCTTTGGCTTAAAAATAAATTAACTGGGTAGGGATGAGAAAGTACTTGAACTCAAGTCTTCCCAATTCTAATTCCATTTCTCTATACTTTACACTCTACGTAAAAATAACTCACTTCACTATTTAAGGCCTACCTCATTTGGGACAATTATTGACTGTGAGATTCTGGGTAAATCACTTAACCTCTCAATACTCTGGACATCTGTCAAAGGCTGTAAGTTACAGGGAAGAGCTAGAGCTGCACTGATAATATTTCCCTCATGTAGGACCTCTCCATCAATGAAACCATCACATGTCCATTCTGTACTCCTATCAATATAATTTTTACAATTGAGTTAAATTTAGCAAAGAATTAGCAGTAGAGCACATGATGTGAAATCAAGAAGACCTTGTATTTAAATCTTGCCATTAACCATTTCTATCCCTGTAACCCTTGACACGTAAATAAAATATTGGACAAGTTGTTTCTCTTCTCTCAGACTGAGTTTCCATATCTGTAAAATGGGGTTAATGATGGCTCCTACCTTACAGGGTAATTGAGATCCAGTGAGATAGGGAACATAAAGTGCTTTACACACCTTAAGGCACTATGTCCATTTCAGTTGTTACCATGATTCTGACTCCTACTCCCACGGCTACCATGACTATTAGTTCAATTTATTTTACAAATGGGTAAACTGAGGCTCCGAGAGGTTAGGTGACTTACCTAGCTAGGATCACGCAGCTTGTGTCAGATGTGCATTTTGAATTCAGATAACCAAAACCCAATGCTCTCTCCACAGTGTCATCCATCCTGCCTTCAAAAAGGTATTTCCTCCTGAGCATCCTTTGAGGAAGGCAGTACAAGAATGATGATACCTGCTCTGGAAGTAAAGAAACTGAGGAACAGAGAGGAGAAATGTCTCGACTCAGTTCCTATGGTCAAGTCCCCCACTTGCGTGTATGTCCTCTACACTCTCCATGGTCTCTTGGTCAATCCCAGTCAATCTAGGCAGTGCATTTTTACTACAAAGAGTTTTTACATATATTATTCCATTTGATCCTTGAAACGTACCTGTGGGAAGACAGGGCAGGTGTCATGAGCCTCATTTTATACATGAGAAAATTGTAGCTCAGAAAGGTAGGGAGTTTTGTCCAAGATGAAGAGATAAAGTGATCCTAGGTACAAACTTGCCTCCTTTCCTTCCTTCCTTCCTTCCTTCCTTCCTTCCTTTCTTCCTTCCTTCCTCTTTCTTTCCTTTTTTCTTCCTTCCTTTCTCTCTTTTTCTGTCACTTTTTCTTCCCTCCTTTCTTTCCTGACTTGTAGTTTCATTTTTATTGAATTTTGTAAATTAGCAAGAATTTGTCCCCCTTCCCTCAAGCATTAATGATAGCCATTATAAAATATACACAATGAAACAAAAATTCCCACGGAGGCCGTGTCCACAAATGTGTGTCTAATTCTGTGTATTCAGTCTGTCACCTCTCTGCAGGAGGTAAGGAATATGGCTTATTGCTGGTCTCCTGGAATTCTGGTGTTTCATTGTGCTGATGAAAGTTTTTAGGCCTTTTTCTTTCATTCCTGACTTGTGATTTCATCAAAAAGGGGGAATGTCCGGGAAAGGAAACTTCCTCCATCGATACAAATAATCAGTTCTTCTGTGACCTACAGGTTTAGGAAGATTCCATGGCCACTGAGAAGTTACGTGACTCCTTCACGGTCACACAGCTAGTATGGTAAGGCAACACGAGCCCTCAAAGTCTCCCCAATCACTATCCAGCATTTGCCTATCTATTGAAAGGCAGAAAGACTTGGGCTCCTATCCCACCTCAGATATTTAACTTTGAACCTTTAACTATGAAAGCCAGAGCTAGTGACCACTTCTCTGAGCTTCAGTTTCCCCATGTTAAATAATAGTAACTCGTCCTTCCTGGTTGTTGTGAGGACAATATGTAAAACACTGCAAATTTTGGAGTGCTATATATAAACATGAACTCTTATTATCAAGGAGGAAGAAAGAAGTCTGCTAAACCTAGTTAATAGTAATGAAAAACAATTCTTGAGCTGCCTTAAGCTCTTGTGAAGCATCACTCTGTCAGAGGTATTCATAGTCCAACAATAGATGCGCTCATTATAAAGGATGCCATACCTATTTATAAAAGCACTTATAAGGTTCTCTAAAAGACAAGGGTCTCCCCTTTTCCTCCAGTCAGCACTTACTCTGGTCCCCAAGGGAGCTGAGCTACACTTCTTTCAAATCTGCCCCTTTACTAATCCCCATGACCTTTCTAAGACTCCAGAGATGGCCAAGCATTTTTTGTTGGTTATTAAAGGAGGCAATTTAGAGGCTCATGAGATCAGGGTTTACAGAAATTTTCTAAGCAAGTCTCTTCTTGCTCTCTTGCCTATCTGCTTGGCCAGGTATGTATAATGTTTTCAAGAGGAGAAATGTAGTTCACAATAAGTATTTATTCAGCCCATAAAAGGTCATCTGCTGGGTACCAGGATGCAAAGATGAAAAAAGGCCCACTTCTTGTCATTAAGGAGCTAATAATGTACTTCTGAGGTGACTCTGAAGCAGGAGAAGTGCACAAATAAATATTAGAAAAAATGGTGAAAGCACATGAATCGAAAATCAGAGACAAAAAACTGGGAGGGACCTTGGAGGTAAGTACAAGTCTCTCATTTTACAGTTGGAGAAACTGAGGCCCAGTGATCAAGTGCTGCATAGCTAGGAAAAAAATCTTAGGTATAATTCAAGCTATCAGGTATAAATAAAATGTGCAAAAATTGAATATATATCATCAACAGACATTTATAGTTAACTGCATTTGGAGTCAGAAGACAAGGACTTGGGTCTTGGCACTGCTCCTTAGTACCAGGGTGATGAAGGACAAGTCATTTTGCTGCTCTGTATCTCAGTTTCTTCATCTGAAAATTGAAGAATTCAATAGTTATTGAATCCAGTTTGAGAATTTAAGGTTGAATAAAGGTGAACATTAGGGAAAGCATTTTAAAATAGTATTTTATTTTTTTCCCAGTCACATGTAAAGATCATTTTAACACATTTAAAAAAATTTTTTAATAAATTTCTTCCCTCCCCTCCCCATTTCTTCTTCTCCTTTCCTTTTCCCTTTTTCTTCCCCTCCCTAAGAGAGTAAGAAGTATGATATAGGTTATATATGTGCAATCATGTAAAAATATAAAGGAAAATGTTTTAAGAAATTGACTAGAAAGATGACGGTGAATAGGAAATAGCCTTTTACTGGGGTGACAAGTAAAGAGGCAGTTGTACTGTAAGAGAAACTGATCCTGGAGTCCAGAGACCTGGATTCTAATTCTAACTCAAACACCTGTTGCTGATGTCCCTTTCAGTTCTCAAGTTCTGTGATTCTGTGACTTGTAATTTTCTGTTATTCAGCTGTGTGTGACTCTTCCTGATCCCATTTAAGGTTTTTTTAGCAATGATACTGAAGTGGTTTGCCATTTCTTCCTCCAGTTCACTTTACAGATGAGGAAACCGAGAAGACAGGGAGAAGTAACTTGTCCAAGGTCACAGTACTAGGAAGAGTCTGAGGCTGGATTTGAACTCATGAACATGAGTCTTCCTGACTCCGACCCAGCACTCTATCCATTATGCCACCTAGCTGTACTATTGCCTATTGATAGATTACATGATGGCTGTTACTACCTAGTTGTCCCATTAACTGTGTAGTCATGGTCCAATCCAAACCACTCTGTGAACCTAGAGCCACAAAACTATAACTTACAATTCCCCACTAGTGTATTCACCTTTAGTAGTTCAGGTTGATACACTTAGCTCAGAGCAAAGGTATTTACTGAAAGGTATCCCATAAATAGTTGTAACAAAGTATTCCTACCCATAAATTTGAGGTGCATGCTTCCCAAGACACACACATGTTGGTGGGAAGAGTGGGCACCAAGTTAAGTATACTAGCAAAAAGATAACACATTAAAAAAATAAAAAGATAACACATATAGGAATCATAAATGACCAAAGTAACTCCCACCCCTGTCATTCTGGGATCTGGATGGCTTTTCTTTCCTCATGGTGTTCTCATGCTGCTATTCCAGCATACATTGCTGGATCTACTGCCCAGGTCACTGCACTGAGGTCTCTGGGCATGCTCCTCTCCCTAGCTAAGCTTCTCTCTGCAGGGGACCTATTTGGGTCTGCTCTCTCCTAGGCACAGTGCTCTTCCTAGACAAGTTGCTCTGCTTCAGGATGCGATTGCCAATGGGAGGTAGGGAAAGGAAAGCCTCTGTGTCCCCACCTCTGAACTCTGGAAGATACATAAGTGTAGACTGGTCTGATGGAATTCTGATTGGCTATTGAACTGATCAGAATTCTTCAGTCTTTCAAAGTTTTCTTTATACAGATGATTTTTCTGGTTGTCCTCATTTTATGTATCAATTCATAAAGGTCTTCCTAGGTTTCTCTGACACCTCTTTCGTCATATCTTATGATACAACAGTATTCTCTTACATTCATATAATTCCCAAAATTCAAATTAAATTAACTCTAAGATTCTCCCTCATATCTCTCAGATCAGCAAAAAGCACTTTAAAAGACAAATGTTGAAAAGGCCGTGGGAAAGTAGGCATGTTCGTGAACTGTTGGTGGAGATGACAATTTGTGCAGCTGTGCTTGCGTCTACCAGACTGAGAGAAGTGTTCATTTTTTAAAGCACCCCTGAGTCATTTAGGCAGCATGCCAATAAGGAAAGACCTTGGTTCAAATTCTGCCTCAGGCACTTAATAGCTGTGGGCAAATGAACTCTTCTCTGTGCTTCAGTTTTCTTAACTGTAAAATAGGGGAGGGGGCGGGCTTGGATTTAATGGCTTCTAAAATTCCTTCTGACTCTAAATCTATGTTTCTCTCTATAGAGCCTAGTCTGGTGCATAAGGTGGGTGTCCAAACTGATTAATCTCTGTTTCAATCACAACAAAATAATAACTTGTAAAGCAATGAAAGTGATTTTCTTGTGTCTCTGGAAAATTGGATCAGACACTTTCCAAATAATTGGGGCAGAGGAGTAAGAGGAAATCTAAAAATATTTTGGACATCAGCAATATCTTTGGAACAAGCATACCATTTCCCAAAGGGATTAGATTGCAGCACACATTACATTTGGTTGTGTGAAGAAATGACTCTTGGAGATGGGCACAGCTTTCTGTGACTAAACTCCAAAATCAACACCCCAGGAGTTTTCTTCTTTCTTACTCATGGCCTAACACCAATCTAGGTAGATATACCTAGGTCAGTCTAGGCCAGCAAATCTTAATTCCATGCATTCAACTAAAATACAAGTCTGTACTGTGGAAGAGGAAGCATTGGGCAGCCCTAGATTTGAAGTCAGAGGAACATAGGTGGAGTCCATTTATTTTTCATTGTCTCTCCTCCGCACTTGAAATGCCTTGATCCCTTACCTCCATCTCCCAGCTTGCTTAAAATTCTATTTCCTGTAGGAGGCCTTTCCTGTTCAATCTCCCTTTGTGCCCCTCTCACTTGGTAGGGTCTTTCCTCTGATAATGCTTTCCATTTTACTCTGTATATATCTTGTGCATGCATAGTTATTTGCATGTTGTCTCTTCCATTGGAATATGATCTCCTTCTCCAGCGCAGGGATATTGTTTTTGCCTTTCTGTAATGTTGACTACTCTGGCCGTCTCTTCCAAAGCCCAGATGCTCCATAATCCCTCAAAATTCTATGGCACCAAAAATATTTATAGTAGCTCTTTCTGTGGTGGCAAAAAATTGGCAATTGTTGGCATGTCTGTCAATTGTGGGGGAATGGCGGAATAAGTTGTGGTATATGAATGTAATAGAATACTATTGTGCTATAAAAAATGAGCAGATAGACTTCAGAAAAATCTGGAAAGACTTAGACAGACTGATACTAAGTGAACTGAGCAGAACCAGGAGAACACTGTACACAGTAACAGTGATGATCAGCTATGATTGACTTAACTCCTCAGAGTAATACAGTGATCCAAGACAATTCCACAAGACTCATAATGGAAGATGGTATTCATATCCAAAGAACTACGGAATCTGAATGCAGATAGGAACATACTCTTTTCCCTTTTTTGTCTGTTTTTTGCTTTCTTGTGGTTTTTCCCTTTTGTTCTGATTCTTCTTTCACGACATGGTTAATGTGGAAATATGTTTAATATGATTGTATGGCCCATATCAGATTGCTTGTTGTCTTAAGGGGGGGAGGAAGAGGAGGAACTCAAAAGCTTATAAAAGTAAATGTTGAAAACTATCTTTACACGTAATTAGAAAAAATAAAATGCTCAAGTAGAGGAAAAAAGATTCTATGTTACCTTGAGGAGTTGACGGGTTTCCAACTGCCATCATTTTGAGCTCCCAGCAGCCATATTTGTTTCCCCATTTGTTAGAGGTTCAGTTACCAGCATCCCAGTTTCATATACTTACAGCATGCCTACAGTTTCATACTACTTAACATATATTGGCTTTTACAAATGAATTTTTACTTCCAAGATTTAGAAGGTGGGTACAAATTTCCCCTGATTTCCAAATCATACCTTCATCTCTAGGGGAGTTGGGCTCAAAATTCAACTCACTTCCTACACAGGACTGGTCCCAGCAATTTCATGTCCAGAAACATCTTGACTTTTGCATGATCCCAAGGCTAAGGTTTCAAAGATGGCTGCCAAAGATTTCTCTTTGCTTTTCAGGGTATTGGTGCTAGGTTGGCTGCAATATAGAGTATGTATTCCAATTCCCCAGTTCTAACTCCCAAAATTTCTGTGTCTTGCTCACTCATGATTAGAAACTCTTTTTCCCATTCCTATAATGACAAAGCTAAGAAGGCCCTGCTTCTCAGGAGTTATGTGGCTTCAGAGAGGGAAGACTCTAAGGTTCTTTTTCTTGCAAGGTCTCTCCCTAGACAAAGAGCTCTCCCTTAGATAGAATGAAGCAAAGAAATGACCCTAGCTGATAAAGTTTTTTTGAAGACATAGTTCTGGCTATGTAGGTAGTAATAGTAAAAAGGTCTTCCCAACCCAACCACACTGGAGAATAAGAACCAGTTCCAGAATGTCCCTGTATGTTTCCCAGTCTCTCCAAGTCATGTCCATTTAATATGCTCACAATTTTCCCCAAAGCCTTCTTTCCATGTCTTCCATGGGGAGAGGTTATAATAGCAGAGCAAGCGGTACCTGCCCTGGAGTCCCACCCCCCATTGCATTTGTGTGCATGGTCCAGTGACTAACACATAGTAAATACTTAGTAAGTGCTTACTGACTGACTGACTGATTTTGACTCTCTGAACCCTAATATTCTGACCTGTAAAAAATAGCGAACTGGTCCGGAAAGGTGCTAAGGTCCCTTCTAGTTCTCAACAAGACTGACTCCTATGTATTAAAAGAAAGTAAGACAAGATCAGGTCCAGTATTTAAGATGGGAGATTATGTATAGGCGTAGACAAGATCTATCTGCTTAATCAAATGTCTTCAGAGAGAATAGCACAGAGGAAAAGGCATGGTTTGGGGAGTCAGAGGACATGTATTCTTTATAATTGCATCACTCTATCTTTGTGGGTTCCCATCACAATTCTGTTACTTGTCAGTTAACTAGAATTATTAGGTACCTACTGTATGTCAGGCATTATTCTAAGTCCTAGAAATACACAATTTAAAAGAACAAAAATTAAATAAACTAGAAAGAGTCCCTGCTCTAATTGAGTTTATAGTCCAATGGGGGAGACAACATGAAAACAACTATGTATGAACAAGATATATATCTGAATAAAAAATAAGGGGTGCATGAGGTGTTCAGAGAGGACTAGCATATCTGGTATGAAGCCTCGCCAAGCCCTTTTTGGGGCTACCCACCCATCTTTGTATCCATCTGTCACTCAGCTCTCACCTGTGACTCCAAAAAATTGGAGCGTGCAAAATGGCCATACCTCAGTAAAATTTGTCTTGATAGACAAGTTATAAAGTAGGTTGAGGTTAATGGAAAGGCTCCAAAGCTGTTGAAGAGTTGGGGCAGGGAGGTTGTGTCTACCACTGGCATGTAAAGACTGATGGGAACAATGTACTCCAACAGTCATGAAGGCAGTTAAAGAAGGTTCTGTGGAGCACTTAGAGATCAGTCAAGCATCAAAGATGTCAAGGTCATCTACTGCATCCTGAGTCATTAATTGCCAGTCATCTTGACTTTTGTCTTTCCACTGTGATGACTCTAGAAGTGAGAGTGAGGCTTGTAACTTTGCACAGCTCTGCCTCATGTAAATCCAATTCACTTACAAGTCATGGCATCATCTGCCTGATGTCATTGTCCTCTTTGAGAATGAAGGACAAAGCACAACCAGAAGCCAAGGGGAGACAATTATATTTAATACTGGAGGTCATAGGGAGCCATTGGAGTTTATTGAATAGATTGGGAGGAAGGGACTAGGTCAGACCATTGCCCTGTGTCCTTGAGCAGATCACTTTTTTGATTCATCACTAAAATGAGGAGTTTGAACCTAATTTAGACCACTAAGTCCTTACAATTCTAAATCTATATTTATACATTATGCAATCTACCTTTACCCTTTCCATTCTTTAACTATTATACCCAGCATAGCAAGAGACAAGAGTAGGAGCATCTCACCTCCCCACACCCTCGACTCCTTTCTGTTTAAAAAAATGATGATTTAAAAGTTCTCTGGCTAATAGTGGATGCTTTTGTGTGGATGAAAAAGTCCACCTAGAAGCTAATCATTCCTATCCAGGTTAATTCAAGGGATTGGTTGCCCACCTGCCCACTCATCCTACCCTGGAAAATCAGAATTTTTTACCCATAGCTAGTATGTGTCAGAAATGTAACTTAATCCAGGTCTTCCTGACACCAAACCCAGTCTTCTATCCATAATGCCAGGTTGCTTCTGGGCAGGATATATAAAGAACAAGAATTGGAGAAAAGCCATTTCCCCTCAGGCTGTGTAAATTTTAGTATGTTTGTTAAAATTAGGCTCATTTAATTCAATTCAGATTAAAAAGAAAATGAGCAAGGAGATAAACTAGGTACTGACCATACAAAGAGGAAAAAAATTACAGAATTCCTAAGATCAAGGAACTTACATTTTACTAAAAGAATACAACATGTCCACATGTAAATTAAAATAAAGCAACTCTCCCATATACTCTGTGTGACCCTGGACAAGGCACTGATCCTCTTGGTGCTTTACACAATACTCTAAAATTTCAAGTGGCAAATAAAGGGCGGACTACTATTGGTAAAGAGTTTCCCCTTGGGGAGTTCCCCATGCTAATGAAATTACGGGTCCAGTTCCTACTTCCTATGCAGATTCTATGCAAATTAGTACAAACCAATAACTAGGGGTATCAAGGAAAACCTCAAGTAGGAAGTGCTTCCCAAGCTGCACTTTGAAGGAGCCCATGGTTAAGTGAGGTGGAGTTCTTATTTAGTCTTCCTCATCTCTTTCTATCTACTCTTTCCTACTTCTCCAAGTGATTTTGCATATTCTAGCTCCAAAATAACTTTGTGTTAATTGGCTTCCTTTGAAGGAGGGAGCACCTAAACCATCTGAGACAGAGTACAACAGGCTTCATTGTTTCACGGATAGCTATGTAAGGATGTTTGGATGAACTACAAACTCAGCAACTAAGTTTCCCAATAAAGAGTGATCAGAAAGGAGTAAAAAAGAATGAAATATTTACATGACATTATAGTTTACTCAAAGCATTTTCTTTTATGCCTCAAATCCTTGGCCCAGAACAAATGGTCTAAAATTCATTATTTTGGGTTCAGTATTTTTTCTTAGCTCTTATGACAATATTCAAATTTGCTTGAGCATGAATTCCTTTCTGTTCTTTGACTAACCTTTGTCCTAAGAGTCAGAGTCAGAATCTAATGAGCAAGAGAAACTTGACAAGGGGAGAGAGCTCAATGACAAAGTGATATCAGATATTTTAATGAGAGGAGAAAATACCAGAAGGGAAAATGGCAAAAAGTAATGTTCAATTAGCTTTTAAAAACTATAAATATTTACATAGAGACAATGCAGAGTCAGGTCAGACCAAATCCTCATTTTTGACTCCTAAAATTTAGTTTTCAAGGCTAGTTATATGGAATTAATCTTCAGCTCTTTGTATTCTCCTGTCTTCAGTGTGAAATAGGAAATGGATTGTTGAGCTTAGAATTAGGAATACCTGGTTCAAATCCCACCTCTGGCAGTTAGTGGCTTAATAATCATGGATAAGTTACTTTTTCTTTTAGTTTCAATTTCTTCAGGTATAAATTGAGAATCATGATACTTAATGCAAAGGTTGTTTTGAGGCTCAAATAAGGTAATGTATATAAAGCCCTTTGCAAACCTTTCCATGCTAGATACATAGCAACTATTACCGCCATTGCTATTAATGCTACTTTTCTCATCATCATCATCACCCTCAACCCTTCTTATTCCTAAGTTTCTTTGATTCTGATGACAGGGACACCGGTGTAGTGAGCAAACCATTTTTTTGGGTCTAGATACCTAGATTTAAACATTGTTATCTACTGGTTGTCTTAATGTGGACAGTTACTTCCCATCTTTGACCTTCAGTTTTCTCATCTGTAGAGTGAGAAACTAATCTCTAAAGTTCTTCAAAATCTTCTAGATCATGTAAATCCTGACACTCATAACTCCTCAATACCCCTTGCCCCTGGAGCCCATCGTTCATGTAATTGGACAGAAGGGAGCATGGACAGTGGAGAGTTCCTCCCAAATCATCCATTTCAGGAGGTCTCCCAGGACAGTCACCTCCTCATTTCCCATAAAGTTTGATCCTCTGGAATTTGTTACCCTCTTCAGTTTCTTTTACTGTTGTTTCCCACCATTATTTTGTGAACTCCTTAAGGGCAGAGATTGTCTTTGACTTTTCTTTGTATCATTTGCATTACGAAGTGGCTAGGTAGCACAGTGGCTAAAGCACTGGCCCTAAAGTCAGGAAGACTTAAGTTCAAATTTGGCCTCGGACACTACCCATGTATCCTGGAGCAAATCACTTAACCCAGTTTTCCTCAGTTTCCTCGTCTGAAAAATGAGCTGGAGATGAAGATGACAAACCACTCTAGTATCTTTGCCAAGAAAAATTCCATCTGGGGTCATGAAAAGTTAGACGCAACTGAAAAATGACTGAAGAATACAGTGAAATTTCTTCGTATTCCTTGAGTTTAGTATCGTGCCCCACACATAGTAGGTGCTCACTAAATGTTTATCAACTTATTTCTAGCTTTAAACTCTATGATGAAACTGTAATAAGAACATGCTCATTTGGCTACATACCCTATGATACCTAAGGCAAGGGCTCAGTAGGAAATTTTTCCCAGGGCTCCACTTCCCATGCAACTCAGTGCCAGTGAGTCCAGACAACTGCATTATTGAATACAGGTTTATGGACAAAGGAGACTTCTGGACTTGAGGAAGAAGAGCCACATGAAACAGCGCAGTAATTCAGGAGCCCAGAAATCCCAATGTCTTCTTGAGACTAACAAATCAAGGGAAGGAGGTCCTTGGGCTTCACAGAGCAGGCAAGCCCACTAGGATGTTTCAGGCAGAGATATGAATACTCCATGGACAAACATGATCAATATTTGTCCCTTGTGCCAGACCTAACCTAGTACCAGAATTTGAGTTTTTAGGGAATTGTCTTTTAGTTCCTACTACCCCACCCCCATCGTCATGGCTAGAATTTATACAGCATAATATGCTTTATGCATATTATCTGATTTGCTCTTTATGACACCCTGAGAGATAGGTAATGTTATTAGCCTTATTTTAGGGTGAGGAAACTGAAACTTTGGCAAGTTAAATTATTTGTCTAGGGCCACATAGCTACTAGGTATCTGAGACAGGACTTAAAATTAAATGTTTCTGATTCCAAGTCCAGGGTTCTATCCATTATGCCAAGTAGTAGCCTCACTTCATTATGTGGAAGATCTGTGTTCAATATTATATACCGGCTGGATGACCCTAGGCAAGTCACTTTTAAGCACTCTCTGATTGCAGAAGAGGTGCTAATCTACATTGGCAGAAGATATGTTCCCTGCCCCAAAGCCTCAACCCATGAAAAACCAATTTCACAGGGTTGATAGGATGAAAATATCTTGTAAATCTTAAGAACACCAGAAAAATGGGAGCTATTTTTTTTATTATTCTTCCTTACCCATCACCCTCACCCCGAAGGCATTCTTTTGTTTTTAATTAATATTTTATTCAAATGTTTTGCTTCAGTACATTATCTTCAAGAAATTACCTTTTTCTATAAAGTTTTTGGCTCCTAAGGGAACATATAAATAGATGCAGAAGTTGTAATTCAACAGAAAGTTCATTGGGGGCATAAAGCGTCTAGAAAAAAGGCCGCCCACAGAAAGGGTGCTTTCTTTTGTCTTTGTAACCAAGAAAACCAGGGTAGCAATCCAGTTCCCTAGAAATAAACCCTCTAAATACACAAATACACACACACACACACCACATTAGGAACCATCGATGGATCCTAGAGGTCCTACAACTGAATTCACAGAGAACAACCCACCTTGAGGTAGTGAACAAAAGTAAGGCTAGATTTCATGACACTACGCCCTCAATCTTTGATGCCCAGAAAATCATCATTATAGGGAAATGAAACATGGAGTAACACCTTTAGAGCCCAACGACAACTCAGACACTCTTATTTGTTGTGTAATTAAAGGCCAAAAGGAGCATTTTCCTTCTCTCTCAGATCTCAAATTTACTACCAGTTATAAAATCAAGAAACTGAGGATGATGTAATTCCCACTCAACCATCCCCCCACCAAGGAAGTTTGATTTGGGGGTAAACTGAGCAAATTGTCCCAAAGTTGAATGCCTGTCTAAATTTTCATTGACCTTTCCTTGTAGCCAATTTAATAAGCTTATGCCATATCAAGGCCATGTAGATGTAACTTCAGATTGACATCAGAAGAATATTGAAAAAACAATGCTGTTTTATCTGCCTCAGATTTTTGAGGGGAAAAAGCCCTTGGCTTAGGACTGTGACACCTTTCTCAAAAACATTTAATGATCTTCTCTCCTCAACAGCTAGCTGCCAGTGCCTCCTCTCCTTAAAAATAATCTTTTATTTATTGTATACTTTTGTTGTCTCCCTGATAAAATGTAGACTCCTGGGACAGAGGCTGTTTCATTGTATGTAGTCTTTGCATCGAGAGAGAGATGTGTTTCTGTTAGCTAGGTGATGCAGTGGATAGAGCACCAGGGCAGGAGTCAGGAGGACCTGAGTTCAAATCTCACCTCAGACACTTGACACTCACTAGCAGTGTGACCTTGGACAAGTCACTTAACCCCAATTGCCTCATCCTGGGTCATTTTCAGGCATTCTGATGAATATCTGGTCACTAGATTCAGATGGCTCTGAAGGAGAAGTGAGGCTGGTGACCTGCACAGTCCTCCCTCACTCAAAACAAAGTCAAGGGCAAGTCTTGTCATCATTTCTGCGATGGCATGGTCTTCTTCAGCAATGAAGGACAAATACATGGTCTTTGTATGTCTACCAATAAAGACAATGCCTGGCACAGAGTAGGCACTTGGTAATAATGTTATATTGATTGATTGATAGGTTTAGGGAGAAAATGTCTTTTCTGTAAATCAGTGAGCAGCTTCAAATAAAGGATTGCCTAAAGACAAGGTGGACATTGGATACAAGGACAAATATTTCCTAATAGTTGGAGTCAGAATCAATAAACATGTATTAAGCACCTACTATGTGCCACATATGGTTCACACTCTGGAGATGCTTCTTTTTAAAGACAGTCTCTGACCTCAAGAAACTCATCATCTAATAGAGGAAGATAACCCATAAAAAGATACTGAAAAGTGGGAGAGGTTAAGGGAGAAAGGTTACCCAGCTGGGAGTGAGAGGGAGCGTGATGAAATCCAGCAGCCAGGTTGGGAGCTATTTGAAGAGATGAGGGTTTCAAATGGAAGTCTTCAAGGATGGAATGGGTTGCCTTGGGAGGTGAAGGGCCCCCATTTATTTAGGATATTGTTTACAGTGTTATTATTAGTCAGGGATTTTCTGGACTGGACTAGATGGCCTCCAAAGCCCCTTCTAACTCTTAGATGCATGTTCTCTATATAAGTGGATGTCCTCTCCTTGAGGACAGGAGCCCCTCTTATTTGTGGTTATACCACCCCTAGCCTCGTGTCTAACTTGTACTTTGAGATGTCAAGGAGACAGGATTTTGTTGATGAGGTCACCCCTCCACCAGCAGAGATTGCAACTCCTCTGTGCCTTGGTGTTCTTTATAAGATTCTGTGGCTGAGAAATGTCATTACTCAATGACCAGCTTGGTGGTGAGTCTTTTCAAATTTAGATCAGCTGGTCCTTGGATAACAGACACACTGGTTAGTGCTGGACCATGACCAGTCTTTCCAGCTTGGCTGGACCTTTCAGAATGTTGTCTTATCTCACTTTAAAGCAGTCTTCAATAATAACTCAAGATCAACTCATCGGTGCCATAATGAGGCATCAGAGTAGGACTTTGATGCCTGGCACATAGGAGATCTAAATAAATGTAGAATGAATACATGGATCCAAGAATGAAATCATGTCTGCAAGCATCAGTACTAGTATAAATCCTTTCGCAATTCAGGGGCCCTACTACTAGTCTAGACCCTACAAATAGACTTGATGAATATTCCAATAGAAAAGGATGAGAGAGTGGAAATGAGAAGGCTTATTTATATTCCCACTAATCATAGTGATTCTAGTTTGTTGGTCTTTTTACTACTAAAAGAAAGTATTTAAGTGAAAATCCATTATGTCCACCAATTTCCATGGCAGAAATAATAACATATTTTCAGCAAGGTTGGTGACTTTGCAAGTCATACCCAGAAAGGTTCTACTTTTTAAAAGATACATCAGATATCACTGTACAAAGGAGTGTGTGTGCATGCCTGAAATTCATAACACTTAATTGCAGGAGGAGAATTTAAGGTAATTCATATCCATATTTTTTTGGAAAAAAAACCAAATATACATATATACATACATACATACAACATGTGTGTGCATGCACTCTCAGAATGTAAGATCATTATATTAGATACCAAGGAGAGAAGGACTGTGATTTCAAAGAACAAGAAGCTTCTGGGTAGCTCTGGAATGCTGCTAATTAACAATGATACAATGAACTGGAAGGCAGTATCCAGGACAGAGATTTCCATTTGGGGAATGATCAGTCAATCAACAGGCATTGACTAGTGGCTAACTATGTGCCAGGTACTAAGCTAGATGATGAAGATACAGAAGGAAAAATAGTCCCTGCTCTCAAAGACCTTACATTCTAGTGAGGGAAATGAGAGAGAGAGAGACAGAGACAGAGACAGAGGGAGAGAGATAGAGACAGAGAGTCAGAGAAATAGGGAGAGACAGAGAAGAGACAGGAAAAGAGAAGAGAGAGAGGAGAGAGAGAGAAAAGACACAGAAGAAGAGAAAAGACATAGAGAGATAGAGTGAGAGAGACAGAGAGAGAGAAAGAGAGAAGAGAGATTTCATAGATGTAGATATAGACATATGAATGGATACATACAAAATAGATATAAGGTAATCGTGGAGGTTAATTAAAACTCTAGCTCATGGGAAGGACTAGGAAAGACATTCTGCGAAATACAAAACTTAAACTAGGTTCTGAAGGAAGCCACGGATTCCAAGAGGTAGAGGAGAAAGAGAAGAGTGTTCTATTCATGGAAGGCAACCAGGACAAAGGCATGTGGGTAGAAAATGGATTATCATCTGTGAGGAACAGCAGGAAGGTAAATATAGCTTGACTTTTAACAGACATGGAGGGAAATAATATTCCAGAAGCCTGGAAAAATGGAAAAGGTCCAGATTGAGAAGAGATTTAAATGCCAAACAGATGAGTTAATATTTAATCCTAGAGGCTATGGGCATCTATTGGAGTTTCTTGAGTAAGGGCATGACATTTTCAGACCTGAGCTTTGAGAATATCACTTCTACAGCTGTGTGGAGGATAGATTAGAGTGAAAGTGAAAGGGAAATGAAATGGCTACTTCATCCCCTTAGTCTGAAGTCTGAGGCATCTTTGTCCTTATGAAAGTACACCAAGTCTAATATCACGAGTGTGAGGAGAAGAGGGTTCCTATATGATCTCTGCAATAATAATGGCAGTAACCATGACCATCCTAACAACTCTCTCAAAGCCCAATCGCAATGTTGGGAATACAATAGAGACCATGTATGTGGTTAGGGTGTTCGTTACAAGAACTCTGTAGTGCCAGTCAACTGGACTCTCCCAGTACCACTCAATGGGTTACCATTCTGGTCAGTATGATCTAGTTGCTCCTAAGAATCAAAGTTTATGTATTGACTTCAAGCCAAATCCAGGCATTTTGAGTGCTGTGTGTCTGACTTCAGATCAGTGTTTGTTTGGATTTTTTTCTTTAGTGAAAGTGATTTCATAGAGGAGGCATTGCCACAGTAAAGGAACCCAAGACTTTTCCATCTGATTTTTATCAGTCAATGACTAAATCCAAGAATAAAACCAAAATTACTATGATGGACTATACCATATCATCACTTCCCACCTATACTACTGCAATGGCCTCTCCTCAACTCTAGTTTCTCCAGATTTCAGTTCATCCTTCACACTATTGCCAAAAGTAATTTTCCTTTACCCTAGATCTCTCATCTCACCTTCCTACTCAATAAATGCCATTGGCTTCTAATTGACTTTGGAGTAAAGTATAAATGTACATAGATAGATATAAAAGATAAATGTATATATATGAGTATAAAATATGTATGTATATTATATAAAATAGAGCATAAAGTACATGCATGTATAATATATATGATAAAGTATAAATGCCTGTTTAGTTTTTAAAGCTTTTCACAACTTTGTCCCAATAATCTTCCAGACTCATTACACATTAATCCCTTCCCTGCACTTTTCTATCCAGCCAAACTATCCTCCTCATTGTTCTTTATCCATGACACACCCATCTCTCCCCTCCATGATGCCTTTGTGCAGGCTATCCCTCATACCTGAAATATACACCCTCCTCCCCTTAGGGAATCTTCTTCTTTCTTTAAGTTACAGCTCAAAACCAACTTTCTACATAAAGCCTTTCCCAATCCCCACCCCATCAACTTCTCTAGCACTCTGCTTTCCTAGCAGCCTTGTATTTATCCTCATTGTGTGTTCTGTTGTATTCTCTCTCTAACCTCTCACAAGCTCTCATAGGTAGTGAGTATTGAGTAATCGTAACCCCAATGTTTTGTGCAAATAGACTTGAGTGCCAGGTTACATTCAGTTATGTTGTGTGTTGTCCATCTATCTATATTTGTTGTCGAGAGTAGGGATTATTCTGTTCTTTGTAGTTGTACCTCCAGTGCCGATCACAATCCCTGGAGTCTAATAGGTGCTTGAAAAATGCTTGTTGATTGCTTGATTGATGAATGAGATGGTCTCCTGTTGCAGAATTACAGAATCTCAAAATTGTGAACCATGTTAGAGATTTAACTAATTTCTAGCCAAAAATATTTTTTAAGAACAGTTATGACATATGATGTATCCTTAATGCCTGTTCTTCTTGAATATCTTTCCAACTGTTGAATAATCTATCCTTGTCTCATTTTCTTCCTATATTGAACCAAAATTTACAGGACACTGATTTGAATCAGAACAGAGAGGTAGAATGAGAATTATTTTTATCAGTATTTTACAGAAAAGGAAACTGAGCCCCAGAGGAGTGGTCCGTCAGAAAGAATGATGGATTTGGAGTTAGATAATCTGGATTCAAATCCCAATTGTGTGACCTTAGTGATCTTAGACAAGTCACTTCTCCTTCTCTCTCTCTCTCTCTCTCTCTCTCTCTCTCTCTCTCTCTCTCTCTTTCTCTCTCTCTCTCTCACCCTTTCTCTCTGTTGCAGTTTTTCTCTCTTTCTCTAAAATGAAAGGGGGATAATGATGTAAGTGATCATTCAATTTCTTCCTGAAAACCTCTAGAAAAAGGCAGCTAGGAAGACTAAATGCTGTAAGCCTTTGCTGGATGAAGATGGGATGAAATAACTAGAAATGCATGGCTTGGAGAAACAAAGAGTTGGTGGGTGTAATGGAAGAAAGGATATGAAGACGTTATTACATGTGTTGAAAGATCTTGGGTTCCCTTTCACTGGAGGCCTTTAATTAAAGGCTTAATGATCCTTTGACAAGGTCAGAGCAATTTCTTGCCCAAGCAGAAATTGGCCTTAATGACTCCTGAGGGTGCTTCCAACTCTGAGCCTCTCTGTTTCCGGGATTAGATGATTTCTTCCATCATTTCCCCTTCTAAATCCTATGATTCCTTTTCTATAACTCAAATACTCATTTCTCCACCTTCCCAGGGCAAGACATTTTTTTCATCATGAGCATGTGTTCCTGGGAGATGGCAAATCTACCTAATTGTGTCAAAATGATAATGAAGACATCTTAATAATAGCTCACATGTCTACAGTTCATTGCCAAGTAAACAGAACCTTGTAAATTTAACAAAGTTCCTTTCTTTTTTATTTCAATGCTTTTTCTTCTTACTGGGAACCACTGATACAGGGGAGGCAGCATGGTGAAGTAGAAGATTCTCTGGGTTGGTGAGCAGGACACTTGGGTTCAAGTACCAGCCACGCCACTTACCACCTGTTTGAGCTTGGGTAAAGTGCATACATTTAAACCTTGAAGGGATATATGAAGCCATCTAGAACAACTCCTGACCTCCATCTTAGAGAAAAAGGAAAAATTTCAAGCCAGAGAAGGGAGATCACTTGGCCAAGATCACAAAAGTCACAGGACTGGGATTTGAAACTGGGTCTTCTAATTCCAGATCCAGTATGTTTTCTAATAGACCACTTCTGCAAGACTTAACTTCTTTATTTGTAAAGTAGAAATGATAATACTTATTCTACCTATGTGTTCTGGGTTGGGCCTGACTTGGGCCAGTACCTTGGTAGTTTTGGTTTAATATAGGAAGAAAATGAGACTCTTCTAGGACTTTTCATGTTTAGAAAGATATTCAATAAGAATAGGCATTGAAGATACCTTCAGCTGCATGTAGTTCCTTTATCTGAGTTACCCATTATGCCCAGTATACATGAAGAGGTAAATTCATTTTCCTGACACCACACAGGTGGTAATAGATTCAGGATTTGACTCCCCATTCCCTGACTGCAAATTCAATACCAATTCCCTTCATTAGAGTCATGACAAATCAGAAATTCCAACAATAAACAGTCTACCTGTAAATCTCTACTTCTTGCTTTCTCTGTCTTAGCTCCATCTTTTTAGATGATCACCACCCTTCTTCATTTCTGGCAGGACTACAGATTTGGTTCTCCAATAGAACAGGGTGGAGTGCCCTGAATTCAATGGTCATTAATAGAAGCTTGTTGATGAATGCTGTGCTTCTTGCCTAACAGATTCTCAGGAAATGCTTACTGAGTGATAAGTCAACTATGACAATGACATGGGAAATTAATGAGGCACTTGAACCCTAAAGACTCACCTCATGGGCCTACAATGACCTTCTCAAATCAGCATAGCATGCTCATGCTCACTTGAGTGGAACAACCCCTCCATTAAATTGTTGTTGGTTTGTTTTTGTTTCTTGGACTCATACTATGATTCCATTGGTATCCAGAGCCTCTGATGAGAAATTTCCTCCACCAGTGTAGACCAACACCTATTCTGCCATTTATCATGTTAAGAAGGATTGGGGCCTAAAGGACCAAGTGACTTTCCCAGAAGCACACAGTCAATATATGTCAGAAACAAGACTAGACATTTGATTCAATTTTATAGCTGTATGTGAGCTTATAAGTCATCCAAACCAATCTCCTTATTTTACAGATGAAGAGACTGAGGCCCCAGGTCTCAAGTTAATGGCAGGGTGTCTGTCTCTTTCAAGGTTTAGCGTAAGACACCTCCTATAGACTTTATATATTTTTAATATGTAATCATGTGTGTGCATATGATTTCTACTCATAGACTACTGGTAGCAATCTCCGCGAGGTCGAGGACTGCTTTACATTTGTCTCTGTATCCCTAGTATTTATCACAGTGCTAGCACATAATAGACACTTTAAACTTGCTCTTGCTGGATTGGCTAGAACCCAGATCTCCTGACTCCTGAGAACTGTAGCACTTTTCACTACTACAACCTCAATGATTCAGAACAGGAGTTCTGTTCAGAATCAGTTCTCTGTTTAGCCAGAGAAGACCTTCGGCCAGGAGGCTCAGCCCTCTTCCTATTGCTTTCTCAGGATGGGGGACTCACTACTCTGAGGCTTCTTTTCATGATTCCTGGAATTTCTCAGTCCCAAGGTGGGTCCAGGAGGTCAGGGGAGGGCCACCATGAAAACAGATTCCTAAGAAGCAGATAGAGCATTTCCTGAGGGCTCAGCCTTGTAGCGGTTAACAATCCAACATTACTGTTGCACTGTGGGTTTTCTAAGATAGACCCTGAGACAGGTAGCATGATGTATCGAACACAGAACTGAATATGGAATCAGAGACCTTGTGTTCTAATCCCAGCTCTGATTATTGCTATTTGTATGACTATGGGGAAAGCTCTTCCTCTCCTCTGGATTACAGCTTCCCAACTAGAATCAGTAAAAAAAAAAAAAAAAAGTTACTAAGCACCTATTACTTGCCAGGCATTATGCTAAGCATCAGGGATACAAAAAGGAGGCAAAAGACAGTGGCTCCCCTTAAGGAGCACACAGTCTAACTGAGGTGGCTCGCATATATTTGTACATATATGTGTGAACAAGATATGTATAGAATAAATAGGCAATAATTAAGTTGGAAGGCACTAATATTAAGAAGGGTTGAGAAAGGGTTACTGTAGAGGATGAGATTTTACTTGGGACTTAAAGGAAGCCAGAGGAGGTAGGAGGGGAAGATGAGGAAGGAAAGCATTGCAAGAATGGGGAATAGTCAGAGAAAATGCACAGAACATCCAGGAGGCCAGTGTCACTGGATAAAAGAGTTAGTGTTGGGAAGGAAGGTGAAAGAAGACTGAAAAGATAGGAGGGGGCTAGGAATGAAGGGCTTTGAATGACAGGACATTTTGTATTTGATCCTGAAGGTAAGAGTGAGCTCCTGGAGTTTATTGAATAGGAGTGTGACATGGTAAGATCAATGCTTTGGGCATAAGCACTTCAATGGCTGATGGAGGAGTCATTGGAACAGTGAAATATTCGAGGCAGGCAAACTCACAGTGGGCTGTGGTAACAGTTCAGGTGAGAGGTGATAAAGACCTGAAACAGAGGGGTGACAGTGTTGGAGGAGAGAAGGGGAAAATTCAAGAAATTTTACACCAGTAGAGGGAAAATTAAGGAAGCCAGGGGGGAGAAACAAAAAAAAGACTTTTGAGAAGGGACAAGATATAAAGAGAGAAGGATAAACTGAAGGGAAATACATAGTTAGTAAATGGGATGAATTCATCCATAAAATGGAAGCAGATAGCAGAATGGTTTAGAAACCAGAATCCCATAATATGCTTTTTACAAGAGATACACTTGAAACAGAAGGACACACACAGAGTTAGAATAAAGACTGGCATAGAATCTATTATACTTTAGCTAAAGTAAAAGAGACCAGGATAGCAATCGTGATCTCAGATAAAGCAAAAGCAAAAATCCCCTCAGTCGTTTTTCAGTTGTATCCAACTCATTGTGATCCCTTTTGGGATTTTCTTGGTAAAGATGGAGTGGTTTGCCATTATTTTCTCCAGCTCATTTTACAGGTGAGGAAACTGAGGCAAACAGAATTAAGTGACTTGCCTAGGGTCACATACCTAGTAAGTGTCTGAAGCCAAATTTGAACTTCTGAAGATGTCTTCTTGACTCCGAGCCAAGTACTTTATGCACTATACCACTTAACGGCCCTCAAAGCAAAAATAGACCCAATTAAAAGAGATAATCAGTGAAGCTAAGTTTTGCTGAAAGGTGCCATAGACTATGAAGTAAAATCAAATATTTTTACAGCAAGATTCTCTGACAAAAGCCTCATTTCTCAACTCTATAAGGAACTGAGTTGAATTTATAAAAAATTAAAGCCATTCCCCAACTGATAAATGGTCAAAAGATATCATCAGTCAGTTCTCAGAAGAAGAAATCAGAGCTATTTATAATCACACAAAAATATTCTAAGTCATTGCTGATTAGAGAAAGAAAAGTAAAACAACCCAGAGGTACCACCTCACACCCACCAGAAATGGCAAATGCTGGGAGGTGGGGAAGGAGGAAAATAGACACGCTAATAAACTGTTGGTATGCCCCAGTATTTGACCTTCCAATGAGTAATCTAAGATAATTTCTCTAAGTATTGACTGATTTGATCTCCTAGCTATCCAAGGGACTCTCAAAAGTCTTCTCTAGCACTACAATTTGAAAGCGTCAGTTTTGTGACCCTCAGCTTTCCTTATGGTACAACTCTCAGAGCCATACGTTGCTCTGGAGAAACCATAGCTTAGACTAACAGACCTTTGTTGGCAAGGTGTTGGCACTGCTTTTTAGTATGCTGTGCAGATTTGCCATGGCTTTCCTTCCAAGGAGCAAATGTCTTTTAATTTCATGGCTCTAATTGCCATCTACAGTGTTCTTAGAGCCCCAGAATATAAAATTTGATATTCCATCCATATCTTCTCCTTCTATTTGCTAGGAACTGATGGGACCAGTTGCCATGAGCTTAGTTTTTTCTTGATGTTAAACTTCAAGCCAGTTTTTACATTCTCTTCTTTCAACTTCATCAAGAGACTTCTTAATTCTTCATTTTCTGCCATCAGTGGTATCATCTACATATCTGAGAGTGTTGATATTTCTCCAGACAACTTTAATTCTGGCTTTTGATTCATCTAGCCTGGCATTTCACATGATGTACTTTGCATATAAGTTAAGCAGATCAAGTGATGCTATACAGCCTTGTTGTACTACTTTCCCAATCTTAAGCCAGTCAGTCAGTTTTTCCATGTTGCTTCCTGACTCAAATACAGGACTTGCCACATTTTTTTATGATCCGCACAGTCAAAGGAAAGCCGAAGTAGATGTTTTTCTGGAGCTCCCTTGTTTTCTCCACTAACCCAGGAAATGTTGGAAATTTGGTCTCTAGTTCTCTGCCTCTTCAAAGACAACCTATTCTTCTGCTTGGTTCACAGATTGCTGAAGCTTAGCTTACAGAGTCTTAATCAAATTTTGCTGGCATGTGAAATGTTCAGTAATTTGAGCATTCTTTGGCATTGCCCTTCTTTAGAACTGGGACATGAACTGATCTTTCCCCGTTCACTGGCCACTGTCTAATTTTCCAAATTTTGTGACATATTTTAACAGCATAGAATTCTGTTAGAATTCCATTATGTCCACTATCCTTATTGTTAGCAATGCTTCATAAAGCCCACTTGATTTCATTCTCCAGGACATCTGGCTCTAGAGCAGTAACCGCACTATTGTAGTTATTGATGGATGATCTTAAGATCTTCCTGGTATAGTACTTTAGTGTATTCTTGTCACCTCTTCTTAATTTTTTCTGCTTCTGTTAAGTTTCTGCCATTTTTGCATTTTATCATGCTCATTTTTGCATGAAATGTTACCTGATATCTCTAATTTTCTTGAAGAAATCTCTTGTCTTTCCCATTCTATTGTTTTCTTCTATTTCTTTGCATTGCTCATTTAAGAAAAGCTTATCTTTTTGCTATTCTCTGGGATTCTGCATTCAATTGTTATAATTTTCCTTTTCTCTTTCCTTCTTTCCTCAACTATTTGTAAAGTCTCATCAGAGAGCCATTTTGCTTTCTTATGCTTTTTTTTCTTTGGGATGATTTTTGTTGCTACTTCCTGTATAATATGGTAGACTTCTGTCCGTAGTTTTTCAGTTATTCCATCTACCAGATTTAATCCCTTAAATCTACTCATCACTTCCATTTCATATTCATGAGGTATGTTAGTTAGACCATGCCTATATGGTCTGATGATTTTCCCTACTTTCTTCAATTTAAGTTTGAATTTTGCAATAAGAAGCTCATGATCTGAACCACATTGCTCTCTAGGTCTTATTTTAACTGACTATAGAGTTTTTCTACCTTTGGCTGCTTCTGAAAAATGTTCAAGCTCATGTTCATTACTTCCATGATACTATCTATCCATCTCATCCTCTGTAATCTTTTCCTTTTGCCTCTAATCTTTCCCAATATGAGAGTCTTTTCTAGTGTATCCTATCCTCTAATTATGTGGCCAAAGTATTTAAGCTGCACCTTCAGTATTTGCCTTTTCAATGAGTAGTCTGAGTTAATTTTTTTAGTATTGACTGATTTGATCTCCTAGCTAGACAAAAATCTTCTCTAGCACCACAATTTGTAAGCATCAATTTTGTGACATTCAGCTTTTCTTATAGTACAACTCTCAGAACCATACATTACTACCGGAAAAACCATAGCTTAGACTAAAAAGACTTTTGTTGACAAGGGGATGGCTCTGGTTTTTAGAATACTGTAAAGATTTGCCATAGCTTTCCTTCCAAGGAGCAAATGTCTTTTAATTTCATGGCTGTAATCATCATCTGCAGTGTTCTTAGAGCCCAAGAATATAAAATCTGACACTACTTACATTTCTTCTCTGTCTGTCTGCCAGGAACTGATACAACCATTGCCATAATCTTAGCTTTTTAATGTTAAGCTTCTAGCCAGGTTTTGTACTCTGTTCTTTCAACCTCATCAAGGGATAGCCAGGTAAGTAGGTTTTGTCAAGATTATTTGTTGGTCATAGGAAACACTCTTGTTCAACAACTCCAAAGATAATGTCCATGTTCATATTTGTCTATGGAGTTGTTGAACAAGAGTGTTTGCTATGACCAAAAAGTTATCATGAGAAAACTTTTTAACCTGGCTATATACACTTCAATAATTGTTGCTTTGTTATAGCAGTATATACTTGAGCCTATCATCCAGACTAGCACTGGTACAATGAGAAGATCTCTGGATTTGGAATTACAGAACTTAGGCTCAATCTCCTACTATATACCTTACCTCAAGAAAATAATTTCATGTCTGTGGGCATAATTTTACTCATCTGCAGAACAGATAAGTTCTACGGTCTTTCCATCACTAAACATGATCATGTTAGTTAGAACTCCAGACAGACATGGGTCCATGTTTGATCTTGGAAGCTTATCAACAATTGAGGATATTTTCTATGATCTCCATATACCTTTCCAGGCTCTGTGTTTCTCGTTGGCTATGGTCTATGCCTGGAATGTATTCCATCTTCATCTCTGCCTGTTGGCTTTCTCCCTTCTCATCTACCCATGGCCAGTGCCTATCCTTTGAGGTTATCTTCCATTTACTTTGTACAAGGCATCTCAAAAGTTTTGGTGAAGTTTTAAGCTTTGATTAGTTAAAAGTAGGGATTTGGAAAAAAACAAATCTAGAGATCTTTGCATTGCCAACACCTGGCACTGTGCCTCACACAAAGTAGGGGCATAATAAATGGTTTTTGAATTAAATTGCTGTAAGCTTTAATAGCTTGAAACTTCACTAAGACTTTAGGATATCCTGTATGTATTTTGTATCCACAATTTTTGTATGTTGCTTCTCCTATTAAAATGCAAGCCACTTAAGAACAAGGACTGTGTTTTTGCCTTTCTTTGCATCCCTGAAACTTAGCATAGTGGCTGGATCATAGCAAATGTTTAAAAATGTGTGTTGATTCACTAATGGACTACTTCCTACCCTAACCCAGATTCTGTTTCTAGGAAAATAATAACCTGGCTCATTTTCAACTTCTCTTTGTGTCCTCAGCACCCTTGCAAACATCAAACCAAATAAGGCATGGAACAAAGAATAAATATATTACATACAGCAGCTACTGTAGAGCATTTTCATACCAGAGCTCATAGAAAGTCAAGATTTATTTCCCTTTGGTGAGTCACAGCTTCCAAAGGGACCTATATAGTCACCCCAAACTTCTAGTTCCCCATCCCAGAGCTGGGTGCTTCCCTACCAAATGGAGAAAAACTTGGTGTATCAAAACAGTCATCCCTTTTCCCTCAGCCCTAGACAGTCCATAAGACTGGCAATACCAATGAAGAGTAAGATCCAGATTTACTCTTCCACATTATAGCTTTATGTCTTAGTTCTGGCTTCCAAAAACACCTCTAATGAATTGGTTCTTGCTGTTACTGAGATTTCTTCAACATAGGCTTATAAAGCTCAAGCTAGAAAGGACCACATACTAGTCTGAATTCCCTCCTTTTATAGCAAATCCAACAGAAGACTAAGGAAGTTAAATAATTTACCCAAGGAGACACAGGCAGCAATTGTTAGAGGTACAATTTGAACCTAGGGTTGTCTAACTCCATAGCCAGGACCTTTTCCACTGACCAGAAGTCAAAGACTCATTGGGGTGAGATTTTTCTTCTTCTTACCTTTTCTAGAAGGGTTCCCAGGCCTGCACTTTCTAAACTAGGACACAAACTTTTTTGCTCTCTCCAAAATACTCATTCATCCTTATCAAGACTTGAAAGTCCTGGAACATGTTTGTTTGTTTGGGATTTTTTGCAACATCTTGCTGCTCTTTTCAAATGAGACCATCCAGGCCACCAATCCCTGGGGCTATTCAACATGTTTCCAGTTGTTTTACCCACCAGGCCTACAATCCTGCCCCAGTTAGCCCACACAAGGGCCTCTCAAGCAGGTGTGCTGTCCTGCTCAACTTGCCCTTCTAAACAGAAATCCCTGGTTTTCACTTTTAGAAGATTTATGGTGACTTGCTTCCATCCATCTCCTGCCTGTCTTAGGGTTCCATGACTGAGAAATAGTGATAACAGTGGAAAGCAGATGGTAACACGGGAAGAGTAATGGCCAACTAAACAGAAGTGTTTTGTTTCAACCTGGGAATTGCAGAAGTCAGATCTGAGTAGTGATGAAGCACAGAAGTCATCCTCTCCATGCTGAGTCTTTTTGCTGCATCGTTCCCCCCTTTCCATCTCCTGTTCCCTCTCCCTTACCCCATGACTATAGTCAGGCTGTGAGGTTTGAAGAAGCCACAAGATAACACTAGAAATATAGGAGATGAAAGGGCCAAGCTGTTACCAGAAATTACCCCAAAGTGGCAAATGGTCATGTCCTATTACCCATATAATGTTGCCTTCTTCCTTAAATGAGGTAATGTTTGTAAAATGTTTTGCGAAGCTCAAAGAGCCATATGAATGCTACCTATTATCAAAAACAATAGTTCGTTAATAATAGTAATACTTCACTTCTTTCTAACTAGATTGTAAGTAATCTGGGAGAGAGAAAAGTGTCTTCCCCTAGTAGAATGTAAATTTCTCAAGGATACAGGCCTGTCTCTTGGATAATAAATGCTTAGTAAATATTAAATTGAATCGAATTATATTAGGGGGAGGGTGGAGGTTCCATGATACCTAGCATAAGGCTCTTCATGTAGAAGGAGATTCAATGCTTTTCTTCTCTGTAACTATATCTAGCACACAACATTATCTAAAAAAATGTTTCCCTGAATGTGAAACATTAAGCCAATCTCCATAATCCACTGAATATTTTTTTTTCCCATAATGGCAAACACTAACAGTGGTGAGGTTGGCTTCTGCCTTCTGTGAAGTTGGCTACTTCAAGGGGAAGTGAACTGAGACTTCCCCTTTATTCCATCACGATCCCCAAGGAGCCATCACACTGGAATGACCTTTGGGTCATTGCCAATTTGGGTGGAGTCAAATCAGTGACTTGAAGAAGGAGAAGGGAGGGAGAAGGGAGGCTCTCTTTAGTCGGTTTCCAATCCCCAATGCTTTCCAGACTGACTCTAATGAGCATGTGTATTTAAATATTTTATTAACCATAAGCCATCCAGAAGAGGAACCACGATTTTCTTTTTAAATTGAACTAATATTTGGAAAGAGTTAGCACCAGTGAGCCACAAGCACACTGAGAAGGGGCTGGATAGGGAGACAATTGCATTTGGTGCTTTCTCCATAAAAGGAAGCAGACATTCTGTTCTTTGAAGTATTATAATTATAAAGCAATTTGCCACTCCTAATGGGAGGACTTTTTGTTCATAAAATATTAACAAAATATAATATCAGTGCAATAGGTTAGAAATAGTCTTCATTTCTCCATAAAAAGTCAATTTGTAACCACCAGAAACATCTTCTTTAGGACGACGATGTCAGAATAACATCTCTGTGCCCACATCAAAATGTAAGCTTAGAATTAAGCACAGCAAACCTCGTCTCTCTGGCTTATTTGGAGCTGAGTGCTTTCTCCCATAAACATGCTAATTTGTAATATTGTTCTGTTGGGTGACAGAGCACTTCTCAATTGAATGAGCATTTCAGTCCTAGGCAGTTTTGTGGTAATGAACACTGCCAAAGAACTAAATTGTCATCATGTAAAAGGACTCGATTTTGGGCTGGGGACTCTAGTATGCACACCACCAATCTCTCTCTGAGCTGGGGGAGCAGTTGTACTTTTTCACATAATGGAGAGAAATGAGATCTGTCTGAGACTGCCTTTCTCTCATCAGCATCAGTACTCAATTAAACAGAAAGACATGGGGAGAGCTGCCCATGATGGTAAACTCCTCAATAGAGGTTCAACACAAAATGAGTTTATATGAGGAAATGGGACGATTCACAGATGAGTTAATTGTAGGTTTTTTTCCCTTCCTGTTTTTCCCTTTCTTCCTATCATTCATCTTTTCTAGTTCTTTGTTTTCCTATTGTAGTTAGACCTTTAGCTACCATCCTTCTAATCCCTATTATGAAATGCTTCTCAACTCCCTTCATCAACTGCATCCTATAATAAGAATTAAAGGAATGGAACCCAACGGCTTATCAGAGACCATGTGCAGAAGTAGGTAGGGCAGAGGGAACAGAGCCTGGAAGAAATGAGTTCAAATCCCTCATCTACCACCTAATTAACTCTGTGTGAGTAACTTAACCTCTATGTGCATCAAGCAACTCCTTAGGATTTATCTACTCAGTTTGTATCACTGACAAGAATCACAGCCTTTTGACTGCATTAGCATACTATTTCTTAAGTATTTATTAAGATCGGAAAATATATCCATATGAATCTCTACAATTTTATCAGGATGGATATGCTCTCTAAAAATGCAGAGCTCAACCCAACCATACCTCCCCATCCTTGTCTAAGTCTTCCCATAAATTGAACATAGTTCAGTTGATCCAATATACTGGGCATCTTTATCACTTTATCTTGAAGGATAACCAACAGCCAGCCCATGCACTCCAGTGGTATTTTCCAGAGGTGAAGAAGAATCATGAAATATAGAGCTGTAAATGATGTAATTTAAGTGGAAAGGAAGGGAAAGAAAAGGAAGAAGAAAGGAGCTGGAAAGAAATTCATCTGTCTATTAGTTCTCCTTATTTTTACAAATCCTTTCTGCATTATGTGCCCATATCAAAACTGGTTACTATGGGCACCAGCCCTCACCATGTTTTTACACTGGTAAAATTGTATCAAGTACTATAACGTCATTATTTGGTTAGTAGATATAACTCTATAGACTACACAGTCTAGTAATTCCAGATGCTTATTTCCTTAGAAAAGAATTCTAAGGAAGAATGGTAAGTAATGAAAATATATATCACATCCCAGGATCACTGCTCACCACTGTATCATTTCTCATTGACTATTTCAAGTAAAGAAACAACCACCCCCAGCAACTTTATTTTTCCACCTTCTCTGTTAGAAATAATGTATAGAAAATCTATATGTGGTCATTTGGAGATAGCCCAAGGGCTGCATACAGGACCCATATACCTTCTCTAATTTACATTTCTTAAATGGATCATCAAAACATATTGATCTTAATCAGCTCACAAAACCCAATACTGAAAGAGGCACCAAATCAACCCAGGCAGGTTTACAGAAAGTACAAACATTATGTGAAGGTTCAGATACTGGAAGAAGCCAAACATTTCTTAGACAACAGAAGATGCATTAGGGAATGTGGTCTGAAAATGGAAAGCTGACTCTTCTGTCACTCCTGACCCCTAGTGATCTATAATTAGGTGGCCTCCATCAAAGATCTACATTTAAATATTAGCAACACTAGATTACTAGTGTATTAACAAGGAAGGGAGGAACTTTACTTCAGCGACGCTAGGAAAACTGTTTTCTATGAAATGTCATATGTTCTGAAACACTTTCCCAAGTCTGTTATTTTCCAGAAATAGAGTCTTGCTGGTGTATACTCAAGCTTATCCGGCAGTTGAAGGTGGCAAGCAGGACTTGAAGAAACATGGCTCCAGCTAGGTGCTGGTGGGCTGACAAAAAGCATGTTGCTATATATCCTTGTCAGCGGCAGGCCCTATTAACTATTTTTAATGAATCACCGCTGCTTTTACCTTTGCCATCAGCCATGACCTTCACCATTTAGAAACACATGGTCTCTCATAAACGATAGCCCACGACATATAAACTCGAGAAGAATTCTATCACGGCTCAAACCACAATATCTATCACTAAAACAAACTGCTCATTCCAGTCGAAGAGACACTCATATATATCACCAAGCCAACCTTCCATATTTTGAAATTTACTACCCTGTGTTGGGCTGATTTTTTTTTAAGGAGGCCAGGCAACCTTGCTCACTTAATACTTTTGATAAACTTCTGCTGACAAGGAGTTTGATTAATGATGGTTAAAAGAATTGAATCAAGACTCGGAAAGACAGGGCCGAAAAAGCAGACTGCTGGGCTGATGGAAACTAACGTCTCTACAGAAATATATGATGGACCCTCCTTTTTGCCATGCCAAGTAATTACTCGCACAGGCCTGTTGTAATAATTCCTATTACTGCCCAAACGGAAAAGTCAGTAACTCACAGCCCTGGGACAAGGTGAAGGGAAGGCCAGAGTAGCATGGATCAATATTTCATTTACTCACTGAGGTTACCTTCTATGCCTGTATCAAATTCTTTTACAGAAAGCCATGAAAGGAATGAGGTTTGCTGCAAAACACCAATACAGGAGTCTTGTTTCCTTGGGGGTGCTTTTGGAGTAAGCAGACAAGCAAACCTTTCAGCAAAACAATATGCACTCAAGGTCACTCATTACTTGCTACTGTTGGGAAATAAGGTGCCATTAGCCTGATATGAGTAACGGACATCAATCAACTACAGACCAGAAAAAGTAGGTTTTCAACTTGGTTGCCTGGCTGAAAATGAATGAACCATTTGAACACTTTCTGAACAATCTGGCAATTGTGAGAGATTCTTCTCTGGATGTTACATCATCTGTTTACAAATTCCAGGAAAATTTATCTGCTTCCTCCAACCTTCTGTAAGGGCCCCCAATGCCACCCAGAAACTTCACTTTTCCCCCATTTCCCTCAATCCTGTAACTGAATAGGAAAGGAATCCTATAGAATTGTCACTGAAAACTGGGATCTTACAATGGTTTTTCCCTTCTACTCCACTGCTGCCCACAGTAGTTCACAATTTGTGTTTCCCATTTTCCTATAAGTTTTGTGGTTTTCTTGTTGTCTATTTCTTTGTTTGGGTTTTGATAAGGATGGCTGGACAGAGGATTTCATTCCAGTCCCTTCAAGGTTCCTTAGGAATGCTATAGGATTTTACTTCTTTCTAATTCTCACAATTTGATCCTATGTTGCTCTTACATAGCCCAAGCAGATATAGAAGTCACAGAGCCATAGAAATCATCATTTCTAAGTTGGAGGAGACCTCAATGTCCATCTAGGTCAATCCAAACCCCTGAATGAATTTTCACTGTAATGTTACTGTTACATGTTCACTCATCTAGCTTTTATTTCAAGATCTCCAATAAAAAGAAAGCTGCTCTTTCTTAAGGTGGCCCATTCCATTTTGGGATAATTCTGTTTTATTAGTTCTATCCTTATGTTGAGTTTAAATCTGCCTTTATGCAAATTCTACCATTTGATCATCCTTCTGTTTTCTAGGGACAACCTGAACAAGCCCAAGGCCTCCTCAACATGACCTTTAAATATTTGACAATGCCCCACTTATGTCTTCTCTTGGCTAAAATAGCCTTCTTTCTTTCAATCTAGCCTCATACGGCATGGATCCCAACGTGCTTCACTCTCCATGCTCTCTTCAGAATCCAATTGATGTTACCTATGTGGTTCCTGAGATGGGGTGCCTAAAACTTCAGCTGTGGTCCTGGAAGAGGCAAAACATACATTAGCTTTGGGAATGGAAGTTAATTTTCTTTTCTTTTTCATTATATGGTATTTTAGATTAGATATGCATGTATATATGTATATGTACACACATACATACATATACAATATACTTATATGTGTGCATGTGTATATATGCATACAACATATAGACTATTTACAATAGATATATATACATATATTCATGCATGTATAAATACATACATACATATCCTATTTATACAACTTTTTTCTGCATGTTGTCCTTCCCGTTGGACTGTGACCTCTTTGGAAGTGGGGTCTGGCTTTTGTCTTTCTTTGCATCCCCACTGCCTACCACAGTGCCTGGCACATAGTAGGTGCTCAATGAATGTTTATTGACTGACTAACTTGTACCACGTATTTCGAGGATCAAAGGTTGCTTCAAGGAAAGTGACTCCAGTCATTACTCCAAACATTACCATGTTTGTCTACCTTTTCAGTGACCGAATATAAGATAGTGTTGTGGCTTTCTCATCCCTGTTATTCCGGGGCAGTTGTATTTCTAGAAAAGTGATTATAACACCTAACATGAAATACATGATGGGCTTATAGACAAAAAGCCTAATGTTTCCTTCCCTCCTTTTATGAAAGAAGTACACTTCTATTACTAGTTTAAGTCTCCACTGTACTAGTTTGTATACCATATAGAGCCTCTCTGTATTGTACTTTTCAGTAAGAGTATCTTTTAGTCCTTTATCACATGGGAATCTCACAAAAATCAAGGAGTTCGTGTTATTATTTCCACCTTACAGATAAATAAACTGAGGCTTAGCAAATCCAAGTGGTTTACCAGAGATCATAAATCTGTCAAGGAAAGGACCAGAACTTGAATTCAGGTCTCTGTAACCCTAATGCTCTTTCTAACCTACTTTTTCTTTTGTGTCATTAAAGAAAATTTCAATCTGGGTCAGAAAGGCTCCAAGCTGCCAGCTGGACCTTAGATTCCCTCCTCCTCATGGGAAGCAAAGGTCAGCCAGCTATTGGGAATGAGCCTATCCAGTGGCTCTCCAAGTCCATCAGTTCATTATCTCTGAAATAAGTATCTCAGAATCAGTATCTTTCATTTCTAGCATCAGGAGATCTGCAGGATATATGTACACCCCCCCATCCCTGAGTGGGACCCCAGGAGTATTCCAAGGGAAATTTAATCCACATGTGCCTGATTCATGTTTACTTAACTCATTGGCATGTTGTAGTTCAGGAGTTGATTGATGTACAAGGAGTCTTCTGACCCTTTTGCCTGAACCTTCGCAGAGCTGCCTGCCTTTGAGCTGGAAAATTGCCTTGGGGGGGAGGGTAATGGTAGTGATGAGTGCAACAGAATCTCCAACAGGAGGGGAAAATTCTCTGCTCAGCTAGAAATGTAGACCCAGAATCCAGGTGGGATTACAAACTTGCCAGTTGTGTTCCCAAGGCTTTGGAATGAGAGAGTCTCTTCTGCCTCTTCTATTTCATGTGGATGCCTGTGACCAGCAAAGGATGATGACATCCATCTTTCAGAGCATCAGTTACATGAGGCTGGCTGAGTCCACCTGTCTTTGTCTGTCGGGTTTTTTTTCTTCCTCTTCCCCCCTACCCTCATTTCTTTAAAGTGGTCCTGAACAAAAGAACTTCCTTTGGCAAGTTTAAAATGTGAGCTGAAGTCAGCAGCTGACTTGGAGCCCTGCTTTGATTCTGATGTGAAGCATCTCAGCTTGGCTGTTACTGCTTGCTAAGCATTTCAATGGCCTTTCATCAGAGGAACTCGTTTGGGATTATGGCAGGAGATCATAAAAGTGATCAAGGCAAGCGACTCTCTCCTTTGGCCCTGTTGCACTATGGGAACTAGGACAAGTATGTTGTCTGGGACCACAGGACCCGATAGTGCAACTGGTCCAATCCCATGATTTTGTAGAGGGGAAAACCAGGGCTGAGGGAGACTGAGAGAGAGAGGGAGAGAGAGGGCACATCCAATGCCAAA